>OX421261.1:8890221-10140221 GCA_949125355.1 Agriopis leucophaearia
GTTTTTATGGTTTTTTTACCTGTTTGATAATAAAGTTTACTTCGCTATCTCTCTCTCCGCACATAATAAAAAGAAAGCCATTAGGAAAGGAATACTAGCTGTTGACTTTTTAATATTATATTATATATGTGGTGTATATGCATTCGAGATATAGTACATGATTCTATATTTATAGGTCACACCTCAGATAAAGCAAGGTCCTTGTATCTGAGCCGCACACATTATCCCGACTGCTTTAAGTATGTTGATGTACACTTTTGCAATAGCTACGTTAAATATACGTAAGTGCTCATTCCTGCAAATCAGGTAAGAAAGCCAGTCCCTTGGCAAGGTCGTCAGCATCGCATCAGCTCACAACCAAGGTCGAGCATGTCTTGTGTACGTATAAAAATTCATGTTTTGTGTCTAATTAAACGAACATGCCTATTGATAATTTAAAACCTAAAAAACACGCTTATGTGACTCGTTGTAACAAGATGAGCCCACACTCAAGAGGTCATTACCACAGTCATTACACTAGGTGACGAGGTTCTGATGATGAAGCCGCGAGGTGGACATTGGCATGAGACTCGTTCAAATTAACCAAATGCAGCGAAGTTGTATCTAACTTTGACCAAATTGGACCAAAATGAGACCGATGATGATAACCAAATTTCGTGAAAAAACAATTTTTTTGTAAAAGATAAAAATAAAAAACCAAAAACTTGGTTTTTTGAATTTTTCACATAAATTTTGAGGTTATGTGAAAAAAGTGTATCCACAGAAGTTTTAGATCTTTTTATTACCTACAACTTTGCCATTTAAGTTTTTTTCATAGGACTTGTAGTTTTACCGGAAATCGAGATAAACCATTTTTTACCCTTAACACCCCCCCCCCCCCCCCCCTCCCGAACTCAGATCGCCCGTAATTAATTTTTTCTTTCATTTTTATAATATCCTCCTCCTTTTCTAATGGGTTTCATCCTACTATTATTTTTTTTCACTTTTTATTATTTTAAAGGATTCTTACCCTGGTCTAAAATGCGTTGAGAGTCGACACAATGTTTTGTTTCCTTGACTACTTTTCAATACGCCATACAATCGTAGCGAGAGTTTGATTAAGATGCCTGAAAACAACTGAAACATTCTACTGGCAAAAGAGTCCGTCGAGTTTAGGCTCATTTGTTGTCGCAACGAAGGTTCTAAGGTAAGAAATTGGCGTTTGTATGTATGTTGACTATGATGAAGTTGCTAAATTGTAAAATGTTTTCAATACATTATCTTTATCATATAACGTTTAAGATGTACTTCTTGTACTTTTGTTCAGTTACATAATAAAGGCACAAGCCCATTAAAAAAAGATGTAACTTATTATTTTTATTAAGTATATTTACTATAAATAATTATTATATTTATATTTTACTTTTTATACATGTAGGTCAACTCTTTCGAAATTAATTATCAGCAATGATTACTCAAAAATTTCTTCGCACACCGAGCCCTGACCGAAAGTATGCAATACACTGGTCCCGTTCCGCCGCTGAATCGCCAGAGAAATCGCTGGGCCCGGTCGGGGATAGAGCCTTTTCTCTCATGCGGCGTCCCAGGTCTAGCAGAAACATCCGTCAACTTTCGTCTGCGTTCAACTTGCATACTTTTCATTTTCATGTTTGTTCGTCGGTAAATTACGTACCGTTGACTCGACTGTAAAATTCTGTAGGCAAGTGGTCCACTCAAATGCATTTTTTAAGTTCGAATATGAGCGAAATTGGTCCAGGAGTCCATCGTAGACCGCATCATCGCTTAATATCAGACGAGTTGACGATCAAACGCAAGCCCATTCCTAAATAAAAAAATATTAATTAAAAAACTAAATATGCATACATACAAACACGTTAAACACAATACCCTTCATTTTACTTTGCGTCGTCGGGTAATAAACCTTTGGAGGTCACAGGATAAATCAGACATCACAAAGAAATCATTTCATTATCTCGCTCAACCGTAAATGTGAAACTAATCCTTTCCGTCAATCTGTATGTCACCTTTTTACGAATATTGACTCGTCTGGGAGTTTGAAAGATGTAGTGTCCATCATGAGGACGACCAGAAGATATTTTTAGCCGACTTGGAAAAAGGAGGTTTTCAATTCGACAGTTTTTTTTGTGTGTATTTTTACGCGATATCTACGCCGATTGTAATATTATTTTATTTAGCTACATCTCGAGGTCGAGATATATTCTACCTTTAAAGGTAGTCAGTATTTATATTATGAATGAATCCCTTTTTTGAACACGTGAAGTCCTTTTTATTTTTTTATGACTAACCCGTTTAATGCAAGAAACATGACTTATAGATAGATAGATAGAAAACTCTTTATTGTTTACACCAAAAATTATACACGTACATAAAAACAACTTAAAAAACTAGTGAAACAATTGGCGGCCTTATATATAATATTTATAAAAGATTTCTTCAGCCACAAACGAGGCAATGGCATTAACCTAGTAGTGAAGCAATCTTTCTGCGTCTTTTGTTTCCGTACATGAGTTTTATTGTAAGGTCATCCGATAACAGAGTGTTGCAGGTATTTTATAGGATTTCTAGTCATATTAATGCGTACTCGTACAGTGCGACACCGCTTATTATGAACGTCATCAGAAGTCTACAGCTGTCGTCTTATAGCACGCAAACGAGTGACAAAAAAGTTACTGTGTTACAACATTTCTGTACGTGGGTGGGTTTTCCCTCAAATTTTTGTTTGACAGAAACATATTTTGTAACGGTGACATCGAAGTGGAGTGCAAATCACTGAGGGTGATAAAGATAAATCTTTTAGCAGGGTTGTCAGATTGGGTTTGTTTCTCAATATTGAGCGTCAGACACCTCACACATTTTTACTTTTACACCATTGATGTATGGAATTAGTGGGAAGATACGGGACGAACTACTTGACGTGGACCGCACAAATTAGGCCCACGGGCCTAATCGACTTCAGTCACAATCGAACTGGAGTTTGTGATAGCACGTGAAGTACTTGTCAAAATTTTGTTTGAACCGAGCCTTATTTAATGGGTACAATCACAGATGTTGTGTATATCTGTGGGTACAATGTTTGAATGTCACGCGTCTTCCCCTTTTATGAAACAGTTATTGATTTACACATGTATGTTTATTTTTTTAATACACTAGTTATCAAATATAGAAATAAACCGGCCAAGTGCAAGTCAGGCTCGCGCACTGGTGGTTTCGTACCACTACATAAATTGTCAACAACTAAAGTACAATATTTTTTTGCAAAAAGACAACATTACGCTCAGGTGGTCGCCCATCTAAGTACGACAGCACCCGCACGTTGCTTAACTTTGGTGAACAGAAACTTGTCACCGTCTCGCACTTGGCCATTATTATTTGTTGTTTTAGTTCAGAGTGTGCATATTACCGTTTTTACACTAGAGCAAATACAAAAATGCGTTTAAAACAAAGGTTTGTTGTATGCCCTTCTTTAAGTATTACTTTTTGTCATTTTTATTATTTCTTAATTAACCCGCCATAACATTACATATTGTATGAACATTTCAACTGGTTACGGTTCGAAAGGTAAAAGTAAACATCGTGAGGAAACCGGTATCAAAGGTTCAAAGACATGACATTCACCAATCATGCACTGGGCTGGCTTGGTCCACCAAGCTAGCCCAATCAAAAAAATGTCAGTAAAAATGCGCCGCGAATGTGCCGCTCGCGCACTTTACGCGCTCTACAGACGTCCATGCTGCTGTTATTGCAACTGTTTAGTGCGTCTCTTTAGCGCAACTTACGCATTATGCGCAAGCTTATGCGACCCCTTGCGCGTGCAGCCCGCTTACATGTTCGCATCATCAGTTCGCACTATATACGCCACAGTTGTAAAGTGAACCGGTGCGAGACTGGTGGCGAAAGGGCAGTTCACGCGCAGCGCATAGCTAGTGCGCAAGCGGCGCAGGAGCGACACGCTTTTTTAAAAATCTGGAACAAAAAATAATAATCTGGAACAAAAAACAATTAAGTAAATCTGAACTAAATAAGTAATTAATCTGTTAACACAGATTAATTACTAAATAGTTTCAGGTTTAAGTAACTGATATTTTGTTTCAAATTGAATTATTTTATGGTTCAGATTTCATTATTAAAAAAAATCGTATAAACTACAATTGTGAATAAAATTTCTATAAAGTGGAAAATAATATTATATCCCATATTCCTTTGTACTAGACTTTTTTTAAATACAGAATAGATCTACGTTTGGCCACCAACTCGCCTGATTGTAAGCGCTCGGTGTGGCCGAGGATGGAACACGTTGATCTAGATAAAAATATATTTACTCTAGCCTTGAAAATGCCTAGATTGTAATTCTCAGGAAACAAGTAAAATGGCAAGAAGTTCCATTCTTGGGCAGTACATATCTTAAATGACGACCCAAATCGTTGTGTACACATCCATGAGAGAATTTCCATGAGGAAGGGGTGATAGTGAGCAGTCTTTCTACTTGTCCTGTAGTAAAAGGGGGAGGGTGGAATAAGGTCATGAAGCTTGAAGATGAACTTCCTCAAAGTAACGCCTGATTCCAATAGTCCAGAAATGAATTTGACGGATCATCATGACGATGAGCATTGAGCCAGCCACAACAGTTTCTCCGTGTATGACCTGCATAATCCAACTGTGTCAGCATGCAGACTATGCAAGTAGGCACATTATAACACTAGGTCTATTAAATTTACCCATACTCAGCGCAATACAAAAGCAAAACATTACCTACCAAAATCAATAATGGGCTATCGTTTGATTATGTAATGGAGTAGAAGTGCTTGAGGTAGGTCATTCTGTTGATATTTATCATAGGAATAAATAATTTGCTATTTGTTTATGAGAATGTTAGTGAGCATTACTACTATGTTACTAATTAATGCAACCTTTTTAGTTACTTTTGATCCCTTGTCACTACCTCTCAAGACAAAATCATTTATTTGTAAGGCTGAATCATGCATGTCGGAATAACAGTTTTTGGCGTTCCGTAGTACTATAAGGACCCCTTATAAAATTCAAGAATAAAAAAGATGCTATTAGGCGGTTGTCTGATATATATGAAATTGGGATGAAACATTGTGTTCCGCTGCTGTGTAAGTAATGCTGCGTGTATAAAAAACTGACATAGTTGAGTAACAAGATGAAGTGGCATTGTGCAGGGTACATAGCATGTAGGCAATGGGGTCAAAAGGTTCTTGAATGGAGACCACGGACCGGTAAGCGCAGCGTAGGATGTCCATCCACATGATGGACAGATGACCTAAAAGAGACCGCAGGAAAATGCTGGATGCGTGAATGCAAACAGGCTCCATCGTAGACCAATCATCGCTTAACATCAGGCGTGTTGGCGGTTAAACTTTTTTTAAAATTCTTTATCTAATACTAGACTATATGAAAGTGGTGGCCTCTATGAATACGTGATTCTCCATCTTGCTTACAACGCAGACTGATGGCTCGATTTCCCTCGCGAAGCTTCGTAACTCCTTCAGATAGCCCCGGCAGATATGACTCACGAGTTAGAAGCCCGAGCATGACTTGCGAGCGATGCTTGACTCGACTTGGTCAGGTTGTAACCAGCTATTCATAACTCTCAGATTGCCTTGACAGAACCTCGAGCATGACTCGCAAGGAAGAAGCTCAAGCATTATTCGTGAGCGATGCTCGTCCTTCCTCTCAGTCTGGACCTGGCTATTCATAACTCTTTCAGATTGCCTCGGGAGATACAGCTCACAAGGCCGAAGCCCGAGCATGACTCGCGAGTGATGCTCCTCCCATCTCGGTCAGTCTGGGCCTATTGAAATCTTTCAAGCCGCTTCGACAGCAAAAACTCTTATATTAGGGCTTCAGAAAATAAAAAGTACAGAATAGGGATCATTTCTTAAATCAAATACAAAAATATGTAAGTATGTAATATAAAAGGGCTATAAGATCATAGTATCTGTACATTTTGTACTGAGGTCTTGTTATCAATGGGATCAAATTGTAAGTTTTACTCTCTATTGCAATACTTATCCTATGTTTAACATTAACATATAGGAGAAAAGTTACTGAAAATGTGATAATCACATTTTCAGTTAATTACTTATTAGCAATTTACATACATTAGACATACTGGTCTGTGTTTTAAAACCATTTTTATGCATTCCTTCTTGAACTCAGAAGTCTTCAAAACATAAAGAAACACAAGTAAGTACATAGGTACACAGTTACAGATAGATACGAATCATGCACACAAATTAGCAACAAAATAGCAAGGAGAAACTCTACTTTCACTTGACGAAGAGCCCAAGAAGAGCCTTATGACTTTGGCATTTCACTAATAAACTTGCTAAGTATGGAGCAGAAAGACAACTTAAATCATAAATGTAAGTAGAAACTACTGTCATGAGGATATTAAAATTATACTGTCTTAAATAATTGATGGTCGTGTACACAGAGAACATGTAAACATGACGGTCAAAACGTCATACACGAATCGGCGAGATTTTATCGAGCATTGAATGAACGAAGCTTGCAATTTATAGTATCTAAACTGTGTTAGTAAACGTGCAAACGTAAACAATTGTCCAAACAAACTTAAATGCTTACCAGAGTGTCCTGGTCTCCAAGTTCACGATAGTACGATTCACTACTTCCCCTCCGAGAAGCGATACACATTGCCCTCCTCATTAACTCTCTGAGGAGGGAACAAAATCCACAATGTTTTATAATCGACATATTGCACAGTCGACTTGACACAAAACACTAAAATATTACATTGAATAAAAGTTATGGTCCTCTCAGAAAGACTGCAAGATTTGGTGGCAGATTTATCTCAATCGCCCGAACAAAACAGATTCATAGATGGGAGAGTAAGAGTACTTTCATGTCACTACATTTTATGCTTGAGTGCAAATATGCGGCCCATGGCCGGTTTAGAAGCCCTTAAGCGTGTCTTGTTTACGTATTTTGCAGCGATTTAGTTGGAATTTATGTGTGTAAACCGTGACAACGCACGATAACAATATAGAAGTCGCGGCGGCAGCAGCGTGCGAATACGAACGACTGTCACGAGTCCGAGTCAGACGTAAAACGAAACGAGGCAGGCAAGCGCTTGCTTGATTTGGTTCGCCCCTCAACTCGGGGGGGGGACTGCATTTTTTTTATTCGCCTATCGGGCAAGCTAAAGCTTGTAAGGCCACACCGCCTACTGCGCAAGTGATAATTTTTCCTTTAGATTAGAAGGGCTGTCAAGGCTTTTTAGGGTTCCGTAGCCCGACAAGGAACCCTTATAAATTCGTTCTGTCTGTCCGTCTGTCACCAGCAAGGAACATATTACTCACAAGGAGGTCACCAGGCTGTATCTCATGCACCGTGACAGTTAGACAGTTGAAATTTTCACAGATGATGTATTTCCGTTGCCGCTATAACAACAAATACTAAAAAATAGAATGAAATAAATATTTATGGGGGCCACCATACAACAAACGTGATTTTTTTGCTCGTTTATGCTCGATATTGATAACGGCAACAGGTAGACGCTTTAAATATTCACAGAAAATGTTTTTTTTTTTTTTATATTGACTTCAAAAATAAATAATTAAATTTAAATTAAATTAACATTTCCCATACAACAAACGTAATATTTTTTGCTCGTTTTCGCTCGATATTGATAACGGCAAAAGATAGACGCTTGAAATATTCACAGAATATTTAGTTATGTATTGACTTCAAAAATAAATATTTAAGTTAAAATTAAATTCATATTTAAGAGGGGTTCCCATACAACAAACGTGATTTTTTTGCTCGTTTTCACTCGATATTGATAACGGCAAGAGATAGACGCTTGAAATATTCACAGAATATTTAGTTATGTATTTACTTTAAATGAAAATTATTAAATTAAAAAAAAATATTTAAGGGGGGCTCCCATACAAAAAACGTGATTTTTGCCGTTTTTATAGAAAATGTTACGGAACCCTACGTGCGCGAGTCCGACTCGCACTTGGCCAGTTTTTTTGTAAAGTCTATACTTTGCGAAATATAGCCCGCCAAAGTGGCAAAAGTTCCCCCCCCCCCCCCCCCCCCCACCTGCATTTCTAAACTATAAGACATAGAAATTTGAGTCTTACAATACAGATAGGTCATATTTAAAACCTACATTCAAAATTATTTCGAACATTATCTGATGATCACTTTTTGAGTAACAGCGATAAAACTGTAATAAATTCAAAGCGTTCTAGCTCAAAGACCTTTTTGTGAAATGGTCTTAGCAAATAATGTTTCTCAATCAGTTTTCTCTATGTTTAAACCATAAAAAGTATATGCTATGTCGGGTTGGTAGGTACATCTCTGATATTAAGTCCACAGAGCTTCGTTCGTTAGAATTTTTCTATAACTATCAATTTCTGAACTATGACTACAACTATATGGCTTTAGATAAGGAACCCTATCATATGCGTGTCTCGACACGCTCTTGGCCAATTATTTTATAAGTAATCCGTTGTAGCCAGTACGTGTTGTACATTGCATGTATACATGCAAACGATACGTCACAATATAACTATGAAGGAAGGATTATTATTAATTCAAAAGGATATGAACGCGAATTTGATAAAGTTTATAATTGACCTTCCGTGGTGCAATTGATACGGTTCAGGTCCCTGTGCATTTTGTGCAATTATTTTGGTAACTGTTACTAGTCCAAAAAAACCTGCACGATTATTGAGTAGTTTGTAGAAATAGTGTACGAGAGTATTATATTTACAAACAAATCTTTTAGACCTTATCGTAAATTCACGTACGGCATTATTAAAACAGTTCTACATTAAACTGCACGAAAAGTGGTGGGTAGAATAATTTCAACAATTTCGTTATGCAATAATATTATCAGAAACACTACCTACACCTAAATACAAATAAAATATAATTTAAAGGCTTGATAATATATAGTTTGCCTTTAAACTCGAGCTAGTACCAAAAAACGTTTACCAAAAACTGAAGGGGCGAGGTAAACACGTATTGACATATTATTATTCTTACTACATCTACAAACGCACACTTCAATATTAAATGCACACAACTGCAAACGATGTGCTCAAAATGTATACGAATGGACGTTCGAGTTGTGGGGGGTGTAAGTGCTACAGGGGAAACTGTAGGTATAACGCTTCCATTTATTTCTTTTTTCTGAGTTTAAAAGTGGCGCCATAGCTAGTTTCGTGAGCCATAAATTGTGGCGCTGGTGTGCCACTCGTTTTTAAACCGACTTCCAAAAGGAGGAGGTTATATTCAATTCGACAGTTTTTTTGTTACAGACAGTTGAATGTTTGTTTGCTCAGATTTTTCGACGGCTGGTGCTTCCCGTGTGGTACCATTTCAATTTGGTCCACTTCTGTTTTAATTTTTTACTATAAGTTAAGTATGTATCGAAATCGCCAACGCCCTCTAGTGGTGGTAGTGAAAATTATTACGAAAGATTAGTAAAAACGCCATCTAGCGGTGGAACTGAAAATTATTTTACCATGACTACTTGGTCCAGTTCTGTCATTTTTATAAAGTCGGGTGTTTATGTGGATAATTGTTTTCTATAATGTTGGTATTCTTCCCCGTAACTGGCTAGTGACTTGACAAGACGTCTTCGGCATTTGAGTCGATATTGTAGAGTAATATTTGAATACCGATGCACTTTCTGCCCTTACGTTTCAAAGCCCGGGTAACAAAAAATAATGTGTTAATTGATTTAGAAATCACACACTATGCAACTAATTCACACGATATTTCTTGCCTCACTCTTCCCTCGCTTACTCTTACCTCACAAGTGTGGAATGAGCTACCAACCGCAGTGTTTCCGAGAAGCTACAACATGGGGTTAATATATAGAGTTTTCAAAGGTCAGAAATGTATTTGTGATGCCTCTGGTGTTAAAAGTATCCTTACGCTACTATAGCTGGTTACCATTAGGCAGCCGTTCTGCTTGTTTGCCATCTCTTGAATAAAAAGACCCAGCCTATACTCCCGTACCTCATCACCCCTGAAGCGCCCGCCCTGGGGTAGAGCGAGAGGAGTGGTCACTCTAGGCACCAAGTATTGTTTGGAAATAGCATATTTTTTTTGTTGTGAATATAGTTTATACCTATAGGTATCACATCACATCACATCATCAGCCAATTAACGTCCACTGTTGGACAAGGCCTCCCTCATAGAGAGGGGTGCCATAATCCCCACACTTGGCAGGCGGCTTCAGGAACGCAGTACGTTCACCGTGTACTATTAGGACGCTGCTGCCCATCCTCCGGTGGTTCTGGTCGCAGTTTTAGGACATACCCGGGTCCTATACCTATAGGTATATTAGCAGGCACATTTTCATCCCTGAAAAAAAAACGATTACTGTACGATAGTTTTCAAAAATGGAATGCGGTGAAAGACAATTTTACTCTACCCTGATCAAAGGCTAGGGCTAGCACTGCACTCCTGTCCCTATCCCATCCCGTTTAATGTGAAACTTATTCCATTCTTCAATCATCCTTCTGTACCGCATTCAACCCGTTTCAGCTCCGTTACAATCCCGCCCACGCCCTAATCAAAGTCACAGAATATATTATATAATACACATCAAAGTTCATCAAACATCAGACATACGAGTATTATATACGTACAGTAGAAGATTTTCCCCGTTACAAAGGAAAAAAGGTCCGGTGAGTAGTACCTTGGTGTACTAGCCGAAAATTGATCTCTAAGGATCAGAATCGCAACTTTTCTACAGGGGAAATTATAGAGCAATGTTTTTCATACTTTTTCACATAGCGGCTCCTTAGTACGAAAAAAAATATCGGGACTCAACCTTCCACAGGTTATAATCTGTTTTTTATTATATCACAAATACCAAATACGTACAACCTTTTTTTATTTTTATAATTAGTCATTAATTAATTTTTCTCAGTAAAAATATTTCTTAACTTTGTTTGTTTTTTCTTTTACCGAGGCTTCGCGACCCTCGTGACCCCCTTATAGAGGCATAGCGGCCCCCAGTGGGTTTTGAAAAACACTGTCAATATCTCTGGGGAATAAATCACTGGCGAATCGTTTATCATTTTGGCAAGTAGGTAGTTCGTACAAATACAATCTCCAAGTTTGAATATGAGCAAATTAACAAACCACTTTTAGCTAATATAGGACCAAACTTGAAATCGCGAAAATATATTAATTTTGTTGAGTGTGGTGTTAATGTCGTTTTTCTCTGGAACAGCCGATATTTTTCCGGTGTTAGTCCCATTTTAAAAGTTATTCATAAATATGAGAAGGTCAATGAGTTCCAATCGGCTGAATATATACTACCATTCCGTCCGTGTAACTCTGTAAATGCAAAAAAATATAAAATATATTTTAGCAAACTTTATTGTCCTTTAGGTAGGTACACAACAAAAAAGTGAAATACATATATAGTTTAAAATCAAAGATAATATGTAATTGTACAAAATGCTTTAAAACACCGCATCGTCTCTATTACAAAAACTGTTAATAATTTTTACAACAATGTTTTAATGGGTTAATACATTTTTTGCTTACATATAACTAGATTATAATTTATTTAGACTATAAAATATTTTTTTTGTGTACTTATCTTATAACTCTCGTTGTTTTCGCCATGGCTATTTTTTTTACTATCACGTTGGCTACTAGGTACTTACTTTCTGTAACTCTAAAATGTACCTACCAAGTTTTTGCTTTACCTACAGCAAGGAAAAGTTTGAGCTTGACAAAAAAATCGCGGTGGTTATAATAAGTACCTAACTGATTCTAAACTTTAGCCCTTCATTCCTTCATATAAGGTATTTGCCTCGTGCAAAAACATTACATTATGTAATAATACTTATATACTTAAATAGTAATTATATAACAACAAAATTGTTAACATGTAATAAAACCTATAAACAAGTTATTTAAGTCGGTATCTACTTTCTATAAACTGCAATGGAAAGTCTGTTTTTACAAAATGCTATATTTTTCGTTCGAATACTTAGTTACAATTATTTATAAAATTTGCATTCTATAAAGGACCCTGAGATTAAAATCTAAATACCTACCTACATGACTAGAATGCACTCACTTGACTTCTTAAGGATTGTTCACTTCATGGTATTAAAAACAGGAGGTAAAGAACATTTAGCATGGGCTGCAATTTAAATAAACTCTTAGACTATACAGTAATAATATGAGTTAATAATCTCAGTGCCATTCAGATATCCAAATCGTACATTATCTGACTACTAACAATAAAAACATAGGAAAAAGACGTCAAACGACACTGAGCGACTGATCATTCCTTGCCGTCGGGAGGGTTAAAGAACTCCCAATGGTGGTGGTGAATAGCGCGGCTGTCGCTCAGCCCGAACATGATGAGTCCAGCGACGAGCACCAGAAATATAACAAGCGCCATTTGCACGTCCCGCTTATCCTCCGTGCCGCTGATATACGACATTAACGCGTTGAACATGTTCCGCAGAGTCCGCGATATGGACGATTGGCAGACTCGCAGGAACTGCGTGCCCGCCTCCACTACTGTGGGCTCGTGCGCCCGCGTCGGTGGTGGCATCCGGCGCGGCGAAGGTCGCAGCCGTGCCTCCTCTGAGCTTGACTCCGACTGGTGCGCTACTGGCTTTCTCTTCGCTCGACGCGCTGGTGGCGGCGGCGTCTGGTGCGGCTCGTGAAACTCGGTGACGCGCGGTTCTCTCAATTGACGTGGAGGGTAAAACTGTGCTGGAGGTATGGTTATATCTTGGAGGTATGAGTATAACAAGGGAGTCAGATCGGGGGGTGGAGGGCGCTGAGGAGCTGCTCCGGCGTCTACAGAGGCCACCGGCGGTTCCGGTCTGGGTGGTGGAGATGTTAGCATAGACGCTTCTTCTTCGTGAATTGTCTTAACATCCGTCTTAACTTCTAATGGTTCTGCTTGTTCAGTTTGCGTTTCTTCCTCTATGCTCACTGGCTTAGGCGCTTCTTGAGAGGGCAAATAAGCCTGACTCGACTGCGTCGAGGGCACCGCAGTTGTTGATATCTCAGCGAATTTTTTAACGATTTCATCTATAACATTTTGGGAGAACTCTATGCCGCTCACTGATATGTGTCCCGATTTCGAGTCTAATTCTGATACTTGTAAAGTCATACCTTCGATGTCGGAGACAAGTATCTTGTTTGCTTGTAGCTCGGAGACATTAAGCCGACCCACATCCAAATCTCTCACCTGAAGTCGTTGCGTTACTAAATTATCCAAATGTATGTCTCTACTGGCGTCAGTCATCCTTTCGAGAGCTCGCTGTTCGGTTGATGGTACAATATTTTTAGAACTTCGAGCGGTGTTCGAGATGCCTCGTGGCCTTGGCAGCGGCGGTACGTCCGGTATTTGAGTCTCATCGATGTCTATGTGTTGTACTGTCAACGACGCTTCAGTCAGCATTTCTTGTTGTTCGTTTATCCTAGTTGGGCTCGAAACACGTCTTTCGACTAATATTACTGTTGGTGATGAGCGTCCTATGTTTGGTTTGGATAACTCTGCTGTTTTCGGGTTTGTGTGCATTGAATATTTTTCTGACCTAGATGTAGAACGAGAAATGCGAGGACTGTCGTCAATTCTACTATGACTTCTGGCTAGCATCGATTCCTCATCAACGATGTCCCTCAATAAACTGGACATTGAAACATCTAGATTTTCATCTATGCCCAATTCGAACTCAATGTCATCTGGCAAAGGGTCTGTTTGAGTAGAAACTTCAATCTCCACAACATCTTCAGATTTTGTGGGTTCTTGGGGGCAAGCCTGAGATATTTCTGTCGTATAGTCGGCATGGGAACACACCGACTCATCAAAGCTTTTGTCCTTTTTTTTCTTCCTTGAACCTCTGGGTGGCCTTGGCGGAGGCGGCAGGGGTCTGTCTTTCATTTTGCTGACGACGTCTCCTGATTGCAAATCTTTGTGAATTTCTTCGAAGGGCTCGTCTTCGATCTCAACGTACTGCGTAATATCTGAATGCTTGGTGAAGCTATCGAGTGTCATGAGACTGGTAGAAGATTTTTTGCGCGGCGGTCTGTCTGGAAAGCTGTTCTTTGTGGATCCGACTGTGTAGTATTTGCGTTCGGAACTGTTACTTTTGCGGCGACGGACGGGTGGTGTTTTGCTGACGGAGCGTCGTATACTTTTGCTCGGAGCATAGGGACCTTTGTCGACGGTGGCATAGCCAGGACTTTCGTGGCGTATGTCCCGGTGGGAGCCGAGGTCGTCAGCGGAGGGCATGTGAGAATCCAGCTTGAGGGAGTCTGCGCCGTGTGAGGTGCGGTCGTCATCGCATAGCGAGGTCGTGCGTGAGGTGCGCGAGCGCGTGCGTCGTGGCGGTACCGGGCTTGTCGCTGCCTCCCGCGCTGCTGGCGCCTCACCGCGTGGTATGATGTACTCATGTTCAGTACGATATACAATTATCTGGAATCCGATAAAATAAGCGTGTTACCTAAAGCTTTTAATATCCAGAAGGTCAGATTTGAACATTCCTAAATCGTCAGTTCGTTTAAGCTGAATGGTCAGATAGTCCTACTGTCAGAGTTTTAAGACCAATCGAAGGCCTCCACAGGGCTTCCTTTAGGAATAGGATCCCGTTTACGCCCTTTGGGTACGGCAACCTAAAAATTGATATAAATATGTATGAATTAGATACCCATTTAACGATACACCACTGACCACACAACCCTATTGTGTGGTGTATCTTTGAATCGTCAGCGAAAATTTTTTTTCATCCCTATCTGTTATTTACCATCCCTAAAATGCAAAATTATATTTTTTTTATACTTATAATTCTAAAACTAATTTTGCAAAGTTCTATGCACTAATCTTAGTAATTATAGAAGTTAAAAAGTTCTCAAAAAATTGTACGGACAGACAGACGGACAGAACGAACTTATAAATGTTCCTTGTAGTACTACGGAACCCTAAAAACTTGGTGTCGATAAATTCATCTTAGTTCATTGATAGGTACTGGTTGCTGGCAAGATGAAGATAACACACATACAAGATGGTGACAAGATCTATTAGGAGGTAAAATGGGGTAAAAATAGTACATTGTTAGCTTAGGGGTGAAAATAACTTATTTAGCGCCGAGACGGGGTTTGGCGCCCGAGCGCAGCGAGGGCGCTAATAGTTCGAGGGAATAAATAAGTCTTTAACCCCGAGGTAAACACTGTGCTATTCATTACGAATACAAGAAAACGAAAAATAAAAATATGAACTGACTACTTTCACTTTATATTACTTTCACCCCTAGGCTAATAACAATGTACTATTTCACTGCACGGTCCTCATGTTGGGTAGTGCTGAATACAATGAAAGTGAAGTTTGATATACAGTTTTGTACCCTGGTCTACCGTTTCCGAAATATGATCTGCCAAAGAAAAGGTAGCTTAATTGTTTTATTTTTTTACTTAATTATAAGTGGCAGACGGGAAGATGCCATTGCCATTAAACCGAAATAATAGTAGCTATTTGTAAGTATATTTATCACCTCCCCACATACCATAACTGGGTCAACAATCGCGTCGTAATGGGTTTCCAAAAATACAGTTTGAGATGCGTTTAAACGTACCTACATATTCGTATACAAATACTAAACTTCCTGGCAAGTTGCCAGCTCCAATTATTTGCAACTCTTGTTGGTTATTTTTTGTTCCTTTTTTATCATTTCGATAGAATAATAAATTATTTCTGATAGAGTTATGAGCAAGCATAAAATCACCACTAGAGCCATCAACATACGTAGACAGAATATTTTTTTATAAATCAAGGCTCTAGCCATTCTATTCTAATGTAAAGCAGATAGTATTATGTTAGTAGATTTAAGACTATTGTATTGTTGGTACCTATATTTACAACGTAAACGTAGTAAAATGAAGTTATTATGAAATGGCTATTATACTTAAAAATATTTTTTTTTATCTTTCACGCAGAGACTTTATATTAACCGAAAAAAATAAAAATATAAACCTAGTTTTACGACGTTTTTATTTGTTTTCTTGTATGTTTGTTCATTAATTCATACAAACTAACTGTTTTAACTTACTTCCCAGTGAGCTAGAGACTCGAAACTTTAAATATAGTTCATATAAATGGATGACAAAGCAATATTTGAACTTTTATTATAACGAACGGATAGAGAATAAAAATTAATAACTCTGTAGTTTTTTTTAATTTTATTATTTATACGAACTTCATTACGTTCTTATTTATTTATTGCACAATGTGTAGTAAACAATGTAACATTGTTCTTTAAGCTATGATTAAAATTATTACAAATAATAACGTGCTGAATATGTTTCAAGACTGCTGGTTCTGCTGGAAAAAAAATGCGCCCACGCTTACCGAAAAACTATACTATTAGTATAACAAAAATGTACTTACATCATCAGCATGTTCGTGGGCACGCGGTTCTTCCCATAGTTCCTCAACCGGTACTCTGGTGAAGTTACTCAAAGACGAGTGCAAATCCTTTTTACCAAACTTTTTAGTCCGCTTAGGAGGCATTGGCAAAGTTTGCGACTGAATGGGTACATTCTCCGGATATTGTATGACATCATCATTGGCATACTCGTGTATAGAGTGCAGATCGTTAGTAGGAGTAAAATGCAGGTGGCTATCACCGTTCATAAACTCTGGTGACTCTTCGCGGTCATGCAAAGCAACATGTTCTGGTTGCAGATGATCGTCATGCAAGTCGAGGTCGACGTCGGTAAACTGCATACTCGGATCTGCACTGTCGTCAATGTATGGAGTCGGGTATTGCTCGGGTTCAGGCAGTGGTTTCTTCTTTCGCTTAGCCCGCGATGGTCGCACCGGTGGGAATGTGTAGTACCCATCATCTTTGTCATTCAGATCTTCAGTAGAATACCTTATCTGTTCGTTTTCATCGATAAATTCTGGGTCCGCTTCGGGGTCGTTCATATACATAATGTCGTCGTTCATCTCCGAACTGCTCCCCATAAGAGCAAGGACGTTCTTTGGAGTTTTGAACGCTTGTCGTGTTTCGTCGCTCAAGTATTCTCTTACTTGAATATCTTCGCGAGAAATTCCTCTCGGTCGTACGAAAAATTCGTCGTTATTAATTTCGGTTATGACTGGCGTGTGATCCTGTTTGGACGGTGATATATCGGGGTCAGAAGAGTTCTGCTGGTTCTCGTCTGATTCACGGTTATCATCCATGTATTCGGGTGGTATTGAATCAAAATCGTACGTAGTTTCGTATTGTTTTCTATGTTCTAAGTTATTATCTTCATCATAGTTGACATCATCATTAGACACTGTACGAGTGGATGCGTTACCGTATTCACGAGGCTCTTCGGGACTATCGGGAATAAATGTGGAAGGTTCTTTGCTGCTTTTTTTGCCAACTCTCTGTGTAAACGTGGTCATATTGAAAGTCGGGGGTGGTGTATCTTCTCGGTTTAATGTTGGGGAGGAAGATGTTTTAGGTAGTTCAGATTTTTTCTTTTTACTGAACCATCTCGGGTAAGTTCTTGTTTCAAATTCCACTGTAGCTACGTTATCTAACTCCGCTGATGACCCTGTAGCATTAGTTTCTACCATGTACTCTTGATTTTGTACCTTGTTTTTTCTGCCTAGGCTAGGAAAGTTAATTTTTGGTCTTTCTGGCATTTTAAATTTAGGCATATCTGGAACACTAAATTTTGGCCGATTTGGCAATGTGAACTTTGTACGGTCACCAAAATTTAATTTCTCTGAAATATTTATCTTTTTAAATTTTGGTCGATCAGGGAGGCTAAACTTTCTCCTACTAGGCATGGTAAACTTAGGCCTTTCTGGGAAAGAAATTTTAGGTCGTTCTGGCATTTTGAATTTAGGTCGATCTGGCAAACTAATTTTAGGTCTATCTGGCATCGTTGCTTTCATATTTTGTAATTTTATTTTAAGTTTTCCTGCTTGTGTTTTTAACTTTCCAGTTCCTTCTTTGATGCGTTTTTGCATCTTACTTTCAGTCCCTTCGGCATATTTAGTTCTATTGTCTCGTTTAAGAGGAAGTTGCTCTAATGCTGATGAATCTACTTGGCTCGTACTGATTTCGCACTCGGTCCTAGAAGCCGTTGAAGGTGTATTAGCAAAATACCTATCTTCGATGTTTTTTTGAAGTGCCTCGGCGCTTAAGATACTCTCATTTTCTTGAAGATTTTCTTTGTCATCAGTTGGCTCTTCCTCATCCGAGGTATGCTGCAGATATTTGCGTTCTAAAGACGTCGTACTCGACAACTCATCATCTGTTTTAACCATCGTGGGCTTTTCATCTACACTTGGAGCTGTATAGACAATATTCGGCTGTGGTTTTTCGATAATTTCATATTCGTGATCACTGAAAATAAAAATAAAATTTGACTAAAAAAAACTATGTATAGGTATCAGGTATAACTAAATGAATTCGCACAGTACAGGTGATATACTTGTGTGTATTGAATTATGGTGAAATTCGCTGTATGCTGAGATATTATGATATAAAAAACGCAAATCGCACAAATCGTGATTCGTCGCAGAACATTTGAGTTATATTTAACACCAGAGACTCGAGTCACAATTAGGCCAACTGCCGGCGCTCGTTTTAGCCGCAGCAGCCGGGCAGGCGTTCGAGTTTATTTGCAAGTCGTAATGTTAGTCATAAAATGTCAACAAAACCGTCAAAATATTGTAGGTGTGCTTACCTCCCGTACGAAACGAAATTGCTCGCTCGCGAGGTCGGCCTAGTGCCCACTGGATTCACCCTCTCCGGTAGCAGCGAGTCGCTCTGGAAGAACTGACAGCCACATCGGACGTCTGGTGTGAAATACTGCACGCTACCTTCTCTGGTGGGTCTCACGGGCTTCTCTAACGGAGTGCCTCCCTCGGAAGTCCACCGGCGCAGTGTGCTCATTACTACTGCTTACCGAACCCGCGGCATTATTTCACATGTTTCCCGTAAACTACAGTTCGAACCACCATTTGTCTTTAGACAATGACTCATTAAGCGTGTTTGTGAAAGCCAGTCTGTAAATGAACTAATCACTGACGTGAAAGCAGCCGCGAGCACTGATCGCTGGTGACAGTTCTAAAGAGCTTACCAATGTGCAGGAAGAACGTACGGCCGATGCTATATTTAACAAACACTCAGAAGCTAGCGCGTTCGCTTTGCATGTGTTGAAACGTGAGTCTTATGTCATAGTTACATATGATGTAGATACTACAATTGAAATTATAACATGAATGGATACCTACCTACATCAATTTAATATTTACCTGCTGGGTTTCGACCATTGACTTTTGGCGAGTTCGATGTCTCGCGGACTGGGGCTGGGGGATGATTCAATTGGGGGTGCGTGTGACTGATCTGTGTGTTCTTCGGGGTCATCATCAGTAATTTCCGTAATTGTAATATTTGGTGACTCATTTCCCGAGTGAGGTCCCCTTTCATCCAATTGATTTTGAAAAATTTCATCAACATTCGGCTCCTCAGGGTCCATTTCTTCGTCTAAAAGCAGCGTCTTTGTGTTAACATTATCCATTTTATGCAACTTTTCCATGACTTGATCTTCGGACCTTAACGGCGTTTCTTCGTTTATTAAACTGGGATCTTGAGATGCAATGGATTTTTTCTCCATATTTAACAGGCTTTCAATCTCTTTTTTGCTGCTTTCAGTTTCACCCTCTACTTTTTTACTTTGCTGTTGGACTTCAGAAGAGAAATAAAGGCTCTTCTCCGGATCTTGACCTTCAATATCTTCATAGATATGTTCTTTCTTTTTCCTAGGTGGTGGCGTTTCAACGCACATAGTTTTGCTCATTTCATCTGAATCTCCAAGTTTTATTGCACTAAACTTTTGGCGTCGCACTGCTCCTGGAGATGATTTTAATTGTCTTATTTCCTGATTATCTTCATTTTTCTTGCGTTTAGATACTGGCGACTTTTCGTTTTCATTTCTTTCTAGTTTATGCAATGTTTTGTCTGCTAAGTGTTTGATTTTGTTAACTAATGGGTGGCAACATTTTGTTTTCTCTCTGGTTTCCGATACTCCAATATTGTATTGTTGTTCTGGCACTCGGCGTTTCAAAATACCTTTGGGAGATACATTTGTTGGTATTTCTACAGGTGTCACTAAGTGAGCACTAGCTTGACTGCCTGGTCGTTTGGGAATTACATTCGTGTCAAGAGTAGGATCATCTTCAGCGTCCAAGGAAATTTCTTTGGAAAAATTTGGTATTTGTACTCCTTCGTCTTCTCCCTCCTCACCGTGTCTACGACTGCTTCCCGGTGAAGAGTCAAGATTTAAAATTCGCTGCATATCGCCGTCCACTGGTGAACGCGTCCGCGACCTTGAGACTTCGCGTGACATGCTTCTCCGCGGCGTCGTCTCTCTGATGATATCCTCTGCTGTAATTTCGCCTGCTAGAGGCACTTTAAGTAGATGTGTCCAAGGGTAGCCCCCGGCCTCACGAGCTCTCCGTAAATCTTCCCATTGATACGTTTTTATCGGCACAGTCGGTACGCCTTTCTCTTGATCTGGCGAAAATTCAGATTCCATATGTTTAATTTATAAATAGATTGTGAATATTGGTATTATGTAAACAGTGTAAATTTTCCAGATAAAATCCAATAAAATTCTTGATCAAAATTTTGCATTGAGTAAAATTTGCTTAAAATATCACTGACCCCGCAAAGTGTTCACTTTATCACCGTGTCAACTAAGAACACAACGTTTCGATTCAATGTGAGCATCGGTGACTGAAAACACGTTATGTTTGCGTGGGCCTGTGTGGAAATAGGTGTGAATAGGTTGTGTACTATGACCACGGCATAGATAATTTTGGCCGAATGCACCGCGATTACCTTGAGTCGAGCGGGACGCCTCGCCCTCAATGAGCCCTCAGCCAACCATCCCTGATGTTCGCTTTTTGCTAGATGCACTACACGCAATTTTTTTATTATGATAATATGAAAACGATCAACGATCGGTTCAAAATCCCGGTCTGACTGGCGCACACGTCTTCGTCCGATCCGTCCGAGCGCTTGCGCTAAATATAAGATTGAGCATGAATTTATTTTGGGTAACCATTTCACGTCATTATTTCAAAGACGAACTGTAGTCGTTTTATCTCAGTCATTTTGCTGACGTTGCTGAAAACTGAAGGGACAGATGATAGAAAATATTAGATCGTTGGCTGGCGCGGTTGTCTTCGATACCTACTGATAAATAAACGAGTATAAGAGTATGAGCGTACTTACGTGCCGTCGCTTGAACGAAGTCCAAATCGTCTGGGACGTCGTGACCACTGCTCTGTATTCGTGCTCTGCATATTTACATGTGTGTGGCTAATCCTTTGTGTGCTCAAGCGTACGTAGTATTGCTTGTTTATTTATACCATATTTTTAGTGACACAACATGGACCGGCTATATATAATACCTACCTACATAAGTAAGTCTGTACAACTAATGTACAAAATAATGTTTCATACTAAACTCGGTGCAAGTATTTATTTGCTTTGACAGCTGTAATAACATTGTAAAAAGTAGAATGAAGGCTACGAATTCTGATCATTTTTGCTAGGTTTTTAAACGTATGACTGTAGCAGGTATCTAGACCTACCCGATATACTTCGGTGAAATATTAAAAATAAAATGTTTTTTATTCTTCTTTGTACAATATTTTGCAACTGTCAGAGTAAATAAATACTTGGACCGAGATTAACTTATATTTGCTTGGTAGAGTTGGTTTGGTATCTAGCACCAGTAGGTATAATTATAAGATAAATCGTGTCAGGACGGTTGCAATTATGACATACCTTTTTACACTCTCTATATTAAAGTTTTGTTTACCAGAATAAAAATATATCTATATGTATATATGTGTGAAGAAAAAACGAACAATCCAGTCGTATCTACTTTACATTTGAAACCATGCAAATGTATGTAATTGTGATGATATGAGCACAATATGAGTTTGTTGCAGTACCTGTGGAGAATACTGGGCCCGTGGTCGGCCGGTCGTGAACCCAGAGCTGGCAAATACTTTGCACAATAGTTAATTATTACAACAGCGAGGTAATTCTGCCAGTGTTCTAGGAACCCGCGTGGTGACCATCTCGACGGCATTTCTGTTTTGTTGTTTTTTTTTTTACAATTGTTTTGTGTTGCGATATTTTATTGTAAATAGTTACGTTAGTATTTACAGCTTTTTAATATTTCCGTACGTAAATACCTATTATGTATTATTTTTATATTTAGAAATGAGAGTATTTCTGCAACAGCATTGTAGGTCACTGCACTGTAGGATGTTGCGCACATGTAATGGCAATAGTATGGTACAGTGCCACCAACTTAGCTTTTCTTGTGGGCAAACTATGAACTACAGCTTTTTCTTGATGAATTTCTTAGGTGGAAATACTTTGTTCTCCACTAACGATGCTGTCAACTGAACAGCTAAGATGGTGGGACTCTACCTAGGAAGGGCCAGAGAAAAAAACAACTAATGTGATTTTGTTGGGCATGCCACTGTCCCTGAGAATTTCTCCGACGTATTTCCGGTTGTTCTCATCTTGCTAACAGCCAGTGGTAAATCCATCAGTAACATACTCTTCAATATGGCCCTGTCGAATCCGAGGTGCCATACTATAAGTATGCATGCATCAGCGCCGGTTCATAAAAATGGTTGTACTTTGCTCTACTACTCTCTATTCTATGCGGATGTAGGATCACTCTATTATCACAAACAGGGCAATGGTCACCAATAAGCCTGATATTGTGGTGGTTTAGCGGTTTTAGAGACAGGTGGTGCTCGTCGACATCACCATCCTGCGTGACGAAATCCTCATGAAGGCCCAAAAGGACAAACTCAGCAATCACCTTGACTTGACTTATCAGATTACCACCATGCGGAATGTCGACTCAAAGATTATTGTTCCGATAGTTGTTTCGATGATCAGCATTCTAGAGAAAAGGATCGACTAACACCGAGGCTCTCGCTAGATGGTTGGGTTGAGAATCAGCTACTGAAGGCAATTGGTCACGGCATGCATCGTTAGGGGGTTTCTCACTTTGCAACTTAGACTACTGGTAGTTCGGGCCCCGCCACTAGATTAAAGTTTTTTTCTACAATATCTTCGAAACTAGTGCTGTTACCCGCAACTTCGTACGCGCCGATTTTAAAATAAACTTTCAACCCCTTTATCCACCCTTAATCTGGCCCTTGCGCAAAATAACATAGCCAATACTTCAGTCTGGCATAGCTAAGCATATTCGTGAAAACGGCATTTAAATCCGTCCAGCGGTTTAGGAGATGTGCGTGGACAAACAAACAAACAGACGAAAATCGCTGCTTATTTTAAGACACCTGTGTCATTATTTTTTTGATATCTCGCAATTACAGATATTTTTATCTCTAAGTTTTTATTATATGTACCATATAGACAACGCAGAATTGGTGTGTGCTGTATCTTATACCATATTATAGACCAGCTCAACACCATCAAGAAATCACCACCCAAAGCCCAGATTTTTTCAACCCTTATTGTACAATTATAATAGTTTCATATTCCCTTTGATATACATTCCATAATTGTATTTCCAGGAACAGGGCTTCTTGGTGTTGGCTTCAGTTCAGCCCACAGTATCTGTAGACCTGTGAATCAATATAAATAATGTGTTAAAATAATATATACCTGCTAGCAGGTTTTTTGCACATTGTTGTATTAGGGAGAGTTTGCAATAAAGAAAACCTTGCATTACAAATGGTATATTACTTAAAGTCTATTTCCCAGTAGTTTTTCGATATACAAGTAAAACGTTAGACCCAGACAATAACCAGTGTTTATCACTATAAATCGATTGATATGCATTTAACTTTACATAAATATTGTATATTTCAGAGGAATAAATATTGTATATTAAAGAGGAATAACTATTGCTGAAAGAAGAGAGCACTCTTATGCATAAATACAACTTTTTCCTATCCTGGTTCCTGTTCATCTTCTGATACCCTCTTATAATATAATAGCAGAGGTCTGAATATCCATGGAACATAGGTATGTAAAAATTGTAGGCAGGATTTGTTGCCTTGTCTCACGCATATAGCACGTTAATAACACTTCGTAAATAATATTCAACCAGTATTAGGCTCAGCGTTTCTCTGAGGGATTGTACCTAAAACAAAAACTAAATCTAAAACGAAGTTATTCGCCAGAAAACCAAAGTCACCGACATAGCTCAACGTATTACCATTTGAAGTGGCAGTGGGCTGGTTATATATGTCGGAAAACCAACAACCATTGGGGTAGAGGTGTTCTAGAGTGCTTCATCTTCGATATTGTCACTTACCAACAGGTGAGTTGATGGTTAAACGCGGACTTATACGCGATAAATAAAAAGACCACAAATCGGAAAACGTATCGTACGACGCCCTGAGACTCGTTGGAGTGACGATATAGTAAGACGGCTGGCAGTCTGGCTGGAAGAGAAAATACGACTGAGTGGCGGCCTCGGGAGAGGTCTAAATCCAGCAGTTGACTAGTATACGCTTATGATGATGAGGATAATTAGGTACAAATATTACATATTCGAAAAAATACAAGTTTAGGAAAATAATAAAATGAGGCGACATGATTTTTCTTGCGTTCGTTGGCGCCAAAACCGTATAATCTACTTGTTTAACATAAAACAACCTTTCTTATGTTTTATGCTTCAATACGTATTTCTCTTGACATTACATAAAATTACACTTATGTACCTATTGACATAATGACATGAACAATTCCAAACAATTCGCGATTCGTGACGTTTTTTTCATACGAATTTACACAATAAGTAATCAAATAAATATACGCAGACATATGTTGGAGATCAAGATATTTTTTACAATAAAAAATATTATTGAAGAAATTAATTCTTGAAATATATACCTACTTAACGAATTAATCTAGAAATTTACAAAAAAATCTTTAAAAAACTATACTTTTTGTGATGTTTTGTTTAGCTAATAGCTGTCGTTATAAATCAGGACACTCTTTATGGACGCTTATTGGCCGAGGGTGAGTTTATAGCATCCCTCCTACCCAACTGCTAGGAATCCACGTATATGACATGGCAAGTGAAATTTGACAGCAGTGAAACTGGCCAAGTGTTATGAATAACAATAGCAGATACGACCAAATGTTGGCTTTATTCAACTTAAAAATTGTACATGATAATAATGAAAGATATTAACAAAGTATTGACAGCTCAGAGGTCTGTGGTTACGGAACACTATTACTCGCGGAGTCTGTGGTGCGGTGACTATGGAGTTCACCACACCAAATGCGATTCAGGCTCGCGCATTGAGGTTTCTCTACCACCACCAGTACAATTTGGTCCCGTTCTGACATTTTTATGAAGTCGATTTTTTATATTGATAATTATTTGCTCTACTTTTTGTATTCTCTGGTGGTACGAAACCCTTAGTGCGCAAGCGCGACTCGCACTTGGCTGGTTTATTAGTACTACTCACTAACAGATAAGTCATAAATAATAAGCGTCGGACAATATAGTCAAATGCAATAATTCGAAATAAGGGCTTAAGAGTGGACTTTTTAAAAGTTAATTTTTGATTTTTCAGTATTCAACCTCGCACATTGGGTCCCATTTTCAATAGCGTGATTTCGTATGCAGATGAGTGTAATCCTACTCCTAACCCTTGTGGTGGCAGAAAGAGTCCCAGTCCCAGTGCAAGAAAAAGATGCAGCCCCGATAAGCGTAGAGATCCCTGTGGGCCTACCAAGGGTGGTGGTCATGACCTATGCTACAAACCTTATGTGGTGCAACCCATCACTCAACATGATTACAAGAACATGGCGTTGAGGAGACCCATGTCACCGCACTTGGAAGTATACGGGATGACTTTGCCCGCGGGGATGTCCATCTTACAGCGTATCACGGGTAAGTCAGATATAGGTCTAAGATATTTTTACCTGTAGATAGGTTGTGCCCGCCACCATATTGACAGAGACAAATGCAAGGCACATTATCATACTCGTCAAATCCGTCTCTCAGTCACATACTCGGAGTGTCCGGCAACACAATGCAGCTAATTGTTTTAGCAAAAATAACCGAATTGTTTTATCTTAGGCGGCTGTTGTCACTACGAAGTGTATGAGCGAGATGTGTAGATAGTCTTGCCTGAGAGAGTGATAGAGAACCCAGTATAATATATATATAATCGATGATCAAAGGCGAACAAAGCAGAATTCAGCCGATCACCACTTTGGCGGCGAGCCACTGCCACTTGCCACTTTTAGTTCGTTTTTAAAGCAGTGTTGTTCGCCTTTAACGTCTCTATTATATTGCATCTTACTGATATAGGTATCGCAATTAAACCACACATAGCAAATATCAACCCGTGCCAAGACTGCTCGGATGCTCTCATGCCTCGAATTGTCGACCTGAATTCAGTATCTGAACCCTTACCCACATTCTGCTCGTTTAGATCAAAGTTTTTTTTATTATAATATGCGTGACGCGTTTATTCGACATTATGCATTGTAAATCAATATTGACTCAAAACAGTAGGTATTTCTTGTGATTTGAAATGCCTTATTATTTTCAGGCGTGGTCGTAACAGCGTATGCGCTACTTCTTTCTGGTGGCACCCTGTTTCTCGCAAACGGTATAGAAACCTATGTGTCAATAATACAAAGTTTGGATATGAGTAATCTGACTGTCTGCTTAGTTAAGGTTTGTTGATTGTTTTATAATAAAACCGGCCAAGTGTGAGTCGGACTCGCGAACGAAGGGTTCCGTACCATTATCTATAGAAACGGCAAAAAAAAAATGTCTGTTATATATGCGCTGCCTGAATGGGTGTTCCCCGATAGTTACAATTTGGGTGTCTTCAAGTCAAGAGTGAATCGGTTTCTTCTAGGTAAGTGTGATCTATCGTAGGCCGCATCATCGCTTAACATCAGGCGAGTTGGCGGCCAAGCGCGAGCCTATTTTACAATAAAAAAATCCCTTAAATATTTGTTTTATTTTAATTTAATTATTTATTTTTAAAGTGAATATATAACTAAATATTCTGTGAATATTTCAAGCGTCTATCTGTTGTCGTTATCAATATCGAACAAAAAGAAGAAAAAAAAAAACACGTTTGTTGTATGGGAGTCCCCTTATAAAAATATTTTATTCTGTTTTTTAGTATTTGTTGTTATAACCGCAACAGAAATACATCATCTGTGAAAATTTCAACTGTCTAACTATCACGGTTCATGAGTTACAGCCTGGTGACAGACGGACAGACAGGCAGACGGACAGCGGAGTCTTAGTAGGGTCCCATTTTACTCTTCGGGTACGGATAACCCTAAAAATGTAACTTTTATACTGTGAACACAAGTAAGCTAATGCGATGCTGATGTCGAAGGCACAGAAAAGAGAAGTAAATAGAACGGAAATGAAAAGGAAACTCTGTCGCCAGGTATTGTGACAGATATGTGATTGAACATTATTATTTATGTCAACGCATAGAACTCCGCGTCACAGTTGCTAACACAGTTGCTATGGGTTTATATGGGAGCAAGTGGCTACAACAAATTTGTTACAAAAATGCCTTTACAGCCGTTCTAATTTAACCAAAAAAAGTTTTCTTTTCTGTGGTCGAAGGATTATTTTGTCAACTATGTCTTCAAAGCGCACTGTCATGGGAATTTTGTCATTATGATGTTTGTTTCTTGTCTATATGACACTAGTTTTTGTCCGCAGCTTCACCCGCGTTGTGTTGGGCATATCGTATGCCTGATAGTGTAGCTTTCTATCAGTAGATGTCTTTTTAAACAAGAGCTCTAGTTGTGGAGTTTACTTCTAGCATAAATATGAATTTATAGTTTATAATAATATTAGCATAGATGTAGATTTGGCCCAAGCTACCGGTTGGGTGGTTCTACAGACTGGGTAACATCCTGACTGTGCGTGTCATGCCCAGGATGACTGCCTTCTACATCTGACCCTTGAAAACGTGTAGCGAGATTTTTTCTCTCCCGATTTTTCTATTGGCATCAGGCGACCCCGGTCCTTTGGTAGACGTCAGTGGCGGCAGCTAACACTATTAAACTATTGTTTTGTTATTATACTATTGTTTTTTTTACAGGTTGCCTTAGGCCTGTCTTTCACTTTTCACTACTTTAATGGCATTCGGTTCTGCTTATGGAACACGGCTCGCTTTTTGGACCTGAAAATGGTTTACTCTACGGCCAACATTGTGATATTTTTGACTGTAATTACCGCTGGAGCATTCTCCTATTTCCTTTAATTATTATTATTATATTATTTGTATACTACCTAATTACTATAATTATGAAAATTTGGTGTGATAAACTTAATGATATGATTATTGAAAGTATTTTGTTTTTATTTGTATTCGAAATCTGATCGTCCTAGTATGAGCGGACGAGCTACTTGTAGGTATATATGCTATAGGTGCTGAAAATATGGACATACCTTCAAAATAAGGTTTCCATAAGTTTCTATCTGTTTTTTTCGCCGACAGTGTACCGAAAGACAGTACAATTATTATCAACTAGCCGTCCGCCCCGGCTTCGCACGAGTGTAAGCTCGGCCTTCGGCCTCGCTACAAAATATAATATAGCCTATGTCACCCGGGGATAGTGTAGCTTCCCAACAGTGAAAGAATTTTTCAAATCGGTTCAGTAGTTTCGGAGCCTATTCATTACAAACATACAAACATACAAAAATAGGTACAAATCTTTCCTCTTTATAATATTAGTGTAGATATAAAAACCGACTTCATAAAAATTTCAGAACTGGACCAAATTGACTGGGAGAATCGATTTTGGTGATTCTTTTTTTTATTTCAAAGTTGGTGCTTCCCATTTGGTTTCATTTCAATTTGGTCCAGTTCTGATGAAGTCCGTTTTTATATTGATAATTATACGCTATTTCAATAAGTGTTTTTTTCGAATGTATTTTTATTGGTGTGTGTTTTTATAAGTTTTGGCGCTATCGTGAAAAAACATGTCGTTTTCTTAGAATAAGTACCTATATTCTAAGTGTAGCTTTATTGTATTATTTTTATTGGTGGATTATTATTCATTAGATGTTTATAAATGTGCTAAAGTGTGACAAATTTTCCGAGGTGAAACATGTTTGTTCGTGTAGTTTTCAAAACTCCATAAAAGCCTTTAGTAAAGTCTCTACCACTTATCTAACGCTTAACTTAACCTGACCGTAATTACTTTGATCTATGCCGTAACTTTGCTTGACTGAGACAAGATCTGTAACTGAGACTATGACTTATTATCCCTGTAATAAAGTCTGAAAGTATTTCAATACTTGACACTGGCAGATGCATGATAAGTGAGACGCCAAAATACAAAAATAAAGAAGAAAAGTATGTATCACCAACGTAGACAGAGAAAACAATAGACGCAATCACATTTCCTACTCTTTTACTCCGCAGCGAAACAGCCATATGAAAAAATAGCATGCGTGAAAAAGAAGGATCTATGCTTTTTGCCTCTTTGTCGTTGTAACCGGTTGACTCCAAGCTCTAATTGACAGTGTGGTGACAAACATTGAGAGATTTTTGTGTTTTTTCGGAAATAAATCATCTAAATTCAATTCGTTATCCTTAAATTATTATCCTCGTGTGGTCAAGAGTATTGGATTTCGTCACAATGGTGCAGTGTTGTGTTTTGGGTTG
The DNA here is from genome assembly GCA_949125355.1 of Agriopis leucophaearia. Taxonomy (NCBI): domain Eukaryota; kingdom Metazoa; phylum Arthropoda; class Insecta; order Lepidoptera; family Geometridae; genus Agriopis; species Agriopis leucophaearia. The sequence goes on from OX421261.1 coordinate 8,919,992, forward strand.
TCGGAACAGAACAGAACAAGGTTTATCTGATGTTACATTTCACAGGTTTGTAATGGCCGTTTTTATTTACAATATATCGTCTAAAATCAATAAAAATAATAAATATGATGTATTGATGCAGGGGCAACATATTTAGATGTGAAGTTTTACTGCAAAATTACAAATTATACAAAAGCAAAGAAGAACGTAACCTCAAAGATATTGAGTTAGGGCTGCCATAATGTAGCTTTCAATTTTTCCCTAGTTTTCTAAATGTTTACCGACGATGTATTGAATTTGACAGATTTATTTTATGCGCTCAAATAAGATGCCATTACTGTATTATCGGTTTTGTATAGCAGCGTTTTTTTTTAACGAAAAATGATTTTTTGTTTGTACTAAACTAATAGTAGAGTCGGAATCTATGTTATCTGTAATCACAGAATTTACCATATACTTAAATTTCCTAATATTTATTTACAGATTTCCATCGAATGCAGGACCGGTAGAGATTTGGATACAAGCATGTGGTAGATATGATTGGAGACCAACACGAAATTCCAGAATTTGTTCCAAACATTTTAAGAATGATTTATTTATAAAGCGTGGAGAAAAAAACTATCTGAAACCAGGTGCTCTGCCAACTAATGATATTTATGTGAGTAACCAGAACCACTAACTATGACCAGTAAAAAAAACAACTCATAAGTTTTCCACCAACGAGAATTATAACTTTAGTGAACAACATATAACTTCAGTGAACAACCGTGATAGTTTAAAACAAAAAACGTTTGTTGTAGACCTTTTTTCCGATTTTATTATTATTTGTTATTGAATCCGCCGTAATTCTTACTCCTTACAAAAGCGAATGTAACTCTGTCTCTCTGTCTGGATGTTTGTTCGCTTTTCACGACTAGACCGATCTTAACGAAATTTGGCAGGAAGGTAGTATGCATCATGAAGACGGACATAGGGTACTTTCCCTCAAAATTTGTTGTCAAAAACTGCTTGGTTATAATTTTTATGGTTTCGTAATATTGAAAATAGCTGATTTGAGGGTGTATATGTGTAATGAGTAATTCCCGTGTCATATTACTAAAATAAGGTACATTCATTTTGCCGTGCCCTAATTTGCTAATTTTATTTTACAGACTTCTGATCTTACTTCGAAACCAGGGGGTTCAGATTCAACTGGTCAATCGAAATTTTCAGGAAAACGACCTGAAACGCTAGATTTAGAAATGACAAGAAAACATGATATTGAAATCCCTCAGACACCACGAAGGAAAAAACTGGACGAGAAAAGACGAAAAAAGTTACGAGCGGTGCGTATATTAAATTTTTGTACCTTTTTACTCGACTATAAAAAGTATTATATAACCCTATGATTTTCAAAATCATTTCAATCATCTTTGGGTAATGGTTTGGTAATCTTTGTATGCATATATAGATTTAAATATATTACGTTCATTTGTATTTGTACCGTATCTCCTAATCTAATCTACCCCTTATATTAAAAATAATTGTTGTGAAAAATTAAGTCTATCAAAGCGTCTTAACATTTTTTTTTATTATTACAATAATAGGCTTTTGTTTGACCGCCAACTCGCCTGATGTTAAGCGATGATGCGATCTCCGATGGAGCACGCTTGTCTAGAAGAAACTGATTCACTCGTGGTTTTATGATACCCAGATTGTAACTATCGGGGAACACCCATTCAGGCAGCGTATTCCACAGACTAGCAGTTCGCACAATAAATTTTCGATTCAATCATATTTAACGTAATCATAAAATAGCAAAATAAACCTATAAATACATTAATCAGTAACTTTATAAGAGGCTTTATAATCGTAACTTGGCTATTATGTATTGATTTTGTTCTTATTTCTGTTAATTTAACTTAATATATCTTCATGTAAATACTAATTATCAACTATCTTACCTACTGTCTAAATTCTACCTATCTATGCAGGCCTATGTTGGTGTTGCAACGAGGCATTTACACAATTTTAGTTTATATTAGTGAAAACTTTTTTCTGGCTTTTGTGTAACTATTCATTGTATATCTACCGTGTTTGTTAGCAGCTGTTTGTTTTCCTTGTAAAATAAAATAAAATATAACCTGAAGTTTTACTGTTTTTTATTTTATTACAATAGTAATAAAACCCACCCTAACTTCCCTATCTTCTATGGAGCCATAATAAAGTGGCAACACTCTTAGAAAATATCGCTATCTCTTATCCGGTTACAGCGTACTTGTGTCCATTGGTTCCTCCGTCTACGATCACCAATGAAGTTTGTTATTAAGTATTGCCTATTCGTGTCATTGGGGCAATGACTTTAGGAAGACATATTTCTGGTAGTTGTTCGTCATTGCATTGGGAGGAAAAACTTCCCCTTGAACTGACATTTCCCATGGCATACCTGGCATCGTTTGGTTGTGTCATTGGGAAAATCTAACGATCCCCCTCTACCATCTAACCATTTCCCTTTGGCACAACCTGCCGGTCTATTCTAGAAGCTAAGTGAACACGCAAGTGAGGTGATAAGCTAAGTGAACGTGTATTTTTCTTGTCGATTACTATATAGAAATGTCAAAATGTCGAGTGATCATCCTTGACTGTAGTCCCTTACGCTAATAATTCAATATTTTAACATTTATCTGCAGAAATAGGCAAGAAAAACACATTCACTTAGCTTATCACTTCACTTGCGCGTTCACTTAGCTTGCAGAATAGACCTACTGTTGTATTTTGTTGTGCCACGGGTAAGTCACGGAAAAAAGCGTATCTTCAAAAATATTATAATTAATATTGTTTAAAAAAAAATCTATTTGCGTAGCCATGTGCACGAACGGCAGTCACACAAGGTTTTGTAACTCTTTGCACGTTGCAACCATAAATAAACTTTTTTATGTTTTAGGATATTATTACTCCTATTATTAAAACAATTTATTTTGCGGAATCGAAAACATCTATTTTTCACCTCTTGACAGATCTCTTATAAAACAAAACACAACTCTATTGAAATAAAATAATAAAGGCGACCGCGAAGGTCGCACTGGTGAAAAAGAGTTCCGCCACACCACCCCCCCACGGAGAAAGGAAGAATAAGCTGAAAAATTTATAAATACATAAGATAATCACATATCTAAAATATTTCTAAACTTCACCCTCCTCCCGGACCGGGTGATGACAGGAGCTGGTGTAGGTGCAGGGACCAACGCAGGCGTGAAACTGCTAGCTGGAGTTGGCGCAGGCGGCACAATTGGTTCACAATTGCCAAACGCCGAATCCAAATGGGCAGGCTTAACGCGATCTATGCTAACTGTACGTTCCCTTCCATTAATATCGAGAGTGATCGTTTTGTCTCTTCGCCCGATGATACGATGAGGACCGGAATAAGGCGGCTGCAACGGCCTTCGCACTGAATCATCGCGTAGCATGGCATGCGACGCCTTAACTAAATCTTTAAATATGAAAGTCGATGGCTGGGCGTGGCGTGTAGCAAGGACAGGACGGAGAGCTTCCATATATTTGCGCAGCTCACGGACGAAATCTACAACGTCACTTGGGCTCTGCGATGTTATTGGAGGTATGACGAGTTCTCCAGGCAAGCGAAGAGTCTCTCCATAAACGAGCTCTGCAGAAGATGCCTTCAAATCTTCTTTGAGCGCCGTTCGCATCCCTAATAAAACTAACGGCAAAGCTCTTACCCATGTGTCATTATGACACATCAAAGATGCTTTAAGCTGCCGATGCATGCGTTCCACCATACCATTTGCGCAAGGATGGTAACTAGTCGTGCGCACCCGTTTGGTACCACATACATCCATTAGACGGCGAAACAACACAGATTCAAACTGCCGGCCCTGGTCGGTTGTCAAAATGTTTGGTACCCCAAAACGGGAAACCCAACCAGTTACGAATGTATCTGCTACCTCTTCTGCTGTGATTGATGACATAGGCCATACTTCAGGCCACCGTGTGTATCTATCAATCGCAGTCAGGCAATAATTGTACCCTTTCGAGTGAGGAAGTGGTCCAATAATGTCTAAATGCACCGACCTAAATCTGTTTGACGGTAATTTAAACTCTCCAAGTGGCGAATTAATATGTCGAGTTACTTTACTGAGTTGACAGCGTAAACAAGTTCGAGCCCATTCACGGCAATTTGCGTTTACTTGAGGCCATACATAACGCTCAGTTACCAAGCGAGTGGTTGCCCGCGCGCCAGGGTGACTGAGGTTGTGACACCTGTCGAATGCAGCTCGACGGAATGCTGGTGTCAGGTATGGACGTGGTCGCTCAGTTGAAGTATCACAAATTACTGTGATATTTGTGCCAGGGATGAGGATGGGTTCGAGCTTCAAAGACGAATTCCCACGCATACTAGCTAGCTCCTCATCCGATTCTTGCGATAACGCGAGTGCAGCAAAATCCTCTTCAAGAGAAATAGACTCAACGCGCGACATGGCATCAGCTACGATGTTATCAACCCCTTTAATATACACTACATCAGTAGTAAACTGGCTGATGAAAGACAGCTGGTTTAATTGGATAGGCGGCAATTTCTCACGTCGTTGTACAAAAGCGTATATTAGCGGCTTATGGTCAGTGTAGATAGTGACGTGTTGTACCTCCAACAGGTGCCTGAAGTGTTGAACACTCTCGTACACCGCAAGGAGTTCCCGATAGTACGCCGGCCACTGAGCCTGTTTAGCAGTCAGCTTTTTACTAAAATAGGCTAGTGGCTGCCAATCATCATTATCGACGCGCTGTTGAAGGCAAGAACCAACGTGCGTTCCTGAAGCGTCAGTAAACAACCCAACCTCAGCACTGTTATTTGGGTGTGCTAAAATTGTAGCGGACGTCAAGCTTTTCTTGCATTCTTCAAAGCACTTTTCTAGCTCAGGAGTCCACACAAAAGGTTTATTGCCTTTGCCTTGAATAGCAGTGATTGCTTCAATTAACGGCGCTTGGTACTTAGCCGTACTTGGCAAAAACCGGCGGTAGTAATTGACCATGCCTATGAATCTGCGCATACCCTGAACTGTCTTTGGGGGCGGGTAATCCACCAGAGAACGAATTCTGTCCTCAGGAGGACGCGTGCCCGCAGCATTGACTCGATGCCCAAGGAAAGATACTTCTGCGGCACCAAATACGGACTTGGCTGTATTAATCACAACGCCATAGTCGTGCAATCGCTGGAACAAGATTTCCAGATGCTGCGCATGCGCTATTTGGTCTTTTGAGTAAACCAAAATGTCATCAACATAGACATAGCAAAAATCTAAGCCACGGACTACTTCATCGATAAATCTCTGAAAAGTCTGCCCAGCATTACGCAAACCAAAAGTCATATACAGAAATTCATATAATCCAAATGGAGTAGTTATCGCTGTCTTGCACACGTCGCCTGGATTCACCGGTATCTGTTGATAGGCCTTGACCAAGTCTATAGTACTAAAAACGGTACAGCCAGACAAGTTGTGCGCATAATCACCTATGTATCGGACAGGGTAGCGATCAGGAATCGTTCGGGCGTTTAATGCACGATAATCACCGCAAGGACGCCACGTTGAGTCCTTTTTAGGTGCGAGATGCAGAGGCGATGACCAAGAGCTATCAGATGGTCGGCAAGTACCAGCTCGGACCATATCTTCGAACTCTTTCTTTGCAATGCCCAGTTTTAATGGTGCCAACCGACGCGGTCTAGATGTCACAGGGGGACCGTCGGTAGTGTTTATATAATGTACGGTGCTGTGTTTAATAATTCTAGGTGCACCAGGTGGTCGCGTTATACTTGGGTATTTCTCCAAGATCGCTGTGAATGGCGAGTCAGGAAGAGATACTACCTTCACACTTTGCTGTTCCGCGGTATAAAGGTCCGCGGACGAAATAAGCCCAGTTTTACTATCGCACAGCTTACCTTTTGAGCAATCGGGTAAAAGCTGGTAATGCGACAAAAAATCTACGCCAATAATACCACTTTCCACATCCGCCACGACAAAGTTCCAGGTGAAATCCCGTCGTAGCCCTAAATTTAAGTTCAACTGTACCAGTCCATATGTGATAATCTTACTGCCATTAGCTGCAACTAAACTATATGATAATGGCTGAAGCGTACGTCCTTTTATAAAGCTACGAGGAACGCAACAAATATCCGAACCAGTGTCCACCAAAAATTTCCGGTTGGATCTCCGGTCGGTCACGAAAAGGCGGCGACTAGCTGGCGAGCAACTGGATGTCGCCTTTAACAGTTGCTGTTTTGGTTTCCCTGATCACTAGGCGGGGAACCGGACCACTTACATGGAGGCACACATTTAAGTGCTTTTGTCGCAAAACGGTCATGATAAAAGCACAAATCATAGTTACGTGAACGTGATCGGCTGCGACTACGATTACGGTTACGATTGAAGTCACGACCACGCGTACCAACATGCGAGCTGTAACCAGCAGAGGAAAGTGACGCTACTAAACGGGTCAATTCATCAACTTTTTTAGTCAGCTCCTGTACAAGATCAGTATTCGAGTTAGGCGAAACCGTACATACCTCCAATGAAGTTGATTGAGCGTTAATTTCAGCCAAATTGTCCGCTAGTTCGCTTAGCTCAGCCAACGATTCTAATCGTTGAGCAGCCAAGACAGTTTGAAGATATCGTGGCAACCTGCTCATCCAAATTGTCTTCAGAATATCCTCCGGAAATGCTGCACCGGCTAATGATCTCAGATGACGCAGAAAAAACGACGGCTTTTGATCGCCGATCTGCTCCTTCTCTAGAAGACGGCGTATTTTCTGCTCCCGAGAATCTGAGAACCTAGATATTATTGCATTGCGCAACTTCGTGTAGGGTTGCTCCCTCGGAGGTTGGATTATGAAATCCTCTACTTCGCGAGTACAATTGGTATCGAGGTGCGCAACTGCGTAATTAAACTTCGTGATTTCTTGGCTAATATTATTGATGGAAAATTGCGCCTCTAAACTCGCAAACCATAGGGCCGGGCGATCTCTACAAAATGGAGGGGTACGTATAGATACTCTGTTAATCATTACCTTCTCCGTACCGCCTGTGCCAGATCTGCTGTCACTGCTTGACATTTCACGTCCACCCGTACCCGCGGAAGCTGGTTTGAAGTCTTCCTGCTCACTGTCACTCATGACGTGTGCTGTCATGAAAAACCATGCTAAGAGAAAAACAAAATTCAAAAACAAAAACTGAAAACAAAAGAAACGTGGGAGTGTGGTGTGCGAATGCCCTACAAAAAACTTTGGTATAAAAATAACTTAAAAATATGTACAAAAATTCACCAAAATAAAATTAAATTAAATACACACACAAAAACACACAACAATATAAATCACACTTAGTCTTTTTAGTCCACACTGGTTCTTCCAAAAGATACTTCGACTTTAGTCTTGACGCGCTCCATGCGATTGTTGCCAGCAGTCAGCAGCACAGCTCTCGTAGTCGAATTCACCACTTCTTTTTCTACGTTTTCGTATTCTCGTCGACGAACAATCAGACGACCGTGGTCGCTTCACTCGTACCACCAAAGAAAGTACTCGTACCTATTTGCGTACCTTTGCTCTTCTTGTGTTCGAATCGTCTTAATTTATGTTGTGTTCGTATCGGGGTCACCAATTTAGGATATTATTACTCCTATTATTAAAACAATTTATTTTGCGGAATCGAAAACATCTATTTTTCACCTCTTGACAGATCTCTTATAAAACAAAACACAACTCTATTGAAATAAAATAATAAAGGCGACCGCGAAGGTCGCACTGGTGAAAAAGAGTTCCGCCACAATGTCATATCTCTCAATTAGTAAAAAATAAATTTGTTCTTCAGCTGTCAGTGCGCAGTTGTTAATCGATTTTGCTACATAGTTTATAGAAGAAAATAATATATATTTTATAATCTTATAGGTACTCAAAATCACATGTTATCCACGGTAAGATGAAAGTATCATAAATAACTTAATTAGTATTTATCATTAGGTATTAATTTACTTAGGTACAAAGTGCATCGACTATGTAGAATGAAATTTTTCGATGGTACAAACGCAGTTATGCTAACAAGCAGATACTGCTCATTACTGTGGCGTCAGTTGTTCGTCCTAAAATATTACAACCGAAGTATAAGTATGAAATCTTTGATTACAACTCACTGTGTTCGTCGTGTTCGTTAGTCGTTTCGCGTCGCGTCATTCTAGAGAGCAAAAGTAATTGGGCACACAAAGTTGGTGACAATTTATATTGTTATCTGAATACCTACATATAGTCACGATATGATGCGACATATACCTATAGTTGAGATTTCGAGAGATAGCTCACATTTCTAAAGTACTGAATTTAATATTGGGACCACAAAAAGGAGAAGAGAACAAAAGTTTCTATTTTCTCTAACTGGGACGCAATGTTCAGATCATCCTCTCTTGATATTTCTTCATGTAAGCATCTTCATGTAGCAGGTAAGTAATCTAGGAATAATATGTTAGAAAACATTTCAGTCAGCCTACTCGTATGTTGCTCGAATGATCCTGGGTTGCCACGCGTGGCAATGCCGATTTTATCGTTACGGCGCGGCAGTGGCGTTATGTTACTAAGGGTGCATCATCTTAGTTTAGCTTTAACAAACATCGACATTTCAGTTAAAGTAGCGGTTAGGCAAAAATTTGTTGCACCATCTGACGAAATTGTTAAATGATTTCATAACTTTAACCCTAACTGCCCACACTTCGCTGGTTAGTGTTATTGTTTATGTTAAATATCTGTCAGATGCATAAAATATACTTATTTCCAGCTATGCATCTGGTCTGGTGGTACCTCTGTTGGTGGGTCCGAGCTCCGAGCCCATGTTATTAGGAAGAAGCTTAGTTTGAACTAGGTATTCGTTGCTACTTAGCTTCTTGGCACGTTTCTCAATGGAGTCAACGCCTCAAGCTTGCTATCAAGATAAACCCCTCTTTATTTTTACATTTCAGAGAATATTTGAGACATTTCAGTACCGTGCGTCAAGATGGTTTCCTCTGAAAGGTAAATATATTTTACTTTTTATATGATTCCGTACGCAAAAGTACCGACGGGACCAAATACTCCTACGTAATAGCACAGGTAATAGCTTTACCTAACCTAGTCTGTGAACGGGACCTTCAAATTGCATGCTTACCCAGCGTTCTACAATCCAAATTTTTTGTACATCTTAGGGGTACTTACTTAATTTAGTGGTAGTCTAACTCCATTCGCAAGGCCAAAGAACTGCTCTCGAAGGGTTTTTACCTACAGTTTACTATGGGCCAATTTATAATTTTTTTAATTGATGTTAAGCTATGATGCGGCCCACAATGGAGCACGCTTGCTTAGAATCTTTTTCGCTCGCTCAATGATTTGCTTCGCTCGCTCTTGACTTAAAGACACCCAGATTGTTAGTCATGCTGCCTGTTAGTCGTATTTGCTAATGTAATGCGTTGGATAATATTATCATGTTTGGTTCCGCCCAAGACCTTATGAGCCTGGCAGACTTAGTTTTCACGTCTGTGATGCCTTGCTAAACCTGGAACGGCAGTGTGGTGTTTCTCATGTGATCTTGCCTTATGATTTGAAGGAGAAATGGGTTCCATTTCCATACAAAGAAAACTGTAGATGGGACTTCTTTTTATAAAATGTAAATTCGTAGTGGCCCACCGCACTAAAGCGTACACGATTCAACACCACCAACACGACTGCGTGGTGATCGGAGCCGGTGGCGCTGGTCTTCGAGCAGCCGTGGGTCTGGCGCAGCAGAACTTCTCCGTGGCCCTCGTCTCCAAGCTGTTCCCAACGAGGTCCCACACCATCGCAGCGCAGGGTGGAATGAACGCTGCCATCGGTAGGTAACATTGTTGATGGGTCTACACTTTATTATTCTCGTACCTACTGCATTTCACAACACATGGTGCGGGTAGCACTTCGGGCCAATGGCGTAGCTGTGCGTTTCAAAACTGAAACGAAAAACTGTAGAATTTAGCGCTGAAAGAAAACGACAGTTTGAACCTTTAGTGAGAGTGTCAGGTCGCACCAGCCGTTTGTTTACATGGACCATTTCATGCCACTTTTGACCGCAGGGGGTTATAATTAAGTAGCAAGTTGCAAGTTAATTTATTGGCAATAAACAAAAAAAATGCAAGCCGTAAATTATCGTTTATAGTATGTAAGTAATTTTGTGTAAAACTTGGTTTGGTGTTTGGATGGATTTCAATTCTTTTTCTTGTATGTACTTGCCGAACTTGGTCAGTTTCTTCACATTAATATTTTTTAGGGTTCCGTTCCCATAGGTAAAAAACGGGACCCTATTACTGAGCCTACGCTGTCTGTCTGTCCGTCCGTCCTAACTTTAAACGGCTGTATCTTTGGAACCGTAATAGATAGCCAGTTGAAATTTTCACAGAATATGTCATGTGATTTGTTCCCTAGAGATACACTTTCCCCGTAGAGACACTTTTCGAAAAGTCTCGCTTCTGTTCCTTAGAGATCCACTTTTTTTTAATCCTACTAATTGTTCCTCATAGGTACACTTTTCGGTACTATTGTGCACGAAATATAATCTATATCTATCTTCTATATCTATCTATACATATAATAAAAACGTAGAGATAAAAAAATCTGTAATTGCGAGATAACAAAAAAAAAATCACACAGGTCGTCTTAAAATAAGCAGCTGAACACGATAGGACAGTTTTTAGAATTTTTGTCTGTTTGTTTGTTTGTTTGTTTGTTTGTTTGTTTGTCCGCGAACATCTCCTAAACCACTGGACGGATTTTAATGCGGTTTTCACGAATATGCTTAGAAATTACCAGATTAAAACATAGGCTATCTTATATCATTTATTTTAATTCTTTATTTTTACATAAACGAAAATAAAAATCAATGATTTATTTCTTCGTTACCCGAAACGTAATATGAGGATCGTCACATAGCCTCAAGCAAGGAGATCCAAAGTAAAGAGAATGTTATTGACATAGCCATTAAAATTTTGAAACTGTCAACTATGGCAACTGTCAACATGGTCATTCGGTTAATCAGTTTAAATTTAAAGAAGGTTCCTTAACCTTCTTAGATGAATGAACGTGTAGATCAAGCATGTTATAGGCCTTACAACCTCTTTGGTGATTCATTCCAGTGCATGGAGTAGGAGTGTGGCGTACTCGTACTCCTTGCGCCAACCTTCGTGAATTTTTTTCCAATTTTCCACGACGTGTGGCGCTGGGGCGCGAAAAGAAAAAAATAAAAGAACACCGATTTTCAAATGGAATTGTCATTTGCTTTTTCTAAGATTTGTCTAAGATTTTTCTTTGCATTAAAGTTTATAATTTCTTTCGGACTCAGCTATTTTCTTCCATTGTCGGTAGCTTAACCCTCTCCTTCTATATAAATGGTACAAATCCACTATAATTGGTGACCACTGAATGGACCGTACACCACAAACAAAGGTCAGAATGCCGCTAGATCGTACTGATAGCACTGCGGCTGACACGAAGAATAAAGATGATGACAATGTATTCCGAGTTGGCGTGCGAATTCCACCGTTTTGGCCCGAGAAGCCGGCGATTTGGTTCGCCCAGATCGAAGGCCAATTCGCGATTTCCAACATCACTGCAGATAGCACCAAGTTCTACTATGTGATTGGACAACTTGACCCGCAATAGGCAGCTGAAGTCGAAGACATCATCGTCAACCCGCCTGTGACCGAGAAGTACGAAAAACTCAAGCTGGAGCTAATTAAACGTTTGTCCGCATCAAGAGAAAAAAGGTACAGCAACTTTTAACACACGAGGAGCTAGGTGATCGTAAGCCTTCTCAATTCTTACGTCATCTACGACACCTAGCAGGCCCCGGAGTTCCAGAAGACTTTTTACGCATGATTTGGACCAGCCGCCTACCGAACAGCACGCAGACCATCATTGCTTCGCAGCAGATGACGTCATCACTCGATGTGCTGGCAGACCTAGCCGACCGCATACATGAAGTTGTCCCTATAGCCCAGGTCGCATCTACATCCAGTACCACACCGGGAAGCTCCAAGCTCCATATTACATTCTCATGGTTTTATTCTATGTTAGCATTTAAAACACAAAATATACCGCATCCTATTTTAATACAGTCCCGCGAATATAAATATTCAAAAAAGGCCCTTTGTACATGAAAATAAACCTATACAACAAAATTCTGGACGCAATAAAGAAAGAAATAAATATTAACATTTTTCCAGAATCAACTTCGTAAGTTTCTAACCCAAAAATGTTATTACGAGATAAAAGATTTATTCGACGATAAATTTTAGAAAATTATAATTAGAAAATAAATATCGATATATAAATAGTTAAGAAAGTAGCGTCATAAGTTTTGTATCATTCATCTCATATATAATTAAGTACCCTATCACACTAGGTATGTTTTTTTTTTTTTTGTTTTGTAAAATTACTTCACCCTAGGTTAAGTTTGAATAGTATATATAATATTTATGTAATAGATTTAACTATACTTAAATTTATATGTTTATGTCTGTGGTCTGGTTTTGTGAACAGCCACTACATAAGTCATTGCTGCACCCTTTATGCAAGGTATATAAACTTAGCTTCTAGAAGAATACAGTGTATATTATTTGCAGTAAGAATAAGAATATAGAAATAATTTTATTTTACTGTGATATTTTAACAGATAAATAGAGTAGTTCCATTTCATGGCTTTTTAATCAAGGTATACATACAAATGCACGCGAAATAAGAAATAACTAGCCAAAAGCGTGTTAAGACAAGCATTATGTCAGGGTTCCGTGGCCAGCGAAACTGGCCGGAAATATACTTTTAATGGTTTAGACAAAAAGAAAATTTCAAAACATGCTCTGCACTGTGGTCACATTATCTTTTTGATTTGAAAACTGTTGACGGTGTTATTTATTACTTTTATGATTCTATCAATACTTCATACAGGGCGACTTAAAATAAGCAGCTGAACATGTTAAGGCAGTTTTTAGAATTTTTGTTTGTTTGTTCACGCACATCTCCTACACCCCTGGAAGAAAATGCGGACGGATTTAAATGCGGTTTTCACGAATATGCTTAGCTATGACCAGATTGAAGTATATGCTATGTTATTTTGCGCAAGGCCGGGTTAAGGGAAGAAAAAAGAATTGAAGGTTTATATGAAAATCTACGCGTACGAAGTCGCGGGCAAAAAAGCTAGTTATATAATATTAAATAATCGACATTTATGAAAAAAAATTTTTTTCACCAAATCCAAGTACCAGGAATGCATAAACCATGAAGAGCTTTCCCCTTCGCGATCCATAATAACACTTTTTGTGAATCTAGAGTGAAATACCTCTGCATCGTTTCTGTTATCTTGGTACCTGGTATCGGCAAATTGAGCTGTTCCACTTGTCCCTACCAACGTAAACCATCATCATCATTATTACCCTACTCTTATCAGACGGACTTGGGCCACTCTCTCGGGGTAGAGATCTTCGTTTCAGATGACAGCTGTCAAATGTAGTTGGATGATATCACAAGAACTCGACGAGATCTATCACTTCCGTAAAGGAACTGCTAGTCCAAGATCGATAGTTTCCGAGATATCGTCCAACAAAGTTTGACAGCTGTCATACTAATGAAGATCTTGACGAGGTCTATCACTTCTGTAAAGGAACTGCTAGTCCAAGATAGATAGTTTCCGAGATATCGTCCAACAAAGTTTGACAGTTGTCATACTAATGAAGATCTTGACGAGGTCTATCACTTCTGTAAAGGAACTGCTAGTCCAAGATCGATAGTTTCCGAGATATCGTCCAACAAAGTTTGACAGCTGTCATCCGAAATGTAGATCTCGATGAGGTCTATCACTTTTGCAAAGGAACTGCCACTACAGGATCGTCAGTTTCCGACATATCGTCGAACAAAGATTGACAGCTGTCACACTGACAGCTGTAAGCTAATGATGATGATGGTGGATTAGAGCGCATCTTCTCCCTGAGAGAAGGCCTGTGTCCCAGCAGTGGGAAAGATAGGTTGAAATTATGAGGGCCTATCCTCTCTCTTAGAGAAGCCCTGTGTCCCAGCAGTGGGAACATGATAGGATGAAATGATGATGATGATGAAATTTCTAATTTGAACCATTTTTTATTTATATTCATGGGTGATCAAAAGATACCAAAACAACTATGGTCACCTAGGTGCAGGTGATCAAAGGATACTCAAATAATAATTTAAATGGAGTCGCCTATTATCACCCAGGTGATCAAAGTGGAATAGACCAAAGAAAATTTGTTTTAGTTTGGTGGAGTCTAGTTTTTTTTTTCTCTAGGGAAAAATATAAAAAAAAAATATATAGGGATTCAAAAACTTTTCTATTTAAGTGTATTAGCCGAAAGTGGATCTCTAAGGAACAGTAGCGAGACTTTTCGAAAAGTGTCTCTACGGGGAAAGTGTATCTCTGGGGAACAAATCGTTTCTTTTACGTATTTTTGTATATGCTCTTATGTAAAAACAGTAATACGTACAAGCGTCAAACTTGGCTTGATTATAGTACACACTCTAAAGTATACCAACAAATAAGTTATAAATAATGGCCGAGAGTGAATCGGTGACAAATTTCTGTTTATTACCAAGTTCCTAATTTCGTTACTTAGAGGAAACGAAACGACTTCTTTCAACGAATCCAAATGACACATTTTACTAATTTTAAAGTCTGTTTTATTTATTGATAATTATTGTATTTTGTGGTGGTACAGAACCCTTAGTGTGCGAGCCCGACTCGCACTTGGCTGGTTTTATTTGGGATTCGTAACACTTTACACAATACAAAAGTATTAGCGTAGTGGTTATATAACCGCTAATACTTTTATGTTTCTAATTAGGTACGTCCAGAGGTTTAATCGAATATTTTGCAGGAAGCATGCACGAAGATGACTGGCGGTGGCACTATTATGATACAGTCAAGGGATCGGACTGGCTTGGGGATCAGGTATGATTAATACAGCACCTTTTTATATAATAGAGTATTTGAGTGTCAGCAACGTACCTGTGACGCCCTTGGTGTTGCAGGTATCAGAAAGCGACGGTGAACGCTTACCATCAGGCGGCCTGTCAGCTTGTTTGCCACCTATGTAATGAGTTTTTGGCTCAATAATACGAATTTCATTATAAACAAACTTGTTTATTTCATAGCAATACAAAACTGACAAGACGTGTAAAAAATAAAAGAAAACAGTTTTTTCTAAATCATATCTAAACTTCTTGGTGGCCTGTGGCCAGTACACCACACTATGGCATAAAAGTTTTTTTTTTTTTTTTGTGGTATCGTATTAGCAATCACCAGAACTATCGTGGTGATAGTTTCCCTTATTACCTGTGTTCACAGTTTTAAATCGATATAATTCCAAGATTGGTTTACTTATTTACAAATGAAGCTGATACAAGCGTGTTGAAAAGGGCAGGCGACTACAGTGATAATAAGCAAAACATCTTTTGATTTCACAAGTTCTAATTTAAATCACTTGAGTCCACAGAACACTATCCAAAAACTATGTCAAGACGCTCCACATGCTGTCTACGAGCTGGAAAATATGGGCATGCCTTTCTCCAGAACTAAGGAAGGCAAGATCTACCAGCGGGCCTTCGGCGGTGGCACCGTTAAGAATGGCAAGTCGCCGGCAAAGAGGACGTGCGCTGTTGCTGACAGGTATCACATAGATAATACCTACCATCTCTCATTTATCTATCAGGAATCACAGGCTACATAAGGCGCAATGCCGACTGGAAAGAAAAGCCGGTGTTGCAAGGCCAACTCTTTCCGCTTTTCAGATTATGAAATTGATTTTCTATTTGGGAAATAATATTATTATCACAATTTGAAAATAAGTATATTACCTACATTATTTTCTAAACGAACGTTTCAACGTTTTCAACCCTAAAAGAAGGTAAAAAGTTGTGAACGTCAAGAAATTCAAGAAATTGAAAAATATATAAAACTTCTTGAAAAAACCACAATTTGCGGCCCTGCGTCTCGTTTATACCAAATAACGACAAAATAAAGTCCATTTCACTTTCACCAATTTCTAATAGCCCCAAGCCACGGAGTCTTCGGGGCGCAGCCCGCTGCGCAGTGTTGACATAAATAGTGACACTATCATGTTTTCTTATATTTGTTTACTTTTTGCAATGAAATGGTTTATTGGCTTTCGAAATGGATTCGCCCTCAAGAGATGATTATTCTACTATCATTGGGAGTGATGAAGAATATGATCCAGGGCCGCCTCCGCCGCCACAGTCCGTGCGGCGTAGTAGGCGGCCACCAGACATTCCTTCACGACCATCGCCTCCGCTCCCACAGCCTCTAGAGCGGCCCAAAGTGTTTTCTATCGTATCGGGTAGTTCTCAAAGTGAATTTTATCACTGTAACCAATGTTCCGCGATGGTCGCCAGTTTAAAGGGCATCGTGGCCTCAACATTCACATAGCCATAATTCACAATCAAAATCTACTATCTGACCAGATCACAATTTCACATGACTGTTCCACTCCTATGTCGATAAATTCAGATATCCCTTTTGACCAATTTCTTAGTAACCTAAATTCAAAAATTCGCGTAGTTAAAAGAATCCCGAGGGGAGCAAGAATCTCTCTTGCAAAATCGCTATCCATAGCCATCAACAACTGCTTAGACCATCAACACCATAGCCCGGAATCTTGGCAAGATTTACTTACCTTTGCTTACCGTCATTGCCATGCTCCACCCAACAACAATAAATCATTAACTTCTATTTTAAAATCAAACTGCATCTCCAACAATCGTAACTTTAACTTTGACATATCACGTACACAGAAAAAACCACACAACATTTATAAAATAGTAGAAAATAAAGCTATGGATGGTGATTTAAGAAATGCTGCAAGGATTTTGTTCTCTGACGATACCCTTGCTCCCAACAATGCTCAGACACTGGACGCCTTGCGCGATAAACACACCTTAGCCAACTCAACATCCTTACCTCCAATCATCCGGCCTTTGATATTAAAATTGAAGACACTTTAGATGCCATTATGTCATTTCCAAATGGATCTGCAGGTGGCATCGACGGAATTACGCCTCAATATCTCGCAGATTTGACCAGTGTATCCGTCGAAGACGTAGGCAGGGCTTTAGCAAAAGACATTTCAAAATTCTGCAACTTTTTGTTTGATGTTTCTATTTCTGATACATTTAAACCTTTTTTATTCAGGGCCCGTCTCTGCGCCTTTAATAAAAAAGACGGAGGCCTTATTGCAATCGGATTTACTTTTCGCAGACTAGTTTCCAAACTAGCCTGTAGAAAAAAATCTCCCAATTTAACACCTTTATTTCAACCCATTCAGCTAGGATTTGGTAGTAGAGGAGGTTTTGAGGCAGCTGTACATTCAGTTCGTATCTTTCTACCGATGGTGAAGCGGATGTACTGCTCAAGGTTGATGTCAAAAACTTTTTTAACTGTATTGACTAGTCAACCCTCCTGAACGAAGTTTACATCCATATACCGGAAGTGTACAACTAGATTTGGCAATGTTACAGTTCACAATCAAAATTATTCTATAATGACAAGCAGTTATCTTCAGAAGCCGGCGTTCAGCAGGGTGACCCGCTGGGACCAGCGCTTTTCGGTTTAGGAATTCACCCCATAATATTTAATTTAAATTCAAAATTATATATCTGGTACCAAGATGACGGAACTTTGGGAGGTAAAGTAGAGACAGTAAAAAATGACTGTACAAGAATAATAAACAATTTTAGGAAAATAAATTTAGAGCTAAATTTAAGCAAGTGTGAGCTATTTGTTTCGTCCAAATTCAATGACCACTAGCGTCAAGCTATTATTCAAACCTTTAAGGACATTGCACCGGAAATTAAAAGTTTAGAAAAGAATTCACTTTACCTCCTTGGTTCGCCACTTTTCGAGGATAGTTTTGGACCTCTATTAGAAAAGAAAACCCAAATACTTTCGGAAAACATCAACAGATTGGGCTTTCTAAATTCTCGTATCGCCTATACCATCTTAAAATATTGTATTTTTGTTCCAAATTTCACTTATATCTTAAGAGCATTCCCAATCTGGAAACATACGCAATTTATGGAAAACCTAGATACCAACCTCAAAACTACTTTGGAAAAAAAATCTAAATTTAAGCCTCGAAAACAATTCTTGGATTCAAGCTTCTATGCCTATTAGATCTGGTGGTATCGGAATCAGAAAAATTTCTAGTGTAGCCCTTCCGGCCTTTCTTTCATCTGTGCACAGTGTATCCGAACTTTGTTCTTTAATCTTGAAAACAACATCGGTGCGGATTCACTGTGCCGCTGATGCAATTGAGGCCTGGAAAACTGTCTGTCCCAATGGAGATATATCTAAGGAACCAAAACGTCAAAAACTATGGCATGCTCCATTGTACAGAGAGTCCAACAAGATTTGAGTCAAAATTATTTCAGTGACCAGGATCGCGCAAGGCTACTTGCTGTTTCCGAGCACGAGTCCGGGCAGTGGCTTCATGCCCTTCCTTCTGCCAACCTCGGAACTCTGTTTGACAATGGCATTTTCCGTATCGCCATTGGTCTTCAATTAGGAGCTTCTATTGTCGAACGCTATTTGTGTCCGTGTGGAAGCGGCGTCGACAAAAATGGACTTCATGGACTCCACTGCCAACGTAGTGCCGGTAGATTTTCCCGCCACGGCTCCATAAATGATATCATCAAACGGGCGCTTGCCACCATCAACATCCCTGCTGTTCTAGAGCCGGTGGGGATAGTTCGAGATGATGGCAAACGCCCTGATGGCTTAACTCTGATCCCCTGGGAGCGGGGAAGGGCTCTCGTTTGGGACGCTACATGCGTTGATACTTTAGCCCCTTCTCACCTCAGGGGTACATTTCAAAGGGCCGGAGCCGCGGTGGAGGGTGCAGAAGACGCCAAGCGGCGCAAGTATGGATCACTTTCAGGTGAATATATATTTGTGCCACTTGGCGTCGAAACTTTTGGTCCATGGGGTCCATGTACCAAAGAGTTTTTTAAACACATTTCGCCACAATTAGTCAATGCCGCTGGTGATAGAGAGCTGGCTCATTCTTAGCGCAGAGAATTTATCTGGCAATTCAACGCGGGAATGCAGCCAGCGTGTTCGGTACTCTACCACACGGACAAAATCTTGTTTTAGATTTTCAGTTTAAGTTTATGACTTAAGGCTTTTTTTGCGTTTGCTTCATTTAATATACCTTTGTACATATTCCTGAAATACATAACTTGTGCCTTTTTCTAAACTTGACTAAATAGGATTGAATGGAAGTTTTGTTTCGGATGACGGTAACTGAGCTACCTTATAATAATACCCTTTACAGGATGTGTACCCTTTTTTTATTTGGAAAGATAGTGTCATCATCATCTTCTTCTTAGTGTGTGTGTATGTGTGTAAAAACCGGGCGTAGCTAGTATTTCATAATGTAAAAACCATTGACACATTCACAACAATATTAACAAAACTATTCTAGCGCCACAACCCCATTGTAAATGTTGGTGGAGCTATGTAGTTATTTTATGAACATGCATGTTGGTGTTACCGTTTTAATTAAATTAAATAAATAAATAATGCATCCCTCCGATCCCTCTAGTTAATTTGATGGGAACTTTGTGATTGGTTACTGCCGCTATATTTACGTTCGTGCTTGAACGTTGCACCAAAACTAAAAGTGGTTTGAGCACCATGCACTAGGTGTCGCTTTAACAAAACGAAAATCTAAGGTTGCATCCGTGACCTATGTAATGTATGTCATATTTATATTTTAGGTATGACATCTATTCTTTCTGTCGCACCATTTTTGATATAATATAAAAACAATTTATTTGTTAATAGGTTTGCGTTTAACTGCCACTTCGCCTGATGTTAAGCGATGATGCCGCCTACTTTGGAGCAAAGTTTGCTGATTGAGTTGTAGCAAGGACGCTCATCATCCTTGGTTGTAGGTACCAAAGGCAGCCCTGGATCTACGATTTTTCCGAGCAGGTGCAAAAACTTTCCATTGGCTCCCCTCACTTCTAGCATTTGAAATTTGGCGCCCTCTTAAGCAGCTACCCGGGGCATGTGCCCCTGTTGGCAGTAGATCTGGACCTGACCAAAGGACGTATAAAAAAGCAGGACGTAGCCAAATAGCCACAGAAACGCACTATCTGAAGCACCCAAAATTATGCCTGCCCAAAACTCGAAATGAAAAATATGGCCCTTCTCCCCAATATGAAATATTTTATTTGACAGTGAAAAGTAATAATCGAAAGGGAATAACGTTTACCTATTCGTTAACTACGTTATGAAGTATTGCGCCATCTAGATGGCACTATTATACTCTGTTTAGGGTGGTATAGGTACGTAACTGTATCTTTTGACAACTCCATCAACCCTAGTATTTTTCCCCCAGGACCGGCCACGCCCTTCTCCATACATTGTATGGATACAGCACGAAGTTCAATCACATCCATTACTTTAACGAATTCTTTGTGCTTGATCTGATCGTGCAGAACGGTGAGGTGGTGGGGTGCATTGCTTTGGATATGGATGATAGCTCCTTGCATAGGTAAAAGCCTGCACATTGACTTAATTTAAATCATAAATAAAAATCAAATGCCGCAGAATTTCACGATCGCTCGTATTTTATTTTAAACCGACTTCAGGTAAAACAGGTGACGGTACGACTCCACAGTATTTTACTAATTATGAAGTCAGTTTTTTTAATTGATAATTATCGTATTTTGTGAGCGCAGTGCGCCAGCCCGACTCGCGCTTTGCCGGTTTTATTTTATAATGTAGATAAAGCGATCGAAGTAGTCCCATATTACATTACATTGACTGGCTAGTTTTTAACCAAATCCTACAATAGGTAATAATTTTACTTATTTAGAAGTAGGTTTTTTAAACTAATAATTTATCTTTGAAGTACTTTCATCGCGTCGATGGATTTCCGCCCTTAGAAAACCAATACAAGCTTTATGTAGAGCACCCAGTACAACCATTTTTCTAAACCAAAAATCAAACTAATTTATATTTCTTATATAAAGAAAGAAAGAAAACATTTTGCGCACAAAACACTACACGTAATACATTCAGTTGCCCTTGTAGAGTGTCCAGTGCGACAAAAAAGGGCGGTGTTCAGCAATAATGCTACAGATTCTTCTGCAGTGCTTATTTTCAGCACTAGCCTTCAGAGACGCACAGGACTACAGAGTTTAAAAAAACTATATTCGAAGAATAAAATAAGCTATAATAAACACACAAATAATATGGACAACAGCAGTAAATATAAAAAAATATAGGTAGAATCTTAGTGTATACATTGGTAAAATTGCATCTAGAACTTAATTTGAAATTCTCCTAATCTACGTGCTATCTTGTCATGCAAAACTTGTTACTCATGATCAGCAGAAAGCAGGTTCGACCAAGTACTACAATATCGCTTCCAGGTTCCAAGCAAAGAACACTATTATAACGACGGGTGGGTACCCTCGCATGTTCTTCTCGTGCACGGCCGCTCATACCTGTACTGGCGATGGGTGCGCGATGGCCTCAAGAGCTGGAATAAAGTTACAGGACATGGAGTTTGTTCAATTCCATCCTACGGGTACAGAGTGCAATATTATTTTTACGTCATCATCATCATCAGTAGCTCAATATACCAACCTCTTCAGGATTATGACAGCCCCGTTAGCTTAGTTGGTAGTGAACCTGCCTTCTGCGCTTGGGGGCGTGGGTTCGATTCCCACCTAGGACAAACATTTGTGTGACGAACATTTGTGTTTGTTCTATGTCTGGGTGTTAATATCTATTTAAGTATGTATTTAATAATATATATGTATGTATATCAGTCTCTGGCAGCCATATTACAAGCTTTGCTTAGTTTGGGGTCAGATGACCATGTGTGCAATAATGTCCTAGATTTTTATTATAAATAAAACTACTTTCTGTTTCGCCAATTTTGTCCACAAGGCGGGATATTATCCGCAGAAATTTGTGGTAACATAATAGTTACCATCATCTCAGTAGATAGAGATCTTCTGTGGCTACTAGAAACATTGCAAGGATACGTATCCATTTTTTGTCACAAAAATTGCATCATCAGTCATCTCCATCAGTTTTTTACAACCAAAACTGTTTGTTTCAATGGATATCATTTTCAAAAAGATAAAACAGATGTGTAAACTGTTTAGTCGGTTTACATTAAACTACCGACAATTAGTTAAGTATATAACAGCACCGGTAGCATAAATCATGCACTAGCGTTTGTGCGTGACCTCACCCGCGCTGAGAACAAATTAACATCACTACTATTTATTGGAAAACGAATGTTTGACCTTAACACTAATATTGTTAAGGTCAAAAATCCTTGCAATGTTAGTGTAGATAGAAATATAGATAATTTTATCGGTTCTGTTTAAATGTATGGCAGCCGTGCTTCTAGATTCTTGTATGAAATTTTAACACATAAAATCAGTGTCGAAATGACTCAAATTGTAACGCAGAGTATATATCTATAGCTGCGAATCGAAATGATTTCTCTCTATTTAAGGAGCCTACGGTTCTGGGTGCCTCATGACAGAAGGTTGCCGTGGCGAAGGTGGTTACTTGGTAAACGCCAATGGAGAACGTTTCATGGAGAAGTACGCGCCAAAAGCGAAGGATCTGGCCAGCCGAGATGTTGTATCCAGATCTATGGCGACAGAGATTCGTGAAGGTATATTTTTTTAGATTTTTTCGGCTTTCTGATAGATAGTTGATGTATCTATACTCATGTAGGCAGTAGGTTCTACTGCCTACACATATATATTAGGTCATCATCAGCCAGAAGACGTCAACTGCTGAACATAGGCCTCCCCCTTTAATCTCCACACTGAACGACATCCTGCCATCTGCATCCACAGGATGCCCGCGACTCTCACAATGTCGGTCCATCTAGTGAGAGGCCTACCTACGCTGCGTCTTCCGGTTCGCGGTCTCCACTCAAGAACCTTTCTTCCCCATCGGTTATCAGTTCTTCGAGCGATGTGGCCTGCCAATTCCCACTTCAACTTGCAGATTGCAGATTGCAGAACTTCTTTGACGAATATCTACGTTCCGGATTTTATCGCTCAAAGAAACTCCGATTAACGAACATATTAGGTATTTCTTATAAATATTACTTTACAGGAAATCCAAAGAAATCTTTCTTCACAGATGAAAACTAAGTACCTATTGTATTTCCAACAACTATAGGTACACATAAAAGTTTTTTATTAAGTTGCTTCTCCCACGGGAAAACTCGAAAACTAGTTACAAACATCAACACACCAGGAACGAGTCTTTTGAAGAAAGATATATTATGGCACTAAAATATTCCACAGGTGGTCCGTACACGGCGCAACATGATGACGCGTTACTAACCAGTTAGTGTTTGGGTACTTCATGTGTAGATCGCCATTGAAATACTAAAGTCGCAGGCATTCTTAAATATACCCACGTGTAAAAAAATGTTGTAAAAACAAGGTTGTTCACTTTGGAAAACGGACGTTTTCCACAAGACAGTATCTATACCTACGGTAAGGGCAAAGGCTGCCGAGGACGCATATACCTATGCATGAAAATTTATGAAGCGCTTTTTGAGTGGCCAACGATGCCACGGCAACGACAACGGCATAGCCATGACGCTAGCTATGCCGTCATCATTGCCTTTCCATGTAATGAAAAACTTTCAATCTTTCATGACAGGTAGAGGGGTGGGTCCTAAAAAAGACCACATTCACCTGCAACTCCATCACTTGGGAAGTGCAACAATCGACGAGCGGCTGCCTGGCATCACGGAGACGGCCATGACGTTCACAGGAGTAGATGTGCACACGCAGCCCATACCTGTCATACCTACTGTGCATTACACTATGGGTGGCATTCCTATCGACGAGAAAGGACAGGTACTTAAGTCGCGCTCATATTAGTTAATTCTTCATCCAAACTAAGTAATGCGAAAGCAACGATGAGCATGTATGGACGTGTGTGATGGTTGGTTGTACGGAGTTAAAACTTAGGTAACTCCGTAGCAGGAAAACAGATTTCAATAAAATTTGGTGTAGAGGTCTGGATTAACACAGGCTATCCTTTATTCCGGAAAAATACCTTTCCTATAGGATATGAAGAAGCCGTAGATTATTGCTAAGCTTATGCACTGAAATATGCAGGGTGATGCTGAGGAGGAAATAACAACGTTTATTTTAGAATTAAACTAACTGAAAAAACTTGTTTCCGGCTATAGGTAATTATGTATCAAGATGGCAGTGACTGCATTATTACGGGGCTGCACGCAGCAGGAGAAGCAGTCAGCAATTGCCACGGAGCTAACCGTCTTGGCGCCAACTCCATCCTTGACATTGTAATCTTCGGCAAAGCCATCAGTGATAACATTGGAAAGATATGCAAGCCTGGCGACAAGCAGCCGCAACTGAAAGACGTGAGTAAATTGGAACTGCCTAGCTTTAATTGTTTTTTCTTAAACTACTTTTGATTGGTTTTGGAAGAACGTTCATCTCGTGCATTTTAATTTCTTCATACGTATCTGCTGGAAGATTGATATAAATTTTTCTACATATTGTGTTGGCCATGGAGGTTCTCCTTTTTTTATGATACTGGGTGACGAGATGAATGAAGGCGCTCGCCTGATGGCTCTTCACGCTTGCCCATAACAGCTCAACGCCACTCAGAGTTATGAACTTCAACAGTTCAAAACCCTGGATGGCAATGCACTGCGCTCGTCACCCCGAGATATAAGTTGTCAAATCTCTCTGCCCTGTAATTTCGCTGGAAACATCGCCCTTCAATCCGGAACACAGTAGTGTTTGCACACTACTGCTTGGCGGTTGAATAACTGGCAAAGGTGTGGTACTTCCCCAGGCGGACCCCTGCAAAAGAGTCCTACCACTACGGACGGCCTGTGAACTCAGGAGATATTTTTTCTATGTAAACAAATATTATTTTCATGCGATTTTTTGTTCCCATTCAGAACCTTATCGAAGAGACTCTAGATAACCTGGACTGGATTCGCAACGCGAATGGGTGTGCACCCACTCACGAGATCCGTGCGGAGATGCGAGTGACCATGCAGGACAAGTGTGGAGTGTTCCGAACGGGAAAACTGTTAGATGAAGGTGGGAAACTTTGGGGGTTTGATCTTCCAAACTACTAAATATGCAATTTCTTGAAAGAAGTCTAGTTTGGACGCATATAATACGAGTAAGATTTTCTTTAAAAATGTTGGCAGACAAGGGTCGGCCAGCAGATGTGAAACATGGCGGCATAAGAGAGCGTCATTTCTTTTGCCGTTACAGCATACGAGTCAGATTTACTGCCAAGGCGCGCCAATAGATGTTGCCTGAGGAAGGATTTCAAGACATAGATCATCAAATCATGAAGATCCATTGTCGTTAATTTATTAAAAGTTAGTGGATGGCGTCATATGAAATTCACATTTGTTTGCTCATAGGTCATCAAGAAATCCAGAAGTGGTACAAAATCTTCGTCGACAATATCCGTGTGACGGACCGGCGCCTGAATTGGAACAGCGATCTGCTCGAGACTTTGGAGCTTCAAAACATGTTGCAGCAAGCTGTTCAGGTACATAAGAGTGCAGAAAGCACAAGATTTCTCGGTATCAAACACTATATTGGACACAACTAACACACAGACGGAAATTCATCATTCAAATTCAAAAAGCCAGGCTTGTCGTCAACCAACGCCACATTGGAGCAGTTTTGCCAAAGGTTTGGAGCTACCCTACCCTACTACAAATTTTCGTAAGGTATAGGGTAGCCCCTGGTAGAAGGTACACTTTGCACTACATCAAAACTCGGATGAAGATTCATTATGAACTATGACAAAACGACTGACCGTAATTGGTGATCGTCTCCGGGAGCGCGCGTATTGTTGAAGGTGATGTAATGACTTGGAAACCAGTCTGGAGCTCGTCTCAACCTATAAGCATGACATGAGTGTAAACCGTTTTGTCTATAGTCCACTGAAACTTAGTGATTATTTATAATATGCTCTTTGGCGTACACAAACCACTTCAAACGAAACATCAGTACAGGATCTGAAACCTCATCCAATAAAAATGGCAAAAGTAGAGCATGGCAATTCCAGTCAACCATGACTACTAGAAGTACTTATGATAAGAGGTATGAAATAAAATTTTATACATGAAAAATGCAAATCAGTAAGATAAGTAGTGCCGTTTTGTCCCCACACTTCACACCATCTTTTCTTTTAATCCCATGCAGGTGGTGGCGTGTGCTAGAAACCGTACTGAGAGCCGTGGAGCTCATTTTAGAGACGACTGCGTGAAAAGAGTCGATGAATATGATTACGCTCAAGAAGTCAAAGGACAGGTATTTGTTGCCTCTTATCCTCTTAACTTTAGGGATCCGGACCACAAAAAGAAAAAAACGAAAGCTTTATATGATTCACTTTGTTGTCCATCTATATGTCAGTCTGTCCGTGTGTCAAGGCCCTTTTTCTCAGCAAAAGGTACTGGTATATGCAAATTTACATGATTAAAGTATGAAATGCTAATTATTTATTGTAAAATAGATGTGCGTTTATAGAAGGATGCACCCTTTAATCTAAGTTGCAGAGTTTACTTGCATCGTGTGCTAGATGCAAAACAACGTCGCAACACCTGACATGGTCATCTGCCCCAAAAACTTCAGCGTCTCTGGTCTACAGTCTCTGGTCGCTGTAGTAATTTCTGATTTTCTGCAACTGTTCGTTTATTCCAGGAGAAACAGCCTTTCGATAAACACTGGCGCAAGCACAGCGCCTCGACGGTGAACCTGGCTACTGGAGCGGTGGATATCACCTTTCGACCAGTAATTGATGAGCCCATGAACAGTGATGTCAAGCATATACCACCTATCCTTCGCGTTTACTGAACATTGGATCGTGGACTTACTAGTCTAATGTAGACCACGAACTCATGAAATTGCGAATTTATTGACGTTGAAATTTGCGCTAAAAATCAATAGTTAATTTATCGGTAGTAGGAACATTAAGAAACTTACTTATGCTTATTTTAATTTTATTTATTTACTGCGCGGCCATGGATACTGAGTGTTTGTGTCGGAATAATAATGAGCTATACAAAGTATTAAATAACATCAAACAAATCAGTCACAGAGTCAAGCAAAGTCAGTCACGGTCAAGTCAAAGCCATGTCCTAGTAAAGTGATGGAGACTTTACTAGAGGCTTCTGTAGAGTTTTGGAAACATTACAAAAATACATGTTTGAAACCAGATTTTGTCGCCGTTTGAAACTGTAAATGCATATGTACCACATTATATCATATGCCTACACTCGAGTTCGTTCAAATACACCTAATAAACAATAATCCACGATTATTACACACTGGACTACTACTACACTGTAATACATTACTGGAATGCGCACTAATTAAATTAAATTTCGGTTACACGATCAAAGTCTCTTTGAAAGCCCTCGGCCGCTTTCTCAGAAATTTGGAGTAAGTAGTTTCTTGACAACGTTTTTGGCCATATTGGCAATGCCTGCCAGAAAAGGAAAAGTGCTCCCAAATTTGCTGTCTAATATGGACTGGTTCTCTCTGATATTTCTGTATACTATTTTGATCTATTTTTTATGTGCACAATCAAATTGGGTATAGGATCCTTGAGGAACAGAGTGAGATTTTTAGCACAATGCCTATAAAATTCTTATCGTAATTATAATATTGTGGTCGGATTGTAGTCATAATGGACTTGATAGGTATGGCCATATAGAGAAAAATAAGGCTTTTAAGGGGAACTATTTATATAGTCCGCTACAAAATAAATCCTATCAGTAGCCAATGACAGCATATAAATTATTTGCCAAGTTTTATAAAATTATGTATGTTTTGTCATCATTAGAAAAATTAAGTGCAAAGTTGGACCCGCAAACTGGATAGGCTAAAAATGGAAGGTGGCTTGCAAAGTGTTCCATATATTTAATGTAATTCTCGGGTCTAGCCCGGACATTTGGTAGGCATTGGTGGAGCCGAAGCCAACACCAAGAGGCCCTGTTGAATATAAAAAATACAATTATGGAATATGTATAAAAAGGAATATGAAACTATTGTACAGTATAGGATTAAAAAAGTCTGGGCTATTGAGGTGAACAACTTGTGGATGGAATACCAGATCTATAGAATGAGAAACGGCACCTGCCTTATCCTGTCTCATCTCAAAATATATTTAGGCAGGTGATGACTTGCCACCCACTGAATGGGCCCCCCATAAAGGCTGCCGTATCTTGGCACCGGAGGGGCAACATCGGCGTGGGTGGCTTAGGGTGTAGAGAGGTGTGCTGCACTTTCACTAAGAGCTACTCGCGGCGTTATGCCCTTTAACACTTCCACCCTGGAGCTTAGGTTCTTAGCTCTTACGGTTTCCACCCCTGGACGGCCGGTTAAGGCAAGCCAGGGGTCAGGGGTCTCATTTAGCCCCATGGAATCGGGGTACGCGGTGTCGCCACTCACCAACGGCTCGCCATAAAGCCGCCCCTGCGTTTTCATATATTATTATTATCTTATGTTATGGTGACATACCACGAAAAATTGGCTAAGACGATAGGCTTCGTCCAAGCACTTTGAGAACATAATATCTACGGAAAAATAATATTAGGTATGCATATCTCGACCAGTTTGTAACTATTTATAGCATACATACGTGTTGATTAGTTTAGAAATTCAGGCAGTTACATTTAATTATAGTTTGCAATTTCAGATGTATTTAACTTTGAGGTATGTATTAATAATTAATTTATTGTATGTTAGATTGTGGATTAAGGCGTTTCGTTGCCGATAATTGTTGTTAATAAATTATTCTAAATATTTGCAACCTTTTTACTTGTTAGGCCAAAGTATAATGGGTAAGGATTTAGATGCAATTTCTAACCAATTCACTAATATCGTTTACCGCTAACCTTCGATACTAAAAGGGGAGACTGGGGTGAAGCATGTATCGAGCCGCACCCAACACCAGGTGTTATAGAATCAATACGATGTTACCGATCAACTTTCAATTAATTATATTGCGCGTCATGCTGCTTTTGTTTTACTAAAAATGTTTTACTGATTTGTTATACGAGCTTAATGCTCATACACATACTTAATCAAGACCTCTATCTGTAGTATATTTATTTTGAGTCTTACAGCCTTAACAGCTCAATCGATTTTAATAAATGAGGGCCGATGGATTTTAGAAGAATGTTCGAGGATGGGGATGTTGTCATAAATACAATATGGCAACGTGCTAAACTGCATCAAAGCGCGACTTCTGTGAGCAAAAAATACTTTACGGCCTATTCTCATACCTACCAAATATACATTTTTCGTTTTTATATATTGTGCTTGCGAGCTGAGCAGACGGATGACTCCAAAATCTGAGTGGTTCAGACTGAACTAAAAACGAGCCACTCGACTCGTCGAGGGACTCCATTATTGAATCAATCGTAGGACTTTTTTCATGCGATGTGATTTACTTGCGAACGAAATCCTAAAAGCCGTATTTTTGCACAAGTCATATAACGTAACTTTACGAGTGGTTTGTATCGTTCGAATTTGCTTTCTATCCATAGAAAGTCTGACAGAACTACGGCAACCCAGAATTCGAGTGATACAAAAATACCATAAAATAGGATCACTCGCATTTGAAATCACCGGTGATCAATTGCGTATGCGAATAGGAAAAGTCCGATTCCGACAAAGATTCAAAAATAGAGCCCCATATCGGTATCGAGTACCTATCGACATGCGAACACGTGAGCGCGCCTTGTGAGCGGTTCAGCTCTGCTCACTCAATACGCAGCTCAATTTTGAGATGAAAAAATATATTGCTTTCATCCCTTCATGCGACGTATTTAAATGGAACTTAAGTAAAAGTGAAGTTTGGTACATAATATATTGTTCAAGGGTAAGTTTTGCGAGATTATGATCCGCTAAAAATACAGTTGGCAAGTTATAACATTGAATTAAAAAAAAAAACTTTTCGCAAATACTAGGAAACCTTGGTGATAAGGTACTAACTAACATAAATACCTCTACATTTATAACTAACTCGTTTGTTAAAGGCATAATCGGGTAAAGTTCAGTGGTGACCGCACTTATCGCGTAAGGGGAGGGCCGTACCTCCCCTGCGATTAGCCCCCATTGAGCATTGCTAATTATCACTGGCTTGTGACAAGGGTAGAATTCGAGTGTCAGCTTAGCATATTATGTATAGTTAGGTAAGTAAATAGAATCTACTACAGAGCGATTGTTTTGGCTACACTTCTCTTTTATGTAAACAATACACGGAGTGTTGGGACCAAGGCAAAAGGAGATTAATGCATTTCTAGGAGATGAAAACGTAAGTCTGTATCAAATTGTAGATACCTACTTATTAAAAAGCAAAGCAAATCATTACGATCTGTAGCTGTAACCAAAGGGATCAGTGGCAGAATCGTATTAAAGGGAGCTAAAACCTACACGATAGAGCCTGGTTTGATAGCCTTGCTAAAAAAAGAGCAAGACGACACGACTGCAACACCAATCCTATTATCCATCTAATAGGTCGGGGAAAAAGTCTTTTCGTATTTTGTATGTATAAAGTTGTAGTAAAAATCTCATCGGTTGTACTGTTTGTATCTGGCTGGTTTTGGTACCATTAAAAATATGACATTTTAAAAAAGGAATATAAAAAGTAAAAAGCAATTTCCCGCCATTTTTCAATTGTTTTTTTGTTCGATAAAATGAGTGAATCTGACGAAGAAATTCGATATATTGTGAAATTTTATTACAAAAAACTGAAAAATGCGACACAAGCCGCGAATAAAATTTGTGACATTTATGGACCTAAGGCAGTGTCATCAAGAGTAGCACAATGTTGGTTCAAGCATTTTCAGTCCAGGAATTTTGATGTCAAAGATGCAGCTCGCTCTGGTCGCCCTGTTACGGATAAAGTCGATGCCATTTCTGAAAAAGTGGACCAAGATCGGCATATTAGTAGTTACGACGTAGCTGAAGACCTGGGGATTGACCACAAAACAGTTTTGACCCATTTGAAAATAACTGGGTATACAAAAAAACTCGATATTTGGGTGCCACACCAGCTCACTGAAAGAAACCAAATGAATCGTGTACTCATTTGCGATTCTCTATTGAAACGTAAAGAAACCGAACCGTTTTTTAAAAGATTGATCACTGGTGATGCAAAATGGATCACCTACGACAAGAATGTGCGCAAACGATCATGGTCAAAGGGCAGTGAAGCACCACAGACTGTAGCGAAACCCAGATTAACACGTAATAAGGTGATGCTGTGTGTATGATGGGATTGGAAGGGCATCGTTCATTATGAGCATTTACCGCCGGGCAAAACCATCGATTCGGATCTCTACTGCCAACAGCAGATGAGACTCAAACAAGAAATTGAGAAAAAACGGCCAGAATTGATCAACATAAAGAGTGTGGTCTTTCATCATGATAACGCCAGACCGCACACATCTTTGGCCACTCAGCAAAAATTTAGAGAGCTTGGTTAGGAAGTGTTAATGCATCCACCACATAGCCCTGACCTTGCACCCTCAGATTTCCACCTGTTTCGATCTCTTCAGAATTCTTTGGGTAGTGTTAGATTAACATCAAGAGAGGACTGTCAAAACTACTTGTTGCATTTTATTGATCAGAATTCCCAAAATTTCTACAGCAACGGGGTCATGTCACTACCTAAAAGATGGCAACAAGTTATCGAACAAAATGGTACATATATATTATAATTAAATGTAATTAAACTTGAAAAAAATATGTCTTGAATTTGTTTATAAAATACGAAGAAACTTTTTCCCCGACCTTATATATCCATCTATCGCAGTGAGTTGATCTATCGCAACACATAATATCATAACATAACACATCTGCACTAGATAGGGCCGAGCCGGTAGTTCTTGTGTTGCTTTATATAATCAGCAAAGAAAGTGTCCTTAGCATCCTACAGATAGGTAGGTACTGTTTGAATCGTCTGTCATAGACGTATGAGGTCATGCATGTATGTAGTTAAATACTGCTAATTACACTAATATCATAATGTGAAAGTGTGTTAGTAGTATTTGTTTTTGTTTTTTGCTGTTTCATGGAGCAATAGAGATACACATCGACGTGATTTTTTGCATAGAGATAGTTGGATGACGGAAAAATTATGTAGATGTGGACCTCGATATTCTTTGCTACGCATTAATTTGATGTGTAGGTTACGGTTATCTCCTTTTTTTTATAGTGCGAACTGCTATAGTCTGTGGAATGCGCTGCCTGAATGAGTTACAATCTGGGTGTCTTCAAATCACGAGTGAATTGGTTTCTTTTAGGCAAGTGTACTTACCATCGTAGACCTCATAATTGCTTAACATCATGCGAGTTGGCGATCAAACGGAAGTCTATTAATTAATTATAACAAAAATTTATCGTCCTCAGGACACTCGGGGACGGTAATTTTTTTACAGGTGGTTTCCTAAATACTATAATCTAGGTATCTTGAGGGCTAGAGTGAATTCACTAGATTTTCATCCTCGGCCACATCATCGTTTAACATAAAGCGACTTTAGCCTGTTGTTGTAGTGCGTGATTTTACCATTTGTATCTTACTAGTGAATAAATGTGTGTGAAATGTAGAGTCACCTAGCCATGAGCCACCTAGAGTCGCTCAACATGCGCAGAGACGTTGGGTCACTGTCCTTTATCGCATTTACAAATTAGATAGCTCTGAAGAACTATTTGATCTGATTCCGGCATCGCAGTTTTACCATCGCACTAGCCCCCACCGCTTGAAAGCTCATCCACATATTATCATAGATCACTGGAAATCGCACGCTGCGCGATTCACACGGTCCTTCTTGTCTCACACCTGCAAAATGTAGAATGAGCTATAATATACTTATAGCAGTATTTTCAAAAAGCTACACATGGGAATATTCAAAACGCGAGTTAAAGGGTTGTTTAATGCAGTACATAAGTGAATGCCAGTAGATGGCGTTATTCATCGTTAAAATGCGCAAACGACATTTTCCCGAATATTGGTATGCCAATTTAATACGAAGAAAATAAATCAGACTTTCTCCATCACTACTCGCGGTTTTATTTACACACCCAGTAGTAGGTAGACATCCGAGGAAGCCTCGTATATAAGGATTGACAACGTAATTCTGATGAAAAGAAGAAACTTTAACTTTAAACTCTGAAGAAACTTTTAGAGAACGTATTAACATGGACCCACTGACTGATTATTTGTACAATGAAAAATGTAGGATGACTCTTCATATGCAATCAATTTTCGTGACGGACTGGTGTCTCCCCCAGGCTGGGGAAATATCAGAACTTATTTTAGCAAACATTCATAGGCCTATTGCAAGAAATATGACCAAATGAGCCACAGATTACCTGTTTCTGTTCCATATTCATTTTGGGAATTCTAGCTTTAATAGCGTATAATATCTAGCTAATTTTTGCCAGTTTTTATTCTATTGCACATGGACAGTTTTGATTGCTTTCAAATCTACTGTACTCTTAAAATAAACTCTAAAAAGAAACGATCTTTGGGTGTTACTTTAAACTCATTGCAGAGATGGATGATTTTAAAAGTGATGACAGCGACGTTGTTAGTGATGTGAAGATTGTAATCAATGGTTGTAACTATCCTTGTAGCTGTAAGTATACGGTATGTTTATGAAACATTTGTAACTGGTAGTTAGAACTTGTAGTTTTTGGTACCTACTTGCAGTTGGTAGATACAATTGTAAGCTTGTATTACAATTGTAGCTTGTTGCGTTTGTGAATTGTTGTTGCTTGTTCGGGTATGTTAAAAAAAAAACTATAAATGGTAGGTTTTCCAAAAAGCAATAGGTATATATTTTATTATACATAAAATGCGATATATGGCATTCATGATACTGGATGAACGAAGAAAGGTCAATAAAAAATCTTGCTTATTCTCATAGACAGACAATATATATTTGTCTGTCAGACACGGTCTGTAATGCTTTTATGTTTTTTTCATTCCATTGTATAGTATTTTGTTGGTTATTATTTGGTAACAAAGTACTTATTTTGCCACAACACAACACAAATTAGTAGGTACATAGTGTGCCTTGCCTAGCCGTATTATAAAATGTTTCCTTTTACTTGTATTGTAGGTTTAATTGAACAAATCCGAATGAAAAAAACATATCTCGTCAGCGCCATCTATTGATGGTTGCAGAACTATGTTCATAGAACTGTCAGAAAACTTTCCATTAGTCAGTCATCTTTCGAAATTATATATATGTAAAAAGTTTGAATTGTTAAGTATCCTATCGCACCTTTTTGTTCTTTTCGGTAAAAAAGTCACCCAGTATAAGTACATCACAGACTAGGTAACGCGTCGTAGAGCAACTACTAATCTTTTTTTTTTTGAGGTTTCATTGACATTCGCTGTTTACAGCTTAGTGAAATAATAACTTTATAATTTATACCGTAAAGTAAGCATGACTGAATACTATAATGTATTTATATATATTTTTTGCTATACCTATCTAGCCGTACGTACTTATACCCGTACATGTAATTATCCGTACCTATTGGTCACAATTTCATGTAATTAAAGCCGCACGACCACCACTACTTATTGATCGCCAATACTACAGGAGCTGCCGCCACTAGAATCGTCCGTGGATAGCGGGAAGCAATTGGACCGCGGGATCCACAGCGTCCATGGAATCGTCAGTCGGGACTTCGAGCAGGGAGAAAGGGCCATCATCCCCGGGATAATCCCGCGCAGGCGGCCGCTGGCCCCGCCCCGGGGCGTGGCCGCCCTCTCGCCGCCCGCCCCCGCGCTCCACCGGACGGAGCACCTCACTCGTATTATCATCGTTTCCTGTCCGCAGACGCGCGCCTAGCTCTCACCAATCGATTTGTTTATTTTTCCACCGACAAATTACTCGCGACCCTTCCGAGTGTCTTGCCGGAGTCTCCGGAGGCGGCGGAGTAGCCGACCCGGAACCGCGCCGTGTCGTGACTGTGTCAGCCATGGACTGTGTTGTGACTGAAGGCTAAAGAATGCTCCGACTCTAAGGTGAGTAGGACGCGGGGCTGACACTTACTTGTCTCTTGTATGGACGCACATATGCGACGGCATTTATTGAATGACATGATGTACTTCTATAATCAAACTAACTTTACCCGCAAATCCTGTTGAAAGCTGAAGAACTGCTGGCTTTTAGGCATCAAGGTCTTGTGAATAGTTGCGGGTTTTTGGAAAATATTACCGCATCAAGAGAAACTTTACAACTATATTATTATAATCATAATTATTTCGACTATGGCACTTACTCATAATATTTATTTGTTGCACTAGACTGCAAAGTTGTTACTTGCCGCAAGTGCCTGGTATTAGTAATCCTGAGCGTGGCGAAGATTCAAGTGGCACGAAGGGCAAATAAATTCCGAGTGAAAGACGTAACTTTCATCTTACCTCGGCAAAGAAAATATTGTATTTTTGAAAGTTACGATAGAAACCTTGGATCAAACTATTTGGGGTGCTGTTCAAAGAGGTTGGAATATTTTATAAATACCATTGATATACCTAAGTAAATGAGGAGAAAAAAACAGTCATTGGTAAATACAGATACATTTTGAAGGTTAGATTATTTTAATTTCGTTTGAATTTACTTTTCGCACAAACCACAGGAAAGCTAAACGAAAAATTTCTCGCTTCAGTGGCACAAACCAATAAAAACATTTTGTGCGCAGATTGTAAACGATAAAGAAAGCCTTTCTTAGCTGGTGAGTAGAATAAATATTTCATCTACAATCCATTCAGCTGATTAACAAAGGTTGAAATTAAGGTTTGAACAGACTGAAAACAATTCCTTTCTTATAACATCATTACGGCATCCGTATAACATCATTACGGCATCTTTTACAGTCGACACCGAGCGTGTTGGCACCGTTCATGTTTGATATTGTAGTGAGGAAGCTACTGGAGATTATAATTAGGTCTACTTTTTAAAATAATTTTTACACATAAAAACTTATACAGGCCTACTTCTCAACATTTAGAAGCAGTGATCAAACACAAGATTATAATTAATTTGGAACATTATTTCTGTTGTTATTACATTAGTGGTGATTCTTCATTAAAATGCGTTCTACGGCCAAGTATGTTGTTAAGAGTAGACACGACACGATATCACATCGTCCACTCATATCCAAGTGCCCCTGCGCAAAACTGTGACAAATCTAAGCGGATCGCCAGAAGAGATAGGTTTCGAATTAGTCGCACGATTTGGCGTCCGCCTCAAAACTAAATTAATAACGCCTACTTACTCAAGAACCATTTTATTTAATGAAACGATTTTAAATGATATTTATATTACATAACTGTATAATAATAATAACAATTGTCAAAAACTTTTAGATTCGGAGCAAAAACTTAAATAAAAGGCTTGTTTTCGCCGAATTATTCTATTGAGATAAGTTCACCAATCATATCTATAAAATAACCATTGCATAACTTCTTTATATCCTTAATATTCTAATCAAAAAAAATATTTGTTGCTGTTTGTCATAACCGCGCAAATTGACGCAACGCATCTCAACTTGACGACATATCAACTCTTAAAAGAATATTAATTATTCCAATAAGAACCTAGTTAACATAGTTACTATATTCATGTCTTTTTAGTAATTATTTAGACCACTAACTCCCAATCTAAAACAATTGCAATTGCATGCAACTATTCAGCAACTGTTGCCGCAAACAGTTTAATCAGCACTTTGTTACGTGTTATTGCCATGGATTAACTCCATTCGTAAAATATGACGTTTTTCCGAAAATTTGTGTATGATTTTCCGAATATTTGTGTGATTCCGGAACTAAGTTGTAGATATGTAGGAATAAGTCCGCATAAACTTTAAAAAAACCAAATAAGTGGTGGTAATACAGTTTGTTTTGGGCACATATTTTGATGGCTAGATCAAATTCAAAAGCTCTTTTTAAAAACCAAAAACGCAGGTTCTTTTCTTTTGTTTATTGGCATATTTCTTAGTGCCTAGGATTTTGTCATATTGATGGGAATGAGACCTCGAGGATGACTTAAGTATATCTTCTAGTCCCATTGTAATTTACCTAAATAGTTGTTTAGGTACATCCTTTATTCTCACCGAACAAGTATAACGGAATCACTGAACAAGCGGGTTCCTGATTTCTTTGCGGTTGTTAGGTTGCGTATCGCTTCCTTCTGGGACGGGATAAGGAGGTCGAAGAACAGTATACTGCTGTGCCTGTCCGACAACTTGTATTGTCCTATTTACAGATACTGGATTTCTGTCCACCAGAGCGAAAACCGCAAATAATATTAAGTATGACATACTTAAATACTAATTTGAAACAGTATGTCCAAAACTATAATTATTAGTAATTATTTTTTTGTGTAATTTTTTGTGTAGACTTATTTTGTAATTATAACGTTTATGTTGACGCTATAACATCTTTTTAAGGCCGCGTTCACCGGCCAGAGCAATCTCTTTCACAGATTTTCATCATTTTGGAGATCAATCATCATTGAAAGCTACTGTTAAAAACCGATTGTTTTATCATTATCTTTACAGTAATATTAGTGCGCGTTCTTTAATAATTTAGGGCGCAACGTGGTCTCAATTTACAAAGAAGTTTTGAGGAAGATACTCGTAATTGCATTTGGAGAGTTGTATGGATTTTCAACAATTTTGGAGATATCTAATCACTGAATGATAATGTTAAAAACCGATTGTTTTATCATTATCTTTACAGTAATATTAGTGCTTGGTTTTTAATAATTTAGGGCGGAACGTGGTCTGAATTTACAAAGAAATGTAGAGGAAAATAATTGCATTAGGAGTCTTGTATGGATTTTCAACATTTTTGGAGATAATAATAACTGAATGAAAATGTTTAAAAACTGATTGGTTTATCATTATCTTTAGAATAATATTAGTGCATGGTCTTTAGTAATTTAGGGCGCAATAAGGTCTTAATTTACTAAGAAATTTTGAGGAAGATCATTGCGTTTGGAAACTTGTGTGGATTTTGCGGCGCCATCGGCGTCGTTTTCACCCGTCAAGTGAATATTTCGAATACATGGGATGTAGGTAGGTTAACAAAATACTCGGGTTCGTTGTAATGAATAGAAAACCACATACCGCATCATCGTGACACGGCTTTTGCAAACCTATACTCAATTTTTAACCGACTTCCAAAAAGGAGGATCAATTAAACTGTTTTTTTTTTTATGTTTTTTACTTCAGAACTTTTGACCTTTTGAGTAAACCGATTTTGATGTTTTTTTCTTATTTGAAATTTGGTTCTTCCCATTTTATTTAATATATGTATAAGTTAATTATGAAAAAACTCTTTAACTGCAGTTGGAAGACATCATGACTGTTCAGAAAATTAAATGATTTTGTAAAAGTCTTATCGTTCTTGACATAAAGCATATTAAGATTTATAGTCATTATCTATGTATGTGTAGGCAATATGAATCCAATTCGAATATGAATTCATTGAACCATTCTGAAAACTAATAAATATTATTTAAAGTAATAATTAAAACAATGTATCGTTTGAACAAAGAACTACTTATATTTGTCTATACTACTTATATGTGAGAAAGATGCCGATGCAGGGTGTCAATTTACATTGACACCCTGCATCGGCATCTTTCTCTTGTTCTAAGTATTAATCGAAAGGCTGGGTTTCATAGAAAGGTTATGGCTGTGCGTGCATATATTAAGATGTCATCTGAATAAACAAATTTGATATTAGGTAGGTACTAGTATTACCGTGCGTAGTATTAACGCCAATTTGCAATAAGTAAATTATTAAAAAAAACAGGTAAAAACCCGCATACAGCGAGATAATATAATAATATGTAATTAATAAGGTCACGGATAAAAAAAACTTCTAATTAATCAAGAGGATTATATATATATAGTATAAATATAAAATATCAGTAAAAATATATAAATGATATTAGTTAAACAAAATAAGTACAAAAAGTCAGTTTAATATTTTATAATATGGTATAGTCAGTTCAGTGATATAATAATATGTTATATTCATCTATACTAATATTATAAATGGGATAGTAACTCTGTCTGTTTGCTACATAATCACGGTTAAACGGTTTAACCAATCTAGATAAAATTTTGCGAGGTAATATTATGTAGCATGAGAACGGACATAGGCAATTTTTTTCTGAAGATTTCGCGGACAAAGTCGCGGGCACAGCTAGTTGATATATAAATCTTTACTATTCACGACATGTCTGTTCTCTTTGCATCTTCTAGGTCATCCGGTTGTGTAAAAATTAGGCACGTGAAAATGCGGGAAAACGGAAGCCGCAGACAAAGTCGGGACCTGATCGAGACCCTAATCCAAAATTCGTAAAAAAAAAGTCAAAACGTCGTATCTGTGTTCCTCGAACATTTTAAAAGTACAGTGGACTACATAAAAGATAACAGTCTTTACGAGGCAAATATATTCTGAGTACAGCGTACCTATTACCATAGAGGCATAAATCTACCGAATGTACAGACGTACGTAAGTACACGGAGGTGCTTGTATAATATGCGCATAAATCAACGGAGAATTAATTATTGTGCTCGACTGTACATTTGTTATGATTTGGATTCATGTTACCTATCAACTGCCAAAACTACCAGGTATGCTTTGTCAAACTTTTAAGAACATATCTATTAAATAAACACTGTGCTTGCGTTCAAAGTCATTAAAAAGTACTAACCTCAGAAAAGCAACTAAAGCGTAGAAGTACAGATAATTTACGAATTAAACTTGTTACATTCTTTACTGATAATGCCAAAATTGTTGTTACCTGAATGAAATAGATATATTTTTGATAGGACGGACAGTTGATAGTTGGACACTATTTTAATATACTAGGGATCTGTAAAAAGCTCCAAAGGATACATACTATTTTTAAATCACGTGACGTATTTTATGATTTTTAGTATTCTGTGGCATCAGATAAAGTTTAATTTATATCTCAGATCAAGTTGCAAATAAAACTGCTAAGTTGGTGATGTTTAACAGAAAAAAAATGCGGCATTGCCATTTCGCAGCCCGAGTAATATCAAGGACTTCCTTGATCATATAGAACTAAGTATCCGGATGATAAAATAGGATTGTGAAATGCGATGTGTGATAACCGAAAGTTTTACCTGCCACATAATTTATGTCAATCATGATTAGCAATTAGGTTCTATAGTTTCTAGCACATTCTGAAACAAACCTAAGTAAAAGATGTACACATCTTATACTAGAGAAAGATTAAAGATTTTAGGCCACCACAACGCCATGATTGATTCTACTGTGTTATATATTTCGAAACAGATTTGAGGATTTCTGCTCATAGTGGATATTATATATGATAGTGGAACTCTACAATAGCTACCAATAAATCCCTAGATTTGGAACTCTTTGGTCTGTTTTAACAAGTCACATAAGAATAATTTTTAGTTGTTTAAATACTAATAATTAATATCTACAGTGGCATTAACAATAAATCATTTCACTCACAGTGATTTCTCCTTCTTATTATTCTTGTATTCAATGAAATTATTCCTTATTAAATAAAAATGCCAGACTGGAAGACTTCATTTCACTTACAAGAAAATTTATCTTCTCTCTTAGAAAATATTGGGGAATCCGCGTACTACTGGACAGTGTAGTTAGTTTCTACTCGATTAGGCTCGTGATAAGTTACTGCTTTCTCTTTGGAGGTTTCTGTTTGTAGTAAGTTACTGTAGTATTACCTGAGGTTACGTTACGTTCTGTCGGCACGTAAATTTTAATTCGCGTAAATTTTATTTGGGGTTTTTTTACGTAGTGTTGGTGGATACGTTTTTTGGCTTAACCTGCGTCTCGGTTCATATAAAATTAACTTCAATTGTATTAATAAAATTTTCATTTTACCCATGTTTAACCTGGTAGTTAATATAGCCGTACTGTCACCTGTTTTAAGCGATTGTGTTAAGGTGATTGAGAAAAGATGCGCACCCGCAAACCGTAGCTTAGGCGCATTAAGGTTCACGTTCGTGTGATTTAACGCATTCACCTAATTTTGTGAAGCGATCTCCTCAGCATAGATTTGAAAAAGATTTGTATATCAGGCTCAACGTAAATTCATATCGAACGAAGCCTATGAAAAAAAAAAGACAATCGGGTGGCTCAATATTTTTTATGATGGACAGGCTAGGCGTTTCACCACAGCTCACCTGATGTTAAGTGATGGCGTGTTCATCATCATCATCATCAGCCAGAAGATGTCCACTGCTGAATATAGGCCTCCCCCTTTAACCTCCACTCTGAACGACATCCTGCCATCTGCTTCCACTGGATGCCCACGACTCTCACAATTTCGTCGGTCCATCTAGTGGGAGGCCTACATACGCTGCGTCTTCCGGTTCGTGGTCTTCACTCAAGAACATTTCTTACCCATCGGTTGTCGGTTCTTCGAGCGATGTGACCTGCCCATTACCATTTCAAATGCCTGCAAATTTTAATAGCTATGTCGGTGTGTTCAAAGATGGTCAACATTTTTTGTTTGGAATGGGAGCTGGTAATGAACGTAGTCCACAGAGACAAAAGGATCAGCAACCACGTCAGTCAGTAGCCACAGAACAAACATGTCTAAACAATGTGCTAGATAACTGATCTTTTGCAGTCGCTACCAGTTTTTTTATTTTTTATTATTACTGTAAGATAGGCTTGCGCTTGGCCACCAACTCGTCTGATGTTAAGCGATGATGCGGCCTACGATGGATCTCGCTTACCTAGAAGAAACCGATTCACTTTTGACATGAAAACACCCAGATTGTAACTATCGGGGAACACCCATTCAGGCAGCGCATTCCACATACTAGCAGTTCGCACAATAAAAGTGGAATCAAAGCGCTTTGTACGGGTTTTCGGAATGTCAACCATAAAGCGGTGTCGATTTTTTGTGCCCGCTCTGGCAGTCCGATAGAAAAAAGGGCAGGAGGGAATGAAATCATGCAGATCTGATGCGCACTCTCCAAAATGTATCCGATAAAAAACCGATAGACTAGCAACTTTGCGCCGATGCTCGTGACTAAGAAGCTTAGTCAGAACTAGGGCTTCGTTGCTGATGAGCCTCTTGGCACGCTTCTCAATTGACTTCAATGCTCCGAGCTGGTACTTAGCTGATCCATCCCAAAGGTGAGAGCAGTACTCCATGCACGACCAAACTTGTGCTTGGTATAGTGTAAGCAACTGTTCCGACGTGAAGTACCGTCGCACCTTCGATAGGATACCAAGCTTTTTGGCAGCCAATTGAGCCTTGTTTTCAATATAAGAGCCAAAGTTGAGTGTAGGAGACAGAGAAACGCCCAAAATCTCAAGCTCTGGCTGGTGGTAGCTGGTGGTATCGGAACGGACACATCCCGGAAAGTAGGAGCCAGATAGAATGGCGTCCTTTTTGCGGAGAACAGACAAGCCTGGGTCTTGGCGGCATTGAACTTGACCAGGTTGGCATCGCCCCAATCGGAGACCACCTTAAGTGACAACCATGGCCTCTCCGAGAGACTGTATTTCGGGTCCACTGGTTCGTGCATTGGATGTATAGCCCTCTACTACTGTGCTGTCGTCTGCGTACCCAAAGATACCGGGCTTTAACAGATCGTTAATATGCAGCAGGAAGAGCGTTGTAGAGAGCACCGACCCCTGGGGGACACCGGCATTAATTGCCATTTGATCGGACAAGCAGCCATCAATGAGAATTCGAATCGATCTATCCCTCAGGAAGTCCGATATCCACGCAACAAAACCTTTGACAATCCAAAGGAGGAAAGCTTGCTAATAAGGCCGT
This sequence comes from Agriopis leucophaearia, assembly GCA_949125355.1. Taxonomy (NCBI): domain Eukaryota; kingdom Metazoa; phylum Arthropoda; class Insecta; order Lepidoptera; family Geometridae; genus Agriopis; species Agriopis leucophaearia. The sequence goes on from OX421261.1 coordinate 8,962,979, forward strand.
CATGCCAAACCCTGTCGAAAGCCTTCGAGATGTCGAGGGAAACGGCTAGCGCCTCCCCGTATTTCTCAATGGCCTCACTCCAGATGTGTGTGGCGTAAGCTAGAAGATCCCCAGTGAACCGGTTTCGGCGGAATCCGTATTGCCGGTCACTGAGGAGATCATTCACTTCTAAATACGACAGGAGCCTGATGTTGAGGACAAGTTCCATAGTCTTGCAGAGTATGGACGTGACCGAAATTGACATGTAGATGGCAGGATCGGCACGACTACCTTTCTTGGGCACAGGTTGCACGTAAGCAAACAAGTTTGCCTTCTCTTCAGCGGTGTGAGCCAGCGTTCCATCAGGTTTTAGCAGTGGAGGTAGTGAGGGGCGGCAGAAGTTTGCTTTGACCGATTTAGCAAGGGACCAACGCTTTACTACCAGCAGGGTACGAAGCCAGTTTTTTCCCTATTCTGCTAATATGGTCAAAGCGAGCCCTCAGTAGAACCTTTCTGCAGGACTTGGCAGCCTTGATATATGCCTTCTTCCTCTGTCTTAAATCTTTCGCTTTACGGTGTCAAGCATCGACCCAGGCTAAGTATGCCTCATGTTTGCGTGTTTCCGCGCGAACGCACTTAGGTCCACACCATAGGCGAGCTTTGCCAGACAGTGGTACGTCGGAGTAAGGAATATAGTACTCCATGGCCTGACGCAACACATCTGTCACAGCATCCGCGCAGGTCGAAGGATCATTAGAAGAAAAGCACACTGACCGCCAAGGATAAGACGCAAAAAAAGATCACATCTCATCCCAATCCGCCGACTTGTATCGCCACACTCGCCGAGTGCCTCTAGGGCTGAGTTCGGGCGGGGAGTAAACAGATACAGATTTCACCAGACAATGGTCAGAGTTACCCAGAGGTGAAGAAACTGACACTGAGTAGCGGTCTGGATCGGTTGTCAGCAGAAGGTCCAAGCAATAAGGCGTGTACGTGTCAACGTCTGGTACCCTTGTGAGATCCAACAATCGATGATCGAGAGCAAGCTCTCGCGTCTTTCTCCCAGCATGGTCAGTGTCCCGGTATGGGAAAAGCTACTCCTGGTGGTGGCCGTTAAAATCCCCCAGTAACACTAATTGGGCTGTAGGGTACTTTGGTTGAGCCGCATCCGCCGCCTCAATCAAATAATCAGTGAGCCTGGTCGTCTCCCCATCTCCACTGTGCGACCGGTAGACACAAGCATAGAGAATCTTCTCATTTCCTGTATCCACCAGTACCCAAAACACAGAGAATCTAGGGTCTTCAAACTGACGGAGACGCCGACAGCAGAAGTCGTCACGGGCATATAAGCACACTCCAGCTCGAGGCCTAAAATTGTGCTCCAGGGAGTACCCTGGGTATGACAAATACGCTACGTCAGACGGACTTCCGATCTGCGTCTCCCTAAGGAACAAAAGTGCCGGCTTTTCAGTATCAAGGTGGTGGTGGACTGGCACGAGATCACAGTATAAACCTCGGATATTGCTGAGGTGCACTTTGAGAGAAAGAGAGTGCAGCCGCTGTGTAACGTTATTCCTTGTTTTGTGTCTCATTAGATTTTTTTGAAGTGAATCGGAGGGAAAACGGCAGTGGAATGAGACTCCACGCTGCTGACCAATAGACAAACAACGCGAGGCCACACAAATGAGGAACTAGTCTGGAGACTGCGGGGACGCCCAAGCCCCCCCGGGAATGTCCATCGGGCCTTTGCTTCCGGTCGCTGACCGGCACGATGGCGCATCCTGGGATTTTTCGCGAGTTGGCGGGGCAGCCTTTCATGAGTGGCTAGCTCACTACTAGGGCCCCTAACTCTACTACTAACTGCGGTCGGCCAGCGGTGCACCGTGCGTCGGATCCCGCTACCCTCCATGACTAGTTACCCTGTGCAGCCCAGCAATGGTTGGCAAAACGGTCTTGCAGCAGTGAAGCACAACTATTCCGACCCGTTTTCCCTAACGGCGTCACCGGATAACATGCCGGAACACGGCTAGGCCGTTTGGTGGCATGACTTTGTCCGGTGGGTGGTCACTAGCCCCGGCCTAAGCCTACCACCATTATGCCATCTGATTAGCACCACCCAGGAACCACGTGTGGGGCTTCGGAACAATGGTGCTCTCCCACGGACGAGGGCGACACAGCCCCCAAAAGTTTCTTAGTATGCGTGAAAAATTTATAAGTGAGCCGTACTTATAGTTTTAGCGTTTAGTTGCGGAAAGGCGTCTTTAAGCGGTTCCGCGCTATAAAGAAAAAAATATGTATGAAATATGGAGACATCTGAACACGAACGATACTTGTACTAAGGCATATCTCCCTTGTTTGTTTGATCTAAGGTTTAACCCGTCGTAATTCATCCAGCACTAAGCACTGTCACACAAGATCCAGCAGGCAGGATGCTCGTTTTTGCCGCATATAATAAGGTAATGTGCAGACATCCTGCCAAGCGATGCGCCCACATGAGGTTGATACCTACTTATGTTGTCCACGGCACTCGTCCCACTGAAGAGAATAATATTCAGTTTCTGCATAACCAGATAATGGAAAATATTTGGCACAATGTCTGTTTTGAAAATAAATAGCCGGCCAAATAACGGTGTGAAAATCAACATTAAAATAACTTTATTGCTATAAAGAAAGTGCAACTGATAAACCGATGACGAAGCGTGGATTTCTGTCGCCGGTGACCTTATTTAATGGTTCCGTCACCTAAAAGTACGTAATTTACCTATTTTTGCTTTAAAAAAAACAGGATCTTTGAGGGAGGCTGGCTCTTCCATGGACGAATGGAGGTGGCCAATTATTCTTTCATCGGCAGCTCATAGACGCGCCATCCGGGGCAATGAGGGGTATTTCCCCGGGTGGCGCGTCAATCCACGCTACGCCACTGATACCAAGTCAAATAAACAAAGTTCTAAAGAAAGAAACTAACCACGCGGCCCGTGACAACACAAAATATATGTACATATAGCAAAACCTGCCGAACATTTTAAACTGATAGTTTTATAACTTCTAGAGCCAATAAAACCATGATTTAGTAATCGAGCACCTGTCAAATCTACAACGCCCACAGACAATGCTAACCACCATAAGCGTAAATCTGGTGAAATATTTGCTAATTCAACACAAACTGCTACATTACGTCAACTCGATGGGTATGCCTTAATTGGCATTGAAAATGAATACTAGTGGTGTCATAATAAACTGCAGGTTAATGAGACCAGTTCCGGCTGTCAATTAAATGTGTGCGTTGTAACAGCAAATTCACGTCCGTGGTCAAATCAAACTGGGAATATAAATTGCTTGTACGACACGACCCTTTTGCCCGGATGCGTCCAATTTGGCCAGTCGCAGGCGCGGCAGTTGGACGCTGCCACTGGCACAGACACGAGCATCTCACCATCGAGTTTGCTGATCGATTTCTATTGTTAAAATGGCACTATCGACTTGAGGACCGATTGAGAATCAGGCTACTCAGCCTGTGTAGTGAGGTTTTGTGACAGTGGTGTGGTATCACGAAATGTGATACCACGTGCAAGCAGCCACGACGGAGAAGACCAAGAACAAGGGACAGCGAGCGAGGCGGAAGAGAGTGTCTGATATGAGGTTGGTTGGTACTTACCTGATCGTTGGTTTGTGACCTGTATGTAGCCAAATGACTGGAATCATTGGAGGACAAAGACCTACGCTCCTAATTTGCATCCGTTTGGGTTATTTGTGAAATTGCTGGGGACATGACTGAGTTGAAAAATTATCGTTCTAAGTCTTCGTTAGTTTACCATTTCAGGTCTGTGTTGGTGTTGCAATCAGGCACTCTTATTAACTATGAGTGCGAACTGCTTTCGGATACACAGTAATCATAATTATTATTGTTTTGTAATGTAAAAGATGTTTGGTTGTCCAAGAAAAATAAAGCGCCCTTTTAGATAATATAACATTTATGTAATAGTGGTTATAATGATCTTTATTTCCTCCGTCAGGTAGATTAGACAAAATTATTTTTAACAATACGAGTATTTTATCTAACAAAATCAAATACTTTATTTATTCGTCAGAACATTGTAGATACACTTACATAGAAAGTAGCATACAGGGTAGATAAATGGAAAATGCAATGCAATGCAATGGAATGGAATGGAATGCGCTGCCGGAATGGGTGTTCCCCGATGGTTACAATCTGGGTGTCTTCAAATCTCGAGTGAATTGGTTTCTTCTGGGCAAGCGTGCTCCATCGTAGACCGCATCGCGCTTAACATCAGGCGAGTTGGCGGTCAAACGCAAGCCTATTGCCGAATAAAAAAAAAATGGAACCGTATCCCATGGCCTTGCCAGGTGTGGCGTACAAATATGTGAGGTTTTATTTAATTACTAGCTGTACCCTCGACTTCGCCAGTGATTTCTTCAGATAAAAATAGCTTATGTCCGTCCTCATGATAAATACTATTACCCCCCAAGCTAAGCCGTTTAGCCGTGATTATGTAGCAAACAGACAGAGTTACTTTCGCATTTATAAAATTAGTATGGATATGGGTATTAATTCAAGTAATGAAAAAAAACTGACTGAATATATTTAAAATCACTTATTTTATACCTAAATTAATAAAAGAATGAGAAAAACATTCAAATTATTACATATATTAGTTGTTATTATGTTAATATCTATTTAAATAAAATAAATAAATATTTGGGACATTATTGCACACATGGTCATCTGACCCGAACTAAGCAAAGCTTGTAATATGGCTGCCAGAGACTGATATACATACATATATTATAATTTTAAATACATACTTAAATAGATATTAACACCCAGACATAGAACAAACACAAATGTTCATCACACAAATGTTTGTCCTAGATGGGAATCGAACCCACGCCATTATTGCATATAAAGGCCTTATTGATTTGCCTACGTTGCTCTTGTACTTTTTGTTGGTTTAATTACTTCCCGGCACTTAGGTGATATAGTGTTTTTAACGTTTACTGTTCCAACTGTTGTTAAAGGTCTCCTCACTACGTTCCACAAATCTTGTTGTACCGCTAGTCCGCTACCTCCTGCCAACCCTCCCGAAAAGCTTTAGGATCTTTGAGTATAGAATTATCTATAATCCATTAGAAATAACCGGCCAAGTGCGAGTCGGACTCGCGCACGAAGGGTTCCGTACCATTATCTATAAAAACGGCAAAAATCGCGTTTGTTGTATGGGAGCCCTTAAATATTAATTTTATTTTGATTTAATTATTTATTTTTTAAGTGAATATATAACCTAGCGTCTACCTGTTGCCGTTATCAATATAGAGCAAAAACGAGCAAAATAATCACGTTTGTTGTATGGGAGCCTCCTTAAATATATTTTTTATTATATTTTTTAGTATTGTTCTTATAGCGGCAACATAAATACATCATCTGTGAAAATTTTAACTGTCTAACTATCACGGTTCATAAGATACAGCTTGGTGACAGACGGACAGCGGAGCCTTAGTAATTCACTGAATTAACTGAAAAATTTACTTAGTTGAATCACCACAATCGTGCAGGAGGATTGCCCCGCTGGATTGCAAGGCTGAACATAGGAATAACGTATCACACTAATATTATAAATGCGAAAGTAACTCTGTTTGTCTGTCTGTTTGCTACATAATCACGGCTAAACGGCTTAATCGATCTGGATAAAATTTTGCGAAGGAATGGTATGTATCATGAGGACGGACATAGGCCATTCTTTTCTGTGAAATCGCGGATGACGTCACGGGTACAGCTAGTAAAAAATAAAGTAAAAACAAGATAATTAAATGCCAGGAAAAAACATTATTTCCAAAATCAAATTAATGAAGTATGTAAATAAAATCCATTCAAGGGACTGCCGATAGAAGTGAAAACTAATACGAGCATATCGGTGACGCGAACCCTCAAGTTTTGCCCGTGCCAAAAATCGGTCCACGCGGCTAAATAATTTTTCACTTAAAAAAACGAGTTAGGCCACAAGCCTGCTAGGTGTTGGGTTATATGTACTCCAAGTTAAATAATTGGAAGACCATGATCCAACTGGTTAGACATAACAGTTCAACCATCACACATAACCCCAATTTGATGGCTTTTAAATTATGCCTTAATTTTGACTAATAAAGTATGTAGATCATGGGGTTAGATAACAATGCACTAACGCTGAGGTATAGTCCTCAGGTACAAGTAGTCAGAATGTTATGTTCCACACGATTTAATCAAATGTGGTGGAAGCACGATAGTCTTGATTTAGAAATAATGCTAAGTTTTGAAGAAGCTCTTGTAATATACAAACTTTGCCCACGGACCCATATTTTTTTTTTTCGGATTGAAAGTAGCCTTATGTTGTATTGTGTCACACTATATTACGGAGAAATAAACGCACAAACTTTCGCATTGATAATAATAACAATAAGGTGATGATTAGTTGTGATCGCCATTCGTGTGTTAGTCATGTTAATTATAATTACTTACTTAGTGTTATTTTATGTGAAAAACAAGACAAGATAAGCGACCTGTTTTCTCGTTTGGTCTTAATTATAACACATTAATAAATAAAAAAACAGAAAAACTATTTATTCTTCTTGTTATATGAATTGTTTTTTTTTATAACGGTCGCGCTTAGTTTGACTAGTGGAGGTTTAGTTAGAAATCGAGAAACTATATTGCGCATACTAGAGAAAAAAAAATATACAGATAGAGAAACTGAGGAGCTTGTGTTATTATGAGTGTTTAGTGCAAATTTTTTCATAAAACTTCAGGTGGCATAAAATCCGACACTAAAGACCACTGTTTGCGGAAATTGTGTGGTGGCAAATAATGACTGTGTTTTATTAGCCAATAAGAAATCGTTATTTCCACGTCTCTGTTCTATATAACTTTTAGTGTCCTACAGCCCTAATCTATTCATCCTATAGATAGGTACAGCAGGCAAGCAACTGCATTATCTATAAGTACCTTACCTTCTCAACATTTTAATTTTCTCTTACAGGGTTGACTTCCGCAGACTAAGGTGTGCGTCCGCACTCCGAGGGGTCAAAGCTGCAATGTACGAAAGCAGTTGCTCCTACGCCGGAGCTCTAGAACTCAAGCGCAGTGCCCTGAAGGAAGAACCTTGGCCAGCTACCGAGTGGCCTCCGTACCGCTTACACCAATCAACCTTTGAACAGTTGAAGCAAAGCGTGGAGAAGGCCAAAGCGGCTTTGCAGGACAGATCAGGGTTGCTGACTTCGGCGACGGCATTTGGAGACTTTTATGGAGGACAGTTGGGCCAGGATGCTGCTAGTACGACACTCGGCTTTGGAAGGACGAGAAATGAGGACATGCTTGGCTCGATGGACAAAGGAAAGACTGTTGGTGAGTTGTTTTACTATCCCAAGTTCTTCTTTGGTTGATTTGCTTGAGTAAGAATAATAATGGAAGTTCTTAATGAAAACCCGTCTTACAAAACATTTTTATAAAAGCTGTAAAGAGAATGTCAACCCAAGCACGATATTCCAAAATATACCAATTTTTATCACAATATATAGCAAAACATTCCCAAAGCGTTTTTGAACTACCCATATTTAAACCAAGCACAAAACGTCGCGATAAGCACCCTTACATCGCAGACTAAAAATTTTACACCTTCAACAAAGATATCTAAAGCATTTGTGCCATCCGATATGCTGGGTAGATGTTCACAAAGAATATCGATTGCTTCTTCTTCAAAGATGCAAACATTAGAAAACGGCCCGTAGCACTTCAAGATAGAGTCGTATTTGTCGCGCACAAGTGACATAGAACCCTTTTAGATTAAGCTCGACACTCTTAGGTACAAAAGCAAGGTGGGGGCAACATCTTCCACAGATGACAATCGTCGGGAGACCCGGGGGCGAGCGGGATACATACCCTCGTTGCCATGGCGACCCGCCCAACCCCGCCCTAAAGATCATCGCGCGAAGGCTGCGTGCCTTCATAAATACTAGTTGTGAAAATAATTTTTTATTATACAGTTCATTATTTAGAAAGTCGGTCGGTACTGTCGGGAGGCGAGGGTAAGCGAAGCTTTTCAGTTTCCCCGCTTTAACGAGGGGAATTTGCAGGTTAAAAAAGCGGCGGTGCATTTTCGATGCAGGTTTTTAAAGAGATTTTCGGTGGTTAGTGAGAACAAATGGCGGTGTTTTTATCTTGGAGGCTATAAACGTAGTATACGGGGTCGTAAATGAACAGATTATAGCTGGGTAGCTGTGTATTATGGCCCGGTGTAATGGAGTCAGTTTTTTAGTTTTACTTACTTTTTGTTTGCATGGGTGAAATGTTATGCTGTTAGCTGGGGGTAGGTACTTCTATCTTACATCTAATTTGGTTGGTTGAAATGGGTATTCCTTTATTTTGGAGATGGATTTTGAATTTTAATATACAACTTACGAGGCAGATTGCATCTGAATAATGTTTTATGTATTGAATATTCTTACTTAACCCACAGATTGCATATATAAATGTGGGATAGATAAAATAAAACTAGGATGAAATATATCCTAGCATCAAAGCAATCGACTTTTATGCTCTGTGTGAATTCATAAACTCGTTTCAAAGTTGTGGATTTACGGTCTTACTTAAAACCGTTACTTAAGTAAGCAATTCTTAAAATTGCTGTCGTGTTTTCGCATGTGACAATTTCGATTAGCGAGAAGTGGACATTTTCAGTATTGTTTAATTTAAGTGACGTATTTAAGACCTTTGCCCAGCAGTGGGACCATAGATTTAGGATGTGATTTGCGTAGCAAAAAAATTTGTAGGTCTGTGAGTGGGACAAAACAGGTTAACATAAAAAAAAAAGTAAAGCTGCAAATCCACAACTTTGAAACGAGTTTATAAAGCTCACACCACGCAAATATATCGATGGCTTAATTCTTTCTTTTAAAGAGCCTTACTTAAAAACGTTACTCAAGTTGAAATATGCTTAAAAATGCTTTCTCAACTTCACGGTTACGGAATCGTTACACGTGATATAGAGCAATTTTAAGCATCAACTTGAGTAACGTTTTTAAGTAAGCCCCTATATTAGTTATATCATTCGTTCGATAGTTATAGCTTTACACTATCTGCCCTATTTTATAAACGCTATTTGTTTCGTTTGTTCTATTGCCGTGGGCACAGTACGAATATGTCTTCGCTTAACATCAGAGAGATGGCGGCTAAACACAACCCTATTACATTATTCCATATACATTTCAATTTTGAAATCTTAAATTTGTATGCAAATTGATACGTATTTTAGGCATGTGACCGCAATTCGCCCACAGAGTTCTTTGTATAAACGCATAAAAAGATTTAGCTAATATTAGTAACTCTATGACAAATTCAGTCATATACATTTACGATAAAAAGCTCAACCATTATTTGAACATCATTGTAAGAAGAAAATAACATTTCTTTGAGAAAAAAACCTTTTTTATTTCCGCCCGCGCAGAGGTCTGGCGACTACAAAAGAGTTGGCCTACAAAAGAACTCCGAAAGACAATACTTTTTGCCATTAAAAAGATCACAATGCCATGAAAAAAAAGTTCGACAAGAAATAAGAAACCTTGCACCACTTTGCAGTACCCTCTTAGGGTTCCGTGAGCAAACATGATTTTTAAACCTTTTAAGAATATCCACTTACGTTATAGAAGTTTTAAGTTTTTATCCTACACATATTCTATAATTATAATATTTCCTATCTCAGTCATTATCATCTATCATCATTATCGAATCATCTGATAGCCCCATTGGTCCAGTTGGTATGGTGAACCTATGCCTTCTGCACTTGGGGGCGTGGGTTCGATTCCCACCTAGGACAAACATTGGTGTGATGAACATTTGTGTTTGTTCTACTCGTATATCTGGGTGTTCATATCTATTTAAGTAAGTATTTAAAATATATATTTATGTATCAGTCTCTGGCAGCCATATTACAAGCTTTGCTTAGTTTGGGGTCAGATAATCGTGTGTGCAAAAATGTCCCGAATATTTATTTATTTATTTATCACACTAATCACACCAATATCATATATGTGAAAGTTTGGATGGTTAATCGTGTAGAAAAGGCTGTATGGATTTAGATGAAATTTTGAATATACATTGCTTATGTCCTGGATTGACACATAGCCTACTTTATATCATCATCATCACCGATTTTCATCACCACGCGAGTAAAACCGTGGGGCACAGCTAGTTATGAATAAAAAAGTTGAATTGGATATTTAAAAAAAAACATGTTTATTTGTTTATGGCAATATTATGATGAGACCCGGAGTTATTTAAACTATTGGCTGTGCTGCCAATAGAAAATAGGACGCCTGCGCTGTGAGAGCGCAAGGTTTGATTCAAAGCAGGCAAATTCGGGATATCGATATATCCAACATTCTACTTAGGTTTTTTACTTATTAAGCCATGTCCAAACCTTCGAGCTTTTATTAAAACCCTGACAAATGGCTGAAATCTTTGCCTATTCGTACTTATAAATAAGTGAATTCAGATAGGCAAAAAGGTCAACTATTAATTTTTGAACGCATCAAAAAGAATTATCATTATTTAAACTTATTCTCGGGTCTAGCCCAGACATTTGGCGGGCATTGGTGGAGCCGAAGCCAATACTAAGAGGCCCTTTTGAATATAAAAAATACAATTATGGAATGAGTATAAAAATGGAATATGAAACTATTAGTTGTACAGTAGGTATAGGGGATTAATAAAGTCTGGGCTATTGAGGTGAATAATTTGTGGATAGGAGAACAGATCTATTGGATGAGAAACGGCACCTGCCTTACCCTGTCTCATCTCAAAATATATTTAGGCAGGTGATGACTTGCCACCCACTGAATGGGCCCCCATAGAGGGAGCTGTATCTTGGCACCGGAGGGGCAACATTGGCGTGGGTGCTGCACTTTCACTAAGAGCTACTTGTGGCTTTATGCCCTTTAATACTTCCATCCTGGAGCTTAACTTCTTAGCTCTTGCGGTTTCCACCCCCGGACGGCCGGTTAAGGCAAGTCAGGGGTCGGGGTCTCATTTAGCCCCATGAAATCGGGGTACGCGGTGCCGCCACTCACCGACGGCTCGCCATAAAGCCGCCCCTGCGTTTGAATTATCTTTATTGTTACATTGTGGTGAAATCCTTCCAATATTCCTTCAAGTTTTTTTTAATATTGAAATTTATTTTGAAGTGCATCGCACAAAAAAAATATTATTCATCATACGAACTTCTATGGAGGGAATTTAAGAGGATTTGATATATACGAAATATTGCCAGTGGTCATAATAACTTCGTTAAGTTTAATATAATTTTTTTATCAACGAAAAATTATCACATCATGGAACAATAAATAAATAAACATATTCGATCCTTGAATACATACCGTTTATAGTCTGGTTCATACAGTTTTTTTTTTTTAGTGTGATTCATACACTCAATAAATGCAAAAAATTGTTCTACGGAACCCTAGATATAATAATTAACATTGAAGACTCCCTGTAAAGTAGGTATCGTCTCTGACTCCAAAGGTGAAGATTGAAGCCTTCCGTTATGGCCTCACGATGAAAACCTTGTTTCTTATTGTTTGATGGTCAATGATAAGTATAAATAAATTTATTTTGGCTTTTTGACAAAAAAATATATAATAGTAGTAGGTACCTCAGGATTTAGTAGCTCTACACACCCTTGAACGTTGTGCGGGTACTATATATGAGTTAATAGAAAGGAATATTTATTCTTTCAGTATAATAGGTTGTCCATTTTAAGTCTTTATCACAGAAAAGAGTTTTTTTTTTTCTTTTCTGTGGTCTTTATATACTCATTCATCCGCCTCCGGGGGGTATTAGTCCAAAGGGCAGAATGAATGTCCAGGATAACAATTTTGACATTTTGATAACAATTTATCAAAATGTTGTTATCACAGTTACTAAACTGACAAATTGCCAACTACAACTGACAACTACAACGACAAATAGACAAAAGGTGGTCTATACATTTGTCGATACTTCCAAATGCCGTTCGTCGTCTGGACATCCAAAAAAATAAACGAAATAAGAAATGTCAACCTTAAGTCTCTTTTTTAGAGGCACAATATTTAGCCCGATTGGTTAATAGTTCGGCGCAAAACGTACCATATGCCTATAAACCCTATGAAGTTTCTTACATACATGCGCCTTACGCCAACATTATTGCACTAAAACAGTGTATTTATACAGACAATAGTGACGTCCAGCCGCTCTATTGAATGGTGCCTAACTAAGCGAATGCCGGGCGATTACCTTGCTTTTGTGTTAATATTATTATTATTAAAGGCTTCCGTTAAGTTGTGTTTGACCACCAACTCGCATGTGCAATCGACGATGGAGTACGCTTGTCTGTAAGAAACCGATTCACTCGCGAATTAAAGACACCCAGATCCTAACTATCGGGGAAATACCATGATGTTAGTAGTTCTACTTATAACTAACAACCAAAATTATTATTGTTTTTTACTTAAGGAGATTTTGGACAAGCTTGTATCTACATTTTTTAAATAAAACTTTCAGTGCAACCCATTACAAAATGATGGAAACGCAAAACGCTCTAAGAATATTAAACAAAGCAATCTCCACAGGCAATTTACATAAAATTCGAATAACTGCAAAAACCCTAATCTCACAGTCATTAAGAGAAACATATTAAAATTTATAAGTAACGAGTGCCGAGGGCTCTAAAGAGTTGTTAACACGAAAATGATTGCAAGCCCTACGTATCGCGACTCGAAATCGGTGCTGTTACAATTGTCATCAATTACCATGAAGCACTTTAGATGATATCTCGGTGAAATATTTTATATCAATAAATCATGTTACAACTGGTCCGATAGGCGTATTGATTTTTTAAATATTAAAGGGTCGGGGTTGGACTTGCAATTTGTTTTCATTAGTGGTACGGGCGTCGGTCGACTGAGGAAGTGCCTAGTTAAGACTTCCAGGTGCGGTCGGACTTGACTCCTTGATTGTATGCAGGCTCAGATCAGACAAACAAGTGAGATAAATATACTACTAATATCGTCTATATTCAAATGTGTCAATTTTTATCCCTATTTAGAATTCCATACCCAAAGGGTGTAAACGAGACCCTATTATCAAGGATCCATATATACTAGTGCTATCTTCCTTGCTATTATTAAGCCTACGCTGTCTGTCCGTCTTTCTGTCCGTATCTTTTGAACCGTAATAGTAGATAACCAGTATAAAAAACACTGAATATTTAATACGGTCCATGAACTAAGAAATAATAAAAAAGTCAATAAGTTAAAATATACAACAATGTTTATTTTAAACGTATTTGCTCTAGTGACAAAACGGCAATACACACAAGAGTCATCTTCGCATGATATATGCATGATATTCTATAGCACACACTCTAAAGTCGACATTTCTTTGAATGCACAGTTTCGCGGTCACATTGCGAGTAAAGCCAAGCCTCTAAGAAACTTGGTGTGCTCAACAAGGCGAAGCGGTACCTACTTCACGTCGAGACAAAGACTTTTGCTTTACAAAGCGCAAGTCTGACCTCACATGGAGTACTGCTCCCATCTTTGAAACGGAGCACCCAAGTATCAGCTTGAGCCACTTGATGCATTACAGCGTAGAGCGTCAGAAATTGTCGACGATCCCAAGCTCACTGAACACTGAATAGAGCAGCATGCGCAGAGACTTTGGGTCTCTTTGTGTCTTTTATCGCATTTACAACGGAGAATGTTCTAAAGAAATGTTCGATCTGATGCCGGCATCGCGGTTTATTCATCGCACCAGCCGCCACCGCCTGAAAGTTCATCCACATATCATAGATCATTGGAAATCGTACACTATGCGTAACGCGTTCCTTTTTGCCTTACACCTGCAATATGTGGAATGAGCTCCCTCCTGCGGCATTTCCAAATAGCTTCAATATGGGGTTCTTCAAAAGGGCTGTTAATAGAGTCTTTAAGGCTCGGCAACGTATCAGTGATGCCCCTGGTGTTGCAGGTATCCATAGGCGACGGTGTTTGCTTACAATCAGGCAGCCCGTCTGCTTGTTTGCCACCTATGGCATATAAAAAAACAACAAACAATTAATACTGGTCAAGTGCGAGTCGGTGACAAATTTCTATTCACCACCGTTTCTTATACGATCACCGAAGTTAAGCAACGTCGGACGCAGTCGGTACTTGATTAGAAGTTAGCAATTTATGTGGTGGTATGAAACCCTCAGTGCGCGCGGCCGACTCGCACTTTGCCGCGTTTCTTTACTATAGGTAGACACCGCTAAATACCTTAACGCAAAAACTGTATATACGGTATAAGCGCCTTGATTCCACTTTTATTGTGCAAACTGCTAGTCTGTGGAATGCGCTGCTGAATGGGTGTTCCCCGATACCTACAATCTGGGTGTCTTCAAGTCAAGAGTGAATCGGTTTCTTCTAGGCAAGCGTGATCTATCTATCGTAAGCCGCATCATCGCTTAACATGAGGCGAGTTGGTGGCCAAGCGCAAGCCTATTTAATAAAAATAATAATAAAAATATGCTATACTAACACTCGCTTTGCGGGAGACGGTCGGAGCATCCGCTATCTATCCCCACCAAAAACTTTAAACACTTATATCTTAGAATATCAGCCAATTTAAGTTATTTTTTCAGTAACTGTAAAGTATTTAATTATATCCTTCGCTAACCCTGTTATTTTTAATAAATTAAACATTAGAACACAGGCCTATTCTGCATTTCAGAATTTTTGCTATTAAGACGTTTTACCTACTCAGTCATTATGCAATTGAGTCATTTCGTTACACAGACTTTATGCAATCCAGACGATTTGACCCAAACCCCTGTAAATATCTTGCCATATCCAATAATGGTTATTAAGTCTAACGCTAACCTTCGCCCTTCCTACCTAAGTCAAATCTTGTATTAATAATAACACTATACACCCTAAGCCAATCATGCCAATGTTGCCCCTCCGGTGCCAAGATACGGCAGCCTTTATGGGGGGCCCATTTAGTGGGTGGCAAGGCAAGTCATCACCTGCCTAAATATATTTTGAGATGAGACAGGATAAGGCAGGTGCCGTTTCTCATCCCATAGATATGTTATCCCATCCACAAGTAGTTGACCTTAATAGCCCAGGCATTGTTTAATCCTCATACTGTACAATAGTTTCATATTCCATTTTATACACATTATTCCATAATTGTATTTTGTATTCAAGAGAGCCTCTTGGTGTTGGTTTCGGCTCCATCAATGCCTTACAAATGTCTTGGCTAGACCCGAGAACATTTATGAATAAAGGTATATAAAAATATTTTATTTTTAAAAATGCATTTTAAGTTAACATTATCAGTATAGACTATACTGATATACTTAGGTACTACTTAGGATTATAAGGTTTATACCTGAACTATGTGATCCTGTGTTTCAGGCGAGAGGAACTAATATAATTCTTAAATAATCACAATCTGAAGAACGGTTAAACAATGTCAATCTAAAACATGGTTGATAAAAAAATAGCTCTATTGATGATAAAAAATGCTCTATAAATATATTAAATAAAGTAACACGACTAGATATACATTATTACAGTTAATAACTTCTCTGTCTTCGTCGGACATACTTTGGAGGATTTCTTTTACAATTTTCTTACAGTTACTATAGCTGAGGGGACACACATTTCATTTAATTTTTTTTATTGTCAGGTGTAAAAGGTCAGTGACCTGTGTTTTACTATAACATGTAATGGATTAGCAGTAATATTTTATCACTGTTTTTGTGCCTTACAATCCTAAATTATCATATTCTTGAAAGTGTCCGTCATCTATACAAACATCATGTGAATAAACACTCTAAAATTGGACTAATCCGAACAATTAGAACGCAAAGTCACCCCACCCACCGAGTTTGCAAAACAGCAGAGATTACCAGCGTAAGCGGCGCTCATGTGACAATCCCTCACTTGAATTCCCACAGCTCCAAACAAACAATTATTGCACAATCAATAGCCACTCGTGCGAGAATTATAAATCAGAAATGATAATGATAGTAACGTTAGTTCGAGAATTGACAATAGGTGGCGTGCCGGCGCGCGCGCATTCAAACAAGGGGATGTTTGGCGAGAGAGGACGATGGATTTATTATAAATTATCTAATAAATCTTTCTTCATCCCAAGCCACATAGACCTACAAAATTTTAGAGTATGAATACTATTTTTAAAGGTGTTTGTAACAGAACAAAACGACGCACGGTACTTTTGAAAATGCATGATTTTCAAACATGCAGCTTGTAGAATGTCTGTCTTGCAAAACATTTATGTACGAAAACGATCATATCAGTTACAAGTATATATTGAAATTTAAAAAAAAACGATAAAATTGCTGATAATCTTCAAATGGCTGCACCGATTTTCATGAATCATATCTAAGAACACTCTTGATCAAGTCACATTACAAACAAAAAAATGCAAATAGGTTCAACCGTTTGGGAGCTACTATGCCACAGACAGACACATACACATGGTAAACTTATAGCACCCCTCTTTTTCACTCAGGGCACATAAAACATAGTCAGGGGTTAAAAGGTAACATAAGCTTACATGCGATAAGTACTTACATCCCAAGTGATAACCATTATCCATAGCGCTTCTATACCCCATTGCTTACCATTTCATGGGAACCGTACCACAGACAATGCTAGCTTAATTGTCCGATAGACACCAGTAACGATAGGGACCCATGGCTCCCTTTTTTATTTTATGCGGCCGCCGTGACCCGTTGAAAGTACCCTAACATATTTATTGTAGAAATAAATAGCTATAAACATATTGTAGGATCATTTGATACGTTTGACTTTTACGCGTGGGAGCAAAGAGATCATTATGATGTTTGTTTTTTTATAGCTTTATACAAACAAAAACATTTTTGTATCTAATTAAAAATATATATGTTTTAGTATTTCACGGTTTACATTATGTTCTATGGAGAATTACTTCATTCTAGATACGATCCCTCAGAGATACGCCGAGCATATCTCATTCCGTAGCTCGCTAAGCGACTTTGAACTTGCGGACCTCTCTTACTGTGAGTGCACGTTTCACCACTATTATCTCATGACAGATTGAACCTCAGATCAGACAAACAAGAAATAGTAAAGTGGCGTGGCGGGTTGGAATGCATCAGGCCTAATTAAGGCTTGACTTAGAATCACCCTGCAATTTTTTTTCGTATATTTTCCTAATGGTTCACTGAAAAGTATTTGAATAGAAACGTTTAATCTTCAGGTACGGATAAGCTGTCTGGTGGTCTCAGCAAGGGTTACTCGACTCCAACTCTCTCAGAAACTCTTCGAGCTTCTAAATGCACAGGTTAGTACCAGCTTGTAAACTTAATAAATAATTATCATAACCATCAGCCAGCAGACGTCCGCTGCTGCACGCCTATGTGCAGCAGTGGACGTCTTTGATCTCCACACACAATTAATAC
Source organism: Agriopis leucophaearia (assembly GCA_949125355.1). Classification (NCBI taxonomy): domain Eukaryota; kingdom Metazoa; phylum Arthropoda; class Insecta; order Lepidoptera; family Geometridae; genus Agriopis; species Agriopis leucophaearia. The sequence goes on from OX421261.1 coordinate 8,980,489, forward strand.
ATACATAATATTAAATGCATTAATTATTTTTTTACGGAGAATGTCCTTTGTTTACTAAACAAAATACAAGCTAACAGTACAATAACAGTTGAACTGCCCATAGACCGTTGAAGTTCTAAAGACAATCCAAATGCTCAAACCCCTTACCAATTGGCAGCGTATCCAGCATGCTGGTGGTTTGCCATGCTGAAAGGCAATGCTTTTTTGCGTTGAGCCAAAATCAAGCCAGCATTTTGGTAACGCGTCACATTAACCAGGCGCAATTTTTTTTTTTTAAATAAGGTGACCGCCTCTCCCTAAGTTCCCATATCTCGATCCCAAACAGCTAACTAATAACAACTAATATACTATATACTATAACTAACTAATAATATGTAACTACTACGAAGCGATGTAAGCATATTTGTGCCAATGGTGTTGCCCTGCCGAAATGGCAGAAAAATAAATAAATAAATTGCTGAATAAATTATTAGGTACATTATCGCTCGTCGTTATGAATTGTACTAAGCAGGTGTTATTAAATTAAACAGTTGGTCGTGGTTTTAAATAGTACCTATGCGAAACTTTAAACAAGAAAAAAAGGTGCGTCTAAGGGTGGAAAATCACCGAAAGTAAGTGAAATTAGAAAGTTGAAATGTTTCTTTTCTAACCCCTGACGCAGAAAGAGAGGTGTTATAAGTTTAACGTGTCTATCTGTGTATCTGAGTGTCTGTCAGTGGCATGAGTGAGCGGTAACCTTTAAACCTAAGCCTCTACCTTAAAAGCAAAGTCGGTAATTTTCAGCACGAGCTCGATTAGATTAGTTTTAATAACATTTAGCTACTTCCAGTTAGATAAACTTTTAATTGGGTGTATTTACAAATCAATAAACGAACACCCGACCCTCTTTGAATAAATTTGTTCACCCTAGGATAATATATTCGCATTCGAATCTAAGTTGTTTTCTATGTAAATAAGCGAGCACCCGTTGGTAAGTTATGTCGCTTATGTGACGTCATAGATTAATGACGTCACGCCCTGCTGATCTCGAAGGCTTGATCATTTGAGAGTATTAAAACTTTAGGTTTCTATTTTGAACAGACTCTTAAAGACGAGGCTTCCGGTACATCGATAAGTACGACTCAATTTATTGTGTTTTATTGTACCTGCGTTTACAACACAGAAAAGAAAAGTAAATAGAACGGAAATGAGAAGGAAATTCTGTCACCAGGTATTGTGACAGATATCTGATTGAACATTCTTATTTATGTCAACGCGTCGAACTCCGTGTCACAGTTGCTATGGGTTTATATAGGTGCAAGTGGCTACAACAAATTTCTTACAAAAATGCCTAGACAGCCGTTCCATTTTAAACAAAAAAATAATCTTATCTGTGATTTACAACCAACGACGACGGCCGTGCTCCCGGGTAGAGCTTCAGGCTAGAGCAGCGACCAGTTCAGGCTATCTTATTCACACATTTCAACAATATAAAAAAAAACAGAGAGTAAAAATCAGGCATAACCTATAAATATATAATTGCAAATGTTTTAAAGGAATTGTTATGACGATATATTATATTTTGTCGCTGGAGAAGGAAAAAAAATGTTTATTCTTCTATTTGTCAAATTGGAACATAATTATTATAACATCAAGATTTAAGAACGCTTAAAACATTTACATTGTTAATTTAGGTAAACATAAGTTTTCCATTTCTGTATTACTGACAAGTGCTTAATAAATAATTAATTATTATACATAAAGCATAAAAACAAAATACACGCTAACTTTAAACAGGTGACGGTATGGCCCCTGTTGTAATATGAATCGTACTTTACGATGCTTCACATCACGCTTCTGTATGACTTTATGACTTTGTCCTTTTGTGAATCCCTTCCACTTATCAATTAAATGATTCAAACGACTCGTAAGTCCACCGCAGTTCGATCGAGCCACTGAGCAAGATAATTCGTCAGCTTTGAAGATACAAAGCTACTTTTAATTGTACCATCTACTGCGCCGAGCTTTTAGGGTTTGATTGGACTATGATTAAATTCTGCGCTGTGGGCAGGTTTTATTTTTTATTTGTGGCCCGACAAAATAAATTTAATTATTAATCAAATAAATAATATACTTTTTATGAACAATCTTTTTGTATTCTTCTCAGCAAACCCTTTAATTTAATACCCATAATTATGATGTTATATAAGAAAATTTTATCCGCCATTTTGGAGCATTTGCCATATTGATTTTAGTGTGACGTCATTTTATTTTTCTTATTCTCAGCAAACTCTTTAATTTGATAGCCATAATTTTCATGGAGGTGCATAAATGGTCACCATGAGGCGAGAAAATATGAGGTGAGAAGAATAATAACACGTGCGCTTGTCCTGAGGTCCGATTTAATATTGAACTTATAACTAAAAGCAAATTTTAATATAGCAATATAGAATATCAACCCAGGTCAAGCACCTCATTTATTAAAATTGGAAGAGGCATGGGGAACATACGTACATACGTTAAATGCAGTACCCTTCATTTAGCTTTACGTTGTCGAGAAAAAAAAAATATCGATGTCTGATGCGCATTCAAGTGCGTTGTCAGCTTAAAGTAAGTAATAATTAAGCTGTGCCGCCGCCGTTCTCTTTTGATGTCTCGTAGCGCTAAACGTTTGACATGATTTCAACTTTAAATTACGTCTAGGTGGTTAACGGGTCGTTGCTTCTAGAACCAGAGCAATTTTACAATCTATTGGGGTACTTTTAGTTTTTACCATATAGAAAAGTTTCTTGAATGTTACTTCCTTATGATGTTACTGAAGATTCAAAATATGTCAAGTAAAAAGTAGATGGAACAACTTAATTCGCACTCGATTATGGCTGGTATTCGATGCAATAGTTAATTAAATTTAGTTACAAAATAAATTTATACCATTATATTCGTTTTTGTGCCTAAAATACATTATTTTCCCTAATTGAATTATCAAAATTACATCATCGTCATTACGCTCGTGAACAAATAAACCTCTTTAGTCAGCGCGGGCCTATTTAACAATATCATCACGAACACTCCAACACAAATAGCTCATTCCCCAAAGAGCCATCGAGACCGTTACTAAAACTGGCCACGCGCCGGTCTAGTACCGCTGTAATTAAGTACCACTCGGTCACAGATTTTATATAACAGTTACTGCATTAGGAATATGGAGAGTAGATGTATGGAGTAACATCTCATATGAGGGACAAGTAAAAAATTTACCAGCTGTAAACTGCAAATAATAATTCAAAAACCCTCCACAATGGCGCTAACATAGATAAATGGTATGGTATGAATGTAGCAGATGACTGCCCCGGTGGCTCAGTTGGTAGTGAACCTACTTTTTGTGCTTGGGGGCGTGGGTTCGATTCCCATCTAGGACAAATATTTGTGTGATGAATATTTGTGTTTGTTCTAACCTACTTGTTGTTATGTTTGTTGTTGGTTGTTAACCTACTCAAATAACTTTCGGCGCTTTCTTTAAAATTTACCTACCTGCTGCGCCACCTTAATTTAACGCATTTTGACGGACACTTTTTCATACACAGAGATAGTTTTCCTTCCTTCTACCCTCCATAACTCGGAAGCAGAATTTTTGGACTGAATTGAAATTGGTAGCCAATACAATAAAATTTTACACTGAAATAACAAAGAATTAAATCATATGGTATTGACAATAATTTTGTAACATAGCCAGCGGTGTAATTTTCACTACATTACCAGTGAAAAATTTATGGAAATTATTTTCGGTGAATTAATATTGAGAGCAGAGCAGGCAGCACAAGCGGCGCAAATACCTATCCTAACGTCGGCAGTGGTTACATAATCGAGCCGTTTGGGGTCGAGAAATTAGGCCCTTGAGGACCGGGAGCTCACCTCTTGATTCTGGCTCATCGCATAAGCATTGCCATTCAGCGGGTAATGCCGTAACATGCTGGGTACGCTACCAACTGGTAGTGGGCTTGAGCATTTGGACTATCTTTAGACCTTCAGCGGTCTAACTGTTTTTGTAGTGTTAGCTTGTATTTTGTTTAGTTAATAAAGGCACTTATACGCTAAAAGTACAAAAAAAACCTATATTGGTAATGCCGTCAGGAATAAACGACTCAAAGTTCGAATTACCTAGACTGGAACAATGCCAAAAGGCGGGCAATCGCTCTATTGACAGGCGACATTGACAAGTGACACATTGGTGGGCACGTCAATAAAGGTTACCAAAATGGGTAAAATAACTATTTTCTACTATAAATTGATCCGCCAATATTATATTCTAACGTTTAATAAAAATATGAAAATATAATATATGTCTTGACCGAAATTTCCCATCACAATATCGTATCTACATAGTAGAGTGTGTACTAGATTAAAGAAAAACTATTTTTACACTATTAATATAGAAGAAGGAGTGTTACGTGACCCTTCGACAAAAATAAAATGAATGGACAGGCCCTAACCATTGACTTGATCTGTAAAAACGAGTCAAAACCGTCGGACATATACTTCAACACCTAATTATAAAAATGTACAGTATATTTGTTACAAATAATAGATATCGGTTTTATTTGTGTATTTACACTTTGGTAAAGCATACGAATTTATAATTTTGTCAGATGTTTCGTTATCGCGTAACAATAGACTCGTGTTTCACTTCCTACGGCTAGAGACCGACTGAAACGAAGTGAGCGCTGGCGCTCATTTTGTAATCTTTAAAAATGCGCTTCTTCTTTTGGTCGAAGATGTGACCACCGTAAATTGTGAGCGCCTAGACCAATTTTGATATGAGTATTATCGTTACCATCTTTGCATTATTCAGAGTGTCAAAGAAAAAAGAAAAAAATCGCTACTATAAAAAATAGGCATACTTATATTATGGAACTTAAATCAAACCAGACTCGAATAATAATAGATTTTTTAAATCTTACCAAATTTATCGTCTAAACTTTTTGAGTAGATTCTAAAAATATATGACAATACTTACTAAAAAAACCATTAGTGTGAAGACTCGGCGCGATAGAAAAGTAGCGAGATAATATTATGGCATTCGTATTCTTTATTTTTAATTGCACCGTTTTTTTGTTTACTTTAAATCACCACTACTAAGCGCCACCAGTCATGTGCAAAGTTATCTATGGCGTTTTCCATCGCCCCTTGATACGAAGGTCTTGATTATTAGGGAGGTTGCGTGACGAAAGCGCACGCGCAGCCCAATTTGCGGCGACAACCGTGCACAACCCTGATTTTTTCTCATGCTATTGGAGGGAATATAGAGATAACGCTCAGAGAACGGATGTCGTAATTGCTGTGCATTGTCATTATGATTCTGATGTTACTTTGAAATGGTTTCTATGGATTGATTTGTTATGGGAAAGACGGGAAGAGCTTTTGAAAAAAAAATCATGAACTAGATTTTGCTCTTTCTATAATATATACTAGGTTAACGTCTATGAAATACATTTTAATTCTACAGTGAATAGTAGTGTAACTTAGAAAGACAAGTTAAACAGTGCTCATACTTTGTACATTAAGTAGGAAAAATCGAAAATAAATTCACGCACCTTAAAATACGTAATGGAGAAACGATAGTAGTAGTATAGTAGTATACGATAGTTAATTTGCGAGTACGAAAACTATGTGAAAACTATGTTAAGCACTCAATACTAAATACGTCTGTCCTAAATTAAATACAACATCGTAGAAGCGGCAATTTGGCGAGCTGAGAAGAATGATTAAATGAACGAAATGAAATTATACATTCGCATATTGAAGTAAGTACTGGGTTGTGTTGTAATAAAGAATATTAGGAAATTATATCATGGTTAAGACATGTAAAGGTATTTTTATACTTGAAATTTACGGATTTTCAGTTTCCGCTCACGTTTGATAGAGATACTGTAATTTTTTTAATATTATTATTGACTACTTAAAATATATTTATGGCTTGCTTTTGACCGCTTACTCACCTGATGTTAACAATGATGCGGTCTACGATAGAGCACGCTTGCCTAGAAGAAATCGATTCAGTCGTGATTTGAAAACATATATTGTAACTATCGGGAAAAACCCATTCAGGCACTGCATTCCACATACTAGCAATTTGCACAATAAAATTGGAATCAAAGCGCTTCGTACGGGTTTTTGGAATATTAACCATAAAGCGGTGTCGGTTTTTCGTGCCCGCTCTGGCAGTCCAATATAAAAATGGGCAGGACCTTAGATCATGCAGATCTGATGCATGCATCATGCATCAGATTTTGCTATTGTATTTTTACATAAAGACTACGACTACTTTGACGAAAGTTTTCCTACTAAGCTCACCGTCAATTTCTCGCTATCGGAAATTTTTACATTTGAAAACGATACAAAATGCTAAAATTTTATATAGGTATTACACGGTAAGTTAAACATTTGTCATTATTTCAATTTTTTGTCAAACGAATTCAGTCATTATGACAAAGTTGTCAGAATTTTTTTATTGTCCAAAGACAAGCACAGATCGCGATTGTACCCAGTCATTTCCGTAAGTACGACGATTTAATTTAAAAGTATGATAAATTTGGTAGGGCTAAGTTGACAAAAAACCGTTATGACGATTGAACAAAAGTTCCAGGGCAGATCCAGTCTAATAACTGACTGGGAGAAATCTTATTTTCTGTCCAATGTCTTTATCAAGAGTGGGTGTGAGTGAGTAAATAGCTTGACACGTAGTCCAGTCCCGCCCTGGATTGAATTTACTGCATACAGCTATTGTTAATTTTATTTCCTATGTTATTTCCTCGTGTCATGTGTATAAAAGCCGGCTTAGCGAGTTCTACTTTCACTAACGGAAGTTACTGCCAATGCGGCTTAGCGACTTTTGCATTTGCATTCATTGAACGAAGAATCTGTCAATATCCCAGAATAATATCGAGGTCAATATGCATAGAGTACGCAAAAGAGGTGCAAATACGATGTAGAGCAAAGTATGGGTAAGAAATAATTTGATCTTGAAGCAGTTGATAAATTTTTGCATGAAACACCTCTGACGCGCAATTGATTCCAATGAAAGTCTCAAAAAATGTTAATCTTCTGAACGGTGTCGTGAAAGTGTACTTTGAAAGACTCATTATGCATTGCTATCGTTATCTTCTTGTTTCGAATGATATTTGTTAAAATCTCAGTGAACGTATCATTTACAAACTACCCCTGGTACCCTCCCTGGCACTGGCGGGAGAGAGTTAACAAAATAAATGACTTAAATTTCTACACCCTTAATGAATACAGGGGTTGGTGGATAAATCATTGTTACGTTGCATTTTAGGTGTAGATTCCGCGGGTGTGGTCCAAAGGTAAAGATAAACAGTTATTCAAATACTCGACCTTTTTAGATTGGTCAGGAACGTCCGTCCATACTAAAGGTAGTCTAGTCTGGTTATTTTGAACGTGTGTATAGATGAATGCGAGTACAACAATTGTGTTAGCCTTGGCCTGCTGTTGAGTCAGTATTGCGTGCCATGTCTTCGCGACGCAAGGCGAAGTTGCAAGCGACTGATACCGACTCCGTTGATGGATTTTCGTGATCCACACACGCGTCTCGCTTGCTCTAAATATTTCAGAGCAACTACTACTTGTTCTGAGCTAGATGTGTATGCGAGGCTGCTGATAAGAATTGTGTTCTAGGTCTACGTCTACGTCCTACGTCTAAGCAAACTGCATTAGCTCACTCCTGAGTGTAGTTGTGTGTGGATGATTTCATCATTAAAACCTTTCTCGGACAGAGACATATAGTAACTTTCACGTTAGTTAGGTCTTTATTAGTTTGAGACCAACACTAATTAAAAAGGAACATCTTTGTAAGTTACTTAAATTATACCCAATGCTGATGGTCTTTCATTTGGTCACTAGGAAGCTGATGTACCTCATTTTGGTATTTTAATGATTTCTCTTTTGCTTTCGTGGACATTGAAATCATCAGGATATATAGAGGCAAATAAAAAAAAACTCTACGGTGAGTTGTACGAATCAATCTTCACTTTTCTGTTATGTAACGTTATTAATGCAAATTTTGTTATAACTACAGCTGATCTAAATAACAGTGCTATGATTGCTTGTAAAGATGCTATGGCGGCGTATCTATTTTAATAGTGCTACAACGAGTAGCACTGCTACGATCCGTATGGTGCTACGCCAGCAGATGACTTTTACGATTGCTATCAAGCAGTACAATAACCTAGTGAACAGAGGTGTTGCAACGCTTACCGCTTACCGCACCGCTATCGGACCGGTTACCGCGCCGCTATCAGACCGCTTACCGCATTGTTTACAGCGCCGCTTATGCTTACGCTCGTAAGTGGCCCGATGGCCGTGGCTTGGGCCCCTCTAGCGCAAAGAACGACACGTGTCGGCCGCCGGAAGAACGCGACGAGCGAGCGTACGCGCATTCACCATCATACAGTTAGGAGGCGCATTATTGTATTGAAGGGGCCTGCGCTTTTGTTGGTTGCCCTATTTTTTACATCTTGTATCGAATTGTGGCGCCCCGGACATCGATAATTTACATTTTCGTTAGGTACCTACTAGGTACCGTTTTTTTTTCGGAAACGTCTCGTCTGATTTAAATGAAATTTCGAAGAAGTACATTTAAATTGACGATTTGAGTTACTATAAATAAATAGATTTAATTTTATTATTACGCCTTGTTTCTTGAGCATTCATAGCATTCAATATAGGATAACCAGATGAAAAAAAAAACAAGAAAATCCTGGATGCTTAAAGAAATGTCCGAACATTTCCATCAATAAATTAGTTCATTGGTGTCGCTGTAAGTTTTTAGTGTGCGTGAAAAATTTGTAAGTGTGCCGTACCTACTTAATAAATAATAAATAAATAAATAAATAAATAGGTAATAAATAAATACTTATTACCTATTTTTGTGTAAAAAGGTTTAGCGGTACTAATAGTGAAAAAATTTAATATTATAAAGAGTATATAAGACATGGTATTTATAACCAAATTATGAAACCCCAAAGTTATTTCCGACTGCCCTGGTGGCTCAGTTGGTAGTGAACCTGGTTCTGTGCTTGGGGGCGTGGGTTCGATTCCCACCTAGGGCAAACATTCACGTGATGAACATTAGTGTTTGTTCTATATCTGGGTGTTATTATTTATTTAAATATGTATTTAAAAATATATATATGTACGTGTATCAGTCCATGGCAGCCATATTACAAGCTTGGCTTAGTTTGGGGATGACCGTGTCTGCAGAAATGGCCCAAATATTTATATTTATTAATTTGATATTTATATTTAAACACGAAAGATTAATTAATTGTACTACTAAGGAATACATACCACTTGTTTGTTCTAAGATTTAATCCCTCGCTATGGTCAGGTTTCTAGGTACTTTAAAATACTTTGGTGCTTTCACGATTCCACTCTAGAATTATTAACTTCCCTCTGAATTCAAAATAGAGCGTATGCCGTAAAAATATTACTTTACTCCCTTGAGATATTTATCACTCATCCCTATGTAATTCGATTATACCCGTGCGTTTTATTCTCTTTTAGCTCCTAAATAACGAAAGAGATGTAACACAACGCCATCGTACCACGTATTCTACAACCTAGGACGGATGCCATCGCAATAATGGTGTCAATTCGAACCCTCACCATATCTGCTCTCGATAAAGTTCTCGTTAATTAACGCAGAGGGCGCTATATCGAGGGTGTAGTTTAACTAACCCAGGTCAGAGGGCGCTTTGTGAACGAGATTTTTATTCTTTTTCTGATACATGGTATTTAATGTTTTCATAATTTTAAGAAATATTTTTTTCTGAAAATTGGATTTTAAGGTTTTGACCTTAAAAAAATTGGTGGAGAATTTTTGTCTCATCTAAAATGTTATGTTATCAATATTTTCAATGTGTAAAGAGGTTTAATTACGTTTTTACATTAAAAAGAGGTGAATGCATGATTATGTTAGGAATTATGGACAAAAATTATGCACATGGTATCCTGTGATACTATCTTAAAAACTGGGGACGAATCGGAAGTAGAAAACGGGACTAGCTAAGTAGACATTTTGTCTATTTAGCTAGTGTCAAGTCAAGTATAATTTTCAAAATATAATGTTCTTAAAGTCGATAGTTTCAAGTCCATTTTTTTAGATAATACTGATCTTCACCAAAGCCAAACAAAGTAAGACATGCTCCAGTAAAAGTGGTGAAAATTTTACAAGACCCTTCTATGTCGATTTGGAAACAAAACGAAATCACTCTTTTCACTTCATTATCTCATATTATGCCAACATGTACATGTTATTTATCACTGAATATTCACCATTATAATACATTAACACCACAATTTTTTTGGAAAATAATACAATGCCGTGACTTTTCCACTTTAGCGCCAGAATCCGTTTTATGTATTTATTATCAACGTCGCGTGGTTTCATTCGCGAATCTCGAATTTTGCTCGATTTTCTTTGGGTCCGTCCTAGGACGGACCCTGAAAAGCCTGAAGACCCAAAAATAGTGTATCACTAGGCTAGTGATACACTATTTTTAGTATAGGCGCAGTAATAGTCAGATTAGCTATTGCACCCGACTTCTTACGCGTAGACTTTCATGTAAACTTTCGATCCTCCTTTGCCGCCATTAATAGGTCCCCTGAAAGCTCATCTACATATCATAGATCTGTGGAAATTTCATACTGTGCGTTTCACTCGATCTTTTTTGCCTCATTTCTGCAACATGTGAATTGTACGGCATTTCCGAGTAACTATATCATGGAGTTTTTCAGAGGTCGGCAACGTATCTGTGATTCACCCTGAGTAGTGTTACAAAGGTATTAAGCGACGGTAATCGCCTACCATCAGGTTGCCCGACAGCTTTTTTGTTACCTAGGGCATAAATAAGGATTCTACCACAAATTTCAGCTTCATAGGTCAAGTTGTTTTCAGTCAGTGAGTGAATTTCGCTTTAATTATAGTCAGATTTCGCTAATTGCCAGAATATGGTGTCACATACGTACAAAGTAATTAGCATACAGGGTCTTACAAATTGGAATGATTTTTGTACCCATGCCTATTACAACGCACTAATGTGAAATAAAATATTCAGTACCTATAGTTATAATATGATTATATTTGCGGGATATTTACCGTGGTAAGGTTGTGGGTAAATATCCCGTAAATAATCATATAACTGTAGTAAAAAACCGTGATAGTTTAAAAAAATATTAAATATTGTTCTAAACTTATAATTGTATCAATGTTTTTTAACATTGTTATTTGAATCGTTAATATTAGAAGCCCTCTCCTGGCCCTCTCACATTTTTGACGAAACAAGCAATGATTACTGGATTTTTGGCGTTTTGATTCCATATAATAGAAAGAAAGTAATAAATAAATCTGTATTTTTTTACGAAATTTTTGTTCAAAAATGAGGCTCCAAATTTTGAAAAAACTCAACACGTCAATTAATTACCTTCATTTCACAAAAGAAGTTTTTCGTAAAACTCTTGGGGAGAAAGTATGAGAGTGGATCTCGTTAAATTCCTGACATAAAATAAGCAATTCTAATGTTATGATATGCTTGTTTTTTTGTCTTGATAATTACAGCTTTATTTTTTCGTTTTATGCCCGAAAATCCAAATATTTACCTAAAATTTAACGATGCATTTTATAATACGGCTCTTAAATTAATGAAAAACATGTTCAATACTACTTACATCACGTCACAAATCAATTTATTCCGCGACCATATTTAGCTTGATAATACAGATCATATTATTGACTAGCATCGTCAATTTCTCCGAGACGAGTGCAACGTGCTAGGTACATGAATTTATCTGCGGCTTTTAGAGCCGGTTCGTTCTCTATCTTCGCCACATTTGCTATAAGCACGTCGTTTTCAAGCGAAACCTTGCACTGGTTAACCAAACACTCCAAGCTGGCTCTATCTTCGTCTATTTCTATTAGTGCGATGTCGTCAACATTATTGCTCATTTGGATGTTACCCGTTACAACATCATGCACGAGACTGAATAGAAAAAAGACTGAGAGCTGAATCCTGTTGGACACCAGCGGTTACTAAAAAAAGTCTTGTATCGCCAACAGCGTTTCTTACTCTGGACTCGGAATTGAGGTACTCGTACATGTCTTTTATAATTTCGTAAAAGGCAGACCGTTGATACTACTTTGTTTTACCATCTTTTATACACAGTTTTGACAATAAATGATTTCTGATTCTGATTCTTATAAGATCAATGTATGCCTCTGGTATGTTTTTAAAAGTACGGCACAGTGATTACATTTAAATGCAATGTCGCAATGTAATCGTCTCCTCTAGTACGTAGTACTGAATAGCTCTATGGCTTATACACGGAAAATTTATATAACTGTGATCGTCTTAACCGGGTTCCAACGTATATTGGTGCCGGTTTCGCAGGATACCGCTGTCTCCGCAATTTGCCACCACTTCCTGAGGGCAGAGCGAGCTAGCCGAGCGGAGTGTGCGGAAAGAGCGGAGGGGCACTTCCGGCCCGGGACTACAATGCCCCGCTTTTATACCTTGCCGCTAATCTACTTGCCTGTTTGTTTGTTCACGAGAGGATAATAAAATTGTTGAGTGTGGTGTGACTTTGTGCTAAAAAGTCTACATTTTAAAAGACTGAAAAGCGATGGAAGCTGTGAAACCCGAAACTGAAGCCAAATTTTAGATGTAACCACTAAAACGAGAAATCTTTAAAATCTTAATAACTTGAAGTTTGACTTTAGAAAGCCACCGACTTTATCAAACAAGCGATTTCAGTAACTTTGTTTTATCCTTTATGATCTTTTTTTTTTTCAGTCCTGGGTAAAGGTTTCTCCTGTCTCTTTTCAAATCTATTTGAAACGCGTTGGGATCATCGCGTGACAGTGTTTTCTTGACATGCCTTGGCTCATTCGTCCGTTTTCAGGCGTGATCCTCTTGGCTCATCCAATCTTTGCATTCAATTCTATTTCTATTAAACCAAAAAACTGCTGATATACATACATGCAGACAGACAAAGGCTGTTTCAAAATATACGTTACTATATAACGTATATTTTGAACTACTTTAAATAATATTAAAACAATATCTATATTCTTAGACATTCGATTAATCTATGGTATGCTATAAAATAATTTTCACACCACCTTCTCATAAATTTCTAATTATTATGTCATTCAAACCAAATCTAAAGTAAGTAATTATTGCCCTACGGTCTACCCGGTATATTTTACTGAATTCAATTATAACCCGCTGGTCAATAATATGATTTGAATTTAGAATTTGGCACCTCAATTATAAATTTAGCACAACTATAAATTTTTACGTAGCAATTTGCACTAAAAAGCACTAATTCATATAAAATTTCAAGTGACGACAGTGATTTGACTCCGGATGCCATTAAAACCAAAGCCGAAGGCGTTGTTAGCGTTCTGCTCTCAGTCAAAGTAAGAAAAGGTAAAAAAAAACAAATAAGACATACATAAAAGCATACAACGATTTCTCCAGATGGAAAACTACAAAAGGCGAGAAGTCAGTATCTGAATCAGTGCTTTTAATCTATTTGTCTTTCCACAACTGGTCTAATGTATCAAACATTAATTTTTACTTTAAAAATTGATCTACATCTAGGAGTATGACAAATCCTTAGTTTCTAGTAGTAGCATATCTTTTTAGTCTCGCAGAAAGTGTGAAAAGTAGAGTTTTCTCCTCAAGGATAAAGATGTCTTCGTCTTGGGCGTGCTTGAATCCGGAACGTAATGAATGATTATATTATTAACTCTAAACTCCCACGCTACGCTCGGAAGTTAACCTTCGAGTCCTTCATTACACTCGGGATTCAATATGAGAGCGTAAACAGCCTTATTCCCTTGGTGAATAATCTATCTACTATTATCAACTAACGAGATATGTCACGGGCAGAAACGAGACAAAGAACAAGTTAGTTGAAAGAGACCTGTCTCCTGAATATTGGACGTTTCTGATTATGTGAGCAAGTATACCTTAGGCTGGAATTACAGAATCCTGACGTTGATCGCAGCCGTCGGCACAATTATGGAAACAGACACAAATTTAGAAGGTCATAGCTGAGTAATGCTGATCATCTGCGACGCAGGAACTGTTGCGTGTGTGTGAGCGACCGTCACCATTGGTACGCTGCATAAGCCCGCTGTCATACTATACCGTCCTTCGTACCGTATTATTGAAGGCGCGTCACCAAATCATCGTGACTCTAATTCCAGCCTTAAATTTCAAACACCCCGGGCCAACGCAACCAAACTCCGGCGCAACTTTTTCCATCACGAACAGAAAGTCATTGCCCGAAGCTATGTCAAGTTACCCGAATTAGGGATAAGTTAGTGAAAACTGAAATGAGCAATCAAATAACGAGTACATACTATATATTCGAACAATGTCGATTACAATAAATTATTCAATATAAAATGTATTACCACTAGCTATCAGTTACGTTCTGGCAGCTGGTATGACTTAGTTCATAAAGTTACCCTCTGCGTAGGAGATCAATGGGCTCAACTTTTTAATGTAAAAAAAAAATAGGTCCACGTTATGCCACCAACTCGCCTGATGGTAAGCGACACTGTGGACGAGGATGGAACACGTTGATCTAGAAGAAATTTATTCACTCTAGCCTTGAAGATGCCTAGATTGTAGTTCTCAGAAAACATGGAGGAGCCGTCCTTCTACTCAGGGAGTTCCATATACGTATCATATTTAAATGACGATCCAAATCGTTGCTGTATATGTTGTATCATCATCAACCAGAAGACGTCCACTGCTGAACATAAGCCTCCGGATCTTTAAACTCCACACTGACCGACAGCCTGCCATTTGCATCCACTGGATGCCCGCTACTCTCACGATGTCGTCAGTCCATATAGTTGGAGGCCTACTTGCGCTGCGTCTTCCGGTTCGTGGTCTCCACTCGAGAACCATTCTTACTCGTCGAGTACGAATCTTTGGAATTTTTTTGAGGAAGGGGTGGTAATGTGCAGTCCTTCTACATGTCCTGTAGTAAAAGGGATTATTTGACTGGGTATGCGTTTGCCCACGGCTTTCCTGGGGTTAAGTGATGACGTTGTCGTAGATGGTAAAGACGCTTAGCCTGGAAAGGAAACTGGCTTTCAAGTGATGATGCCGGAACACACCGTTAGGTTTTGGTGACATATTTTCAACCTGAGCGTGGTAGCTAGCCAGCCCGGCATTAGAAAGTAATCTACCACCATGCTACTCTGCAGAAGTCGAATTTTATTTTGAATTCAAAGCACTCGAATATAATTATTCGAATAAAATAATGGCTTTTCAAGCGGTCCTCTCTATCTAGAAGTTGCCCAAACTGTCTCCGTAAACTAATTAAAGTGCGCACTGCAAAGTTTTTCAATGGGCAGCTTTATCCGCTAACTCCTACGTGCGGGTCGACTCCGCTTGGTACCGGCCAATGTGTTGCCAAAAATGCGTTATTGATTTCATTTAAATAATTTATTTAAACTTATAGTAACAGTACATTTAATATAGTGAAGCCTCTGGATCTCGAACTAGTTTTCACTGTATTCGAGAAACAAATCTTCCTACTAACCTGAATCTACAGACATCTTACAAATATAGAAGAGCAATCGCACGAAATTTTTTCATAATTTTTTATTTCTTTATTTTAATTGAAATGGAATGAAATATATAACAGTTTTTTGAGTTCGCTCGCTTTGCTAGGTCTGTACATGGCATACGACTACAAAACATACCTATTTTTTGGGTTCCGTAGTACCACAAAAAAACCTTATAAGTTCGTTCTGTCCTTCCGTCTGTCCGCATTTACTAATTATTAAACGTTCTAACATCCATAGTTAATGAGGTAAATGCATGAAACTTTGAACAATTACAGTTTTAGATAGACCATAATTTTAAAAGAAAATAATTTTTGCTTTTCTGGGATGTCTCTCTGACATGTGAAATGACGATGAATATTTTTTCACTGCCGTACTTCGTAAACGTTTCACATATCTTATTTTTTTATTTTTAGCATTTTTTTTATTATGGTCCGTAAAAGTGGCAAAAGCTGGTCCCCGCCCCCTGATTTTCTAAACTATTATACATAGAAACTTAGAAATGTTAATAACATCAAATTAAAAAAAAAAAAAAAAAAATTATTTTGAATATTTTTGGATAACAACTTTTTGAGTTACTGCAATAAACCAGTAATAAATTCAAGACGTTCTAGCTCAAAGATCATTCATTGATCTTATTGTAAAATCTTATTCTTATCTTAATGTTATTGTTTCCCAATTCGTATTTAAATAAGAAAACTGTATCAGGTAATATATTATCTAAACCATAAAAAGTATATATTATTTCGGTGTAATAAATCTCTGAAATTTGACCAAGTCCATCGAGTTACGTTTGGAAGAATTTTTCTATAACCACCTATTGTTGAACTATGCATGTGAATTTAAAATCAAGAAATAAAATTTATCTAGAGGAGACAAGTGGAAAATCTCGTCAGTGGCACCAGCTTGAAAGTCATAATAAGCTATGAGATGAAAACACACGGCTTACGGTTTTAGTTTTAGCCGTTGCATGTTTGAAGTTTAAACCTTTGCAGCAATATCTTTCAAACGAGCCTGAATCATTTCAACAAATTTAGCAACCTGTAATTTTTTTTGAGCTGTTTGCAACGGAGCTTTCATATCAGCAATGCATACATACATGTATGCTTTGCTGATATGAAAGCTTCACGCGAAAACAGCTCAAGGTGTATTCTATTCTTAAATAAAAGTTTTCATTAAATCTAATACGCCAAAATAAGTGCGAGAGAAAAATAAAACGGAAAAAACAAGAAATTAATATTTTGTGTTTTAACCGACTTCCAAAAAGGAGGGGGTTATCAATTCAACTGTTTTTTTTTAATGTTTGTTACCTCATAACTTTCGACTGGGTGAACCGATTTTGCTGATTCTTTTTTTTATTTAAAAGCTGATGCTTCCCGTGTGGTCCCATTTTAATTTGGTCTATTTCTGATATTTTTATGAAGTCTGTCTTTTATATTGAAGTCGGTCTTTTATTTGATAATTATAATACATATATTTAAATTACCTGTATTTACGATTAATCTTTCGAATATAAACAAATGCGATTTTATGACTATAGAACGCATCCGCCTGTATCTGTGCTGTAAACTCTCTCTCTCTCTCTCTCTCTCTCTCTCTCTCTCTATTTTTCTAATGGAGTTTAAAGCCATAGCAGTTTGCATAGGATATGCAAAAAAATGTTTTATTTTTTATAGATCTTTATGATGAACTAGAATTTACTTCTTAGAATTTACTCGTAAAACAGTGTTAGATGTTAGCTGTCCATAACATCCCCGACACCTGTAATCGTAATGAGCATACCATTTGGCTTGGCACTGCAATGTATCTGTGAAGTCGGCGGACGCAAACTATCCTAATATGAAGAAGAATAAATAGAGTAGACAGAAGAAAATTTCTGAGTTAACTCACTCTCTGTTCTCTCATGTCTTGAGAGAATTTGTCGATCAAGAGTACGTCGGCTGCGCTTAGTCCACAAATTCCACTCGTGTGTTAACATGAAAGCCAACAATGCTCCAGAGATATCCAGAATGGTGCCAGTACTCCATACAAACTTATAATAGGTACATAGTATATATATTATATAGATCGCTATATTATTCTTGTAGGTACTTTATGTAGGTATTTTTTCTCCATATACACTCGGACCCATGGTCGACGTACTTTTTTCTAATTGTAATATGTTTATAGATGACTTCTTTTTAATGGTCGACATGCTAGGCATTTGACAACACCTTATTTTTATTTAGCAAGCACGTTTAAAAAACTTGTATGTAAAAACTTTAACCCCCACATGGGGCAAGTAATAGAATAGGCTTTTGAAAATAAAAACTAGTTTCCGAACAGGCATACCATTTGTGAAATATGATCCGGCAAAAAGGTAATTTTCTTTTTTCTGAAATGTTCAAAAGAAGAAACGTTTTTGAGACTTTAATTTTGAAATTAATTTTAGTTTGTTACTTATTTGTTCATCATCACTATCCCTATTATAAATGCAATAGTCTGTTTGCCCGTATATCTGTTTGCTAAGTTTATTGACTAAACTGATCTTAATAGGATTTAGCAACGAAGTGAGGACGGACATGATACCAAAACTATCTCTCGATTCAGCTCTTGCACGATGCTTGTCGTGTCTTTCTCACTCTAAAAAGATATATGTATTGTGTCCACGAATTAAAAAGATATCGTCTTTACCTTCAAAAGGTAAAAACTCAACGGTTTTTTTTTTTTTCTTTTTGAAATCATCTCCACAAACGAGAATCATATCAAAAAAAGAAAAAAATACAAACTCAGCAGTCAAATTAAGCCGTCAATTCCAACTAATTCGCAGCTGTACCGCCCCCTGCCCCCTCGCACTCCCACTCCGACCCCGAGTCTAAGCTCATTTCCGGTGCGCAGGCTGGCTGTATTAATTTTAAATTAAACAAGGTTAACGCTGTCAATTTCCAGCAAACATGTCTATTCCGTCTCTACAGAATACCAACAGTTTCTAGGTACCTAAATAAATGATAAAAGCAGTTTTTCTAAATCAAATTTTATGTATTCCGTTAATTGTAAATAGGTGACAATCTGGTAAAGGGACATAGAGAGGTATTCTGCTTTGATTTATTGATTTGTATAGTTTACTAGTTTTTCCGTATTTTCCTGTAACCAAACTGTAACAATTTTCGTCAAAATCAGTTTGGTCGTGATTAAATCACGACCGAACTGAAAGCTACTATCGTAGACATGCTACGAAGCCAATATTCGTAGCTAACTACGAGCGCTACGCCATGTTTCGTAGCTAAATGTATTTTTTTCCAAACTAAGCATTATATATAGTCACACGTAGTGGGCACTCATCTCACAAAATATTCACGTGGTTAGAAATCGTATCTAATTCCATACAGAAGTTGAATTTGAAATTGAAATCTGTATGGAATTCGATACGTATAATACGCATGAAGTAATGAACTAAAAAACTTGGTCATTAAAAAAATCGCATAGAAAGTAAATTTTCATCACGAATCAGTATATTTGATCATCATTATCAGTATTTCATGTTCCCACTGCTGAGACACAAGCCTTCTCTCAGAGAGAGGATTTGTTCTAATCCACTATGCTGGCCCAGTGTATGTTGGTGAATGTAACATGTCTATGAAGTTTTGAGTTTCTTACCGGTTTCCTCGCAATGTTTTCCTTCATCGTTGTTGTGCGATGGCATCGTAACTGCACATAATTAAGTACTAAATCTATATCTAAGTACTAAATAAGTGCACAGCCGAGGGTTGAACTGGGTAGGTCAGACTGTAAAGCGCTCATACTACCGCTCAGCCACCATCGTTCTCACATAGTAAGTTCTCGTTGTAGTGGTAGGACTCTTTTGCAGGGGTCCGCCTGGGGAAGTACCACACCTTTGCCAGTTATTCAACCGCCAAGCAGTAGTGTGCAAACACTACTGTGTTCCGGATTGAAGGGCAATGTTTCCTCGGGGTGACGAGCGCAGTGCATTGCCATCCAGGGTTTTGAACTGTTGAAGTTCAAAATTCTGAGTGGCGTTGTGCTGTTATGGGCAAGCGTGAGGAGCCATCAGGCGAGCGACTTCGCTCGTCTCGTCACCCAGTATCATAAAATATATATATATATATATATTTGATAGTCAATTGAAAGTATTTGTATGGCAATAGACGCCGGTTTCTATTCTAAACGGTTCATCACGAAATGTTTGCGATTCAATTAGTTTTCCCGAAAATGTTTATTTTTGTTCCATATGATACTCAGGGTGTTGGATGACAGGCTAGGCGTTCGATCACAACTCACCACAAGTTAGATGATGTTGAAAATTTTAGCCTGCATTGGAATCTGGCTCTCAAGTGAGGCAGCGAGAACCGACCTTATTTTCTAAAAATATTAAGATGAAGAATTGTTATTGGTTCTTGAATATGAGTTGTATGTTTACAAAATAACTAGAAATCACTAGTAAACCAAAGTATAATGAAAAACAAGTATGTATTTAATCTTGGTACCGCCATATCACGCCGCTAACGGTAGAACCGGCAACGTCGCGGCACCGGAAGCGAGCGGAGCGGCAACACCGCCCCCGCATCGATCATGGCTCACACACGCACACCCCAACACTTATCTACACCTACACACACATACACGCCCCCACCTTGAGGTGCGAATAGGGTCACCATGCAAAAAAAATATAACGGCACTATTTGTAACACGCATATGGCTTCACTATTATAAATACTAGCGAACTATGTAAACAAACAAACAAACAAACCGACAGACGTCCTGTCTTACATCGATGTTAAGTTTTCGGAAATTTTGGATTATTCTTAATTTTTCTTACCTTAAGAACCTTCTATATAGACATATATGTATTGATAATAATAGGTATTACAAGTCAGGTACATAAAATAATAAATGTTAGAAATTGCTATACAATAATATTACGCGCTATCTTAATATTGAAAAAGTCAGTGTATTCATAAAAAGCTTGCGTAATTAGCCACTTTTTTAATTTGATTTTGAAAGATGCAAAGCTCGTAGCATCAATGACTGTCTGTGGAAGTCTGTTATAAATATCAGGTCCCATTACGTGGAGTATATATCCTATATATGTCATTTTAATTAGCCTATTTAATCCAGTTTTTAATGAATTCCTCTACGCTATACAGCGCCATATCAGGCAGAAAAACCGAAAAAAAAAGATAAATAGGGATTCATTTTTATAAATATAGATTGTCGAATATATCAATTTGAAACTTTGCAAGTATAGCCCTGTAGAAATCTCTATGAAAATCGCAAACCCTAATGTAGTAATAGTTTTTTAGTACGTCGTATGGATAAGTAAAAAAAAAAGTAATAACTATTGGAAATAATATTATCTTAAAAAAGTATCTAATGTATTTTGTTTGTCGAAAAACACTTAGTTTATGGCTTTATCAATAAGTGAAAAAAGTCCCAAAATTTTGATTTTCGCGTAATGCACAGCGAGCACAAGTTTTTCGAAGTTGCAAATTTGGATTTACACTACTCTAACTGGTTTATACAATATACTATCGTAAAAAACCAGAAGTTCACGAAGCTTTGCAATTTTAGCCTTTTTTAGTAGTATTATGTGATCCGCATGCCAATAATTATAATAGTTTGGTACTATTGCACTAAATTGATGGAGTCAGGAGGTGTTTAGTAAAACTCTTATCAACAATAGCTAATAGTAAATGGTTTGTTAAAAGGAATGACTTAAGCATGTATTTTAGTTTTTTTTACTGTAGTTTGAATCAAATTTAGGCTCCTAACTTCTTGTCATTTTAACTCAGTGGCTAAAAAAGTTAGCCAGTGAGTTAAAATAACTGGCTAAGTCCGATTCGGTAATAAATTTCTGTTCACCACCAGTTCTCGTACGAACACCGAAGTTAAGCTACGTAGAGCGTGTTGGTACTTTTATACTAATTTTTTAACTTTAGTAATTAACAATTGAAGTAGCTTATGGACTTATTTGAAATCGTGTTTTTTCTTTGAGAAATCAACCAAATTACAACAGACAATTTTGTTTTATATTAAGTTTTTATGTTTTATGTGGTCGTAAGGAACCCTCAGTGCGCGAATACGACTTGCACTGGGCAGGTTTTTTGTCAATTGGGAGGGAAAGCTTTCAAACTCCAATCCTAATTTTCATCACGGTTAGTTAAGCGTAGCCAGAACTTAATTTTTATAAATAAATAATAATAAATCAATAAAACTTAATTTATTTATTTTGTAATAAAAAGCCCAGAAGCACATATTAATCGAAATAGAATAGTTTTTAATTCAGTCGACATTTCGAAAGATACAATCGTTAAAACGTAGGGCAGATGGACGGATAGATAGAGAGCGTAGGCTTAGTAATGAGTCTAGTTTACACCCTTTGGGTACAAAAACCCAAAAAACCGCCCTGTTTACGCTGAACAGAAACCAAAACATATAAATAAATATAATATTAGGAAAATATTGTCTTACCAATTCCTAAGATATGGCAACCTTAGCTCCAAAGCTTTTTCGCAATCAGGAGCAATTTTTATTGGGTTATCTCGGTTTGACTGTCGAGGAAGAATGGGATTGTGTTTTGCCTTTTGAACTACATGTTCAAAAGGCAAAAAAACAGTTCCATTTCTTAGGGGAAAGGTAATAAAGGACAATTTTTACCTAACTTAAACTATTGATCAAACTGTTTAATGTTTTATATGATGGAAAACTCCTTTCGACGTTATTCTATCGATTCATATAAACCTGTACTTATCGTATAATTTGTACATGAACGCTAAGAAAAGCTTCGAAAAAATAAGATTTTGCTTTTTTAGGGTTCCGTACCCAAAGGGTAAAACGGGACCCTATTACTAAGGCTCCGTCCATCCGTCCGTCTGTCACCAGGCTGTATCTCATGAACCGTGACAGTTGAAATTTTCACAGATGATGTATTTCCGTTGCCGCTATAACAAGAAATATTAAAAAATTGAATAAAATAAATATTTAAGGGGGCTCCCATACAACAAACGTGATTTTTTTGCTCGTTTTCGCTCGATATTCATATCGGCAAGATGTAGACATTTGAAATATTCACAGAATATTTAGTTATATATTCACTTTAAAGTTATATAGTGTAAGAATATTTGCACGTCTGCTTGCAGACTGAATACTATGAAACCAAAAATAATTTTAAGACCTCTTTATTGTAATGTATTCTAGCAAATAAATGATTTGATATGATTTAAAAATAAATAATTAAATTGAAATAAAATTATTATTTAAGGGGGCTCCCATACAACAAACGTGATTTTTTTGCTCGTTTTCGCTCAATATCGATAACGGCAAGATTAGACGCTTGAAATATTCACAAAATATTTATTTATATATTCACTTTAAAAATAAATTATTAAATTAAAATAAAATAAATATTTGAGGGGGGCTCCCATACAAAAAACGTGTTTTTTTTTGCCGTTTTTATAGATAATGGTACGGAACCCTTCGTGTGCGAGTCCGACTCGCACTTGGCTGGTTATTTTATACAAGTGATTTGCCATGGATTTAGACTACGATCTCACCTAATACGAAGCGATAATATGGTCAACCTCAGAGTGAGTCATTATTAAGGTCCTCACTAGCGTAGCTTCACTTAGCCTGGGCTAGTAACATATTCCCGTGCTAACTTCATAAATTTTGGGATTCGTCCTGCACTGACATAAAAACGAGGTTAGCCCCGGGCTGCATTTGAATTTTTAGTTATAATTAATTCATTAGATAGTCCTGGGGCCTTACCCCTAGCTCGAAAAGTTGACCCGCATAGGTGTTATTTGTCTAAACGGTACCATCAACTACGATAAGCGGTAGTTATTTGATAGCCGCTAAGCTTTGCTATTTTCACGCACACACGCACAGTAAAACGGATTTTCATTCATTCAAGTTAGACGCTTTTAAACGATGCAGCTTAAATGAGTTGGTTAATTTTAGGTACCTATCAGGTACCTACTAAAAGTTGGCTCGCAAAAGTGAAGCTAGGGGTAAGGCCCCAGATTAACAAATCCAGGCTAACAAGATTCTTTATTTCTTTTTGTGCAAGTGGGCCTTAGTGGCCGATGTGGTCCTAGCCTAAGTGTTAACAAGAGTGGAAATTAATCAATTAGCAGTCCTTCGGCTCGTTCCCGAGATAACGAGCTCAGAATGGTTTCATATATTCGCCACTGGTGGCACTAGTGGCGGTATAGGGACATTATAGGTTTTTATGCAGGCTTTACATTAGGCAAGGCCCTTTATGTTTGAAGATGTCGAATAAAATTTATTTTCTTTCTAAATAAAAGAAAGAAAGAAAATAAATCAAATCAAACACTGTCCGAACCCTGTATACTTAGGAATGACCCTAGATAAATCTGAAACTTTTAAACACGGCAAAAAACTGAACCAGTTTGGATTATTAACCGACTTCAAAAAAGGTTCTATGTTCCACTGCATTTTTTATGAATTTTCAACGATTACACCGCCTACTGTTTAAAAAAAATACTTTTTTCAGTAAGGTATACTTCTAGTTTTGTCCATTGTCACCAAGTCAGGATCTGATGATGGGATCCCAGGGAAATCGAGGGCAACCCTCTAATTTTAAAGGCACTCATTAAGTTTTTCAATGTTTTTTGATATTAATGTGATCCACTTGTTTATTGCTTCCATACAGTTTTGCGAAATAATTTACTCAGTCGCTTTACAACTATAAAATGGAGAGCAGCTCCACAGGTGCTTGAATAACAGGCACTTCCTGATACGTCGTCGCTGGCGAGTTCACTTGCCCAGTATGGCACCGCTCTGCCCATGAAAAAAAGGTGGACGCAACCACCGACATTCAATAAACGACATCTGCAGCCTTGTAACTGTGATGATATTTATTAAGACTTGATATTATTTTATGAAGATGAACCGGTTATTTGATGCGTGAACACAGAAATAAGTGGTCTAAAGCAGTCACAGAATGGTACCTCAGAGATGACATGCGGAGCAGAGGCAGACAATGCAAGAGATGGGAGGATGACATAAGACTGACAGCTGGACCCAAGTGGCGAAGGGTTACTTTTGACAGAATACAATGGAAAGAGTTAGAGGACGCTTTTGCCGAAAGGCATACTGAGATCAGGGACATTTTATAAAATACTAGCTGCGCCCCGCTGTTTCACCTGCGTGGTGATGAAAATTGGTGATGATGACGATGATGAAAAGTGTGTTAATCCAAGACATAAGCGATGGATATTCCAAATTTCATCCAGGCGTTTCTGCGTGATTGAGTAACAAACATCCATCCATCCAAACTTTCACATATATGAGACTAGCTGCGCCCCGCGGTTTCACCCGCGTGGTGATGAAAATCGGTGATGATGATGATGAAAAGTTGCCTATGTGTTAATCCAGGACATAAGTAATGTATATTCCAAATTTCATTCAAATCTATCCTATCGTTTCTGCGTTGTTGAGTAACAAACATCCATCCAGCCATCCATACATCCATCCATCGAAACTTTCACATGTACATATTATATTAGTGTTATTATCTCAGTTCAAAAGGCTGTATATATAAATAAATATATAAATATATGTTTAACACTTGACAAGAGCGACGCCAAATTCTCACAAAGTAAAGATTAAAAATATCACATTCAAAGGTCGCCAACATGGCCCTGGCCATGTTCTCCTAAATTGTAACTAATTGTTTCGCCCTGATAACCTATTTCCTACTACGGTAGTTGAGTAAATTTCCGCTGATAATTTAAGGCCCAGAATATGGCGTGTCGCTATCTAACTCACGCATTTAATGTTTTTTAACACGCTTTTATTAGGTTGGTATCTGTGAACGTGATTTTCACCCCTTTCAAAACGACGGATGGATTTAAAACTTAGCACTATTATCAAGTACCGATGATAATGAAATAATTTGTATAGTTTGTTCCATTATACTTACCAGGATCTTCAGGATTAGCAAATTAGAGCGTGTTTTTTAGTTTTTTAAACTGTGAGAGTTATTAAGATAAACAATGACTCGTGTCTACTTATTAAAAATGTGCTTCGTCACTTTGCGAGGTTGATATAACAAAATGTTTTTGTTACAATGTTTTTTACAATGACCATAAAATGAGATTAACAGTTTTTTTACCGTTTAATATAATTTTTTTTAAGTAGGTATTAACCAGGCAATATTACTGAAGGACATTTTTTAAAAGCAGACACAATCATTTTATATTTTAAAAAAACCATCAACTACTCGGGCGAGATCGCTGTGCCCGGTGCCTTAAGTGTAAAAATTTATGATTCTGATTGTTTTCACCCAATTTCGTAAAGCCTGAACGGATTGGTGAAATTTGACGTGGAGTGGAGATAGATTCCTCAATATTTAACTATCATATCTACTGGGAAATGTGCCGTTCCAGTGAAATTGCAATTAAATCGCGGAAAGCACATATAATGTCTGCAAGTATACCTTCAAATTCAAATTGTCTGCGTAGAACTTTAAGCATGCTTAAAACTAGAAACTACTAATAAAATCAAATAAAAATACCTAGCTGAAGAGCATGCTAGTTTTAACCCGCTAATAAGCTTGCTATTTTATGAGCATGTCTGCTAGAAGGTTTAGACCCCTGCGCCGAATTCACTCAAGTATTTGAGCCTGATTAACAATGAAAATTTAAAACTTGAATCTTTTAAACTAAAGGAAGTTAAAGAAAATAATACAGGGGCTATACGGCTAGCTTTTAACGCGGGCTCAAAACAGTGCTGTAAGAGCGTAGTGCGGAAAATCACGCGCACGTGAGCCTTAACGCGCGGAGATACGGTATGCGGTCACGCAACTTTTCGCAATCACCTGAACAAAATCGCTTAAAACAGGTTTGAGAAACTCCATCTAGTCTTCTCGTTGCACATCTCCCATGTTCGCGTTCTGTCTGGTATGGCTTCCGGTGCAGAAACGTGGACACTACACGTTGGAGCAGACTACAAGTTCAAGGTTGCTCAACGAGCTATGGAAAGAGCTATGCTCGGGGGATCATATCCGGAACGAAGTTACTCGAAAGAGAACCAAAGCTCACACACGAACACACAACGCGACTCAAAAAGCATACAGCGCAGCGTATTAGCAAGCTAAAGTGTCAGTGGGCCGGTCATATCTGACGCAGAATCGATAACCATTGGGGCAGACGTGTTCTATATACCTAGAGTAGATGTAGAACGAATCAGCAAGACGACAGAATCACTATATACGTAACTGAGAGCTAGTGGCTGAGAGCGAAAATCTGAATATCGGACTGAGTTTAGTGCCTTGGTAGAGGCCTATGTCCAGCAGTGGACTAAGATAGGCTGATGATAATGATGACCTTTTTAGCTAAGTATAAACCAATAGAAGGCCAACTATGGTTAGTAGCTACATTATAAATTAAACAAAGTTTCAACCTCGGTTTTCGTTAGTAATTTTTCCTCATTTTTAGATTTTTTTAAACAATGGAGTTCCACAATGGTTGTTAAAAATCATTCGACCAGACAACACCTGAAAAACCATTGTGCTAAAATGTAACGCACAATACGCCTAAGCTCAACCAATTATATGGACAATTATCAAGATAGAAAAGGCCGAGCTGTCAACCGATTCACAACAAAAAATAAAAGCCCCAGTACAATACCGAGCGTGCGGACAATGTCGGCCGGCGCTCGAATTAAAAAATAACAATATGCGTCCGTGACAAACCGTCGCGGACCGGCCAAGAGCCAACTCCAGCACTCAATAGGCATTTAATGAAAACCTTTCGAAAGGAAAAAAAAAATATCTAAGCGTTCAATTTTCGCCAAACAGTCTGGCGGATAAGCCAGTCGGTAACGGAGCGTCGCGGGCCTCGCGAGCCACAAAGCCTCTTGATTATCGTGCCGACAAAGCGTCATTATCTCCCGCCCACCATGTTTATTTTTCTGAGATAAAGATTAGCCGGAGTGTTGTACGATTGGCGGGGTGGGAGTGTGGGGGTGCGAGGGGCGTGCGGAGGCGTGTCCGGTGCGGAGCCGCCCCCGTGCAGGCCGGAGCGCCGCGGCAGACGAGCGCGCCGCGAGCTCCCGTCACCGTCATGCGGACATCGAACACTACCGCTCCGTGACCATGATCGACATCAAAAGCTCCGCCGACTACCTCAGTCGGTCGGGCACCTTTACCAACTTCTCTATGCTCTTTGCTGGTGAATATATTTCCTTATTTGTGGGTTGTGCAGTGTGTTGTGTGGTGTAAAGGGACCTTTATGGTAAACTGTGTCGTAAGTACGGTGCTAAATGTACAAGTGACAGAGTGCGGAAGCATCGGGTGAGGTAGATTTAAGTAAACTGTCTGGATTTCACTGTTGGAGCTGTGGTAACGGATTAAAAACTATACCTTAAAAATATTAAAATACCTATTATTCAACAGGAAATTCTATTTGCTCTACCCTCCGAACAGTAATTGTTCCTAATATTTACGAAATTCAGCTAAGCACTATTTTCTCTCTACCTACTTAAGTTTTGACAGTTGAATATTCAATGAAAATTGTGTCAATTGACTATTCTGTGAATTATATGTCACTGACTTTTCCGTGAAAGTTATGTAAAAGTTATCGTACAATCTTTTGACAAAGTTTTATTGTATCTATTCACAATTCAGTTGAATTAGTGTTATATTTACTATTTAAAGATGATGTAGAGCAGGCTAAGACTGAATATAATTATGGCGATAAATTAATTTAATATATATAAATATTAGGTTTTAATTTTATTATTTATATGACTTTGTTGTATAAATACGTAAAATTGAGAACCCTAATAAATTACTATTACAAGATACACACAACATAAGCACGCCTATTTGTTACCCAACCACTATAAAATTACAAACGTAAAACTAAAAACTATATAGAATAACCATAAGAAACAGCTAATTAATTCCCAAAATAATAAGTATTAGGCAATTATTACAATTGACTGCCCCGGTGGCTCAGTTGGTAGTGAACCTAACTTCTGTGCTTCGGGGCGTGGGTTCGATTCCCATCTAGGACAAACATTTGTGTGATGAACATTGATGTTTGTTCTATGTCTGGGTGTTAATATCTATTTAAGTATGTATTTAATAATACATATGTGCGTATATCAGTCTCTAGCAGCCATATTACAAGCTTTGCTTAGTTTGGGGTCAGATAACCGTGTGTGCAAAAAATGTCCCAGATATTTTAATTACATTAATTATCTAAATTAATCCTAGAAATATCAGTAAAAAAAGCATTTAAACCACTGTCTGCGCAAGTGTTCATTGCGTAAGTTTTTCAAATCGCTGGTGAATTTTGATTGAATGGCTATACACTTATACTACATGGCTCTGAGTAAGCGCTAACTCTTTGTCACCCGTTTCTTCTGCTAGGCGTTTAATCTTGAACACATCGTTTACCAAAACCTCGACTTCAGTGTTCCATGGTTTTAATTTAACCTAAACGGAAATATTCTTAGAATCCAAGAGATTCGTATTTCCACAGTTTGTGGTTTTCGCGCCAGAGCCAGCCACTCTCGGTATGCTAAAAACAGTTAGATTTTACCGACTCAATCCTAGTCCTAGTTGTAAGCGAACTCTGCATGTCTGCAGCTTTGCTGATTTAATGTTAAAGTGTTTAAAGTAATCTCTTGTTTCAATTATTTTAGCAGTTTATGGACACTGCAGCTAGGTATATAATACTGGCCATAAATTTTACTGCCTAGTTCAATAACCATACCTACTGTTAGTTTAGGTACTGACGAAATAATATACGGAGTTAATCCAAAATACTTTTAAATTACAATATTATATTTAGTATATATTACACGAGAATTACTCAAGTATGATTAAGCCTGTTATTTCGACTATAGTTTCAACCGCATTCGCAAACAATATTATGTTCAAAGACAAACTAAATATTGCGTTAAATTATTCCAGATTTTATCCGTTTTATGTATAGTGTATAACAAACTTTAAAAATAATGTGATGACTATTAAAAAGTAAAAAAAAATACAGTTTGAGTTTTTAAGATTCCATCCTATTTTATCACTATAAAATATAACGAGGAAGCTTTAAGTCTAACGCCCATTGATGGCAGCGAAGTTGGATGACGGTCGATGCGTTGTCGCGGCATACAAGTAGCCATGGAAAATTAAACTCTCTTTGGTTTGCGTTAGGTTAAAAATTTTACTTCAATAACATGAATGCACTATAGTAAAGGTGACGTGGTGGCAATTTAGAACTAACGGGTAACCGGCAAGAGTAAATTTTTCTACAGCCGCTTCTTCACTGCAAAGCCGCGTCGAATCGGCGTATATTTTTTCCGCTTCCGTCGCACAAGATATAATTATAATATATATATAATTATATATACATACTATGACTATCTTTCTTTTCGTTAGCCCGTCCAGTTGTATGTCACGGTCGTCTATTAGGACTGTAGCTGATATTTAGTAGATACGTACACGTATCAATAATATATTACCTATTCGGAAGAAATTAAGAAAGAAGAAGAAAAGAGTTTTTTTTGAGAAGTAATTATAGCCATTGGGTTTTCTTGTTTTATAGTGATATTTATGTTTATATTTTATTTTAACGGAAGAGTACAAAGAAAATTCCCAAAGACCATCCATACTCACGCGGTTCAAATTGCTATAATACTCCAAGACCGTTTGTACTCGAGCGACTGAAGTTGCTATAATGCTCAGCCGCCGATCATACTCGAACAACTCGAGTTAATATAATACTCAAAGACCGTCCGTACTCACGCGACTCAAATTGCTATATAATGCTCCAAGACCGTTTGTACTCGAGCGACTAAAGTTGCTATAATGCTCAGAGGCCAATCGTACTCGAACAACTCGATTTAATATAATACTCAAAGACCGTCCGTACTCACGTGACTCAAATTGCTATATAATGCTCCAAGACCGTTTGTACTCGAGCGACTGAAGTTGCTATAATGCTCAGCCGCCGATCATACTCGAACAACTCGAGTTAATATAATACTCAAAGACCGTCCGTACTCACGCGACTCAAATTGCTATATAATGCTCCAAGACCGTTTGTACTCGAGCGACTAAAGTTGCTATAATACTCAGAGGCCAATCGTACTCGAACAACTCGAGTTAATATAGTACTCAAAGATCGTCCGTACTCACATGACTCAAATTGCTATATAATGCTCCAAGACCGTTTGTACTCGAGCAACTAAAGTTGCTATAATGCTCAGAGGCCAATCGTACTCGAACAACTCGAGTTAATATAATACTCAAAGACCGTCCGTACTCAGGCGACTCAAATTGCTATATAATCCTCCAAGACCGTTTATACTCGAGCGACTCAAATTGCTATAATGCTCAGAGGCCGATCGTACTCGAACAACTCGAGTTAATATAATACTCAAAAGACCGTCCGTACTCACGCGACTCAAATTGCTATATAATGCTCCAAGACCGATTGTACTCGAGCGAATCAAGTTGCTATAATGTTCATAGGGGGCAAATATTTCATTCCAACCTATTCGGCAAGCCATAGGCTAGGACAAACTGTTGAGAAAATATTTTTTATATTTTAGTGTTGTTCCACATTTTTACGATCAAATTTTTATTTACTCGTCGCTTAACATCAGGCGAGTTGGCGGCCAAGCGCAAGCCTATTTTACAATAAAAGAATAATAATAATTTGTTAGCGGAAAGAACGTTCTAGACGCAAACTCGGATAATAATATATATGTATATATATATCAGTCTCTGGCTGCCATATTACAAGCTTTGCTTAGTTTGGGGTCAGATGACCATGTGTGCAATAATGTCCCAGATATTTATTATTAATACAGGAATATCCTGCCAGTGGTAATTTTTTTGAATTGTCTATAACTGGGAAATATTAGGTTAAAGGGCGAGCAAAGCGAAAACACTGTTATAGTTAGCACAGATTTATTCCGACTAAAAACCTGACAGCTGACCGCCGGCGCCTACCCTCGGTTACAATACAAGGTGTTCTTTTAATGTACTAATGTGGGTACCGCCATACACTACAATAACATATTTATATAAACTGTTAAGAGTTAACAATAAATTACTCCACCGTTCTACTCAGTTTTAAGCAAAAGTAAAATTTAACTATACTCTACTAAAAAGTCTTTTAAAATTAATATGAGATTATTTCACAGTTTTTCAAAACAAAGTCACGTTTACGATATATTGGGCTCTAAAATCGTCAGTTTGGGCCTTCTAACTTCCAAACCAGTATCAAAAATAACTACGTGGAAAGAATAAAAGGAATCGCTGCTAATGGCGTCGATGAATTTCACAAATAATTTAAAAGATATCTTAGAATCCAAATGTTATTTACCTAAAAGGTGGTTTTCAACCGTTTTAACTATTACCATACTCAAATAGGAACATAATATTATGTATTACTTTATTGAAACATGTAATTTAAGAACTTCAGATACCTACATAAATGTCTGCATTAAAATATTGAGTGATAAATCGAGTCGTTTTGCGAATATTTAAAATTAAATTGTATTGAGATAAACTAACCAATATCAATCAAATACGGGTGTACACTATTTATCTATCATTCAATTTCAAACTAACAAACATGCATACAAACACTTTCAAAATCATAAACATTCATCGAATCGACGTCACATAAAAAATTGTGGCTGCGTTAACTTGTAAAAAATTTTTTACTGGATGGTAAAAATAAGCGATAAAACAACTTTGATTTTCCAAAATCATATCTTTGCCCAAAAATTACGACACGTGAATTCATGAATTGTAATTCCGTATACGTGCAACTAATAATATCTTGTCTTATTTTGTACTTGGCTTATTTCAAGCCAGCCCACGGTTTTATCAACAATTTTCCTGTTTTTTCCATATTTAACTAGAAGCAAAAGTACCCTATGTTCTTCTTTGTAATACCTCTAGTTACCTTTGCTTTTCCCTATACATAGTTTTTTAATATATTAGTTTTTAGTAGGTATCATTTAATTAGAAGTACCGAGGTTAAAAATAACTTCTTGTTCTTAAATAACAGATTTGTTTACATAGTTTGTTAGTTAGTTACCAGTGAATCTAATAAATGCAATAATTGGTCTACCATCATCAGCATCTTTGCAGCCTATCATGCTCCCACTGCTGGGTGAGACTCAGGCCTCTCAGAGAGAGAGGATGGGTCATAATCCACCATGCCGTCCCAGTGCATGTTGGTGAATGTCAAATGTCTTTGAACTTCTGAAGTTCTAGGACATACCGGTTTTCAAATTTCAGATTATTTTTATCTCTAAGGAATTATGATATATCATTAAAACATTTTTGTGCTAATGAAATACTACTACCTTACCAGTTGCGTCAATATTGGTCCAGGCATTTAGTCTTGAAAACGTAACAGATAGATAGAGACAGGAGTTACCTTTATACCTTTTATAGGTGTGATTCATGACATTAAAGCTACCTTATTCACAAATCCAAACCCGTCGGCTCTGAAAATGACACATCAAAAGCCTCTAAGCAGCTATTAAGGGATGCATCAGAGATGATAGCACTTTAGGGGTGGCTGCGGGGTGTCATAAGTGGCTGAAAGCCGGTGAAGTGGGGTAGACATAGACATACCTACTGCGGTAATATATGCGGTATAAATGCTGTATTTTGCTGGGTTAATAAAGGCCAAAAAACGCTGTTCAAATTGTAGAACGGCCCTGAAAACTATTATGTATGATAGATACTTTTTCTGTTTTTACCTATGATTAGAAAACATTTGATCAGCTGTTTATTTCCAGTATTATTCCCACTTAGGACAAATGGGAAAATATTCCCCTTTCAGCTATTGGTAAGTAAGTTGGTATACGCTGAGTGGCTAGCTCTAATGTCAGAACTTTTAGATCCCCTGAAAGCATTCATGGTTATGCGGTTGTTGTTATGAGACAACCAGAACCTACAATTCAAGGTGTCATCTGTCCCAAGGTAGCATTCAGTTGTGAATATAAGTCACAGCCACTTATCAGCATGACTGCATTGTCTGTTTCTGAACTTTTATAGGACTCGGTGATCTTTTAGGAACATATAAATGCTAAAAGCGCTGCTATTGGTAATATAAATGTCACAAATCGGCATAAGTACCTTCTTATTTTCTTTTTAACCGACGAAAAAGAACGGTTCTATGTCGGCTGTTTTTTTTTTTTTAATGTATGTTCACCAATTTCTCTGCCAAATGAAGACCGATTAAAAAAAAACTGCAGGATATACTTCCAATTTGGTTCCATTGTCACCAAGTCAGGCTCTGATGATGAGATCCCAGGGAAATCGAGGGCAAACCTCAAATTTTATAGGCACTTGTTAAGTTTTTCATATATTTTTGAAGTCGGTTTTTAATATGAATCACTTGGTTAGGGTTCCGTAGTACTACAAAGAACCCTTATAAGTTCGTTCTGTCCGTCCGTCTGTGTAATTTTTTATCGCTGTACCCTTTCGTGTGGTGCATCTTTCAATAGGTATTTTGAAATATATGTAAGATTTCATACATCACTTTTATTAGGGTTCCGTAGCTCGATAAAGAACCCTTATAAATTCGTTCTGTCCGTCCGTCTGTCTGTCTGTCTGTCTGTCCGTCCGTCCGAATTTTTTAGAACCTTCTAACTTCTATAATTATTAAGGTAAGTGAATGAAATTTTGCATAATTACATTAATAATATAGATCTCAATTTTAAAAGTATAAAAAACATATAATATTGCATTTTAGGGGTGGCTCTGGTACATGTGAAATGGGGATGAATTTTTTTTTTCACTCCACCTACTCTTGTGAGGTATCGTTGAAAAGGTCTTTTAAAATGAAGGTAAGGTTTCATATATCACTTTTCTATAAAGTCTATACTTTGCGAAATATGGCCCGCCAAAGTGGCAAAAAGTTGGTCCCCCCCCCCTGCATTTCTAAACTATAAAACTTAGAAACTTGAATCTTACAATAGATACCTAGGCATATTTAAAACCTTCATTCAAAATTATTTCGAACATTATCTGATCATGACTTTTTGAGCAACAGCGATAAAACTGTAAAAACTTCAAGGCGTTCTAACTCAAAAGTCATTGACTTTTTTGTGAAATGGTCTTAACAAATAATGTTTTTCTCTATGTTTAAACCATCAAAACTATATGCTATTTCGAAAAGGTAAATCCCTGAAATTTGCATTCATTCGTTCGAATTTTTCTATAACCATCATTTTCTGAACTATGACTACAATTATATGGCTTTGGTTACAGAACCCTACCATATGCGTGTCTCGACACGCTCTTGGCCAGTTTTTATTAAGGAATACTCTTTGCTAAATCAGGCCCGCCAAAGTGGCAAAAATGTATACTATTAGACGGAAACAATTGTAAATTGCCATGCTTATATATAGGTCATATTAAAAACCTTAATTCAAAATTAATTCGAACAATATGTGATTATAAGTTTTTGAATCATAGCGATAAAACTGTAATAGCATCAAGACGTCCTAGCTCAAAATTCATTGACCTTTTCAGACAGAGAAAGATTTGAATGAAGTTTTTTTTTGTCCATTGGAATAAATGTGTTAAATTTTAATTAGATAAGTTCATCAATTAAATGATAATTATTTTAATTTCAGATGCATCATACAAAAGTTCATGGTCAGCTCACGCGACGTCTCAGGCTTCACAAGGTCAGTCACATAATGTTTTACTAATTTATATGAAATTTCGTTATTTTTTTGTCTTCGTTTGAAGACGGTGCGTGTAACTACGCCAAAATATTAGGAGCTCCATCCAAAATCTTATCACGGTAAATATCCCGTTAATAATCATCAAATAAATTAAATTAAATTATTTATAACTAATTAATATATTTTTTTTATAATGTAATTGATCTTATCATTTTAATCTCAATAAATTTAATTTATTTATTGAGATAAAAACGATAAGATCAATTCATTTACCTCACACAATAATACAGGTTTCTTTAAAATAATAAATTCATAAACTACAATTGCATGCAAATAATGTCGGGTTATAATCTAAATGTCAACTAAAACATCATCATATAACTGTTGTTAACAACCGTGATAGTTTAAAACAGTGAAATTTTAAATCATAATGTTACGAGAACAAGGATCCTTAGACGCTCAATGTAGAGTCGAGGCGGAGTTCTGGCGTACAACCGTTGACAATAAAAGGCAAAAGTGCTACCACTGAGCTACGCCGGTAGCCAGCAAGATTAAAATACGGGGTGTATCTCTAGACGATGGACATATTCGTGGATATCATTAAATAAAATACATAAATAAATATCTGGAACATTTTTGCACGCACGGTCATCTGACCCCAAACTAAGCAAAGCTTGTAATATGGCTACGCAGAGACTGATATACGTACATATATATTTTTATATACATACTTAAAAAGATATTAACACCAAGACATAGATCAAACACAAATGTTCATCACATGAATGTTTGCCCTAGGTGGGAATCGATCTCACGCCCCCAAGCGCAGAAGGTAGGTTCACTACCAATTGAGCCACCAGGGGAGTCATTAAATACAAATTTTAGGGACCAATACTGAAATCGCAAAAAAATATAATAATACTAGTCACCTGCCCCGGCTTCGCATGGGTGTAACCTCGGCCTTTGGCCTCGTTACAAAATATAATATAGCCTATGTCACCCGGGGATAATGTAGCTTCCCAACAGTGAAAGAATTTTTCAAATCGGTTCAGTTGTTTCGGAGCCTATTCAATGCAAACAAACAATCAGATGTTTCCTCTTTGTATATTGGTATAGATGAATTGTTCGTTGAGTATAAATGACATTTTCCTATGGAAAAATGTTTTTTTTTAAGTACATCTCGTAAACGCCTAATAATTTCTCAAAATTATTATATATAACGTGTACAAGCGAGCAGTCAAGTAAAGACGCGGGGTGGAAGAACGTGACGATTTTGAACCTACGGTTAGCCAGGAACGGTTGACTTTTCCACTGCTTTTGTACGGTGTGACGCCGCTAGGCTTTAGAAGGCGTGAGGCCTAAGTTTTGCGAATGCACTTGATAATTTGCGTACTTTCGTGGTATTACACGTGAAACTGACTGCACCACTAGTGACTAGTGACTAGTGCAGACTAGTAGCACAAATAAAGTAGGCTAGGCCAGCGAAAATAATAACCCAAAATTATATTAGATTCGTTTAAAATGCAAATAACAATTCTTGTTTATGTTCCATTATAAGGTGCATAATATTCAAGGTCTTGACAAACTGACATGATCACAACTGCTGGCGCACATATCTACAGAATATCATGACGCGTCCAATCGCCTTTCTCCGGGTGGTGGCGTCACAGACGGCGATTGGACGTCAAACTACATGATCGCGTCGGTTGCGCGGATCTTTGTTTTCGTGTTATTTTACCCCACCCATAGTTGTAAGGCAATCTAGCTACACGCTGTGACGTCATATCATTTCACGCGCGAAAATCAAAACAATGGGGCCCTAAAACGCCGCACGCGACGCGCGGTCGACCGTGCAGTCGCGCGCCGCACACGCGCCGCTGCCAACCTAACAATACGAACTTAATTCTTTGATTGACACTTACAATATTTCGATAAGTGATGCAATATTTTGATGATTATCGCTTTACGGTGCGACGGAACGCGACAGAGCCATTATGGTGCACGCTTCGCTCAACGCGTCCTTTTGTTCAGATACGCTCTTCAGATCGTTATTAAAATTATACTGTACTACAGTCATTTGTACATTTTAAATGGCTTTAATCAAGTGAGATACAAAAGATGTTTCGGACTAGAAAACAAAATCGAGAGAAGAGAGAAATAAGTATTTACATATTTATTTTATTAATAACTTCCATCGCGTCTGTCTCTACATCTTTGTCTATGTCTCTACATTCAATTGTTTCATGTTTCATTTCATTTATTCAATAAACATACAAAACAGAATGCAACAATTAAAAAATAATAATATTGAAATTGATTAATTAATGATCTGTATCACATTCTAAAACTATGTATGCCTAGGTGCATTATAATAAAAGCATGGTGGGTAAATAATTAATAAAATGTTAAACCAATAAATTTTAAACTTATACTAACATGCAATCTATCAATTAACAAATAATATAAATATTATTTAACATTTACTTTTTTTTTTATTCAACTGCAAAATCTTTTTTAATTGCCTTTGAAACGGGTATAACTTTGAATGAAATATATCAATATTCTATGAAACAAACAGATTACATTCTATAAATAAAACTACAAATCATTTTGGCGTATCATATATCGCAAACCTGAACACCTGACCAAAAATGAAGTTCTAAACCTCAGTTTCATTTTAATATACCGTTTCAATGATACGTCACATACAATACAGGTTAAACACAAGAACCTCTTATTTGATTTGTATTGTCGAGTAAAAAGCCACCAAGTGTCATCTCGTATAAGTACTTATGTCACTCAAATAATGCATAATTATGTATGCTACTACCATGTTCACGTAATCGATCAGCAAAACACCTATC
Organism: Agriopis leucophaearia; assembly: GCA_949125355.1. Classification (NCBI taxonomy): domain Eukaryota; kingdom Metazoa; phylum Arthropoda; class Insecta; order Lepidoptera; family Geometridae; genus Agriopis; species Agriopis leucophaearia. The sequence continues at coordinate 9,018,694 of OX421261.1, forward strand.
AATACCGATTAACTAACTGACGATCGCGATTAATTCCAACATACCTATTGATATTAATTTGTATTGATATGACCAGTCCCTAGGGAGTGCGAGTGTGGAGGGGTAAAGCTTGAGCCGTGACGACTTCTGCCCCTGGACAATAGTTACGAACGATTTAACCCACGCTCCCCTGGGATCGATTATCGGCGCCATTATTCTAAAGCCATTCGATTTGTGAATGTGTTGTTTGTACTTATTCAATACGGTGATACGGTGGACAGATGATGGTAGTATAATATGCAACGGTAGGCCACGGAAGTGATGTATTGTTTGGAGAATATAATGATGATTACGAGTATACAATTATTATTTAGTTATTAATTTTACTTATACACAACTATCGACCCGCCCCGGTTTAGCACGGGTTATATTGCATGTATAAACGTTCGTTGAAAAATTATTTATTTAATACTTGTGGTGAAAACCGTATCAAAATCCGTTGCGTGATTTCTGGGTTAGCGGATATACAGACAGACAGACGCGGAAAGCGCCTTTATTTTATACTCTGAGAGATGATGTGGTACGAATGACTAAAATTAAACGCAAATGTAATAATAAAAAAATTAAAAGCAGCTATAAACATTATCGTAGCACCTAATCAATATCACAACTAAAGGTCCTTGGATTAACTAAAGAGACTAAAGGGTGGATGGTCCAAAGCTTGGTTGTCAAGAGATAGAAATAAAAGGCTGACGCAAACAGAGGGATGTTATAAGTATAACATATGTACTATAAATCTGAGTATTTGTGTATCTGTATGTGGTATTGTAGCTCCCAAATGGAGAAACAGTAAAAAAAACAATTTATACTTATTAGCAACATATTTTTAAATCATAATTTTTTATCAAATTAATAATGAAAAATGCGGCCATTTACTAACACAATAATTGCAAATTAACAATGTAATTAATTATAAAACCAACTCTTTTGCCACATTAGTTTCTTTATCAATGTGATGATGATGACGACGATGACGCGAAGTTTAGATGAAGTGAGGACGAACAGGGTTAATGTGTTAGTTTAATTATTAAAATGTGATTAATTATTAACCTTTGTATTAGTAGTTAGGCCGCAATTTAAGATTTAGTTCCAATTGGATTATAATTTGAAGCGTCAAAATATATTTCTAAAAATAACGTCTTCAGCACCATCTCTTGACAATCTAGCATTGGATCATCTACCTTAAATGACAATCCTGGATGACGACCTTGGTACATATAACTATTATACTGCCCTCATAAGCCCAAGAGCGGTAACTCAAAAAAAAATAGATTTCTGTTTTTTCGCGCATCTGATAGCTTACAAAGTTTCTTACCAAATGGAGTAAGCAAAATAACCCTATCTACATTGAAACATTGAAATAAAACACGAAAAAAAAATTTTTTTTCTTATAAAACTCATGTTTAAAAACGATTAATTCTAAACGAAATGACGGTATGTCATAAAAAACACAAAAACAATAATATTGGGTTTAAAACATATATTTAAGAAATATATTGGTCCTAAACATAGGCACATAAGTGAAAATAAATTAAATTGTATTTTATTAAGGTAACGAAAAATCGACTTTCACAAAAACTCGATTATATCGAAATACACCTAGGCTGAGATACCGCTCTTGGGCTTATAAGGGCAGTATACTTCTGTGCAATTCGTTACCAAGGCCATCCTCTGGTTTTAGAAATGTAAATGTACTCGTATTTTAATAATATGATCGTCCTATATAGGCAAAATTAAATTACTTGGAAAAGGTTTGATAAAAAATAATGATATATCTAAATCAAATTAAATGACTACACTTACATTACTAGTACACTTTAAACTCATAAGTTATATGTATACATACATATTATACATTATATTTATAGTTGTTGTTATGAGTCGCAACTGAGCTATGTAGGCCGATCTAAAGCATATGCCCTTCACAATCTGACGACCTCCCGTTTAATCCTTTGCCATGCACCAATGACTTAATAAATAAAGTGCAATTTTGAAGCCATCACGCTAATAACGGTAAAGGAAAACATCGTGAGAAACCGGTATGTCCAAGAACTTTAACAGTTCAAAGACATATGACATTCTCCGACATGCATGCCTCTTAATTTGGAATATAAATTATTTGTTCGAACACTTTCTTTTTTTTAAGTCGGTTTTTATATTAATGAATGTAATTTTAGTGTGATAATTAATTCACTGTCCTTATCCAGACTGAACCAACACTCGACAAAGATCTGCATTAATAGGTAATTAAAAACCCCCACCGACATAACGAGTGAACCGTGACCAAGTCGCGCGACATTTTATCGAGCGTGTCCGTGATCCGACCCCTGCCTGCCACCCCTAGAGAATGAACTTTAAATAACTAACCCGTGGCATAAACTAAACGTTATTTATTAACTCGCCTTTTGAAGGTGCCACTGCCGTGATTTTATTCGTTAACTTTATGTTGGAACGTTTGTGTGAGCGTTTTACATTTATTTCAATTAGTGTGCTCGACGACATTTTAGGTGTCCGACGTTTAACATTAGTTAAAACAGCGAGCTTTTTATTAAGCAACAGAAATTATACTTACTTTTACATACTACTATTTATTTTGGTCGCCCCGAACTATGACCTTTCAACCCCACTATCTTCGCAACCCTTAAGGCGAGGAATTCCTACTTTTAAGCAACGCTTATTACTATGGATGACCATAATCCTTGGTTTATTATATTAAAGTCGCATTTAGCGGAGCAAAATCATGGCTCTTACACACAGTCGTGCGTTTCGCTACTTCTATTTTTGGAGTTTTTTTCATATTTTTCGAAAAGTATAGCTGTAATATAAATGTACCTCACCGGTTTCCTTAATAATTATGAAATCTATATATGAAGATATCGCAGACATAATTTAAGAAATAGGTAATCGAACGAATCCAAAAAAAAAAACAGAGATAAAAGCGCAATTCAGTGCTACTTTGATATATTTTTTCTATCGAGCGAAATGTACTTAATCGTGTATCGGTCTCATGGGTTTCCTAGATAAAACATTCAATTTTTCTATGACACCATTTTTATAATTTTAAGCTAACTATGGAGGTATGCAAACTTAATCTAGAATGACCATAATTGCTAAAAGTCGGAAAAGATCGTCTTAAACCTATAACTCAAATTTAATAATTTCGATTGAAATTAACTATTTGCCCACAAAATTTTATCAATATCAGTCAACGGTACGTAAACTATCGTCGAACAAACTTGCAAACATACATACAAGCGCCGATCAATTCCAATTAAGGTTGCAATACGCCCAGAATTAACCAAACATGCCCGGGAATTCAAACATTTGTTCAGAATGCGGATAATTTCCAAAACGTACGGAATATACTAGAAATTAAATAAAAAAGATCACCAAGTTCATTATGTTGCAAAATATAAAACTACCTCAAGGCCGACGCTGCTTGCACCGTATAAAAGGTCTATTCGACTGCCCCGGTGGCTCAGTTGGTAGTGAACCTACTTTCTGCGCTTGGGGGCGTGGGTTCGATTCCCATCTAGGACAAACATTTGTGTGATGAACATTTGTGTTTGTTCTATGTCTGGGTGTTAATATCTATTTAAGTATGTATTTAAAAATATATATGTATGTATATCAGTCTCTGGCAGCCATATTACAAGCTTTGCTTAGTTTGGGGTCAGATGACCATATGTGCAATAATGTCCCACATATTTATTATTATTATTTATTAGTTACGATTTGGTTATAGTCCCGTTACACCAAATCACAAAAATTGACGCCAAAATCATAATTTATGATGTCGTCCGCGTCTGTCCGACGATGTTGACTCTGGTTATTTCCTGACATATGCTTGTATATGCTTATGCATGACTGGCAAGTCCGAACTTCGTCTTGAACAGCAGGTCACAAGTTGCACGGTACAGCTGGCCCGCGCTGTTGTTTGTGTAGTTGTGAGGGTTTTTTCGGTTCTTACGAGTTTGGGGAGCTAGTTTGGAAAGGCGAGTGCTTTCAAAACGTGTAACACCTTTTTACCCGACTTAAAAAAAGGTTCTCAATTTCATCACAGTTACTTTTCAAATGTTTGTTACTCAGCTCCGTCATTTATAAACCGATTTGTTTTTTTTTTTTTTATTTGATAGGAATACTTTTAGATACCGCCCATTGAAATTTCAACACAATCGTTTCAGATGGTTTTGTTTTTAAATAAAAATATTTGGGGAAAATACGTCATCCAAGTAACCGAAATTGGGTATTTACTAATTTTGAAATCGGTTTTTTAAATTGATAAATATTTAACTTTTGGGATGATCTCGTGTGGATAGCCTCTTTCCACTTTTCGGGTGGTAACTACATGCAGCCAACTGTCTTTTTACCGACTTCCAAAAAAGAGGACGTACTATGTTCGTATGTGTGTATTTTTTTACTAAACACTTTATAACGTGGTCAGAGCCTTGTTTCATCAATACGCAAAAATGTACGCCAAAATCATAGAATATCCCATGTATACAGATGCACAGTTATTTTTACAACATGATACTCAGTAATTTCTACTCTTATTGACATGATAATGATGAAGACTTTGTCGAATACTCCAAGCTTAGTTACCAAAATCCTTTTCCCTCTAGGTGATTTTACTAACCAACGTTAGTAAAATCACCTAGTTTTTAGTCTGTTTCACATTTATATAGTAGACGTCATTTCCAAATTTAAATGAATTTGTTTGAGTTATGATCTTGAATTGATACAAAAATCGCATAGACAAAAAGCACTTTCATTTTTCTGGACAATAAAAAAAATCTGGCTTAAAACCTTATTCGGACTTTTTTTGTAACAAATCGGTCCAGCCGTGCCCGAGATGCGCTTACCAACGAACGGCATTTTTTTAATATTATGTATAGATATATATTTATTTAGCAAGTTTTTTATAGTTTACCACCGACGCAAAAAGAGAGTTGTTAAAGTTTAACGTGTGTATCTGTGCGTCTGTATATCTGTGTGCCACGGCTGAACAGATTTTGATTTAGTGTTTTTTGTTTGAAAGGTGGCTTGATTGTGGGTGTTATTAGCACATACATGACAGTGTTATACATGAAAATCAGTTCAGCTTTTTGAAGACTACCAGCTCTTTTATAAAAGGTGAAAAAAATACTAAATTTATACTTGTGTTGATAGGTTGAGTCCTTCTCGTTCTTATTGGAAATTCAAATACCAAAAATAATTTGCCTCAAATCAGTTTTTTCACAATGTTCACGAATGCAATTTTTATGATGTTCTTTTTTATAAGAAATTAAAGTCTTCTTTCCCTCAAAGCTCAGTTTAAGACTGCGCTCACCGACCAAATCTATCTATTTCCCACATTATCAACATTTAATAACAAAAATTCGTTAAGTAGGAATATATAGAAAAAGCGATCAATCATTATTTTTGAGTAACATTGCAAAAGGTTTAAAGTAATTTTTATGATGATATGTTTTATTTTAACGGAAGAGATCAAAAAAACAATTTTTTTAAGTATTTTGCGACCTCGTCTGCCATCTTATAAAATATCAACACGAAAATAGCTTTTTACCATTTGGAATGTTAATTTTAGGAAACGATTACCAATCGATTTATTATTTTCAGTGATAGTTTTATCTTCAAAAACATTGAATATTAATGAAATAGAGAGATCTGGCCAGTGAACGTGACCTTAAAAATAAACCAATGCGTCTCTACAATGAAAGTATATTACAACGAGACGAAGACGCGGCGACGGCGGAGAAATTGGCTGAAAGTGGCTTTTGTCGTGATTTTCCGCGCTCTTTCCACTCACATAGTCTCTAGAAGAGTGAAAAGGATAGGAAATGGATGAAAACCCGCTTCAGGCGTCAGGAGGGAAGCAGTAAGCACCCTATTGTTTTGCGCGTCGTAATGTTAAAACTAGAATTCAGTCAGCACAAAATGATTCAGCTTTTAGCTGCTGTATCCTGTGGGGATAAGATTCAAAATAGCTCGGAAGCTTTGCGGCAAACTGTACGTATGGTAAAGTTAGACAGAGATGATTGTAATTTCGATAATATATCTGTAGGTATAGGAGCAACGGCGTTGGAAATTATGGTATTATTGGGCGCTTAGGGTTTGCCGTGACAATAACAGACTCGGTTTGTGCCCGTTTTTAATTTTCACAGAATCTCTAATTAGATTTGGCTTTTTAAACTTTAAGGTATATATAGATATGTATAAATCTATACCCATCTATCCGTATCTATACGGTTTAGATACGTTAATATATACAAAACCACGTCAAAGTTACCAGTCCAAACAGTTCGTGACGTCAAGATTGTGGGACATTATTGCACACACGGTCATCTGACCCCAAACTAAGCAAAGCTTGTAATATGGCTGCCAGAGACTGATATACATACGTATATATTTTTAAATACATACTTAAATAGATATTAACACCCAGATTGTGAGCGTTATTTGCAAACACGATGCGACTATAACCCTAATAAAATGTTGCCGTGATAGCGGTTATAGAGTACTCAGCTTGCTAAGTGGTTTATAAAAAACTAGCTGTACCCGCGGCTTCGTCCGTGATTTCTTCAGAAAAAAATAGCCTATGTCAGTCCTCATAATACATACTATTATCTCGCAAATTTTAATGAAATCGGTTAAGCCGTTTAGCCGTGCTTATGTAGCAAACAGACAGAGTTACTTTCGCATTTATAATATTAGTATGGATACTCCACTGATTTGTTTAGATATGTTTGGCACTTACCTATTTAGACAGGTAATATAGACAGCGAGAGGCATTTTAACAGAGTGCTTCCTAGCTTCAGAGAGTCGGTACTTCAACCGATCGATAAAAATAACTTAAGTGTTTTCACGTAGTTTTTTCATAGTTTATAATGGACCCTCAGACGATATTTGATGAAGTAGGTACGTCAAATTGTTACCAACCTTGGCCAGAGCCAATTTGGGTAGATACCCACCCTTGTTTTTCTGATCTGAGGTTCCCACTGTTGAGGCAGTACTATACCCAAAATCCGCGCCGGCACTGGGATAGAGTGAGAAGAGCGGTTGTACTACTTTTTATTCCGGAAAAGCTATCGATTCCTGTTCGATAGTTTTCAGAAATGAAACGCGCTGAACGACAATCTGGTCCCTGCTCAAAGGCTAGGGCCGCCAAGTAGCTGCGACTCTATAGATATGAATTGAGTCTTGCGGACGATCAACATTCATTTTATCCATATATTCTAAAGTTTCGTCTATGACCTCAATGGTGATCCTAAGATTCCTTTTACAATGGCCTTCCAATTCATATTAATTCACATCGAATATTATATCGGTTAATTATTCAGTTCATTTCGTTAGCTAGAGACGAAACATCGCGAAGCTTCGATTCGGGGTGAACTTACTAGTATAAAAGACAGTTAACAATAGGGCTGTAGAAATTGTTTTAACGAGGTGTTCGGCTTGAATAAATAATGGAGGCTCAGTTGTCAAACGTCCTAATATCTCATAATTGAACCGCAGGGGTGTTATCATGTACAGATTACGTATTGCTTCACATCAAACGATGTTTTTCTGGTGCGGTCGACATTGGACCAGCTCGGTTGGAATTAATGTATTGTTCAAAAGGGTTCCGTTTCACAGAACATGTCTCTATCGCCACATCACATCAAATCACACTTATCTGTCTTGTAAATGTTGTGTGTTTGAAAAAGGAATTGAAATATTTTTGTGACTGTATAAATTAATTATGGCCAAGAGCGTGTCGACGCAGACGTGCTTAAGATAGGGTTCTGTTTTAGAAATTACCTATTTTACCACATTAGGCTTTTCGCAAAATAGCGTTTCAAACGAAGTTCTGTAGATATAGCCAAATTTCAAAGATGCATTATTTCGACATAACATTACACTTTTATGGTTTAGCCAAAGAGAAATACATGGAATACTAATAGCTTTCAGTCTGGGGTGGAGTTTCAACGATTTATTGAAGTTGGAGCATCACCATGAGGCCCGAAATCCCACTCGTTGCCTCTTTACCACTGCAATGATATAGCTATCAAGAATTTATCGCTAAAAAAATCTATGCGTGTTTGATGCGAGAAATGGAATAAGTTTATCTGTTTATAAACAAACAAAACAAGAGGATCACATTAAAAACAGATTTCAAAAATATATGAAAAACGTGCTAAGTGCCTATAAATTTTTAGGGTGCCCTCGATTTCCCTATGGGATCCCATCATCATATCCTGATTTGGTGATACTGGGAACAAATTGGAAGTAAACCCTACCGAAAAAAAGATTTTTTTTAATATGTCTACAGTTGGCGGAGGAATCGGAGAACATACATTAAAATAAACAGTGGAACATAGAACCGTCTTCCTTTTTTGAAGTCGGTTAAAATACGTATTCACGTGATGCTCGACTAGTATCACGACTAGAATCATGACTAGTATTACGACTCTTACAAGCGCACCGTTTATTTGAGCACGTCGATCACACGCACTACCGCCCCAATATCCATCATGATGTAAGACAATATGCCGAATAAAAGCACTATCGCTTACGATAGGATGATATTCGAGACCAGCTTAGTGGTGATATTTTTACTTTTTTTCTAGTAAACTTTGAGTCAAAATGCCAGTCAAAGTCAAGATCGCCCGTAGCCTAAAGACCATCGATGAAATAGTGGGTATCACTATTACTAAATCAATGCTAGGGACAATAATTATTTTCCTTAGCCAAACTACCATTTTTCTAGTTTAGTACAATCTAGGTACTTTCAACAATAAACATATATTAAGAAACCTCTCATATTTTTTGACGAAAATAGAAACGAAAACGTTCTGATTCTATCAAGTAGAAATTTATAGAGAAAACTCAACTTCAGTAATTAATAGATCTGTATTTTTACCAAAAATAACGGCTTCATACATTGAATAACTCAACATATCAACTTATTACCTCCAATTTACAAAAATAGTTCTTCGTAAAACTCTCGGAGGGTTTTTTTTAATTACTGACGAGGAATAAGTAATTTTAGTGTTATAGTTTACTTTTTTTATATATTACTAGATGTATCCTCGACTTCGTCCGCGATTTCTTCAGAAAAAAATAGCCTCTGGTCGTCCTCATGATACATACGCAAAATTTTATCGAGAACGGCTTACGTTTAGCCGTGATTATGTAGCAAACAGACAGACAGAGTTACTTTTGCATTCATAATATTTGTGTGGATAGTCTTGACAATTACGGCTTAATTTTTCGTTTATTGCCTGAAAATTATTGTAATACGGCTTTTAATATTAGGCCGGTATCAACTTAAAATCTGTGGAGTAAGGTAGGCATTGTCTTGAATAGCCTCGCTCTTGTTAGTTTCCCTTGCAACTAACAAACCATATTTATAGAACCTCTCCTTATTCTCACCCTCTTAAGGTTCCTTTAAGTCGTGTGCTGGTTTTTTGTCGATAAAATGAAGTAAACTTACCTTAATAAGGTTGCCTCAATAAAGGATGTACAGGCATCAAGCCTGGTTTAGGTATTACTAGCGACCTGTCCCGGCTTCACAAGGCTGTAAGTTTTATTATAATAACTAGCTTTTTTGCCCGCGACTTCGTACGCGTAGATTTTCATATAAACCTTCAATCCTTTTTTCTTCCCTTAATCCGGCCTTGCGCAAAATAACATAGCCCATACTTCAATCTGGTCATAGCTAAGCATATTCGTGAAAACAGCATTTAAATCCGTCTGCATTTTCTTCCAGGGGTTTAGGAGATGTGCGTGAACAAACAAACAAAAATTCTAAAAACTGCCTTAACATGTTCAGCTGCTTATTTTATGTCGCCCTGTGTGAAGTATTGATAGAAGCATAAAAGTAAAAACACCGTCAACAGTTTTCAAATCAAAAAGATAATGTGACCACAGTGCAGAGCATGTTTTGAAGTATTATTTTTGTCTAAACCATAAAAAGTATATCATGTCATGTCGGGATGATACATCTCTGAAATTTGACTGTCCAGCTTCGCTCGTTCGAATTTTTTTATGATTATCCAATTTCTGAACTATGAATACGACCACAAGTATATGGCTTTGGCCACGGAACCCTGACATATGCTTGTCTTGAAACGCTCTTGGCTAGTTATTTCTTATTTCGCGTGAATTTGTATGTATACCTTGATTAAAAAGCCATGAAATGGAACTACTCTATTTATCTGTTAAAATATCACAGTAAAATTCATTCTTTATTCTTATTGCAAAAATACACTTTCTTCTTCTAGAAGCTAAGTTTATATACCCTGCATAAAGGGTGCAGCAATGACTTATGTAGTGGCTGGTCACAAAACCATCCAACAGACAGAAGTAATTTTACCAAAAAAAACATACTTATTGTGATAGGTTACTTAATTATATAATATATGAGATCATATAAAACTTATGACGCTACTTTCTTAACTATTTATAGATCGATATTTATTTTCTAATTATAATTTTCGAAATTTTACCGTCGAAAATTTTTTTTATCTCGTAATAACATTTTTGGTTTAGAAACTTCCAGTTGGTTCTGGAAAAGTGCTATTATTTCTTTATTGCGTCCGGAATTTTGTTGTATAGGTTTATTGTCATACAAATGACCTTTTTTAAATATTTCTATTCGCGGGACTGAATTAAAAAAGGATGCGGTTTATTTTGTGTTTTAAATGCTAACATAGAATAAAATCTCCGTATGAGTATTATATTCTCTTGGGAATAAAATACATTGGATTGAATCACCAAAGAGGTTGTAAGGCCTATGTTTTTATAACATCCTTGATCTATACGTTCATTCATCTAAGAAGGTTAAGGAACCTTCTTTAAATTTAAACTGATTATCTGAATGACAGTTGACAGTTTCAAATTTTTATAATGGCTATGTCAATAACATTCTCTTTACTTTGGACCTCCTTGCTTGAGGCTATGTGACGATCCTCATATTGCGTTTCGGGTAACGAAGAAAATAATCATTGATTTTTATTTTCGTTTATGTAAAAATAAATAATTAAAATAAATGATAAAACATAGCCTATGTTTTAATCTGGTGATTTCTAAGCATATTAGTGAAAACCGCATTGAAATCCGTCCAGTGGTTTAGGAGATGTGCGCGGACAAACAAACAAACAAACAAACAGACAAAAATTCTAAAAACTGTCCTATCGTGTTCAGCTGCTTATTTTAAGACGCCCTGTGTGATTTATTTTTTGTTATCTCGCAATTACAGATTTTTTTATCTCTACGTTTTTATTATATGTATAGATTATATAAACCTTTCGTAAAAAAAAAACTAACTGATGGTAAAAACCATACAAAATCCGTTTTGTGGTTTAGGAGGAGTTAGCGGATAGAGACAGACAGACGCGGAATGCGACTTTATTTTATACTATACTAGCTGCGCCCCGCGGTTTCACCCGCGTGGTGATGAAAATCGGTGATGACGATGATGATCCGAGGTTACGATGAGGTGACACGTTTATCTGTGTCGTCTGGCCACTCAGACAACTACAGACAAGCAAGGGAAATATCCCTTAGTACGATTATCATTAATTTTCAAATTACTCCATTTTTCATTTAAAAATCACTATACCGCTTAACGCAAAAACTGTAAGTACAGCACACTCAATAATTTTTCACGCACACTAAGAAACTTGTAGCGACAATGAACTATTAGTCCACATGCAATAAAAGGATGACAAGGTCTCTGCTAAGTGAGTTCGCCTATATTATAGTCACTATATCCATAAGGCTGATTTAGGCCAGTTGCGTTTACACCTGCCACGCCATCATACCATATCTCCCTAATCTATCTGATCTGAGTCCGGTCCAAATATATATAAGTCATGTAACATATCGTTTGTTTATCTGTTTAGTTTTACTAAGATTTTCTTTCTCATTTAACTTACAAGTAAGATTACAAGAATCCTTATTTCCAACAGACGATAGATAGATAGATAACCATTTATTCTTCACACAAGAAATAACATGCATACATAAGATAAAAACAACTTAAAACTAGTGAGAAACAGATGGAGGTCTAATCGCTATAAGCGATCTCTTCCAGGCAACTGTTAGAGCACAAACCCTCGCAGGTGATGTAGGGGTGCTTGCGGGGCTCGACTGTGTCTCACCTTTACTTCAGCCTAAACAATATATGACTAAACAGGAACCATAAACACAAAACACAAATAAAAGTACTTACGACGATTGATGTGACAATGTTTGATTTCGGTAGATAACAAAAGCTTTGAAAAATCTAAAATCAAATCCACACTCTACCTCCCCCAAAGAGACCAAGACACCGTGAAAAATGTCATAAAAAGTACACCAAAATCAAAGCTCTTCTACAGTGTTTCTCTAACACTAACTATCCGTAAAATCGTATTGAGAGCATCAAAGAGAACATGATAATCCTCCATCGCCACCCTTTCGCCCAAAAAACTATCTTCACCCCGCTTTTATAAAACACATTTTTGTCTAGGATAAATAAAATATTGCCCGGGGGTTTAACATCCCTAAAAAGAACAAATGGCTGATTTTGTCAATGGATTTAGAATTTTCTAGGATAGTAATTATAAAACTATTTAGCGGAGGGTGTGTGCGGATAACAATTTGGTATAAATTGTTTGAAAATTTGATGAAAGATGTAAGCCAATTGTAGGTCTGGTACCCTAGTTATTTTAGAAATTAGTAGTTGGTCTACGCAAGTTTGTGTAGAAATTTAGTTCGATATGGAAAATTATTACGGTTTTAACTAACTTTCTAATAAGCTAGAGATATGAAATTATAAGCATAGTTCAGAAATAGATGACAATGACCTTGATCCTGTTGCACCATTATTTAAACTAAACTAATCTGACAGGAATAAAATTATCGACGTCTCTTTTCATTTCAATACGTCAAAATAGATGGCAAAAAATTTAGAGCTGACTAATTTAGTTTAGTGAATTGTCTAAAATGTACATAATCAACGTTAATGCAATCACTGAAGTGAGAATTTTTTCGTTTAGATCAATAATTACATACAGAAAAATTCAATATACGGTATTTTAATTAAATTAAATAAAAATAAAACAACTTTCTTTAAACACTATTTTTAACACGCTTTTATTAAACTCGCTTGTATCTATGTAAACTATGTAAACAAGTCTTTCTAATTTATTTTAATTTTATAAACTAGTTTTATAAGTTTTTTTGGGATCCGTGCCCTTTGTCAACTTATACAATTTATTATGTCAACTTTATTATAAAACTAATGACTACAAGAGGAATCCCTACCATATTATAAATGTGTAGATCAAATACCTTCACACATGACTTCTAACTAAGTAGAAGCAATACCAGATATCGGTTTAACTTGCAAAAAAAACCCCGTTTGCGTGATTCAGGTAAAGTGTCGTATTTACCTATAATAGACGCACTTTTCATATTTGTGAAACTACGATTCATTTACACTCATTATTTTAGGAATTATTGAATACCTTATTACGTTTTTAATAATATTATTCGTAAAGTTTAAGCAAATTTACAATTTTTTCGCAAAACATCGTTTTAGTACGCAATCTATTTTCAAACTATGGAACTACAAATCTGACGGCTGTCAGTTTGTTTGTTTGTCCGCGCACATCTTTTAAACTACTAGAAGGATTTCAAAGCAGTTTCCATGAATATGCTTATAAAATACCTGATTGAAACATAGGCTATATTAATTTATGATAATAAATAGTAAAAAAAAATTTTTTTTTATATTTATTTATAACGCCATCTAGCTTATTTTATAGTAATGTTGTCGTAATGACAGATTTCTACTCGCAGACATGGTAGGTAGGAAGACTGAAGCGGCTGTTGCCATATAATCTATATGTAAATAAAAATATAGATATTCGCCAAAGAACCAGAGTCACCGACATAGCTATTAAAATCTGCAAGTTGAAGTGGCAATGGGCAGGCCACATCGCTCGAAGAACTGTTAACCGATGGGGAAGTAGGTAAGGTTCTTGAGTGGAGACCGCGAACCGGAAGACGCAGCGTAGGTAGGCCTCCCACTAGATGGACCGACGACATTGTGAGAGTCGCGGGCATCCAGTGGATGCAGATGGCAGGATGTCGTTCAGTGTGGAGGTTAAAGGGGGAGGCCTATGTTCAGCAGTGGACGTCTTCTGGCTGATGATGATGATGAAATAAAAACGAATAGCCGAAATGTATGTACCCGCATAACTTCCGATAGACTGCACCAAATAGTTTTTTTTGTGTTTGTTATTTTCAGGACAGCCAACTGCTTTTGAAGAGGTTTTACAGTTTATTATGGCGTAATTTAAAGTACGTTTATTTTTGTATTGACTTCTGACGTGCTAATATACCAAGTCGACGGAGATTAAAATGAATACATTTTTTTGCCAGGATCAAACTTAACACCAATAACAGACACGCAAAGTAGGTGAACTCGCGGCATCTAATCTGTTACTGATCTATGATTAGCAGCTATTTTGGATGTTATGGTGGTGAACGAAAGCGGTTTAGTTGTTGGAAGGGTCGAGGCGCAGAAGGCGGGCAAAAATTATTTAGACATCATTGATTGGCAGTCTTTACGCGGAGTAATGTTAAATAACAGCGATTAATTATAGATACCGCTCCATGCTTCCTACTTACTATTTACTAATAATTCAATAATAACGTTTGTCATGCATGACATTTCGCTTGACTTATACCAATTTTTTTTCCTTATTGGCTCCATGGCTCCACACTTCCAACGTATTTAACCAGTGAAAGTAATATATTATTTGCTTGAAATATATTTGAAACTATGGACATGTCGGGATACCTGTATCGAGTCAGATTAAAACTAGACTAAAATCATACTATGACGATAGTATGACAATCCGCATTAAAATGGTGAGCAATAAATCTACAATCATGTCATATGTGTAGGTATTATCTATAAAATATTCAGTATAAATAATCCGATGGATTTGTGCCTATTTAAAGTTCCGTTCGTGTTCGTTAGTGTAACATTTATATTTGGATATGTCAGTCTAATCGTCCACCCACTAATTACTTTGCGCTACGCGTACGAAGTCGCGGGCTTTAGCCAGTATACAATATTATTACAAACGTTGTAATAAGAAGACTCACAAGCGTGTTTAGTATACACCGAGCATTCCAGCTCCCAAGCAGCACCCGTTCACGAGTTGACGCATGTGCCAACCATCGCTCTCCTACAACCATATTTGAGAAAAGAGGGCGATCCGCCACACACGACACCGCCGGCGTCGTTTCGAGTTTTTATGTTGTAGAAAAACGCCGCACCGCGGTTTCACACTCGTGGATTACTTCTTATATCATCAACTATCTGCCAGTGAAAGTCCCGACAAAATCTGTCCAACATACATACACACGTCGCCTTTTATGTATAAGAAAAAGAAGAAGATAGATAATAACTTTTTCTATATTTCAATAATTTTGCAGCCATTTTTCTTATCGGTTTTGTTTGGTTCTAGGCTATGGCACGAACACGTTATCAGCGATGTCCAAATCCACACTGGATGCGCACACACATCTCCGACAGCCAGGTGAGCTTTATCTTCTTTAATTAATCTTACACAATATAATTACTATGAGTGCCTTCCATGAATGCTTTAAAATTTTCTGTCGCCTTCTCACTGACAGAAACTGTGACACGTGTAAATGAGAACAATAAGCATTTTTGACCGACTTCAATATATCCAGGTGGTTCTTAATTTGGTTGCTAACTGACTTCAAAGAAGCCGAGGGTTCTCAATTCAGTTGTTTTTATTTTGTGTTTGTTACATGAACTCTATCATTTATAAACTAATTAGGAAAAGTATTTTTTTATGTGAGATGATATATTTTTGTAATATTACTCCCATAGAAATTTCATCAAAAACTGTTCAGTAGTTTAGTTTTAAATCTAAATAACTGGCAAAAAAATTTCATCCAAGTAAATGAAATTGCGTATTTATTAATTTTGAAGTCGGTTTATAAATAGATAATTATTTTAACATTTTCTAACGTTTCTAAGTGTTTCCGCTGCGAGCCCAGTTTGCATCGAGTCTGCATTATCTAATTCCCTACTCCTGCCCATTTTTCTATCGGAATGTCAGAGTGGGCACGAAAAGGCGACACTGCTTTATGGTTGATATTCCAAAAACCCGTACGAAAATTTACGTACGTACGTACGTTTATTCCACTTTTATTGTGTGAACTGCTATTCTGTGTAATGCGCGGCCTGGATGGTTGTTCCCCGTTAGTTACAATCTGGATGTCTTCAAATCGCGAGTGAATATGTTTCTTCTAGTCAAACGTGCTACACCATAAACTGCAACATCACTCAACATCATCCAAGGCGCTAGTCACACACTAGCCTATAAAAATATATCTAAGCAACCGAGTTAAAAATAGGGATGGGAAGGTCACTTGGCCTTGATGTACCCAGATTGATGGATTGAAAGAAGTATGATGATTTTACCGCTTCCCAAAATGCCTGGATTTCAAATAAAGAATAAAGATCACAATTCAGTGACTGAGTCAGTAATCAAGAGAGATATAGAGCATTAGTGGGATGACCCTCGTTTAGCCTCAGTGAGACGTGATCGTTTTGCCAATGCGCACTACATTTTGGCTGCCACTTGATTGGGCCTACTTACTCATTATAATATAAGTAATTTGACAAATTTATTTAAACTAATTTCAATTAACACTCAGGTAATTGAAATTTATAATGCACAGCGACCCGCACCGACTTCGCATAGGTCTAATTAGGATAAATGTGGTAAAAATGTGAACGTAATCCATGTAAATTAATGTTTCGGTGACTTGGTTGCAAAATATAGTTTTTTTTCTATCCACATAAAGATTTACTTAGGTTTTATTATATATATATATGTATAAACTTTTCGTGCAAAATTATCTAACTGATGGCAAAACCACATACAAATCCCTGAGGAGTTAGCGGATATACAGACTGACAGATGCGGAAAGCTACTTTATTTTATACTATGTAGAGATTACGAATTAATTATTAGATGACCCTAATAAAAAATATACCTGATTGATTTCTAAAGGACAATAAAAATAGTGTTTAAATCTTAACCATTTTCTGTTTTTTAATTTAATACTTTCAAATAACTGCAATATTTTCTACGCCTTAATATCTTATCTATACAGTTTAACTTGTTAAAATTATGTTTTTTTTTCTTAATGTTTAATTTGTTAATCTTTAGTTTACTTTAATCATATGCTTTTTTCCTTCTTTCTCCGGCTATTATCCCAATTTATTTGGAGTCAGCCCTCCTAGTACTTCTGCGCCACTCCGTACGGTTGTGAGTTGTCTCTTTTGTTCTGTTGGTCGTCCACGGCCCCTTTTTCTGTCTTCTATATTCATCATTCTTCATCTTCGATTTCAATGAAATGTTTATTTCACAAAATTCTTAATTTTTCATCGTTATATTAATTGTAGCATACTGTGTTCATCTCTAGAAGGTTGTGCATTCATCAATGCACAACCAATACAATAAAAAAATACAATTTGTACCTACATAGCCAAATGGAATAAAGAAATATGAATAGTGTATATTAGCGTATTGTATCACGATACAATAACGTCGATCTTTACATGTGCTAAAGAAATTTTGGAACACGAATGATTTTGAATCATACACACTCAGTAAAAATTTATTTTGTCCTATTTTAATTTTTAAGTATGAACCCATCTTACTTATCCGGAAAAGCAGACAATCTGGACGATCTCGCTTCGAAAATGTCTTTTGCGATACGAGAAAAACAATAACCATTTATTTTCCGAACAAAAACTCACAAAAGATGTCCTTTTTCAAACATAACGGTCCGGATTATGTTTGTTCACAATAAGCCCGTGGAAACAAATAAGCTTTATGTGCCCTAGCTAACTGACCGTGTCCGGTAAACAGCGTGGCGACCCTTAGGAGACAGCGCGTTTCTAAGTGACAGTTCACACACAAGCGCGATTGCGGCGCGTTGTAGTGCGTTTTTACCGACTTCAAAAAAGACTCATACCTCCATCATTTATAAACCGATTTGGAAAATTATTTTTATTTGAAAGGATATAGACTTTCTCCCGCTATTTCCTTGCATTACCTTAATGTATAGAATACAATTTTTTTCCTGTATTAGTCTTTACTTTTATGTTATATATTAGCAATAGTTAACAAAATAAATAAAAAGGCATGAACCCCGGAGTCTGTGGAGCTGCAAAACAAACAATAAAAAATACGAATAAAGTTTTTACTTTAATTGTCCAAGTTTTTATAACTCTGGCAGTTGCAATAACATTATCAAGAGCTGAATTAAAATATTTTTTTTTAGTATATTTATTGAATACGGTGTTGAATAGTAGTAGTAGATATTATAATATATCTACTACTACTATCTATGGAATTTATTCAGTGGGTTTTGAGTAGAACAGGGCGATTAAAGTCGGTGATTAAACTTTTAGTGCAACCAAATAGTTAGACTTCATTAAGATTATGCCAAGTTTTTTTAAGGTTAGTATAGGTAGATGGTAAAGCCTTTACATCGCATGGGGTCACGTGGTGTCGCATGTCAAGCCACGTGCCCGACCGAGCGTAAACACAAGGGCAAATGTTGTCTCACGGAACTCTATCATATGTGTGTTCAGACACGCTCTTGGCCATATTTATTACATATTTTGTAATATTGACCACTAGTTGTAGCCAAAACATAAAAGAAACGTTTCTAATAGGTGATAGAATAAGCTTCTTTTCCGTGATGTTTTCCTAGTCATTGATCCCGCTATGATACTGCGCGGAATTGCCCCACAGCGCGACCTGCGTTACCAAGTTTTCTGCAGAAATAGCCAAATATTATGAATTGATACTAAAAATCGCGAATAAGTTATGCTCATGAAACCTACTACCCCTACTTTGGGTAGTAGGTTTCATAGTTATGCTATTAGAGAGAAATAAAATTTTGGATGTTTATCAGAAAATACGATTGTGACTCTTCGTTTCCACTCGACGGATAATTTCTGTACTATAAAACAGTTCAAAAGTGACAAAAAAAGCTCCTTTCCAGTTCTGCTATCCTAGTAATCGATGCCGTTAGCAGCTGCGCGCATTGCGTAACCGAGTTGCGCTACAGCAGCGTGACCTGCGCGACCAAGTTATTAGCGGAGATGGCCATTAGAGAAAAATAAAACTTTAAATGTGCAGCTCATACTTTTGTTAAGAAAATACGATGGTGAGTCCCCCTTGCCACCAGACACATAAGTTGGTTGTAAGTACTAAAAGTTCAAGAAATACGATGGTAGCTCCTCGCATACTGCACTAAACAGGTGGCAAAAGGTTATAATTGAACATCATTTTTTGATCTGGACCTTTTGGAGTAGGACGGAACATAAAAATAGTATTTAGTATTTTATTTAAGTCGTTATACTGCTGCGCGCATTAAATTGATATTACACGGCCTCGAATTGCGCGACCATGATAAACAGAGGAAGTGATTTAATGAGGGAACTAAAAATAATGAATTGCCGGGTGAGAGATGCCTTTGGAAAATGCAATGGTGGCTCCGGCTTTCCATCCAGCAAATAAGTTGGCCGGACAACGTTTAGGAAATACGATGGTAGCTCCAAAGTTGTCGCAGTGTCCGACTTGGGTTTTCTTTTCGTTTATGCTATCCTAGTAATTGATACCGTTAGCTGCTGAGTGAATTGCTATCGGGCAAACTAGAAAAGGTGTAATGTACATTATAGGTACAGCGTTACAGTAATTTAACACAGGTAGGGCCAGTGCTTAGTAATCATAAAAATAATAATAAAATAAAAACGTTCGTAAATTGTTTTTTTTTAAATAATCATATAATAAATCATCATCATCATCAGCCAGAAGACGTCCACTGCTGAACATAGGCCTCCCCCTTTAACCTCCACACTGAACGACATCCTGCCATCTGCATCCACTGGATGCCCGCGACTCTCACAATGTCGTCGGTCCATCTAGTGGGAGGCCTACCTACGCTTCGTCTTCCGGTTTGCGGTCTCCACTCAAGAACCTTTCTTCCCCATCTAGACCAGGGTAGAAGCCTTCAAAAATGGTAAAAAGTGAAAAAAAAATAGTAGTAGGATGAAACCCATTATAAAAGGAGGGGAATATGATAAAAATTAAAGGAAAAATAAATTACAGGCGATCTGAGTTCGGGAAGTGGGAGGGAGGGGGGTTTAAGGGTAAAAAATGGTTTATCTCAATTTCCGGTAAAACTACAAGTCCTATGTAAAAAAGATAAATGGAAAAGTTGTAGGTAATAAAAAGATCTACAACTTTTATTTATACAATTTTTTTACATAACCTCAAAATTTATGTGAAAAATTCAAATAACCAAGTTTTTGGTTTTTTATTTAAAAAATTTTCATTTTTTTTTTTCTACGATGTTTTGATGAAAACTTTCCTTTTTATGTCCCAAATACACTAATTTATTTGATTTAAAATATTTATTTTTTCACCTTATTTTGACTTAATATCAAAAAAGCACCCTAATTTTCAATCGAAAATTCTCGTGTCAAAATATTAGTTTATTTTTTAAAATCGGTGTGCTGTACATAGGTCTCCCCCATCGATTTCCAAAAGGGCCAGTTGGAAGCGGCCTGCATCCAGCGTTTTCCTGCGGTCTCTTTTAGGTCGTCTGTCCATCTTGTAGGTGGACGTCCTACGCTGCGCTTTCTGGTCATTGTCTCCACTCGAGAACCTTTCGGCCCCATCAGCCACAGTTTCTGCGTGCTATGTGCCCTGCCCACTGCCACTTCAACTTGTTAATCCGGTGGGCTATGTCGGTAACTTTCGTTCATCTACGGACGGAGTTATTTGCTCACATATTTATAAATCAATTTAATACCAAAGCTTGTATGACATCAGTGAATGTGTGCCTCACGCTATGGCGACATAGCATTCCATGTAATAAAAGCAAGTAAGGCACCTTCGTACAACGCCTTGAATATTTCTACCGTAAACAGATCATAGGACTTTACGATAATAAGCATGTACGATTCTCTAGCCTTCTTGGTAAAGGAAATGTTTAAATGTTTGCTGTGACAGAGTACCATAGCAGCGGCATATTTATGTGGTTTGTCGGTACGTATCGTGTTCAAGTATGGCCTTGGATCATGCAACACTTTCGACTTGAATAAGTAACCATGAATTTGAGAATTATTATGAAAGTAAGGCTTTAAGAAAATATGGAACTTTCGATTGTTCTATAAAATCACAATAGGGAAGATGATTAACGTTTATCGTTGAAACCAATAGCTTTGATGAAGAATGTAAGTAAATATAATAGTTAGGGAGGCGAATAGGGGAATTTTCGGTAATACTCGAGCGTGGCAGTTGAAGATATGAGAGATACCTTAGACCTAATAGAACAACCTTGTAAAGTATTTAGCTCTATATGTAGTGACGCGCGCCTAGGATAGACGATCAGATTAGTAAAAAAAAAAACGATAGTCTGAAATACTCGAGCGCGTCAGATTAAGATATTGGGGGTTGATTTTAGTGTTTTAAGACTAAATTTAACTAATCTGACGATAAGTCCTTGACGCCGCAGAGTCATAGGGTCGCGAACTTGTAAAAAAAAACGTTAATCCGGCATTCTCGAGCGCGATTTTTTTATTTTTTATTTTGAAGAATATACTCTAAAACTTACTAAAAATACAAAATCTGCCGGTTTCCGCATGACCGGAAGTGTGGAGGAGCCATTTCGTCTTCCAAAAAACGCGTTGCGGCATATATAAGGTCGGGGAAAAAGTTTCTTCGTATTTTATAAACAAATTCAAGACATATTTTTTTCAAGTTTAATTACATTTAATTATAATATATATGTACCATTTTGTTCGATAACTTGTTGCCATCTTTTAGGTAGTGACATGACCCCGTTGCTGTAGAAATTTTGGGAATTCTGATCAATAAAATGCAACAAGTAGTTTTGACAGTCCTCTCTTGATGTTAATCTAACACTACCCAAAGAATTCTGAAGAGATCGAAACAGGTGGAAATCTGAGGGTGCAAGGTCAAGGGTGAGAGCTATGTGGTGGATGCATTAACACTTCCTAACCAAGCTCTCTAAATTTTTGCTGAGTGGCCAAAGATGTGTGCGGTCTGGCGTTATCATGATGAAAGACCACACTCTTTATGTTGATCAATTCCGGCCGTTTTTTCTCAATTTCTTGTTTGAGTCTCATCTGCTGTTGGCAGTAGAGATCCGAATCGATGGTTTTGCCCGGCGGTAAATGCTCATAATGAACGATGCCCTTCCAATCCCATCATACACACAGCATCACCTTATTACGTGTTAATCTGGGTTTCGCTACAGTCTGTGGTGCTTCACTGCCCTTTGACCATGATCGTTTGCGCACATTCTTGTCGTAGGTGATCCATTTTGCATCACCAGTGATCAATCTTTTCAAAAACGGTTCGGTTTCTTTACGTTTCAATAGAGAATCGCAAATGAGTACACGATTCATTTGGTTTCTTTCAGTGAGCTCGTGTGGCACCCAAATATCGAGTTTTTTTGTATACCCAGTTATTTTCAAATGGGTCAAAACTGTTTTGTGGTCAATCCCCAGGTCTTCAGCTACGTCGTAACTACAAATATGCCGATCTTGGTCCACTTTTTCAGAAATGGCATCAACTTTATCCGTAACAGGGCGACCAGAGCGAGCTGCATCTTTGACATCAAAATTCCCGGACTGAAAACGCTTGAACCAACATTGTGCTACTCTTGATGACACTGCATTAGGTCCATAAACGTCACAAATTTTATTCGCGGCTTGTGTCGCATTTTTCAGTTTTTTGTAATAAAATTTCACAATATATCGAATTTCTTCGTTAGATTCACTCATTTTATCGAACAAAAAAACAATTGAAAAATGGCGGGAAATTGCTTTTTACTTTTTATATTCCTTTTTTAAAATGTCATATTTTTAATGGTATCAAAACCAGCCAGATACAAACAGTACAACCCATGAGATTTTTACTACAACTTTATACATACAAAATACGAAAAGACTTTTTCCCTGACCTATTAAGTCGCCAACGATACATTTTACAAAAATAAAGTTTAAATAAACAAAAAAGGTAATTTAATTATAGACAAAAAAAGGTCTCTACATTTTTGTCCAAAGTTAAAACTTTTTGTCTTGAAGCATCATAAAAACTAAAACTCCCGGTTTTTTGAGTATATCTCGAAAACTAAGGGGGTTAAAAAAATTATATGAAATAACGATGATTAAATTATGTGACTTTTATTATATCTCAAAAAAAAATTTTTTTTCTAAAGCTTCTCGACAATTTTCGTGGACTCGGATAAAGTTACGTGTGTCTGTATACAAATAAAGTATTATTTACATATACAGTTTCATGTATGTATATTATTCAATAGCCTGTTGATCCTCAAATTGTTTTTTGGACGTACCGTAAGCAAAACGAAGTGAAGAATTGAAGCAAAAAAGAGGAATTTGCCATAAACATGTAATACAGACTAAGCGCTTCGCAGAAATATGCCGTCCTACCAGTATTTTTCCTTACAATACAATTATAATACAATTTTTATATAATTTAATTTTTTTATACAATAAATAATACAATTCGGACTACATTTCATTTACATTTACGTTAGTTGTATCTATTGCTTTATTGTCATTCTTAAATTTCCCGTTTTATAAAGGAGAAAGAAAGGAAAAAAAAGAAACCAAAAAACCTTTTTTGGTCAGATTAACAGAACCCACCAACATTTTTGTCAGATTAAGAAAATATGCTTTCAGGATACCGAGATAAACCTCCCCTATGAAAATCTGACGCGCTCGAGTATTTCAAAAAAACTTTTTTTTTTGCATTTTCAAAAATTCATCGTAACTTATCGTCACGCCGAAATCGTTAGTTTTTTTAAAGGGAGCTTCCTTGGGGCCTACTTAACACCCCTTCCGAAAATCTGACGCGCTCGAGTTTTTTTTTTGCATTTTTGACTACTTTTTATGCCTACCCCCACCACGCAAACCTGCAGATTAGTATACCGTTGTTATCAGAGGCACTTGGAGCATACGTAGTATGAATATCTGACGCGCTCGAGAATGCCCAATTAACTGTTTTATTTTACATTTTTGAAAAACCGTACACGCCAAACCCACCGCTAAAATGGTTTTTACCATACGAGCTTTTCTTTTCGAAATTATTTTATCTTTCGATTATGATAGGTCTCGACGGCGCCGATAAATTACGCCATTTAGCTACCTCGCCTCCCTAACTATAATAACATGTTTATTGAAAAATAATTTAAATCAGTTATTAATGTTCTGATATTTATATCTATATATATATAAAATAAAGTCGTGTTAGTTACACTATTTATAACTCAAGAACGGCTGAACCGATTTGGCTGAAAATTGGTGGGGAGGTAGCTTAGAACCAGGAGACGGACATAGGATACTCTAAAAACGATTTTGATGAAATTTTGTGTTCCTGGAGCGGGTCATAGTAGCGAGGCCGAAGGCCGAGCTAACACCCGTGCGAAGCCGGGGCGGTCGACTAGTATTTAATATATTACATATATTACATATATTGACTGCCTCGGTGGCTCAGTTGGTAGTGATCCTACTTTCTGTGCTTGGGGGCGTGGGTTCGATTCCCATCTAGGACAAACATTTGTGTGATGAACATTTGTGTTTGTTCTATGTCTGGGTGTTAATATCTATTTAAGTATGTATTTAAAAATATATATGTATGTATATCAGTCTCTGGCAGCCATATTACAAGCTTTGCTTAGTTTGGGGTCAGATGACCATGTGTGCAATAATGTCCCAGATATTTTATTTTTTATTAACGTTTAAAGTTTTTGGTAGAGAAAACTCTGTCCCTTTCTCACAAAACAAAAAATTACGTCACGCCTCTGTGCGCCATACTTGTCAGAATATAATTTATATGGCGTACAGAGAAGTGACGTCAATATTTGCCGTTTCGCGCTCTCTGTCTAGCATGATTGTAAAATGCCTTTAAGTTGCTTATTTTGATCAGATTTTTATTAATCAGCTATATTTATGAGCTTCATTTGAATAGGTTAATTAATAAAAAAAACTGTCATCTAGTCTATTCTGTTTTTTTTTAGTTGTAAAAAAGAACAGTACTCAACAGGTAGTTGTTTGAATTAGGCGTTACTTCAAAACAAAGCACATTTTCAACAAATTTCCACAACTAAACACCTACAATAATATAACTTAAAAAAAAAAAACTACAAATACAAATTAATTAATTATTCGTGTATAGTATAATTGTTTTGTTTGTTTCAGAATTAATTAATTACATTCAATTTCCACCATAGTTATTTTTACATTTATTTTATTTTTGTTTCAGTTTAGGGTAAATTAGCATAATTGACAAAGGCCATGGCAAGATAAGGGAAAAATCTGTGCCTTAGGCTTGATTTTTATTTGTGACGATATAACACTTCATATCATAAGAAACTACCATGTTATGTTTCAGCAAGCAATGTTTTTCTTCCGATTTTTGAAGAAAAAATTATATAAAAAAAAAAACATTAATTTATTTTTGAGTTTAACGAATTTCTTCATGCTTCACATATATTATTCTTCAGTAAGTGTACAACACTTACAATATTGACGTAGATAAAACTAACTGATAGATAATTGAATCTCCTTGCATTTGTGCATTAGTACTTGCCATTTTTGGCAACAAATTTGTGTTTTTTGACACATCAAAAAAAATTACGTGCATTGTGGTATACGAAGGATATTTTCTAAAAATGCCTCCTTATACTCGCTATGCTTAACAAAAATAAAAGGTAGTCTAATTAACTAAAGAAATTAAAGATTATGTATTAAGCTACTAGTCTCTGTATCATAATTATAAGTAAAGGACTCAAACCGAAGTTATGTAAATTTTATTCATCCATATTACATGTACCTATCAGTGGTTTTTTTTCGGATAGCACATTTTTTGTGTCTTGTTAGAAATTGCTGATTACGCAAAGTACGAATATTCGATACGTATTTTATACATCAAATTCCATAGAAACCATTTCAAAATTAAATTTTCGTACTTGCTCACATTAGGTAAGTACTTAGTAGGCTACTTCTTAATGCAAATATAGGTAATACAGGTTAGGTTAATTATTTTAAGTTTTAATTTTTAAGTTAAGTTGTCGTTTATTTTCTGTTTTTTAAGTTGTGGTTAAGTTAGGTTATTCAAATACATTTATTTAATAACGGACTGCATGTTTTTCTTGTCATGTTGATGGACTATTCAGTTACACAATTCACGTTATTGGCGAGCAATTAGACCACATTTGTCCATTCTCGATTCGTTTAATGCCAAAGTTACTATTTCAAACAAGTTTTTTTTAAGTTATACAACGTCGTAGTGGTAAAAATACAATAACGAAATCTTTCGCAACCCAATAGCAAACAGCGTTTTTCAAATGTTTGATCGGCGCCCTTGCACCTAGGGCTACAACCGCGGTCGTCGCCCGGCGGACAAACAGGGGTAAGTGAGAAAATAAAGAAATCTCTATGTTTTCACAAACGCCACTCGACAATTGCTTTTTTTGTGACTGATTTTACATATTTTTATAACTGCTCACAAAATACGCAAAAAGAATTGGTTCTTCACGGGTTCTTTTTGTGAGGTAAATTATATGTTTGTATAATTTCACCATATTTTGTTATTCTATAATTATAAATTCATAATTAAGTCAATTACTTTTTAGCTCTGGGGTAGGTATATTTGTACAAACCATACGATAAGCGAAAACATTTTCCTACCACTAAAAGTTATCTGTTTTGATTTTTTGGTTGTTGTATGTGATCGACATAATTAAATACTAAGCTTAAATAGAAAAAAAATTGTTTTTTTATACATAAACTTCTCAAAACTTTAAAAATAACAGTAAATGTCATCATTAAAAAGCAAATTAAGTACTGTAATTGCTGAATTGAAAAGAGAAAGAAACATCCAGAAATCGTATAAAAATTAGGGTTGTTTCCTTGACAACAGATAAGTCTCCCGAAACAATTACCAGACAATAATCATACGTCTGTACAAATAGAAACGTCAAAATATGTCCGCGGGAGCGCGATATTGAATCCCAGATTGGGGTGCGATTGTAATCAAATGGCTAAATGGCATAGGGTAGACGAAAAAGGACACTGAGACTACCAGTTCATTCCTGAGCTATCAGCATGATTTCTCTCCCGGTCATTCTCATGTCTTTCTCTATTGATAATGATAATGATAATGATAACTTTATTCATAATAATAATTACATGTCAACAGTTTAAAAAAAAAATCATAAGAAATATTAATATTCAAAATCAATAATATAAAAATGTCATTCTAATAATCGTAATAGGCATTAGTTATTTACTCCAGTTTTGGAATGAATTCCTCTACGCTATACGGTGCCATATCGGTCAGAAATAATGTAAGGTTATTTTTAAATAAATAAAGCGACTTGGCATCCCTTATGGGTTTCGGCAAGGCGTTAAATAATTTTATGCCAAATATTTGGGTACATTTGTGAGATTTGGTTAGCCTTTGTATGGGCATAATCAAGGTATCCTTATTCCTAGTTATTTTAGAGTATTAGAGTGGCCGACATCAAAAATGATACTTACTAGTAGCATACCGAGTTTTTATCCGCTCTCTTACAGAAACAGTAGCACATAGGTGCTAATCCGAGGTGTAAGCTACCTTCGGACCAAATTTTATTTTAATCCCTTGAGCCGTTACAGAGTTGAATGGGAACAAAACACTATACTCAATACTCTATAATTTATTGCATATTATGAAATTCACATATTACACAGATCGTAGGTAGCATGTTTAAGGTAGGTATCACATAATGATTTTAATTGGGTATGACACTAACTTACACACTCATATATCTCTAAATTTTCGTATAATAAATTACTAGATAATAATAAATTTTCTGAAAATAAGTTAACGAGTTCATTTTAACCCCTGTTTTTAATTATACGTAAATCGGGACACTTTAGTAAATACCTCTTGCTGGACGTTTTGACTACGTTGCAAAGGCGTGGTCACGAGTTGAAGACTGCGTTATTTTTTTAACTTTGAACTAAACTAAAAAAAAACTCTTCACATTTGTATGCCGCACCTGGCAAGGACATGCGATACAACATTACAATTTGTACAACCCTGTATTCGAGTTCAACGTCGAAAACGCGAAAAAATTAACAGTTGTTCCATATACATATGTAAACTAGTAGGAGCAAGCGAGACGCTTACTATCAGGCTAGTGACTGAATTGTCTCGTAACTCAGTTTCATAAAACCCATTTTGTTGAGCGTGAATGGCATTTTTCTATGTAAGTAACAACCAATTTTTTTATTGCGATATCAGGGTTAGTCCATATAGTAAAAGGTGTTCAAAATTATAAATACAATAACACCCTTGCGGCTTAGTATCACCGTCCTGTGTAACCCTGTTTGATCTTCTTTTATGTTGCGTAAAGCCGACAGCTTTTAATACCTAAAGCGTATCTTTCCCCGCGAGCGCCTAAGGCACAAACAATATATATTTGCGCCTCCAGTGCCACCCGTCTTGCTTCTCATTAGCACCGTTGGCGTTGATTTGGAACGCGTCCTAATATTATCCGGGAATGTCAATTACTTTTTGTCTGTAAATTCTAACATAACCTCTGTACATTCACTTCTTCTTAGTGGAAAACGCCTTTTTATACATTGAAATATTTTAAGCACCTCAGATCTAGGATGTCAAAAAATGGGAAGTCATTGGCAAGCACCACTGAAGTGAGAATTTTTTCGTTTAGCGAACTATAATTGGCCGCCAATTTAGAAGAAAGATAGCTTAAGACACAGCTTTAATCCTTCTTCTGAGTTTGCCAACTACTTTAGTAAAAGTCATATAATTGACACATTCAATGCCATGATTGCATGATAGAAACTGACATTTTAGGTTATGCAAACTTATCGCCATTTTAATTTGACCAACGAATAATATTTGTTAACCCCGGAAGATCATAAGGGTACTGGGATTTCGTATTTCTCTCAGATTCTACGAAAATGAAATTTTTTGTATGTATTAGGTCGGTACCATTTCACTAGACAGCAAATTATATATAGTGATACAGAGTGTTTTGATAGACGAGTGGGACAGGGACATATTATTATAAAGATGATACTTTATGTTGTTTTTTTTTCAATAAAAACATACCAATGCAACCTAAACGGTGTTTGATCGTTTTTAGGGTACCGTACCCAAAGGATGTAAACGGGACCCTATTACTAAGCCTACGCTTTCTGGCTGTCTGTCCTTTCTCTTAACGGCTGTATCTTGCGAACTATAATAGATAGTCCGTAATAGATAGAGGTCCCGAACAAACGTTTTTTAACGTATTCTGTCCGGCGTCAAACTTGGAATGATTATAGCAAAGTAAAACAACAAGTTATAAATACTGGCCAAGTGCGAGTCAGTAACAAATTTCTGTTGTGTTTTTGTGTGGTACGGAATTCTTAGTACGTGAGCACGACTCAATTTTATCAAAACTACAATAATTTATTCACACAGGTATTTGGTGTAGGTTATTTAGATATATTTTTGGGTTAACATCGAATACCCTCCCAAAACATAAGCAAAGCTTCCAAAGTACGTCGATCGACTAACCTAACGTCCTGTATTTTCTTAAGGTATTTTATATTGCGTGTTTTTCCGCTCCTTTGTTCGTCAGCCGTCAATAGTGAGACCACACCCTAACTACCAAAGAGGGTTGCCAGTAATGCACTGAAGTCGATTAATTATCGCTTTATTATTATTTAATGGGCCCACTGCCGTCTTTATTGTTGTTATTACCTGATTCTTTTAGTTGTAGTTGCTACACTGTAGTGTTTTTTTAATGGAATGGATATCAGGCATTTTTACGGTACTTGGTAATATAAAAAGTTATCAGTTAGACTGTTGATCTTGTAAAAAGCTTTAATTAGCTTGCCCTGTTAGTACGTGTATGGGACAAATCTTGCAACTGAGTTTTAAATCAGTTATCCCCAACCGATTGAGCTGAGATTTTGCTTAATCGTTTAGTTTGAATAAAAATGCATGATTAGTTAAGTGACGTCATTCGAAATCCAATATGGCGGACTCCCAAAGATGGCGGATCAGTTATTTTTATGCACCCCTACGATATGGGTATCAACTGAAACAGATTGCTGAGAAGAATAACAAAAGCTTGGATTAAAAAAGATTTTTAGTAATAAAAAGTAACAGTGTAATAGTAAATATAACATAATGAGTTCTTTTGGCATGCTTAGTACACAGAAATAGATTTAGCGTATGTGTACCTAAGTGTATATTGCCTTCAAAAACTGGCACCAAAAATGTACAGCATAAAAATGCCCCTGACTTCATTGTCAGCATGTCTATACGGCGTCATAATTGGAATACAAATTTCGCTCTTTGCCCGCGGCCGCACGTAGGGCAGTGATTTGGCCCTTTGTGCCTTACACATTAACTCGTTCAAGCCTCCAGCTATACCCCACACTTACACCACCTTACACACGATAAAAACCCCTATTCTGTACACAGAAGACGCACTTTTCATCAGTACAACATATGACACGCAATTTTCGATTCTCGTCTAAGGCCGTAAGAACCAAATTGCCGTTGGTGCTAAACGAAGTTCTTGACGTTGCCGTCAGACGATTTCGGACTGTGTCTCTAATGAATAGGGTGTAATTTAGGTACAGTGTGCTGCTACACCATTGGCTAAAGATTAGTGCTGGTAATGGTTCGTAATTATAGTAGAAAAGGCTAACATCGTAAGGTTCATTTGGCGCACCAATCAGTGGTAGTGCGAAGGGTTCTGAAGAGCTGAGCATTCTCTGATTCACTTAGAACCAAACAACTTGAACACATCTCTACTGAAGCTTTCCTGTTATTAACACCTCGTAGAGCAGGGTTAAGTGAATCCCGATCAATAAGTACCTGATTTGAGGCGTAATAAAATCGACTGGTTTCTCAATGGCCAACTTAAAATAATTTCTTCTGGTTAAAATATCAGTTGGCAACATCTTTACATATTTAAGTAGGACTTTTTTGGCGCTAATGTGAAAAAAAAAATGTCAACTCATAGTATTATTTTTCTAAACTTGTATATTTTCGAGTGTTTATGTGTAATAATGGTAGATTATTGTTTATTAAGTACAGTGATGACATATGGTACTGAGACGTTGACCTTAACTTTTGGCCTTTTGGAGAAACTCAGAGTCACACAACGGGCAATAGAGAGAGCTATGCTCGGAGTTTTTTTGCGCGATAGAATCCGAAACGTGGATATTCGACAAAGAACCAGAGTCATCGACATAGCTATTAAAATTTACAAGTTGAAGTGGCAATAGGCAGGCCATATCGCTCGAAGAGGCGACAACCGATGGGTAAGAAAGGTTCTTGAGTGGAGACCACGAACCTGAAGACGCAGCGTAGGTAGGCCTCCCACTAGATGAACCGACGACATCGTGAGAGTCGCGGGCATCCAGTGGATGCAGATGGCAAGATGTAGTTCAGTGTGGAGGTTAAAGGGGGAGGCCTATGTTCAGCAGTGGACGTCTTCTGGCTGATGATGATGATGATTGTTTATTAAGTGTTCTTAAACGTGCGCGAATGAAGGGAAGCGATATAATAAGTTTCAACAAGTATTTTTGTGATGTTTCCAAAACTCCACAGTAGCCTCTAGTAAAGTCTCCACCACTTTATTAGGGCATGATTTGGACTTGGCCTTAACTTAATACTTACTTTGCTTGACTTTTACTTGTTTGGCGTTATTTAATACCTTGTATACCATGTTATTATTCTGACTGAAGGATCCTGGGTACATGGTCACGAAATAAATTATTATGTTTTACAAATAACTGGTGAGAATCATAGGTGTTAAAAACAATAATATTTAATGACAGTCCATGTCTACTTTTTACTGTTACCTGTTTCTCCCGCAGAGATACTACAGGCAGTCATAATTGTAATGTTTGACTTTTTAAGAGTTCAAAGTGAGTTCATAAGATAAGTTTGCCAGTCCTGGTTTCCGATTTACTAGGCCGAAAGGCAAAGTTAGTTACCTAAAAAAGTGTGCATGTGATCAACGGATGACGAAACTGAGATATTGAAGGGTCGAACTCTCAGCAGCACCGCGTAGTCTGAAGTATAGTGGCATAAAATCAGACACCCTGGACTGCAAGCGAATCATTATCAAACATTCGGTGTTTGAACTCATATTTTTTTTAAATGGGACTTATCGCGCATTATTTTATTTAGGTGATAATTATCAATATAAAATAACCGACTTCAAAAAAATGACAGACTGGACACAGGAAGCACCAGTTTTCAGATAAAAAAAGATCCATCAAAATCGGTTCACCCAGTCAAAAGATTTGAGGTAACAAAGATAAAAAAAACAGTTGAATTGAGTACCTTCTCCTTTTTAGAAGTCGGTTAAAAATAGTTACCTTTCGCTCGACGTTTCGAACATAACACAATGGCCGTTATTACGGTGATACGGCCATACATTGCGTAACATTTAAAATAAGATGTATCACTACTCCATTATTTCAAAGTTGATCAGCCATTAACATTACCAGAAATATGTTCTTGTCCTTACAGCATGTTTGTTAAGCATACGATCCCTTGGTGACCCCAAGGCTGTAGTTGCCCCTGTTTGTCAGGACCCCTGCGAGCAAGGACCCCTTGCCAGCCGGCGACGGTCCGCCGCCTCGACACTCTCGGTCAACATACCGTGGGCAAACATGACGTCTCCGATGAAATTTATTGTTTGGGAAGCCGAAAGGTCGATCCGGGGGAGTTGCTTTCATTGACCAAATCTGTATAAGTAAAATTATTTAACTTAGACATCAGATAGAGGTAACACGTAAATTAATAAAATCAAATCAAATACATTTTTACACACATCATCTGACCCAAACTAAGCAAAGCTTGTACTGTGGCAGCCAGAAACTGATATACATACATAAGTGAAAATAAACTCAATAAGTAGGAAAAGGGCACGTCTTAGAGATGACTTGACAGACGAAGACTTACGTCAAAAACTCAATAATTAAAATAAAAAAAACTTCTGTCTACTATAACGTGAAGCAAAAATCAATCAACAATATTACCGGTTCCCCTTCGACAATTACTCGATTATACGACTCGAATCAAATGAACCATCAGAACACAAAACAATCGCTCGTGACTTCAGACAGAGTCACATGAAGTTAAGGGGCAAGTGGCTTCTAAAAGTGAAAAGCTGGTTAAGGTCAATTCAATACGGTGTTATTTTGCAATTGTATGCTTGATCGGCACAAGCGCTATACAAAATAACAAATACCGTAGCCAAGTGTTTCGAAAAAAACAAGGCTAATGGAAGTCTTGAATTATGTACTTCATATCTTCTCAAAGCATCGAAACTTTTTTTTAATTTTTTTTTAAAGTTTATTTTACAGTTACATAAAAACTGAAATCCGAGACATAACAGTTGCATTGTCTACTAGAATTTTGAGCTTAAACATTTCAATGTCGTGTTTAGAACCGAAGAAAAGAAATTGTTTAAATTAGAACGACTGTCAAGGCATTTTGTAAGAAATTTGTTGTAGCCAGTTGCAACCATATAAAAGAAATGTCAGTTATTCGAAATCAATTAGCAACAGTGACGCGGAGTTCGATGCGTTGATCTAAATAAGAATGTTCAATCAAGGTTCTGTCATAATGCCTGGCGACAGATTTTCCTTCTAATTTCCGTTCTATTTACTTCTATTTTCTGTGTTTAGAACCATATAAAATGTGTTGCTATTTAATTTTTCGTTCTCTATGCCCCTTTTGTGTACACCCTGGAGCCTGCCCGTCGCATTGCACCGAAGACACGACGGCCGAACGTCCCACCAATTTCTCTCGAAATCGAAATCGTAATGACTTTCGTCAATTCTATTTTATTGCTTACAGAACGTAACTTAATTCTGGACCCTACAGGTGACTGCTGTGCTGAATTTACAGACTGAGAATCACAGTACAGTAGTGTAGCATGGTGAGGGGACCATCCTGATAGCTATTCAACCTAATAGTTAGGATGCTGCGTTTTTATAAACCTTCCGGTTCAAATCTTGTGATTGATTTCTCGCCTATTACTTCCAAGTTTCTGATAGAGCTAAAATTCTCGAATGGCCATACCTGAATGATTATAGTAGAATCATTGGGTTGACCCGTTGGAAGGGTACTGGAACTTTCTAATGATAGGCTCGTCTTTTTTTTGATACCATGATCATTTAGTACATCAAATAGCGAGTGTCATGATGCAGCCTGAAAGTGGCGACTGATACTTTCTAATGGCAAACTGTAGATCCATACAGTTTGTATTAGTTTTGTTATCAACGAGCACTCTTTTATTACAAGTGACGGCTAGCAAAAAGTCTGTTGTAAAAAGTTTGTTACCGTGATAATTATTACTGTTATATTTTTACATTAAGGTTTAAGTTTGATTTTACATGAAACTTTTCACTAAGTCGGACTTAATGATATTTTATATGAACATAGTGATCTTGAGTGAATTTCAAAAAAGCAAAAGAAATTAACTTTCTTGCCGACAATAATAATCTTGAAACACGCCACTGTTCCAGAAAATAATAGACATGAAACTAAGCTACTCCGTCAAAAGACAAACTCCCAATCATCAATTCCGCATATCAATGACTGCAGCGATTCCAAGCTTTCGCCATCCATCATAATCACGGCGATTATATCGCCAACCCCTACCAACCCTCATTTAACCACCCTCGATTTAACAGCCATTACGTGTATTCGACGAGAACTTGTCTTTTCGTAAGTCAGTGATGAGTTGCAACTTGTAACTAATCGACATCTTTCATCTTTTGATAATTTGACAGCTTTGATGTGCCAGTCTTGTTGGATGCGTAAAATACTCGACTGTGTCCCTATCTATCGAAATATAATTGATTTTGCCTTATGCTTAGTACGAACAGTACTCTTGGTCGTATTTTTTTATTTCTTTACTTGACAAAAAAATTCACAGGAGTGACTATAGAGCGACAGCGTCCAACATGAAAATTGCCATGACTTTGTCCAGTCTCTGATAGAAGAAACTAAACCTGAAACAGAGCATAATGTGATTCCCAGTTTTTTTTATAAACCTTACAAGAGTTCACATAGTCAAGGTACTGAAGTGGAGACCGCGTATCAGCAAACGTAGAGTAAGAAGCCCTGCAGCCAGGTCAAGCGAAGACATGAAAGGCGGCTGGTGGCACGTGGATGTGTAACGCAGAAGATCGTGCCTCGTGTGGCGCTCTTTAGAAGAGGCCTACGTCCAGCACTGGACGAACATCAAATAGGCTGATGATGACGATGAACAAGAGTCCAATTTTACATTGTACAGATACGTTATATCACAAGTGGTTTAATCTAAGAAAACGAAAACTTACAAACTTTTGTTCGCTGTAATCATCGAGCTGGTAAGTGCTTTTAAACCTTGAAGTTTGAACACATGGCATTTTTTCTTAAATGCTTGTATTGTAGCATTATACACCTATTACAATTTATTAAACCAGGTGTTACTTTGCGGAAGTTCATCTACAAAAATGATTATTTACAAAACTCTAGAATATTTCCCTTATATATTTTTACTTTTACTTTACAGGAATGTAGTTGTAAATATGTATAATTTATCCTAACCTCAATCGTTCGACTTGCTTCTTGACATGACATTGAAGCGGAAATCTTTTATTTTTCATCATCAACCACATCTTCGTTTACCAACAGGCGAGTTGGTGATCGAACGCGGACTTATTCACGTTTTTAAAACTAGATATTCGTATATTAGAAATAGAACTTATCGTTACAAATTCAACAGTACAACCTACAGGTTAAAAATTGCAAAATAAACGCACAAATATACCCACTCGTTTACTTGACTTGTTTACTTCAGGTTTTCAAATATCCATTTATCCCAAGATAAACATTTCACCGACAAGGTAAACCACACACGTAACGCTCTTTGCACGAAAACCCCCACTTTTTACGAGTATTCGATGAAGAAGCCGAAAACTCAATTTAGATACGATTTTCCCGTCGGGAGGGATATTATGAACGCTATGTAATGGTAATAAATTTTTTTGATGTATTGTGTCAGCTGGCTAGCGTGATATTTTGAATGCCTTGTTAGTTATTTTTAATTGCATTAATATTTCGAGTTGATCAAACTACTTAACTGATAAGTACTT
Organism: Agriopis leucophaearia; assembly: GCA_949125355.1. Lineage (NCBI taxonomy): Eukaryota > Metazoa > Arthropoda > Insecta > Lepidoptera > Geometridae > Agriopis > Agriopis leucophaearia. The sequence continues at coordinate 9,055,070 of OX421261.1, forward strand.
GGTTTTTTTTATAACTTAACTTATAAATTAGGAAAATCTTATACCTACATTGAAATTAAACACTTTTGATGGTTTTAATCGCGTTTATTTATTTTAATTCCTGTCATTAAAAAATTTGCAGTGTCTGTGATAAAAAAAAAACTATTGGTTAGTTTGATAAACGATAAAAAAATATCTAATATTTAGTTTTAAAATTAGTATCTTCTACTTGCAATAATTCATTACAGCGATGGAAAAAAAACTTTCCCTCCCGTTGGTTTAACGTTCGTCAGTCATGTTGACGTGTCTGTTACGGCTCTTAGGGTACATAAGTACTCGCATCGCTTTTTTATATATATATAAACTAGCCACGCGTCCCGGCTTCGCACGGGTGGAGTATTTTTTTTAAACATTCTAGTAATAAACCTATAAGTAATAACCTATGTTACTCAGAGATAATGTAGCATTCTAATAGTGAAAGAATATTTAAAATCGGTCCTGTATTTTTTAAGTTAATACGTTATAAACATCCAAAAATACAAATCTTTCCTCTTAGTGTAGATATCAACATAAAGCAAATTTAAACATTTGCAACGTTCATCATCATCATCATTTCAGCCTTAGGAAGTCCACTGCTGCACATAGGCCTCCCCATCGATTTCCAAAACTGATTTGATTTGTTATTCTAAAGATAATGCCAATCGGGGTTTTAATTCCATCTGTGTATTTTTATCTCATTTTGTCTTTTTGAAAAAATGCTAAAGATATAGCTCAGTCCCACGCTCCGGACTTTGAAGTTTTAACTTATTCACTAGAATTTAGGAATTACTGCTCTAAAATGAATGTATACGAGAAAAAAATAATTGGTACGTTACTTACCACTCCTAATTGCCGAGTTGCGAATGAGTCACAATATCCTTGCTTAATAGTCTGGGAGCTAACTGAAGTGTCATTAACAATTACTACTTTATTATAATGTTACAAAAGGCGCGAACTGTCGCTAGGGGGCGCCATTGTTTCAATTTGAATGTGCCACGAATTATGACTGTAATTTGCATAGACGGAATTATTGAACAGTGGGGTGGTTTTTATGAGAAGTTTTGAAGTATAGAACGAATCTGGCCTCTATTTTAATTTGTGCCAATATATCACCTCTATCGTAGCGTACATAGTATATTTTCTCAAATATTCAAACTAACTACGCCTGCAGTTTCACCCGCGTGTAACCGTATATTTTTTTCCGAATAGAAAGTACCCCATATCAATGTTTGCCCTCCGTAATTAACCTTGCAGTAATCGAGATAAGAATTTTACTAGCCTTAGCGGCAATTAAGCATTGATACACTCACGTTATTCGTCTCAGTTTTGTCTCGAGTTACAACCAAAAAAATCTCGTTCTTCTACAAACGCCTTTATTGTCTAACTAGCGACCCGCGCTGGCTTCGCACGGGTGTAAGCTCGGCGTCGCTACTATGATCCGCTCCAGAAACACAACATTTCATCAAAATTGGTCCAGCCATTTTTAAATGTAAGAACCTTCTACAAAGTATCATAAAAATTCCAAAAAAAGATGAAATCGGTAAAGGCGATCTCAAGTTATAGGGAGGCCAGGAGAAATAGGGTTTAATTTTTATATACGAGTACATACATATTATGTACAGCATGTAGCTACTTTTGATAAAAAAATCTATTTAAGTTTTAAAAAGTTTACGAAATATTGTTTTCATGGCCCATAATAAAAGTAGCAAATTTTATTTAATATTTAATATATCAAAATTTGTTTGTAATACTTTATCAAATACTGCAAAAATAACTATAACCATGTTGCCGGTAACATATACATATTATTAAGAAATACGATTACGTTCATAATTGTTGTCTATAACTAGATCTAAATTGTTTTGACCATATTTAGTTTCGTGAAACGAGGTACACATACGCAAAGAAGCTACAGATACGCTCCATCAGTAAATTGCGTAGCACTATGGATCGTAGCAGTCCTAAAACTTGCTGAAGCATTTTAAATAACACCACCGTAGCGCCTTTAGAAGCAATCGTAGCCTGCTAATGACACTTTAAGGTTGGCCGTAGTTATAAAAAAGTTGCCATAATAACGTTACCTACATAAAAGAAAAATCAAGCTGTACGAATCAAGATTGATTCGTACAGCTCACCGTAGAGAAAATGTCGTAGCACTTTGGCAAGATTCTTTGAGATTCCGTAGCACCATGATCGTAGCTCTGTATAGAGAAACCGGATTCTTAACCTACTCAGACGATACATTAAAATGAAGACTTTTTGTAAATCTTTCTTTAGGCTTTTAGTTTCTATTGTCTCATTTTTTGTTCATGTTTCTTATATTCGTTTTTTTTTTTTAATTTTTAACACATACATCTGATCCCAAACTAAGCTATGGCAAACAAAGCATGTATTATGGCTGCCAGAGACTTACATACATACATACATATATATATATATATACATTACTCGTAAATAGATTATTAAACCTATGGATTTCAAAAGGTTTACATTCGAGCTGAAATGCTTTTAGTGGAGATGCTAAAAAGCTCTATTCTTTATCAGCAAGAATTCTCACCCGGCCCCGTCACCCACTATCTATGTAAATCCTGAGGTCCCCAGTCCTCATTACGGCCACTTGTAATGCAATCTATGCACTACATCTGGGTTTTTTCCTTCATGTTGTGTGTTGGGTTGCCTTAGCGACGCTATTGGTGGCGTCTCGGTGATCTACTGTGGTAAGGAAAAATTAGACGAATTCTAGGCTTCAGATTTGCGCTACGTCCTTTTACACGTTATATCTCAGTTCGCCCGAAAGATTTTTTTTTTACCTGCAATTACGATGTGAAAACATCTATTGGCGCGCCTTGGCAGTAAACCTGACTCGTATATATGTCGTAACGAACGTGACGTCATATTATGCTCTTATGCTTTCATGTTTCACATCTGCCGGACGTCTCAAGAAGGCCAGTTTTTTTTTAGTTTTGCATTTTCCTTTTTTAACTATTTCTCACAGTTCACATTATCCCCTTGCCACATATCATTATTGGTTGAGGCGTTTTGTGGTAAAACGTAGTAAACAGAGTGAGAGAGACAATAAAGTTACTTTTGCATATCTAAAAGCCCTAACAGACGTGTCAACTTGGCTAACGGACTGCCGTCTGACCAACGGGAGAGATAGAGGAAATTTTCTTTCTCTACCGTTGGTCAAACGGTAGTCCGTCAGCCAAATCCGTCACCTCTGTTAGCTACTTAACATTGGTGCGACGTTTTTGTCTTGCGATTATATTCCTAGGAGAAACGAAACTAGGGATATTAGGCTGGAATTAGACTTATCGAAACATTTATTGCATAAAGCGTCGACGTTCACGGTTTATCTTTTAATAAAATACTCCGCGGAACGAGATGAAACTACGGTTATATGATTATTTACGCGATATTTACCGTGGTAAGGTTGGAGCTCCTGATATTTCGGCACAGTTACATGCACCATGTTCACGGGAAGATGGTGCATGTAACTGCGCCAAAATATCGGGAGCTCCTTCCACAACCTTACCACGGTAAATATCCCGTAAATAATCATATAACTGTAGTGAACAACCGTGATAGTTTCAAAAAGAGATGAAACTAGATCGAAAAAAGGAAACTATGCGGAAGATTTTTTTGCTCCTTTGATTCGGATATTTAGTATAATCCTTTCTTCTACACTTTCAGCCTACCTGCCAAATTTATATATCTTGTAACTAAAGAAGTTTTCGACATTTCGTGATGTTTCATTCATTGAATAATGGGAAGTACCTACGAGTATTTCACTTTTACGTAATATATATTTATTTATTGATCAATAGGCTTGCCCTTGACCGCCGTCATGCCTATAGAAGAAATTGATTCCCTAGACACCCATATTGTAACTATCGGGGAACACCTTTCAAGCAGCACCACGTCAAGCGGGTCGCATAATAAAAACAGAATCAAAGCGCTTAGTTCGGGTTTTCAGTAAACAAATTTCGGCTTTATAAATTGATTCATGTAATGTACATATGTATTATTTTTATTTCAGATCCATATCAGATGTTTGGTCCGACAAGCAGTCGACTAGCAAACTCAGGTAATGTGACTTATGGTTTTTACACACGATGCATCTTAGTTGCGCAGGTAACAGTAACATACGTGTTGTAAATATCATTACAATCGACTGTCCCGGTGGCCCATTTGGCCGTGGGTTCGATTCCTATACCTAGGGCAAACATTCATGTGATGGTCATTTGTGATGTGTGTTTGTTATATAAGGGTTTTAATATCTATTTAAGTAATTATTAAAAATATTTATATGTATATAAGCTCTGGCCGCCATATTACAAGTTTTGCTTAGTTTGGAGTCAGATGACTGTGTGGAGAAAAAAATTGCCCAATTTTTTTTATTTATTTTTTATATATCATAATCAGACATTTAACTTGTGTAGGTTAAGTAGCTTGATCAAGTACATCGGTGAAAGTACCCAGTGTGGAAGGCAATGCGCCTTGCTGTTACCAGCTGTTGTACTCGCAGTTTTTTAGCTGTTTCTAGCTTATTTCGGGAAAAAAGTATCATATTGTGTATACCTCATTTATGGTGTAAACTATTTTCTTGCTATGTAACTGTAATAAAAATTATATCTGTAAAAAAGGTGACAATCAGACCAAACTACAAATTATGATTTTAGATGTCAGTGTGATATTATCTTCCAGCAAATTTAGCACAGGCCGTGGACAAATTGTCTTTTCAACGTTTTTATCCCGCGAGAAATAGTCAAACATACTCATATTCAAGCTTGTCCGTCTACGCGCACAACTACGCTACAAAAACGGTTCAAAGACAATTTGTCCACGGACAGTGCTAAGCCTGCTGGAGATTCAGTAAAAAGTAAATCAATCGCCTTTATTTATATTTGACACCCAGATACAAATGACTGTGTCTGAAAAATTGGGTAAGCTTTTTCATAAGTTTTTTTTGGTAAATGTCAAGTCTTATAAACCACGTTTGAACAGTGACTCACCTTTTAAGCGAGAATTTAGTCGAAAATAATACTTAAATCTAGAAAAGAGACCCCATAAATACTTCTGTATCAAAGTTACTAAAAAATACTGGAAAACCAAAAACTAGAGCAAACTAGTTGACTTCAGAAACTGTCAGGTGCCCCTAAAAATTAGCAGACCGCAGGGTGACCACACAATAGTTACCGATAACGAAGAAACCCTTTGTCAGGCTGCCCTTCTGTAGCTCTTTATATAGGGGGTCTACAATGTAGTACGTATCGTAGTATAAGGAAGATGAAACGCACTGACTGTTGACTTGTACGTTATTACAATAGCTTAGCTGACAGGTATTGCATTTGTTATACTCTCAGAATAATAACAGAGTTACGAAGGAAATCATTTAAATCGCCTGAAAAGTTCCGATACATATGCGTTCAAAGTTTTTGGATTGATTTGAATGGGAAGCAGTTCCTCTTCCGCAAAGCGAGGGTCAGTGTGGAATTTGTAGAGCGTACTTACCAGTGATGACATTTTGTGAGTATAGTGAGCTCTATGTCTAGCAAGACCTTCAAATGCTGATACTTTCCTTAATTTTAAGCACATATTTTATTCTTCGTGCCTGGCTCTACATTTGGTCAGCTTTTATATAAAACCATATAAAATAATCAGTAACCTATTGAATGTTTACTAACAATGACCTCCATTCCTTAGGTTAGACTGAGAACAATGACTGTGGTATATGAGGTACAAACGCCAATGAAACAAACAGCAAGCTCTAGAAAGCTAATTTTGGCTTTTTGGTAAGCTTTCCAAACTATAGTACTCAAGAAGTATCTGTATAGTCACTAGTGAATCGATTCCTTTTAAACAAACCTACTCCATCGTATAGACTTCTCACCAATACCAGACGACGTGTGATGCGACCAAACAAAAACAGGCCGGTGGTATTGAAACTGATTAAATTTGAACAAATTCCTACCTTACCAAAATAGTTGTGTAGGTTTTAAATACGGTTTACAGTACGAAACCCCTGAATAGCAAAACATGATCACAAAATCAATCACGGCACGCCATCCAAAACGCGTAGGGTTGACTGCGTGGCCGCCAACGCGGTTCTCACGCGACCGGCGACCGACGGCGCCCGGCGAGGTGGCCCACGCGCCTCGGCCCGACGGCATCACAGCGTGTGGGAACAGCATTACATCACGGCACCTTTATCTGTCTGATCAGCCCTCAAAATGTTAATAGGCTTAGCAGTAAAGTGGCACGCAATTCAACGCACCTGTTTTACGGGAACGACCGATTTTACTGCACCGTTGTTAAACTCAGGGGGGGTTAATAAACCAAATGCTGGTTAAATTAACTAGTGATTATTAAACATTAGATAGAGTCAAAATTTATGTTAGTTCGAATTTGATCAAATAGCCTACTAGGTGTTTAGAATTTAAGAGAATTTTTCAAACATGATAGTGTCTTATTGAGTATTATTGAGCGTGTGATTTTTTATACATATTTTTAACGCCAGAATAGTGGAACAAGTTCGGACGAAATTTTGGCGGAGTTTTTTTTTTTTGAATCATAGAGTAGAGTCCTTTCTTACGAAGTAAAACTTTTTTTATCTTCACCACACTGAATTGGGGTTATCCTAATGAAGTCTATGAAACGTTACAACTCAATATACATGACTACAATCATGTATCAGTGCCAGAGTTTAATCTATATTGAACCAGAATTGCAGTTTGCACTTTAACCGTAATTACTATTTAATGGCCCCAAATACCCTTATAATTATTGAACATTACCGACCAGCACCTGGCTACCGGAGCGTGTAATTTTGTTATAAATCTGCGAAGCAGTTTCAAAATAAAAACAATCAACTGCACGTGGCAACCCTGGCAATTAAGGCCTGTTCACACGCCGCGCCCGTGTTTACCTGTCTTTTCACGCGGTTATTATAGCAAAGTTGCCGTTTACCTTTGTGTACACTGTACACAGTGCGGGTAGAATTACATGTTAGTCAAATATTGATGTCAATGGATGGATTTGTCTTCAATAAAGCGACAACAAATATTAGCGTTTCATTTTGTAATGTTGCAATCTTTTAACACACTCTCTGTACGTAAACACAGCACTGAATAATCAAAATAAGCCAAATAAATTTGCTCAACTTTCATTTGCATCATAAATGCAGAGAAGAAGTAACTACATATTTTTTGTCTTCTCATCTCAATCATTATCATCAACATACGCCTTCTTTAATCCGCCACTGAGTGTCGTCAAAAAATTCTCACTTCAGTGAGTGTAGTCATCTTTCTTGATGTGCTATCTTCCTCAGTCACGTACAAATCGAGTATTTATATGCCTGCATTCCAAAGAAGAGTAAAAATATTTAATAAAACACGTGTATTTTTAAACGACCGCCCAATAAAGGAATGACATTTCAAATTCGTAATTAATCGATGTTAAGACGTCGCGTTGCTACGAAAAATATGAATACGCCCAGACTAAGATATCCCAGACTGGACCCAGAGTTTTTTTTAACTGACTGAATTTATTATATTCGACTAGTTCTTGAGCAGAAAATAAACAGATGTTTATGACTTGTCAATCACAGGCCACCTGGAAACGTATGTCAATTATTTTTTGTTTGTAAATTCTAACATAACCTCTGTGCGTTCGCCTCTTTTTTGTGAAAAAACGTAATGCAACCTCTTTGCACGTTGAAATGTACACACACACTCACACATTGTCACAGGACACGAGACCAATATTGTGCGTACTTTATTTACTCAATAATCTCTTTATAAGTGAATGGCCACCCATTTACTCTAGCAACGTTCTAGCAAATACAATTTTCGAAGACTAAGCGTTCTTCAAATTATGAACACTTAATATGATAGAAAATTTGCGAGTTATTGTATGGAAATCGTGTTTTTTAATATTATTTTTATTATATAGCCGTTGCGTACGCTCTACGAAACGAACGTACGTTTGCTTTTCCTCTAAAGTAAAATTTAACAAAAAGCAAAATAAATGCTTGATGATCTCACCCTGATAATTCGCGATCAAAAGATAAAGGCAATTCATCAGCCGGCTCAAGTCAACCAAAAAAATAATAGTTCTCCGACATCCATCGCCCCACGTACAATATTTTGGCGATCGACTCATTAATTGCGAGTCATAAAATCGATGTGCCATGAGTCGATGAGCCATGAGCACAATGTATCTAGCGAGCCAGGGACTGCAAACGTTGCGACTCCAATGCCACACGAGGATAGCAGGATAGTGAATGGATCCAGTGAGCCGAGCGCTGCGAATGTTGTGACACGACCCACGGGCTCACGAAGATATAAATCACGATGCACGTCATGCACGCTCGTGTGAGCAGCCCTTTACGGTAATGTCTTTAGAAAAACAGGGTATGTTATTTCCTAAACAATCTTACATGATACCTCGTGGTTCGCTAACGCATCCTTAGTAGATACCCTTATTTGATGCCGTATCAAACAACTAGGAGCTTCTTAATTATATCAAAGCTCCAATTTGTATTTTTTCTGGATTTTAGTCGTTTTTACTTTTCAATTCATGCCATGAGTTTCAAGTAAATAAATTCAATAAATATAATAACTTCTGTACTCCATACTATTGTACTTTTCTTAGGCTTGTCTGGCTTATTTAATTAAACAGTGAACTCTCAAATAAACTCATGAGAAACCACTGTAAAACTTTTACTCACAAAAAGATCTTTAAAAAAACCTTAACATACCTACCCCAAGACAGTCACCACCCGCATAAGGTCCATTCCACACGAGTGCGCACCAGGAGCGCTCGTGCGAGAGCTGAACATAGCCGCCCAATAAGTGGGGGCCGACCCTAACCATTAGCCTATACTGCCGCCAACCGTGTAAGGATACGATACGATTTTATGATACTTTCGCTTGGGGCGTAGAGCCTTGTTCGTTTCACTGGTGAGTAAGCTTGACACGTAAGGTTAGAATTTTTTAGTTTAGAGCGTCTTTTTGACTATACAAAATAAAAAAGGTTGTAACACGGGCCTCCGGTTCGGGGACATGGTCCAACTAGTTGAACAGAAGAGTTGGATCACCACACCTAAACTCCTTCTAAAGTGTTTGCACTCGCGTTGCACCTTATCTTCAAGTCACCAACATATTTTATTTAGTGATATTTTGTCTTAGTACTTACCGGTTGTAGAAAACAAAATGTTCCCTCTATGTTACTGGTTTCGTAGGTGACCGAACCGGTCTGTTGTACCATTACCTAGAGAGATAGGTAAAGGTAAGCTATTTACACAGTCGCAAAATGTTCAGCGTTTTTCTACCCACCCTTTTCCTAAAATGGTAGAGAGAAAAGAGAATTTTACTCATTCATGCAAATTTTAACAAACTTATCGTAACACAATTTTTATTTCAGGTTCAGGGCAGATCCAGCTGTGGCAGTTTCTACTCGAGCTTCTGAGTGACTCCAGCAACGCGGGCTGCATCACCTGGGAAGGTACCAATGGCGAGTTCAAGCTGACAGATCCGGACGAGGTGGCGCGACGGTGGGGGGAGCGCAAGTCCAAGCCCAACATGAACTATGACAAGCTCAGCCGTGCTCTGAGGTAACAACTGGGTTTACACAATCTCAAGGACTGTTGACTGGCATGCTATTGGATACGTCCAGTGCTGGCCTGCAACTAAACCTATGTGAATAACATAGATGGAGCAAGCCGTGGCGAGAGACCATACCCGATCTATGCAACGCGATTTGATAATGCTGATGCAAATTTCCTTTATGTTAATGGTGGGGAAATGACATAGTGGTATATTTTATTAATTGTTTATTGTAATATATGATTTTGTTTTGTAAAGAATCGTTACCTACTTAATACAGTCTTCTTTACAAATATTGCAGTGATATACCGATAAGTCATATCCCTCGCCAGCTGGTGTCATCTATTAAAATTTGGGTACTTATAGTTTTATGTACTTTGACTAATTTCATGATTTTACGCAGATACTACTACGACAAAAACATAATGACGAAAGTTCACGGGAAGCGGTATGCGTACAAATTCGATTTCCAAGGGCTGGCTGCGGCCACGCAACCAGCGGCCAGCGACCCCGCCTACAAGTACCAGAGCGATCTGTTCATGAGCTCGTACCACCACTCGGCGAAGCTTTCGTCATTCATGGCCCCACACGCTGCTATGCCGACTTCTACAGGTAATCACAAATTTTAATTGCAGCGAATTTTCTGTGGCGAACTTTTGTGCCAAAATGTTTTCAAGTATATAATAATATAAATATATAGCAAAAACTTACTTCTAACTTCTAAACTTCATTTCTAACAATTAAACTCAAATCTCTACCACCAAAATAACATTTAAATTGTTAATCCCACACTAAAAACTTAATTAACATTTGAAAAAAACATGTCGCCCCTAAGTGGCCAGTGTAATATCATGCACCCTTCACTCGCAGGACTACAGAATCACAGATAGACAACTTTAAAAGTTAGAAGTTTTTTAAAGATTTGTTTTTAATTTAACTGCGTGTTTTGGCATTGGTACTCCTTTGGATTACGTCGTTCCCACCCACTAGAAATTCGACACCCATAAAAAGAATATTATTTGAGTCTAATCATCAATTCATTTCGATAGACATGTTTACAGTTTGGCAAATTTTACTTTGCCTACTGTAAACATGAACTGAACCTGGAATTTTTCTTCTTGTAGTCTCATTGGGGAACTGTGGGTCCCAATAAATATCGTACGACGATATGATTTTATCCTTGTATAACAAGGAACGCATTCAAGAGACGACGCTCAGTTATTGTCAAATATGGTAGTGGCGTAGCGTAGGTGGTGACGGAAGCTGATTACCCCGGGCGATGTATTTAGTGGGGTGGCAGGCAAAATAGTAGACTACTGACGATCTAAAATATAAAATATCGGCCACTGATTTTAGTAATGCAGTCCTTAATCAAAAACCACCCAAAGTTATATTTTCTTATGTCAGTTATTGTTAGTAGTATATTTTTTTTCTGGGTGGCAGATTTCTTTGCGGTACGCCTCCACCGTAAGTGGTTGGTCGTTGTAATATCCAATAACTTATCAAGGGTTATCATAATCGCTATAGCCTGAGGATCATCTATTGATCGCCCATTCTTAAATGATATGTTTTGAGGAGTTTTGAATCTGGCCTTTACTAGTTCGTGGTACAGTCGGGCACAGCAGTAATCTGCATTCTGTAATGCGACGTTACACTCGCGTGTACCAATATTTACCTAGCGCTCGAAACGGGTTGTCATGGCAAGAGTTGCAGGTTCTTGACTTAATGGAACATCCTTAAATGTCTGTTTAGGAATGTTCTATGGGAGTAACTTTATCACTTATGTGACGGAAAATCCCATATCATTCCGTAAGAAAATTGATCAGTACAAGTGAGCCCACAAATGCCAAGTTGCCATCGAGACTTTTATAGAACTTTTCTCAAACGTTGCGAGTATATATAAAGTAAAAATATTAAAACAATATGGTAATTTTTGCGTTTCACTATAAAAAAGAAATAGTTTACGTTCATCCGCTAAAAGAGGTAAATGTACAGGCCTTTTTTATGTTACCTGAAGTTGTGAAGTAGTCACTTGAAAACAATTTGGCACCCTTTTGTGTTAATCATAAGCACAGCGAACGATTTAACAATATCTGGCAGGTTTTTTAAGATGCTATTATTACCTACAGCTAGAAGTCGGTTAGTATATTATAATTCTCAACACAGGTTGTTGTTTGTCATTATTAATAATGTAAGTAATGTAAAGTAGTTATAATTAAAAATCAAATTAATACAAATACGACGTGTTAGTCGTAAGCTCATAAGCCATTAGGAAATTCCAGTGCTCTTTCGGCAGTATCATTTGATCATCTCAATAGTACCATTAATCATCTATTGTCATCCAAACCACACACACACCTGGGTCCTTACGGCTACGTTTTAACACGGACTCAAAACAGCGCTGTAAAAGCGCAGCGCGGAAAATCACGCAAACGTGAACCTTAACGCGCCGAGGTAAAGTATTGGGAAGAGACTGACCATCTCGAATAGAACCAAGCTATCTACCAGCTGGCTTATGTTACCCGTAAGTATTCATATAAATAAACAGTAAACACAAGTTAGCTAGAACTTACAAGTCAAATTATATAAACAATCGGAATTATGTGTCTTGGGAAATATGTGTAAGGCTTGAATAAGCAGCTAATTTTCACGCATTTTCACCCTCTAAAACTTGAAAAGTATGCCGTTTTTGTTTCATCTTGTTTTCCTTACCTATAAAAACAAATTAAACTTTAAAAGCAAAGAAATCAAATGTTTTTTATTAACTTGAAAAACAACATTTCATGTTTTTTTTTCTATTATTGTCTTGCTAACGGCATGTCCACGACGTGATCGAGATAAAATAAGGAGGACCAAAATTATACAAACAGGGTATATTTTTCATGTTTGTGGGTTAGTGTGAAAAGTAGGTGCTGGCATGCCACAGTAACAGCGCGCGCCTGTTTTTTAACCTAGACTTTTACACCACACAAGCTTTTTGTTTCAGCGTCAATATTTCCATCGGCTTCTTGGGGCAACTGGGGCGGCGGAGGCAGCAACCTGTATTCCCCCCACTCCATGGCCCCTCCACACGTGACGTCACATCTCGGATCCTACCCCCACTACGCATGATCGGACGAGCACTTCGCAAGGGCCAACTGGTCTCTAGACCCGCTACATTACTATTTTAACTGATTTGTTTTTTTAAAGAAAAATGTAGTATTTTGATATTACATACTACGACGTGTTTCTACCCATAGGACAAATAAAAAACTAGCAATAATTTAATGAGCAACAATTTTGGCCGTTTTTGAGATATACGCGTAAGCAAATAACCAAAAAACTTGAAATCTTTCGAGCTCTCTTTGCCTCCCATTCAAAACTTTAGAATTTCCTAAGTAATCTAAGCAAATCACTGCTTAGCAAAATCTTACAACATTTTCGTTTACAAGTATTTTTGAGCGGTCTTTTCCTGCACTACAATGTAGGATTTAGATCTATTTCCAGTTAAAAAATCTTGTGAAGTTTTGCTATATATAGATACGTCTACGTAGGAGGGATCCGACACGTACCTGCATCATTGGCACGTATCATTGGAATCACATAATGATATTTAAAAATAGCAAATCAATGGGCTCACTTTTTTATTTATAGCCGCTATAAACTACAACTATTCGTGAAAAGCTTACAAAAGTTTATTTTTTTCCACTGCCGCAATTCTTCTTTAGGTACTTAACGCCCTCGTTAAAATCCAAAGCTTTCAGGCAAAATTTAAAACAAATGTTTTAATTTGTTACTAGGTTCACATTTTTTGCTTCATATATTTCCTTCCCTACATAGGTAGGTACATACACTTTTGTAATAATTAATGGTTTATCTACATATAAACATATTTGAGCGACCTAGAAAAGTGTTTATAAGTTTATTTTAATCAATTCTAATTCATTGAATTAAAACCCTTTTTAATTTATTTGTATTATAATAAAACGTCATCAGTGTAATTAATTTGATAGGTTATTATACTTTTATGGTGACAATGAAGTCTTGAAACCCTACAAGGCTAGTCTTTTATCAAAGATTGTAAATAATATTAAATTAAGTAGAATTATTTACTTAGGAATACAATTTTATTGGAAGAATGATAAATGTGAAAAATGCGAATACTTGATGCTCATTGTGAGTTTTTGCAATAAATTTTTAAAAAGGTTATCAAAAGCTATAATTTTGCTAAACAAAATAATACTATACTAATATACAAATTTTGCGGTCCTCATAAAAACACTAGTAGGTGCACTAGTCAACTTTTCGCTAACGGAAATAACCACACGCGAAAACGTAACAGAAATTTTAAGTACTTACGTAAAGTTTTGAAGTAAGACCGTTGAAAAAACAACTTATATATTAATCCTTGCATTCCTAAAAGAAGAATATATTATTTCTAGAATTAGGTACCTCTACCTACATACCTACTAAATTATAATAACCAAAACTAGGTGCAAAAGGTAAAAGGTAGGCAAATATTAAAAATTATATCATGTGATGATTATGTTCATAAATTAAATACTCATGATTAAAATTCAAATTCAAATTATTTATTTTAAAAGAACTCGTTAAAATGCAGAACAGGTTTTGAGCAAACATAGCTAAGAACTACTGGAATGAATCCTGCTTTCTTACTACAAAAATCAAATTCTAATTATCAATAAAAAAAATCGTAACGGTTTTTGAAAGGTATCCGGGTGACGATCATAAATTGAGTAGGTAAGTACCTAGTATGATTCGATTTCGGGCTGGCTCACTCACTCTGTTACATAAGTAGGTACTAACTATATGCTAGCCTATTTAAAACGTTATTGCAAAATCAATTTTGATGGTATTCGGACATAAAAAAAACTTCATCATTAGTGGATGGTGATATTTATACTCAGTATTATAAATTAATGTCTGTAAATTATTTTTAAGAAATAATTATTGTACCTACTCATTGTGATGAATTAATTAAAAAACCATTCCAAAGAGAGCAAAGTGCAAAAATACCGATGGTGGTAGGTAATATACGTTATACTTAAACGTTAAAACGTTTTGATTCATTTTATTGAAATAACAATACACATACCCCATAAAAGGTAGGGTGTTTTTCAACACCGTAAGAAACCATGTTAGTGAAAAAACATCTGTACATAAAAGTTAGCTTATTTTTAAGTGCATTCGCATTAGAATTAGTTTAGTAATATCTACTAATTTATAAAAAAATGTGTATACAGATTGATGGGTTTAAATATCTTGTAGAAGTTGTTTTAAATGTTTGAATGATAATTTAATAACAATAACAATGATTTCGGCAAAATCGGTTATTACAAAATCGCAGAGTCAAATAAAAACATTTTAAGATAGGTAATATAAATTACAGTCGAGCTTATTTCGATAATGTTTCTTCATCATTTATAGAAATATAGAACATATGTACCTCTTATGTTTCACTATTTACAACGATCTTTAATACTATCTATAGAGTCTACATCTATACATAATAATAAAAATGGAGAGATAAAAAAATCTGTAATTGCGAGATGTAAAAAACACAAACAGAGCATCTTAAAATAAGCAGCTGAACACGTTAAGACAGTTTTTAGAATATTTGTCTGTTTGTTTGTTTGAGCAGGCACATCTCCTAAACCACTGAACTGATTTAAACGTGGTTTTCACGAATCTTTGCCATGACTAGTAGGGTTAGTAAGAGAACTTGCGAAAAGTTATAGTAACGTAAACGATAGCAAATGGATTAAAAATTCAGTTTCCTTTCACGTCCGATTACATTTTGCTATCGTTTACGTAACGATAACTTTTTCGCAAGTGCTCGTACTAACCCCACATGTATAGGTACTCACAGGCTACGTTATATCATTCTAGAATAATATAATAAAACTAACACCCGTGCGAAACCAGAGTGGGTCATTAGTTAGCAATAAAACCGTAGATACTCAAATTGTGACCGGCCCCCGAAGTTACATAATCAGGGGACCGACGTCCATTCGCAAAAACCAACCATATTTCTAGACTTTCAGACTCATTTTTAATATGCGCTACCATGAGTTTTTTTTTATGATACTGAGTGACGAGACGAGCGAAGTCGCTCGCCTGATGGCTCTTCACGCTTGCTCATAACAGCTCAACGGTACTCCGAATTTTGAAATCCAACAGTTCAAAACCCTGGATGGCAATGCACTGCGCTCGTCACCCCGAGATATAAGATGTCAAATCTCTGTTTGCCCTGTAATTTTGCTGGAAACATTGCCCTTCAATCCAGAACACAGTAGTGTTTGCACATTACTGCTTGGTGGTTGAATAACTGGCAAAGGTGTGGTACTTCCCCAGGCGGACCTCTGCAAAAGAGTCCTACCACTACAAAAGTGAGTGAGTGATGGCATGCTTCTGAGAAATACAGTATACCTACCTAGGTATATGTACGTCGGTAAGTACCTACTGCATTTAGTAGTGCGTCGACATCGTAATATCTATGGTTATAAAGATCGTTGAAAACCATTGCTATAATTTTATTTGTACAGTTTTTGATGTTGTTATTAATTTTTTTAAATTATTTGTTATTAATTATCAAGCAAGTAACCTATTGTCATTATGCTCATTTGAATATTCCAGTCAATAGATTTATATTAGGTAACAACCTTTTATTTTATTTTACTAAGTATTAAGTTATTTCAAATGTTATTATTGTAATAAATACCTATTAATTTTAATGCATGTGTCAATATAATGAAATCATTTAGGCGTAGAGATACCATTGTATAGATGTTACTGTATTTAAAATTGAATAAATCAAAATGAAATGGGGTACATTTATTTTGCGGACCTAATTAGCTAAAGAGTAAGTATGAACCCTGAATCTACGAAATTTGAAGTTTTTCCGTCTGTACCTGAGATCAAAAAAACAAGTCAGAAATGGCTTAGTGCAATTGGCGTTCGTGTTCAAATGTTTCACTCATTTTTTCTAATAAACTGTAAGTACGGCTCACTTACCAACTAATTTTTCACGCACACTTCACTGAATAACTTGCAGCGATACCAATAAACTATAGGCTTCTATATCAGTGGCCCTAGTACGAGCACTTGCGAAAAAGTATTTGTTCCGTAAACGATAGCAAAATGTATGAAATATTGAACAGCGCCTCTAGCGGACGTAAAGGAAAACTGAATTTTTCATACATTTGCTATCTATTATGGAAACTGACGTGGTGACGTAAGCGGTTGAAACTATAGTCGGAGTATCCGGCCTAATCTTACGTGAGTAATTCCCGTGTAATATAAATAAAATACATTTGCTATCTTTTACGGAACGAATACTTTTCCACAAGTTCTCGTACTAGCCCCACAGAAGGATAATCGATTAAAATGACCGACCTTTAGAACATCAAAATTTTCTAAGGGAATAAAGCAGTTGTAGGGCCAGTGAGTCCCACTACATCACAGATTGTTATTAATATAATATAAACAAATAAATGAAGCGCACCGACATTCAACAGTCATTCGCTGGCGCTCAAATAAAGCGCACGTACTCAATTCATCTACCGGAGTTTCAATTACCCATTCATATTATTTAGGATAACCTTCTGCATCAAATCCAAGAGTCAGATACAACTACATTACAACACATATCAACCAACAAAATTATCCTAAACAGTGTTTTACGTCGCGGGCGGCATATTGAACTCTGAGCGTAACGAGGGACTCGAGTTATATGATAGAGTCCTGAGTGAAGGGAGGGGTTCAAGCTGCCCAAGACGAAGACACGCTTTATTCCAGAGCAGCATAATCTGATTTTCACACCTTCAGCGAGACAATAAAAAGCCAGGTTTCTCTGAAAATCACAGCACCAAACACCGTCTTTTGTTTTACATTCTTTGTAAACGCACCTTTTCTTTTGAGTTTTGCTTATGGCCTGTTCGATTATCGAACAAACCTCTTTACAATGCCATATGGGAATTTTTTTACTTAAGAGTTTTCCACGAGTTTCCACACGAATTTAACGTACCAAATTCAAATCACTTTATTCCCTAGGGAGTTTCATACAACTTTATATCCCTTAAGAGTAAATGCTTTACTTTACGTTGAGGTTGCATGATATGTAATTGGACATTGTCGAGCAGGTGGTGTGAAAATTGCCTTTGTACGAAGAACACCGCGAAGGCGAAACGACCTACTAGTAAAAGGTTTTTCCTAAATGTCAAACGTCCTACTCTTAGGTATGGACAATTGACATTAATGTCTATAGGCAAATACTGGTAATGATAAATCGTCGTTATATGAGTGACGACTGCTGATCTAAAGGTAAGATCATTGTGACTGCTACACTAGAAAACAGAACCAAGATATTAAAAATTAAACTACATGATTTTTATTATAATACTAGCTGCACTTATTACCCATGTAGATTACTCCTTATAACATGCAAATGATCTGTATAACATCATTAATAAAGAACTCCACATCTATCCACTTCCCATCAAAAAAGTTAAATCAAGCGTGGAACTATGGCTTAAGACCTTATCTTACGATGAAACCGAAAAATTATTAGGTATTGTTAGTTAACAGTTACGTTCCCCCTCACACTTGTCAAACTCTCCCTTCTCTCCCACAGATAACCTCACAATCACACATTCTTATCGTATCTTGGGACCCTGACTCTAAGGAGTCATGGAGTATCTTTGAGATGCATCACACTTAGACAAACACATATACCTACACCCCTTTCTCACACCCACACACACACAAGCACACACACATACACACTCACACACACATACACATCTACACACGCACAAACACACTCCTCTTATGCTTGTTTACATTAGGTTTACTACACTGCATGCTTATTATAATATAATAAGCATGCAGTGTAGTAAACCTATAATGTAGTAGTGTAGTAAAATATAATTAAGATTTACGTACATCAGGTATTAGATATTAAGTTTAACATATTATGTTAAACTTAATATCTAATACCTGATGTACGTAAATCTTAATTATATACATTCCTTTTTTTATATAGTGTCAAATTGTTAAAACTCGATTTTTTTAATTTTCTTTCTAAATTTATGCGGAAAACTTTGTTACAATTAATAGTGCTCAGACGGAAGGCTCTGGTGCCTGTAGCACAGTTACATTACTAGTACGGGTGCCGGCCAGACACTAACCTTTTTTGTTAATTTTAATTGAAATCTTAATATTATGTCTAGTTTTAAGTTATTTAACAATACTTGTAGTCTTAAAAATTATGGTTCAATAAACTATATTTTTTTTAATTTTTTTTAACATCAGCTATCTGCCAGTGAAAGTCCCGTCTAAATCGGTTCAGCCCTTTCGGAGTTCATAGTGAACATACATATAGGTACATACCTACACACATCGTCTTGTAGGTAGATTTAAAAGCCATAACAGATGTACCTACGTACCACGAACCACGCACCGCCGTCTGATCAACAGGAGGGAAAGAGTTTTTTTTTTCTTTCCCTCCTGTTGGTCAGACGGTGGTGCGTGGTTCGTACGTCTGTAACGGCTTTAAAAATAAAACCGGCTAAGTGCGAGTCGGGCTCGCGAACTGATGGTTGCGAAGGTACCATTAAAAAAATTGTTAACTACTAAAGTACTAAAAAGAAGTGCAAAAAGACATCCTACCCAGGTGGTCACCCATCCAAGTACCGACCGTGCCTGAGACAGATGTTGCTCAACTGCGGTGCTCGTACGAGAACCAGTGGTGAACAGAAATTTGTTTTCACCGAGTCACTATGAAATAATTTTGCGATAGGGCCATAAATCACTCCATCGTTTAACATTAGGCAAATTGACGGTCGAACGCTCTGATCCGACTGCTCCTGGCAACAGGAAATTTTCAGTTTATGGTGTAGGCGCCGGTTACCAAAGGCACACACACAACGATCCCGCCGGCGGGATCGAAGACCCCTAGGATCTGTCAGAAGATCGATGATACTCTCCAAATAATCATTCAGTTCAACAACCTACTAGGGCCCCAAGGCCCAGGCAACCCTTCTGGGGTGCCAGGGCAAGTCTCATCCCCACTCAGGTGACGGCCCAAGCCGAGGCTCGTACCTCTGAGGTGCCCTTGCGCTTGTCGCCCAAAATTCTTAATCATGTTGGCCCAACGCCCTCTGCGTTCACCAACAACAGATCGGGAACCCATTCTAATACGTAGGTACAGTTGTATAAAGAGGCAGATGTTCGCATTAATGCAGATTTACCAGGAGCATAAGGCAAATAAATAAGATAAGTAAGTCATTGTGTATTTCTTTAATAATATTAGGTATAGGTTATTAATAACTCTTTTTTTTATAAAAGTTTTGTAAAAATAGGTTTATTACTATACAATATCAAGATTCCACGCGATAAAGCACAATTCAGCTCGCACATACTGATAAATCGATCGATCGTTCGACCTACTGGAGCGTCGTCGCAGCGTACAAGTAGCCGTCTCTTTTCTAGTTTGGTTCAAAATCGTACCTCGTTTTTATTATTTTGGAACTGTAAGAAGCGACGCGTCGCGGAAGCACGGCGGTTCTCGATTTTAACGATACTAACGAACAGCAATTGATTTTTATATAGATAGATAGATGTAGAGATATATATATACCTACTCGTATCACTTCAGGTATAAGGTATCTTGGCAAAATAATCTAATTGTCATCACGCTGAGACAGAAAAACTAAAATAAATATAGGAAAAATTGAACAGATTTATTTAATCTAACAGTCATTAAAATAGCATGATCTAAATAAGGTACCAAGAATACCTTTATGCTGAAATCTAGTACAATATTTCAGACACGTCAGATGATCAAGCAATGAAATTCCAAAACTGGGCGTTTAATGAGATCTCATAATTAGAACGATTAAAATAGTTAGATTGTTGTCCTGTTGTTAATCTTGCCTTGGGAATGAGGTGATCCTCAAGACATCTTCATTGATTAAGCATCTCACGCTAATTGAGCAAAAAACAAGTAAAGTAGTCGATTTTATATAGATACCTGACCATTAATCTTTAAAAAAAATAACTCGAATTATATGAAATATTTTTTCTTTTATATTATCGAGTTAGTCCATCCGTAGTCGTTTGTGTAGTCCATCTTGTTGCTCATTGTCCATTGTGTAATTTTTAATAAAACCAATTTTTTTGAAGTGATAACATCTTTAGGCGCGTTGAGCGCTTTTTGGTGAACAAAAATCATGGAACTTGTGTCATCGTCACTGAACGCTCTACCGTGTATTTTAAAACAACGCCATCTCTTGTATAATTGGTGACTTACTACTTAAGTTTCCACTTCTGCTGGTGTCAATTCTGCTAATTAACGTAAAATCACATTGTTTTGCCACTCCCACGACTCTCAATTACGATTGTGGCAAAAAGGGTATTCTGCTAAATCTACAATTTCGTTTCAGTTGTGTGTCAAGGGCAAGGGGTTGTATCTTCAATAGACAAACTTTTGCCAGTACACACCCATACATATTGGAATAGTGTGAGTTGCGGATCTTTATGTGCAACCAAATTAAAATTAAAACCCAATACATAGGGAAGATAAAATGTAGGGTATTAATGTCTATATTTACCATATAAAAGAAAAAACATTCTCTATTTATAGCTACACCTTATCTGTATTTTATCATCATAATGTTTTATAGTTAATAGCTGCATTCATTTATTAAGTCTGTAAAATAATTTTACTGTATGCCAAATTTTTTTCATTGTGCTGGCAATTTTGTATTTATGACATTCGAAAAGGAGTTGGGGCGCCAACGTGGTAAATATTATGTCGGCTCGTTGAATTATTTTCCTAAACTTGTGTATTTTCGAGTGTTAATGTGTTTTAAATTATTAATTATTATTCATTAAGTGCTCGTAAACGTGCTCGAGAGTGGACAAGTGATATAACAACGTGAAACGTCTTTTCGTGTTGTTTCCAAAACTCCATAGGAGCCTCTTGTAAAGTCTCCGCCACTTTACAGGGGCATGAGTTTGACTTGACTGTGACTTACTTAGCTTGACTCTAACCGTGACTATGACTTGTTTGACGCTTTTAATATTATGTAAACATGTTTAATATTACGACTAAAGGACATTGAATCCACGGTCATGAAAATTTTAACAAAACAAAAAAAAAAAAAAACGTCATTCGAAAAATTTCGTCTGTTATTTTTCTTTCGTTTCAAATTTCGATATTTCGGAATAGTGATATTCTTCAATATTCTTCTTGAATATAATAATATGTTAAAGCGATTGTGATTTGGATATTGGACCATAGTTGTTCGCTGGAGATTACTCGCGACAACGACCTGAGCTGTGTTTATTGAAAATGCGCATATTAAAAAATAAATAATCTTATCTAATATTTATATTTTCATTTCTAGAATTTAAGAAACCTTCGTTATTTCAAGATCCCTTCACGAGGCGATGGTCTTAACCCGGGTTTATTTTTATATAACATTTATGAATTAAGAATTTCCTTAAAAAACATGTTTTTCGTTCCAAATAAAATATTTGCTTTCATATCCCATCGCTAAGTGATAATATTAATAAAAATAAGTAATACATAATTGAAATAATAATTAGTAAAGTTTGGCTAACGATAGTTGAGACTGAATTTAACTCATAAAATCAGTCTCAACTTTCGTTAGCCAAACTACTTAGTCAAACTGGTTCTTTGAACTAACAATAGATTTTGAAATTTCGCGCTACTAATTTTACCTCAATATTCCGTGCGGAATAAGCAGCGCTAGTGGTATCGGTGAATTTCAAACTTTTTTTATAGAATGATACCCTTCTTCTCTCGTTAGAGAGTAGTATATTCCTTGGTCAAGGGAATCGTGAGCGAATTGCGTTCGATGTTGCCTGTAAAAATCTACCACGAGTTGTATTATTTTATACCAAACTATCATTGTTTTTTTTTTGTCACTTAAATGATTATATTATAGATTGTATTGATTGTACATATCTTCCTCGTCAATATAATACACCAAACATAATTTTAAAATGTAATTTAAGGGAAAAGCAGTAAAAATACGGATGATGAGGCGGTATGGCCTAAAGACTTTAGCCTGCCCGATGAGCAAAAAAAGTATTCCACTGGCACGCCATTACCGGACAGAATACCAAATATGTCAATAAGAACTGTCAGACAGTTCGATGGCAAGCCATTGGAAAGCAAGGTCAAGCAAGGTCTTAAATAACTAGCAGAATACCAAATGTCGAAAATAATTCCGACGAGACACTACCGACACTCATTTGAAACGTTTGACAAATAGCAGAATTGACACCCTGAAGTGCAGTCCTATGACTCCTATGATACAATATTGTTCTGAGTAACAAGTGCCCTCCACTGGCCTCAGTTTTTACCGGCGAGGCAATAGCCATTCTCGAAGCTATTCTTTATGTCTGCTCTCACTCTATAAACAAATGCATTATATTGTCTGATTCTAAGAGTTAATCAGTTTAAAACCAAAAAGAAATTTCCCATCATCCTCAAAATCAAAGAAGAACTATTAAATTGCCATAACCTAGGTTTACAGATTGTTCTAGCATGGATACCTGGACATGCAGGTATCCCTGGGAATGAAAATGCTGATCTTTACGCCAAACAAGCCACCATTTCTGGTAACAAAGACCACTATCATGTCTACTCCCATGATCTTTCCTCTGTTTGCCAACCACAACTGCTAACTACTTGGAATATGGCCTGGCAGAGGTCTAAGTACATCACAGGCAAATTTTATGGCTAAATACAACCAACAATTCCTCCTAAACCTTGGTTCTTCAAATTCAAAAAAATTGATAAACGTGTAACGTCTACCATCTGTCGCTTGCGGTTGGGTTTCGCTTGTACTCCAGTGTTCCTCGCGAAAATCAGAATCCGAGACCACTCCCTCTGTGAGTGTGGGTTAGATGATGGTACCACTGACCACATTTTCTTCGAATGTCCTAATAATAGAGGCTCCCTATATGAAGTCGTTCCCGATGACTTTCCCCGACCCACTAATTTTTCCAATTTACTCCCTCTTGTATATTCCCCCTTTGTTTTTGTCCTTAGTAAATTTATTAAAATTAATAATATTAAACTATAATAGGTGTTGTGCATGTATATAAATATTTGTATTTATTATTAAATAAGTAACTAATTTTATGTATATCTGTGTTGTGATGTCATGTGTTTGTCCCGTATCAGGGTAAAGACGTCAAGATCATCAAGAGAAAGACTACCGATCATATACGCAAATTGAGAACCCACTGCCCATAAACCGGACAATCTCTAGAATAAATGTCTACCTGAATCTACACAAGACATTGGCAAGTTGGGGCAATACCACAGAAGCCAAGAAGAAAAATTGAATTGAATTGATGTGTTTTTTTTTTTACTGGAAATGTCTTTTTCAGTCCAAGCTTTTGTAAAATTAGTGATCTGACCGGTGTGCTGATCAAAATGAGTCCTAACCACAGAAAAGAAAATTACACATATTATGTGGTCCTAACGCTGCCAGTTTACTATTATCCATTGATAAGTGCCGTTGTCCACCGTCACCATCTTCAAATCAGTTCGCTGTCACCATAATATTATATTGTCATCAGAACTTGACAAGTATGCTATATTTCAGCTCAATCGAACACCGGGAAGTGGGTCAAATTTAACTTGCAATATTTGATTACAGACAGACATAAGGGCGGGTGAAACGAAAAATGGTTTGACAAAATAATTCTCGCAGCTTAAAAAACTAAAAACACGATTTAAAATGGTTAATCCTGAAGATCCTGGTAAAGATAATCGGACAAATTATAAGTACAAATTATTGCATTATCATCGGTCCTTGATAAGTGTGCAAAGTTTCAAATCAATCCGTCATTTTGAAAGGGGTGAAAATCATGTTCAAAGATTCCGTTACATAAATACAGACCAAGCTAATATAAGCGTGTTTAAAAAGGGGTTTAACCCCAGATCAGACAAACATGGGAGATAGGCCGTACAATAAAATTAATCCCACTTTTATTCACTATAGCAAAAACTAAGTAAGTACGGCACATTTATTCATTTTTTGACACACACTAATAAACTTACAGCGACACCGATGAACTATAATTTAGTCCACATTTAAAAATAGGCGGTAAGGTCGCCTGATTAAGGCCAGATGCCTTCGAACCCGCCACACCACCTTACTTTGATTTTCTGGTCTGAGGGTTAAACTGCATCTATCTTTCTACATAATACACTTCGAATAGTAGGTACCGTAGTCGAATAGTTGTTAGAATATCCTTTGATCATATAAAGCTTGGATTAAGTATCGCAGTCTGCCAAAAACGAGATCAACACGTATTGCACACACTGACGTATTCTTACTAGTTCTACAAACGCACACTTCAATATTCAGCGCACACAACTGCGGACAAGATGATCTAACAGACGACCAAGGGGTAGTAAGAGCTAAATGGGAAACTGTAGATATAACTTACACCCTTACGGAACCCTAAAACTGTGTATTATAATTTTATCTTCCCTCCCGTTAGTCAGACGGCGGTTCGTCAGCCAAGTTGACGTGTCTGTTACGGCTTTAAAAGTACGTAAGTACTTATGTTGGGTTAAAAGAATAATAAGTACTGACGAAGCCACATTTATATGAAAAATATGCGTTGAGCTCTTAGTTTAAATGACGAAAGAAATAGTCAATAAGAACACACTATTTCAAAAGTAATAGAAAATTTTAATGAGTTTAAACAGTTTTAAAAAATTTGAACAACCTCAGACATTGCAGCCAACCTGAGAATACCACAATATGAAGATTACAATTTTCAAAGGTAACTATAAAGGGTGGCATTCAGGTGACGGAAGCAATAGATAAAGACAACATACTATTAAGAAAAAAATATATAACTATACAGCAGCTATTGCTAAGCAACAGTTAGAGTATACTTAAAATCAGAAAATACTTAACGATAAATGCACATACTTATTATAACTAATAAGATGAATTTATGTGTCCATAGTACTCTAATTCTCAATTTTACAAAACTCAGAAATTTAGGCAGTTGACAGTTTATTTTTATTGCCATAAAAAGCTGATAAACACACTCAAGAAAACAAAATCTGTATGAAAATGATTATTTTAAATTTATGCTAGACAGAACGCACAAGAGCATGATATAACATTACGAGCGAAATTCAAATGCTAAATGTTTCAACTCACTTTGCGTGTAATGGTCCCGACCAAAAACTTGAAATGTCAGAATATTTATTGTAATTATTAAATTTTATTCTTCTCTTGTAATTCTTAATTAATCAAACACTAGTCAACTGCCTATTGTTAAAAATAATACAAAGACACATAAAAAAACACAATTAAAGATTACAAGGTGGCCTAGCGACTGAAGGTATTGCAGTCCAGAAAATTAACGGCCTACCTGTATAATAAGACAATATTAAAAAAATAACTAACACCTTTTACATTATATTACAATAATGAACACAATTGAATGAGTTATTTCCTTGTTTCTTTGTACACAAAAGAAATAAGGAAAGCAAAATAAAAACGTACAAACTTGTGATGGTGTTCATTTGTGGTCTGCATGGCTAGCATGCGCCTGCGACAAAACTTGTCATCACTCTGTAGAGCGAGGACGCGACATATGCCTACTGTTTGAACATTTACAAAGTAGACCCAGGAAAAAGATGGCTTTTTCACGGCGGCGCTCGGCGCTTGTATGCCGCGACAATGCAGTCGGCATTGAACCTCAAAATGCAACCCGAACTGACCAAAGCGCACTGAAATTATCTCACACGTCCTGCGGTTTTTTTAACGATCGCTCGATCAAGTCTAATTCATAAACCCTCCAATTGACTCAGGCGCGAATCCACCGTTGTGGGCATGATGGCCATGCCCACAACCCTAATACGTGACTTGTGACACCTCACATCTTTACCCGCGTGAAACTACGATACACTGTACAAAATCTTGGTTGTCATATATTTATTTATAAACATTTCCTTTGTAGGAGTGCACTATATCGATCATGCACGAGCAAGGTTCATACGCTGACTCGCACTTGCCCGATTTTCAGGTGGCTGTGACACAACCTTTTTTGCCAGGTCAAAGTTATTAGAAAATTAGACATTGTGTTGGGCCCTTAATAAAAGGTTATCGGCATTATGCACAATACTCCCCAAGCATCGCCATCTCGAATAAAAAGGCATTAGGGTATGTTTTAGGTACCACAAGAGGACACACTTGTTCATGACTATTCACAATATCGTTCCGAGTGAAACTAAGTACGCTGTAGTTTTTCACAAGACTACCTCAGTAAAAACCCTTTGCTTTTTCCATGCAGACAAATATTTTGATATTCAACTTAATGTAGGCTAATAAGACAATACAGGATAATTCTAATATCAATAAAACATAATGCAGTTCAGGATAGCTCTTTGACATTTTGTTTCAAAGTCATGTAACAATTCGTCAATATCATTATCTAAATCATCACTCTGTTTCATTTTATTTACCATGTCACATATTACGAACGCTCCAATAGTAGCTTCCTCATGGTTATCCTGTATATCTATGTTTATAACATGCACGGGCTGGTTGAAAACAGACCGCCGCGAACCAAACCATTCAATTACTTAGTCATATATGCGTTCCTCACATGTTATTATAACATCGAAGAGTTCTTCGGACGCCTGCAATTTTTCAAAACCCTTTGCTTTTTCCATGCAGACAAATATTTTGATATTCAACTTAATGTAGGCTAATAAAACAATACAGGATAATTCTAATATCAATAAAACATAATGCAGTTCAGGATAGCTCTTTGACATTTTGTTTCAAAGTCATGTAACAATTCGTCAATATCATTATCTAAATCATCACTCTGTTTCATTTTATTTACCATGTCACATATTACGAACGCTCCAATAGTAGCTTCCTCATGGTTATCCTGTATATCTATGTTTATAACATGCACGGGCTGGTTGAAAACAGACCGCCGCGAACCAAACCATTCAATTACTTGGTCATATATGCGTTCCTCACATGTTATTAAAACATCGAAGAGTTCTTCGGACGCCTGCAATTTTTCAAAACCCTTTGCTTTTTCCATGCAGACAAATATTTTGATATTCAACTTAATGTAGGCTAATAAAGCAATACAGGATAATTCTAATATCAATAAAACATAATGCAGTTCAGGATAGCTCTTTGACATTTTGTTTCAAAGTCATGTAACAATTCGTCAATATCATTATCTAAATCATCACTCTGTTTCATTTTAATTACCATGTCACATATTACGAACGCTCCAATAGTAGCTTCCTCATGGTTATCCTGTATATCTATGTTTATAACATGCACGGGCTGGTTGAAAACAGACCGCCGCGAACCAAACCATTCAATTACTTGGTCATATATGCGTTCCTCACATGTTATTATAACATCGAAGAGTTCTTCGGACGCCTGCAATTTTTCCGGGCTGCGTTTTATCCTGCGGTTCCTGTCCAACATGTGCAACAAACCATTCTGTGTGTAAAAGTCTTTGTCTTTCTCCAACAAATCATTGTAGATGTCTTCGTAAGGAACGCCAAATTCGTAGCAATTAGGATGGTTAGCCGATGACCCAGGCAACTTAACCTTTTCACCAGTTCCAAAAGACTTTACTTTGTATCCTCTTCTGGCGAGAAAAGCATGGGCTTCCATGCTACGGTTCATATTAGAAGAACAAACCACTGCAATGTATAAATCTTCGGAATCTTCCATATCTAATTTGCAATCGTCAATTTCTTCTCAATTGAAAATCAAAATGTATGTTTTGGTGGACGAAATTCTAGGATAACTTGATAGTTGACTTTGACATCGATGTCATACGGTAATTCGCTGCAGTCAATTCAAGATTTGTTTTTTTTTTTTTTTTTTTTGGGTTTTTGGTCTGGCTACAGAGGCCTTTGGACCATATCTTTATTTTGAATCACGGCACTTTATATTTTTGCAAGATTTGTTTAATGACAGCAACAGTGCTGCCAGAATTTGTGAACTAAACTTGCTAAAAATTGATAATTAAGTAGCTAGTTAGCTACCTTTGTAGAAAAAAAATTGGTTGTCTGTAAAGTCGGTTTACCACAGACCTACTACCTATAGATTTTCAATGAGCGTGGCTAGCTCAGTGCCTCTCGCTTCAACAAGGTGAGTTGCCACATTAAAATTATTTGCTTTAAGTTAGGGTAATTTACCTACTATGACGAGTAGTGAATCTCTTCAATGAGTAATTTTGGAAACTTTGGAAAATCTTGTGAGATGGAAGGATATCTGAAAAATATTTATGAACAAAAGAAATTAATATTAAGATCCAAATCCATCCGTTTAAAGGTAAGACAGCTTTAAACGGCTGTATCTTTCGCGCCGTAATATCGTCAGTTGAAACTTACACAGAATATGTAATGTTACGACGGATTAACTAAGAAATATAATTAAGTCAAAACTAAAGAGGGTACACATCCACACATAAAACAAACGTTTTTGTTAAGGTATTATTGTATTTGCTCTGGTGTAAAAACCAAACGGTACGTAACGGTAATCGGTACAAGCGTCAAACTTGGCGGATTATAGTGCACACCCTAAAGTAAAACAACAAATAATAAATACTGGCCGCTTGCGAGTCGGTCACACATTTCTGTTTCCCACAAGTTAAGCAACGTCGGGCGCGGTTGATACTTGGATGGATGACAGCCTGGGCGTGATGTTGTGTATTTGCACTACTTTTTGTATTTTTTGACGGTACAGAACCCTCAGTGCACGAGCCCGACTCGCACTTGGCCAGTTTATTTATTTTCATGGATGGAATTATGGATAACATCCCAATTAATGAGATACTTAGATAAAACTCTTTATTATTTACAGTACTCATATCACACACGATAAATCAGACTTCAAAAAAAGATTATTTTGTTTTATTTGAACAAAATCACGCTGATGATGATTTATGATGATATATTTTCTTTGATTTAAGTACATTTAAGTGTGTTTATTAGACCCTGAGCAGCTGCAGTTGCTCAAAAATATAATTTTTCCCTTTCTGATATTGGATTCGGCATTGAAATGACTGGAACAAATTCTACTATGTTTTCCTGGCACCCAATTTTCACAACCAGTAGCACTGATCCATTTTATTCGTAAGCCAGGATCAGTTGGAAACCTGCAGAACGAATAATTTATGTTAATTGTGGTGGGTAATTTCATTTATAAACTGGCAACATTGATTGTTATTCTTCTCAGTTAATATTTTGATAAAACTCATAGGAAATACCACAAATCGACCAAAAAACGGACTAATTATGAATAAAATATTTACGCATTGATATCCTGAATTTATTTAGGTGATCATTACAAGCTCTATATGTTTACTTACGTGTGAAATGATATTTCATCGTTTTTTCTCTCACTGCGGTACTTGCAGCCCAAAATGATACAACCAACCATTGTAAATGTTTGTTTTACAATTATTTCTAAGACGAAACACGCATTTATCACATAAAATCACCAAAAAAATGCAATAAACAATATTCAGACCCGTTTTGTTTGTCGCAGAACCGTCAGATTTTGACATTTCTGATCCAAAAAACAGGCCACGCCGATAAGGACAAAAAAGTCTTGTTATGTCCTTTTTGTACTTGTGCTGAGCCATATCAATTTGTCTCTTTCACTTGCTTTCACTGAAATATATTGCCGGGCCCTGCGGTTTACGGACGATAATTTTACGTGATAACGTCACAAACCGAACGCTTAGACCGATCGTGCTTCTCTATCGCTTGTTCCGCGCTCTCGCTTGCACGCTCAGCTCAGGCGCAACGTGACAATGACGAATCAAGCGAAACGGCGACTTCTGAAACGCAAGTGGGACAGATATGGACGTTTGATGATGATGAGTTACAATTTTTAATGTTCTATTTCTTACCTAACAGTAGCTTAAGTGGTAATAAGTCTCTGCCCTAGCATCACAGTAATTATTATTTTTTGATCTGTCACTTTTTGGTTTTTGAGTTTTTTGAGTTTAAATATATGTATATCAACAAAATTTTTTTTTAGGTCTAAGCAATCTCTACAAGTTTAATACCAAACACTTTTTCGATATCTTTCACGAGAAAAAAGAAAATAGCATAAAAATTAATCACTCCCAAAATTTATATTTTTTTTTTATTGATATCTCAATAAAGATGAACAATAGGTGAAAAATGACTAGGACCGTAAATGTAGATCCTAAAGAAAGCAACAAAAAAGTGTTGCATAAAAAATTTCGTATCTCAACGAAAAACCGAGTTATTATGAAAAAACTGAATTTAACCCTTTTTTCAAGATAGCGCAAATTCCACAAGCCAGTTTTGGTCGACATTTTGAAGTTAAGCTTTTCTAGCTTGTACCTTGAAAACTTTCGAAAATAATAATGCGAACTACAAAATTTCACAGAAAATAATCGTTATAATTCAAACAAAAATGCCATGCAAATTACAATAGGTATATAAAGTTAACATAATTATCATCATACTACAATTAAATTATTAATGTCTATTAATTCTGCATTACATTTTATAATTTATCTTTGAGATACTCGTCAATGGTATAATATGCCTTGTCAATCAGAAACTTCTTCAATCTAAATATAAAAATGACATTATTATCTGTCTCTTTTATAATTGATGGCAACTTGTTATATATTTCTACTCTTTTTACAAAAATACTTTTACTAAATAAGGCCGTTTTGCATTTCTACATTTTTATGTCGTTTAACCGTCAAAGTTTTATAGTCCTCTATATGATTTCTTACAAGCATAGCCGATTCGTAGATGTACATGGACGGCAAGGTCAGCAGTTTCAAATTCTGGAAGTACGGCTTATACTAGTCTCTTGGTTTTAGCCTACAAATTGCTCGAATGCATTTTTTCTGAGCTTTAAATGCTGATTCTCTTTCCGTAGTTTCCCCAAACAAGAACTCCATATCTTAGTGTGGAGCCAACATATGCGTGATAGGCACTTAAAAGAGCTTTATCATTAGCTACCTTTCGCAACATATACAATGCATACGAAAACTGGTTTAACATTGTACATATATGCTCAACATGAGAATTCCATGACAAGTTGGAGTCTATATGAATACCTAAAAACTTAGTCTTATGTATTTCGTCAATATGTTTCCCTTTATAGTTAATATTTAAAATGTCAAATCTAGAATTAATATTTTTAAATGTCATTATGTGTGTTTTATCTAGGTTAATTTGAAGTTTATTATCTCGTAACCAATTGATCATAGTCTTTAATGAGTCATTAATGTGATTTTCATGTTCACCATTTCTATTACCCGTAAAAATTGCAGTGCTGGCGTCAGCAAACATGACCCTGGAGGAAAATCATTAATGTAGATTAGGAACAATAGGGGCCCTAGTATGCTTCCCTGAGGCACTCCGTATTTTACAGTTCTGCGGTCTGACCGATATTTGTCTTCTATTTTAGTGTCAATATTTAACTTAGTAATTTCAGTATGTTGTTGTCTATTGGAAAGATATGACGTTATTAAATTTAATGTATTACCTCTTATACCGTATAGTTTCAGTTTTTTTATTAAAATGTTGTGGTCTACGTGATCAAACGCTTATTTCATGTCCATGTAGAGTGATGTGACCCTTTTTTTTGTTGTCAAGGCCGGTATAGACTTTTTCAAGGAAATTTAGAAGAGCCATGTTTATAGATTTATCTTTCCGAAATCCAACTTGTTCTGGTGCAAAAATGTTGTTGCTTTCAAAATATTGGTTGAGGCGTTTATAAATAACTTTTTCGTCAATTTTAGAAAACATCGGTATTAAAGCAATTGGTCTATAAAAGCGCATATCCTCTTTATCTTGCTTTTTAAAAACAGGTATAACTACTAAGGTCTTGAGCTTGTCGGGGAATATACCGTTCTCAATGCAACTATTTGGTACAAGAGGACGTGATATGTATTTGGTAGTTAATTTTACTATTCTAGTGCAAATGCCGTCATATCCTGTACTGTTTGTGTTTTTGAGAGACTGTATAATGTTTTGTATTTCATTCTCATTTGTCGGTTCCATAAAACAAGAATTAGATTTTGAATGCCTCAATGTTCCCGGAGTGCTAATATTATTAACTGATTTTTCTACTTCGTCCATGAAAAAATTATTGAAACATTGGGCAATTTCTCTCGGATCAGAGATCATTGTCCCATTTACTTTAATATGTGTAATTTCGTCTTTAATATTAATATGTTTATATTTATTTATTATATCCCACACAGCTTTAGGTTTATTGCTTGATTGTTGTATATAATAATTATTTTGCGCTCTTTGCGTTTGCTTTATTACTGGTTTTAATCTAGCAGAGTACTGCTTAAAAATATTTTTATAAGCTTTAGATGAAGAGCGTCTGTATTTCCATAGTAGACAACGTTTTCGTTTCGTGCAGACCTTTATTCCTTTGCTTATCCATTTGGGACGGTTGGTTAAGGGAAATTTAACTT
Source organism: Agriopis leucophaearia (assembly GCA_949125355.1). Taxonomy (NCBI): domain Eukaryota; kingdom Metazoa; phylum Arthropoda; class Insecta; order Lepidoptera; family Geometridae; genus Agriopis; species Agriopis leucophaearia. The sequence goes on from OX421261.1 coordinate 9,088,246, forward strand.
TTATTACTGGAAAGCATAGGTCGTAGAATAGCAGAAATAATTCAATGAACTCATTATAGGCCTCATCTGCATTTTCAGCCTTATAGACGTCACAGAAAGATAGATTGCTGAGGCATTAAATGAATTTATTGGTGTTCTCGTTGTTAAAATCTCGATTCCATCTGAAAAAATGTGTAATGAAGAAACTCCTCTTTACTGGACATTTTAAAACTTGACCAGTGTGGTCTGATAAGACATACTCCATAATAGTTGTTTCACAGTCTCTGATGTTATGGGCAATGTTGTCAAGACATGTCTTGCTGCAAAGTCTAGTGGGTTGGTTACACAGACATTTAATACAGAAACAGACTGAACATGTTTTTTACAACTACATTCGCAAAAACAGTTATGTTTGCATCTCTCTCGATTACACAAAAATCATATATTCGTATCTCATTTTGTCGTAACGTTGCAACATAATAGAAAAAAATGAGCATGTGGTACGGTGTTCCAAGTCACCATTTTGGTAAGCATCAATATACTGACAGAAGGCTGACAGCGAAAACCACGGCTTGCAAAAATTACCTAAAATAAAAGTTATTTTTACATATTTGGTTTAAAAGATACGAAAATACTATGGTGAAGTGCAATGTCCTCATGTGTTTTAATTCATCTCATAAGATGCCACCCGGTATAACGTTTCACACGTAAGTTTCGTGTGTTATAATAGAGATTATTTTGAATTGCTATTTTTTCTTGTTATTTTTCATAAACTTTACAATTTGAAGGCTTGGGAAGGTTGTGTTTCTTTCAATTTCATAAATGTACAAGTTTGGTGGGTGTAATAAAAGTTAATAAGTAGTTTTCTTTAAAAAAAAAATTGATTCGATCATTGTTTGGCGTTTGAGGTACTTAGACATTGTCCAGGGAACGTATTCAGTAGCCAAGAGAATGTAATACTCCTTTCAGTAGTTTAATTAAAATAGTATAAGTTATTTTCTTTAAAAATTCATTGTATCGATCATTGTTTTACGTTTACGGTGTTTAGACATTGTCCAGGGAATTTATTTCAGAATCAGAATTCGTATTTCAGAAGTATAATTAAAATAGATGATTCAGCTTGATGTGATTATGATGACATGAACCTTTTTCATTAATTACTAGCTGCTTTTCTTAAGTAATGTAAATAAAGTACCTACCTACCTATTGTGGTTCATGTCATATATATACGTAGTGATCTAGATAGTGTAATTAAAGGGTTATTTAGACATATGTCAAGTAACAAACATTTTTATTAAATTTTAGATTTTCCCAAGGATGAAGAGTTGAGAAACGCATGGTTGAAGAATTTGAATCGAGAAAATTGGCAGCTCAGTGCGACAAGTATAACTTGCATGTAATAATTTTCAGAGCGATAACATACCAAGTGAAAAGAAAGCCACAAAAAGAGGTGTTACTTGCAAAAATGTTCTGCGGGAGCTGCAGAATACCTCATTTCCATCAAATTCAGATCCTGCAACCACATGACACATCTGGTAAATTGTTTTATACAAAAATAAATGATTTGACTTGGTCTGGTGTGTTTGAATATTAATACCCAATGGGAACATCCATAAATTCCATCACATAAAGAGGAGGGGAGGAGGGGTCGACGAAGTGTGACTGACAAGGGGTAGGGAGGGGTCGTAAATTTTGTGACGTTACATTTCAGATACAATCTAATAGTATCTGTTAGCACTATTATAAAAGAATGTCCTTGAGTCCGGCCCGCGTTTTGCAAATGTTTGCGTGTAATGTATATGTAGTGTATTTTGCATCAATATTTTTGTGGCTTGTTGGTTCTGCTTGGTATTATATGTCTGTGGTTGGTTAACACTTAGTTTAAGATTGAATTGCGATAGTATTTCTTCGAAACGCTTTGTAGCTAGCTCTTTTTTCAATATATTGATGTTAAAGTCGCCACAGATAACAACTTTTTTATTCCGATAGCAAATGTTATTTAAGAGTTCCATAAGTTTCATAAAAAAATGTTCTCTCATTGACGCTTTATTTTTTGGAGATCTGTATATGCAAATAACTATGATTTTATGGTCTACCAATTCAATCCCACAACATTCGAAAATATTTATTAAGCTTAAAGAATTAATGTCAGGCAATATTTTATATTTGTGTTGATTGTAAATTAATATGCAAGAACCACCTGATCTATTGTGTCGGCAAATTTTGATAGCTAGCTTGTAGTTGGGTATGTTAACCATTGAGGAGTCATTTTGGAGCATATTGTGCTCAGTTATACATATTACGTCGATGAAGGTTTTGTTGTTCCTTAAATTATCTATACATAGTGTTATAGTCTATTAAATGTAAGTTGATTGAAATGAAGTATGTCAAAATATTCGATTAGTGCTGGGACAATTCGGACCAAATGGAGAATAATGTGTCTTTATTTATCGACTGGAAGTGTCTTGCACGAATAATATTTTTAAACCAATCTATATTTCTGTTGTAGTACTATTATGATGAGACTTTGGGATAATGAAATAAAACAGAAAAAGCAAGTATTTTTTTTTGTAATATAAATAAATCTATTGTTTAATCTAATGGTGTACATTCCAAATCAGTGTCATCATCATCATCAGCGTTAGAGTCACTTGAGAAATCCTGCAGATTAATAATAAATGCTATTCAATCAATAGTCAGTCTAGTATGCTATTCTAGTAGTCAGTCTTTGGATAAAGATGCTTCGTTCCGTAAAATTTACTGAGACAGTTGCTAGTAATTCGATATTATTATACTATATACAAAAGAAATCTAGGTTTCCAAATTTTTTTTACATTATCTGTACGAGTATTGTATTTTGATAGTACGCAGAGGAAATTCTGAAAAAAACAAAAAAAAATACTATTTAATTCACACAGCAAAATAAAACGTTCGATTTTACGTTTATCGATTTACCACGTCCCTAAATTTTTTGTCAAGTTGACGTAACCTTGTTATGACAGAATGGAAAAATATGGCTATTGTATTGTGATAATCCACACTAAATGCAGTTCCATTTTAAAATTCAAATATACTTTTTCTATTTATATGTACAGCACTTGTAGTTCATAATAGTTTAAGACGCAGAAAACCAGTGATCTTTGTGTTACAAGTAAATGCAATTCGCCAGACGTTATTACAAAGACATGCCCTGAAATGTCGTCAGCTGTCGTTTCAATCAATCTACATTTAGTCATTTAAAGGACTATAGGTCGTCTATTTTTGGTCTATTTTACTAACAAGACCGTTCATGTTCTGATGCATTATATGTACAAAGTTATACTCGAAAAAACACCCTATTTACTGTTGCACGGCTATTTCCATCACTTATTATGGGTATATCAATAGCATTCGTGTTGAGTTGCTCTTTTGTTAGGGTGCTTTTATTAATCTTTATGTTTTTTTCTACATCTTTGGGAGGCGATGTAATGTTATTTAGTTTGCTTTTATAATCTAGGCGTATTATATCTCTTAAAATGTGTCTAGCCGTATTTGCGAAATACGGATAGACACTAGAATGTGGCAATAAAACACAAATAAAACTAGAGCGTATTACCTATATTTTTAAAGATAATAAGAAAAAAATAACAATAGAAAGTAGATAGCAGCTATTTATACCTTGAAGGGTTAGCCCGTCTGTACTCATGATGTAGGTACACTAATATAGTTTTCATGTTAAACTATTTAAATTTTCATCTTATGATTTAATAATGGCTGAACCTCAGCCGTTTAAGTCGTGAAAGGGTAATAAAAGGACCAGCAGTTATATACTGTTGGTGCAATAATGTCCCAGATATTTATTTTATTTATACTTTCACATTTAAAAAGTATAAAAATGAAATACCTACTATTCTTTGGATGTTGGGCTTTGTTTGACCACATAATTCTGTCACCAGAACCCTACTTACTACCTACTACTAGGTATGCACATGCACATGCACTGGACAATTATTTTTTGTTATCGATGTAGGTTAAGAAAAACAACGAAATGATCGAAAATGTGTAATCACCAACATACTAATAACAATTGTGTCGACCTGTTTTTAGAAAATCCAAATTTACTTACTAATTACTGAATACATAAAAAGCATAAATAGGCCGCTTTCATTCCAAACGACTACATAATTTCTTTGCATCAATAAACTAAACAATGACTGTCTTACGAATCTACATGATTTATTCGAAAATTCGTTCAAAGCTTAAAGATATTGTAACAAAATTATCGCAACGAAATTAATCAATACAGACTTGCAAAACTAATAGACAAGCAGTCCAGCACCATAGCAACTTAAGTAGCCATCGGTTAGCAACGTCAAGTTCCCTTCAGAAAGCGGCCTTTCACTAAACCCTAAAATTAACATGTGAAAAACTCGTCTAGAAAAACTTACAAATCTTTTTTTAGTTTCAGGACTTACAATTACCAAAAGACACGAGGCCGCCGTCAAAACGTCAACAGGCCCAAACATGTGATCATTATGAATCACATATTAGTTATATCAATCTCGTTAACAATATGTTTCATAAATTTATGAACCATATATGAGTTATATCAATCTCTTCTCAAATATATATCGTAAATTCGTAAGAATGTTTTATCCCCGCCTGCCAGTGAGCATTTTAAAGTTTACGTGTTTTGCACACGTGTTACTAGGTGTGGTGTAGGCCCGTTCGTTAGACTCCTAAAATGCAGCTGGGCGTCTCAAGAACCGACCCACACAACACATCTTACCGAGTATGTTTCTTATCCTAAGATCACATGTTCGTGATTTAAAACAACTCAATAATCAATTTAATCAAGACCATTCAGGTGGGTTACCATAATCTCAAAAACATTCTTATAAATTATCTTACATTGAGTTTTGTGTTGCTCTCTCATTAGACAAGAGAACGGGACAAGATTCAATGTAAGGTTATTATAAGAATGTTTTTGAGATTATGGTAGCCCCAGGTCCAGAATACAATCGTTGAGCTGGTAACAACATGAAACATCGCAAAACATTGTTGAAAACATCTGAAGAGTATTCCACTATACTAAATTATCATTAGTCGGGTAATGTACTTAGTATATTATTACCTAATGCTTTAATAAAAATAGTAAACAATTTTTGCGTTGCCAAAACACGTTAATAACAAAATAAGAATATAGGTATTGAGAACAGATTTACAACTATAGACTATTAAATACCTACTGAATTCTCTGATTGCAGTGAAGCGGTTACGAAATATACGCTACTTTGGTATTGTTTTTATGCAACATCGTCACACAAAACTTTTATTATGCATTGTTACTGTGAATTATCACATCAAAATAATCACACATATAATAAATACGCTAAACACGCAACTCGCGCAAATATATTCACTTAAGTATTTAAATATCTTGACATAATTTTATAAAAATGTAAAGAAAGCAAATGTATTTTAATAACAGTAATTTAAGAATCAAGTTATGTATTTTCATTAAATAACCAAGATATAAACTGTCTGTAACTAACGCGAGGGAGAGAAAAACATGTCAATTTTCAAAAACAAAAATAACATTGAATGTTTAATGTAAATAAAAAAAAACTTCTGTAAATACAGTATTAAACTGATGTTTAATTAGCAAATTAAATTTAGTTAGGAGGATAGTAAGCGATAGCAGTTCAATGCAAAATTCACACACACATCTCACGAGGAAGATCGCGCGATTACAAATGACTGGAAACGTAATCAAGTTGAGAGTTGAGATGAGGTAAAATTAAGATTCGGCTTTGAAAAAAAAATTACTGTTATTGGACAAATGATAACAAATTACTGAAAAAAAAACAAAAACACAAAAAAATATAACAAGAAATTGACATGAAAAATCAATTTCTTGAATATGTTTTATTGTGTATTTGTTTTATATATATTTATTAACTAATTAGTGTAACAGCCTGTAAATGTACAAAAGTAATCTTGTCACATAGATTGCCACACTAAGAAATAAATGAGTAATAATAGTCACACAGAAACTAGCACTAAGGATGTGTATAAGCAAACCATAACTGTTTTGGGGATACGGGAATTGTTTAGCGTGGTTTGCGCCGGGGAAAAGAGGATTTTGGGTGACCTTGGTTATAGATCTTCAATCGGTTTTTAAGTATCATGCTCCAAGGTTGCATTTTGTTTCGAGGACAGTTCCCGTAAATTACAGCAGCTGGTAGAGGATGTGGCGGTTGTAAATCAGATGGTGGTGACAGTGGTACCAGAAAACCCGGCGGTGGTGGTAGTGTCTTTAGTAAGTGTGGTTGGAAGTCTGTGAATAAAATACTTAAGCTTAGTTTTTTTGTTACTGTCCCAATGAGTTTAAATTTGCGGTAGACATCAGCTAAGAAAGGATTTTATGACAGGGATGGATTAGGGAGGTCAAATTTATATTTTATGTCATATATACATTTTTCTATTTATATTTTATGCTTTAGTCTTTAACAACTAACTCGCGGGTAAGCTGGCTAGTTCTCACCCGCAGAAGATGAAAATCTGCCATCTAATACCAATCAGTGTTCTGGTGAGCTTACTTGAGAACCAGTTCTCATGTACAACATCACGGAATAGAGAAGGGGGGGCCGGAAGTGAAAAGTAGGCAGGACTGGCTGCCACACTTATGTGGAGCTTCGCAGCATTGCGCCAGTTGACCTCTAGCTCCGCTATCGATTGCATGATCCGCCACTACACTACAAATATGCCTTGCTGTGTCATTTTACAGTGCAAAAATGATAGCAGAACAAAAAAAATATCAATAGGAGGTGTTTCGTACCACAAAGAAGTGCGATTCGTTTTTATTTTGTACATATAGAAACAGAATTTTAGGAAAATTAATAATCGTTGTCTAGGGATGAAAGAACTTCGACAGTGCACGTCTTCGACCACTTCATATTGCGACATCTAGCGATGAACCGCGGAACTCGGAATATAACTGTGTTTGAGTGTGGAATGAAAAACGTCACAAATATTTTGTACCTAACAATAAAATGAAGTCTATTATTACTAAATAATTTATAGTTATGGTATATTTTAAAATAAGCGGCGGATAACTTATATTAACTCAATCAAAAAAACCTAATGACAACAAGAACTTCTTTAGCAACAGCGGTTTCAATACTACTGTATTTGTAATACTATTCCGCCATTTCCCTATACATATTCCGTGTACGACATCGTCTTGTCCTTCCTGTATAATAAACTAGTCGACCATCCCGGCCTCGCACGGGTGTAAGCTCGGCCTTCGGCCTCGCTACAAAATATAATATAGCCTATGTCACCCGGGGATAGTGTAGCTTCCCAACAGTGAAAGAATTTTTCAAATCGGTTCAGTATTTTCGGAGCCTATTCAATGCAAACAAACAAACAATCAAATCTTTCCTCTTTATAATATTAGAATAGACTAGGCCCAAACGGGTTAGAACAGGTTGTGGTATTTACCTGTCTTAAATAACTCATAACATTCAGGATATTGGTCAGACTCCCGAACAAGTTTCTGCTACTCGCCCATTGCACCTTCGCCCGCCGCCGCGGACTTGTCCGCAATGCAAGAACGGGCCACCGACGAGAACAACCTAGAAAACCACACACATACAAACAACGTATTACGCACAAACATACACCTAGTACAAACACGCCGGCATGCTGCGGCCAAAATAATAGGGTTACAGGCCTACCACTTAACTGAGGGGACTACATAAGCAGAATTTGGACCATTTTTAACGTCCCCCTCACACCATTCAGTCAGCAAAGCCCTTTCACTCAAGCGGTAAGCCTGTTATGACGTGATGCAAGGCAGTTAGCAATGTATTAAGTGATGAAGCTTACGAATGGCATGACATCGACCAATGAAAGGATGATGATGCATATATCATCATAATGACGCGTTGTTTAAGTAAACTAAATCTAGGGCATGTCGAGGCCGGTTCCAACGCTATACCAATATGTTATTGGAATTGCGTTGCTAATGTAACATAATTATCAGGAATGTTTTCAACGTATACTGACCGATTGTAAACAAAATCTAAACCGAACCGAATAGGAGACAATACTGCAACTTTGTCCACCAGGGACGCTATTAGCGTAATCAGTATATATTATCCCTATATATTATGTCGGTCGTGCAACGCCTTATACATGTTTATAAAAATAAACATTCAGGCTGACAAAGCAGATAAATATGACGCCATTTCATAACCCAGGACTAGTATGTCAAGACTAAGAGCACAAGACATTAGTTAGGGTTACGGTAAGTAAGCAATTCATAGGATTATTTTACTGAGATAAACATATAGATGCATTTGACTTCTTTTATTAACCGACTTCCAAAAAGGAGAAGGTTCTCAATTCGACAGTTTTTTTAATGTTTGTTACCTCAGAGCTTTCGGCTGGGTGAACCGATTTTAATGATTCTTTTTTTTATTTGAAAGCTGGAGCTTGCCGTGTGCCCCCATTTTAATTTGGTCCAGTTCTGACATTTTTATGAAGTCGGTTTTTTATATTAATAATTATTTTAATTTATATTTAAGTATATCTTTCATGTAATTGCGATGTTGTTATGCGGAGATTAATTAGAGTAGTCCAAAATATTCAAAATACCCGCTTGGCCAGGGAAATCTTTCTTCATGCCTTTCAAAAATATTCCCAATCAACAATGGTTTTTAAATTTGTTACTTTTTTTATATCTGTTTGGTTACCCATTGCGCTAGTATCGGTACAATATTGACGCTCAGCTTTGCGTAGTATCTCCTATTGCGAATGATTGCTACAACTTGTCAACATGGCTGATAGATGCATGGTATGACACGCGATACTTGCAATAAGCTTAGCAGCCGTGCAAAGCTGACAAGTAAGCAAAAAATAAAAAGACTGCTTGAAATATGCGTCTCTATTCTGCTTCTCGCCTATTTACGTAGCTGGCAAAACGGACGCCACTTGAGCCAAAACCCGTCCTCTGATAATGTCCGCAATAGTGCCATCCCATACGCACCACTGCGCTTACGCATACATGCGACCGGGATGGCGCGATTGCGAGTGACAGCTAACATAATCAGGAGGAGGAATGTTCAGTGACAGATTCGGTAATTTAACATCCAGTCACCAAGCCACTTCCACTATACTTTAAACAATTGGCAGAAATGTGGCTGAAATAATATATTAGATATTACTTTAATATAATATGGAATGAACCCTGATACCTTGTTGTTTGCTTGCGTTTCAATTCATTCATTTTGCTTTCAACAAAACTGAATTGAAACGGAAAGCATGAAACAAAAAACAAAGTCACAATCAATAAATCATTATAACATACAGTGGAAACATACCATGTGGTTTGTTCAATCAGAGATTGACACATAGTCATGCCTTGGCGTTTTTAAAATTACGGTTCCAATTATTTCCAAATTTAAATTGCAACAGCCCTAATTTATTTCTTCTACCAACTCAATTATTCTACAAAATATATACCTCTCTTTTTTTGTTTTCTCGTTTGTTAGGGTTCAATTAGACGCGTAGATGCGTGCACTACCCAAGGATTTGCAGTCAGTTAGAATACTACGAATATTAAGTTTAAAAAAAAGTGCATGTATTCTCAAGGCAAGATGATAGTATTATAGAAGGAGACACACGTCTTTCGTCGTGTGGTCTGCCAAGCAACATTCCAGCAGGTTTTTTTTAATGAACATGTTTTCAAATGTTATTCGAAACGCCAAAGATGTCAAAAACTACGATTTGTATAAATCAAAAAGATTTAAAGTTTACATGATTGGCTGCGCTATGGTGATACTGTTGAAGTTCATAGATACAAACTTACACGTGACATACTCGTAGCCTTAAAAATGAGAAGCCAAGCTATGTAATATGTAAGCGTTATAGCTTGAATTTTAAATGATTCGCCTGTAAATGACAAAATTTTATCAGCCCACCGTCCGCTCACCCTATCGCTAAGGCGTCAGCGGAATTTATGTTTGAATCAAGTATAGCTAAATCCACGATGCTCGCTGGAGATGGTGCGATGAAAGCATTGAGGTAATAATTATTATTACTATTTAATTACCATGTCTATTGCCATACATATTTACATGTTTTACAGTTTGCTCGTCAATAAAAGCAGTAGATGACAATATATCATTGTTGGTGTTGCTATAAAATTTTGCATTTCATAAAATCAAGTACAAAATCAAATAAGTTGTATGTATAAGGCCTGAATTCTTCCTATGCTGATGTTGGTCACGTTGGACACCTAGCGTCAAAGACGACAAAGGTACCCTAGTGTGATGCCGACCGCCTATATGCGCACGAGTGGCGTTCCGCCGATGGTTCGGAACGGCCTGAGGTGCGCTCATAATGTTCTATAGAATGACAGCCGACTGAAGACGTACGCGGCGCTGAAGCGCAATTAGATCGACGCTTAGCACCCTAAAATCAGAAAATACCTAGAGAGAACCTATCTGATTTCAACCATAGGCACCACATATTTTACCACAAACGTTATCCGTCGCTCTAATGCCAGCATATCGTAGGCAAAGCTCTAACCGGGGGGAAGGGGGTTAGAGCTCCTAACATAAAAAAATATAGAAAATCTGCCCGGGATTAAAATCTGCCTGGGAACTTCCTGAAAATTCGGGAAAATCCAAACCGATAGTGGACATGACAACGTTTGTCGGGTCAGATAGTAATAAATAAATATGACCCATTTTTTTCTTTGTAGTTTAAATATATTTTTGCACCTAGATAATAAAGAACAAAATATCTAGTCGGCAATATATAGTCAAAATGGAGACAATTAATTTGTTACGACACACGATTATCTATCTCTTTCTCTGGCAATAGCTGTTGTGACCACAATAGTGCTAAAATATAGTCCAATTAGGTATTTCTTGATCTTAATTAGCACGCTATGCGCAGGCGGCGGTGCCGGCGTCTCTGTTTAGTGCTTTATATGACTCGATGAATATTCGTATGCGCGACAGACATCAGCCTAGGAAATATTAAACCTAAAAGTAGTTTTTTTCCAACTTGCTCTATGAAAACATGAGGTTAAAACTAATATAAATAAATGTGTTTTATCCTTGGAAGAAAGGAATGTACTCAAGATTAATGAAAATACTTAGAGATACATTTTATGTACTTAGGTAAATATTCGAATTCCCAACTAGTAAAATACTACTAACTTGTCTCATTATGACGATTTGTTGTGGTACAACTGACGAAACAGTCCACACAGCTATCTACAGTGCAAAAAGCTTATTAAGAACAGTAAAGGCCAACCTTATGAAACATGCGGGCTACAAAGATTCGAGTCAACAAGATGAGTTTATTATCTATGTAATATTCAGATTCTGAGTTATCTTTCTCGGAATCGTGAGTACGATCCCTTCTTCCACATAACCCACAATTGATTTTTCTGCTATGTAATTGCATAATAGTAAAAACTTTACATACTTTTCGATCTCCGGTGCGCAGTGGACAAACTCGTGTGTCCAGAACTTGTATGCTGGGTTCTTGATCAGTTCAATGAATGTGATGAGAAGGCCCCAGGGATGAGGACGGTTCACTATGAGCCTCTCCAGCAGCATTCTGGTAATCTGTTCTTGGAGGGCCTCCAAGTGTGCTTCGGCGAACAGATACAGCAGGACGCAAGAGAAATAGTGAGTGTGGCTGTTCGGGTAACGCAGCTGATTCGCTATTGCGTTGAAGAAGATGTACCTGGAAAGAGCAATGTTATAAAGCTTGAGTTAAGGCCCAGAATATTGCGCACCACAATCTCACACGCGCATTTGACGTTATTAATATAATTATCAATATAAAAAACCGACTACATAAAAGTGTCAGAACTGGACCAAATATGCACCCTTTATCCCATAGCGCGTGCATAAATTAGGCACTATACATTTTAGAAAGCTCATGCCTGATTTAATACTGAGGTGTTCCAAAAGATGTCTCTTATAATATTTTTTGTGTGGAAACGACTTTTTTGGGAAGCACCAGCAATCAGATAAAAACAGAATCATCAAAATCGGTTCACCCAGTCGAAAGTTCTGGGGTAACAAACAAAGAAAAAACAGTCAAATTGCGAACCTCCGCCTTTTGGAAATCGGTTAAAAATTAAAATGATCGTGAAAACAAAATTACCTAATAAGTGGGCTTCACACCAGCTTCTAGGTGGGCTACCATACTCTCAAAAACATGGTTTGAATAACCTTTTGTCTTGCTCTCTCATTAGCCGAGATGAAGCTCAATGTAAGATGACTATAAGAATGTTTGAGGTTATGGTAGCCCCTGGTTTGATTAGCATTTCCCTTAGTGCAATTTTCGTCAGGAACGGAGATGCATTGTCTTTCACAACAAAGACTCCCGTATATCATAATAACGAGTAGTTTGACAATAATGCCCAACTAAGATCCACTGGATAATAGTCAATAATCATAAGGTTTACTGTCTATATGTAAAAAGTAATATACTGACCGTCCTTCGTAGTCGAAATCAGCGGTAAAGTTTTGGAAGATGTCCATATGGGCCGAGTGAGTTATAGTGGACATGCTCGGCGTGTTTCCTTTAGAGCGAATGAACGCTATGGCCTGAGTGCCCACATACAACACTACAGCATTCATTAGCTGACTGTTGTATCGCCGCCCAGGTTCATTGCCGACCTGGAGTATTTAAAAAACGGCTTTCATGTTATGTTTTGTATAAACAAAAAAAAAACAAGGAACAAAAGCATAACCAAAGGTTAGCCAAACCTTCGATCATATATTTCTGTAGATGCACTGTTGCAGCCTAAAAAATGGCACCGGCAAAACAAGGCTTATTTCGCTCTCATTCTCTTTCCGTGCTTATCTCAATGCTTTAAGGTTTAAATTAGATTACAATGTATGATACTTTAGGACATTTTTCGAAATACTATACATCTATGTAAGTACGTATTAACGCGGAGATAATTTTTTGATCGATATTGCATGGAACTGTGCATCTACAGAAATATATAATCATAGGCTGAAACACAACAAGTAAAAAGGAGGTAAAACTTTAAGGCACTCACCAGCATATGGTTTCTCAATTCCGTGAGGAAAGTGACGGGTGCCCGTGCCTTCAAATAAGCATCCAGATCCTTTTTGAACTGCGAGTTGGGCAGAATAGTCGCGTAGTTGATAACCGCGCGGGGAGGCAACGCGATTTCCGGCAGCAAATCCACCTTCAGGTTGGGAGTAAACGGATCTGGCAGCCTCATGTTCCGAGGGAACGCAGACAGAATGAGGTTTCTCATCTGGATGCAGTTGGGAGGTATCTCGTCGCAGAACCCGTAGTGGTAGTCGCACAGAAACTCGGGGAAATCATGTAGCAACACAAGGAGCACCTTGAGGGTGCCTTTGTAGAGCATCATAACGGGCGGCGCGAGCTCAGTGTTGCGCAAGAATGGATCCAGGAACTTGAATAGGTCGATGAGGAGCGTCGAATACATTCCCCAACCCTGCAAGCAAGTGGCACAGTTAGTGTGTGAAAGAACAAGAGCATTCAATCGACTACAGTAAACAGGGTTTGTACACGAACAAAGGATTCTGAATACCGGCATATTTTTCTTGGCATCTTTGGCCAGGCCACTATCAGACAGACAGATAGATCTATGAGAACAAGCATTTTATTTATTTTTGACCTTTCCTCATCTGTGGTTTTACAAAACATCATAACTATTTCTTGTCAACGCCATCTATCGCATTTAAATGAACTAATTATTTTTTTAAGTTGCTTTTTGTAAAACTTCCCATTATGTTCTTAATTTTCCAATAAGGTAGTGTAAGTTCCAAACTATCTAAACTACAGTTTATTGATATTAGATATCATAAAATAGTAGTTACCACATCACATCATCTTTGACGAGATCCTAGTGAGATGGGAGTGGGACATAATATTACAACCTCATTTTCTGAACATAAACTTTTTTGCGTAATAATAATGCCTCCTAGGTGTGTGCGCACGTTTTACTTTAAACTATTACTTTACAAACAAAGACTTAAACTAACCTAATTCCTAGTTTTAAATTTATAAACTGCAGCTACCACCGTTCTTTGCCTGTGGTCCTACTGTGTAGTTCTACTGGTAGTACCAACACAATTTTAGATTAGATCTGAGTAACAAAATGGTCCATGTCTTATTTTGTCCAATGTAACGAATATCTGTCAAAAGCACAAAGGAATTTTTGGTCCGATAACATTATATTTTGATGGTTACTGTACTACCCGATCAGTAAATCCAAAGCCCGTACAATGTAATAATTTTCTTCTTACAGTCCTACTGGTAGTACCACGGGCAAAAAAAATCCCTTAATACTACCAGTAGAACAACGCAGCAGAATCACGGCCAAAGAATAGCTATCACAAGTTAGGGTTTATTCTCGGCCCAGTTTAGTCTAGTGCTATCTGAGGGTTAGTGGTACGTATTACGATATATATAATGAGTACCTTCTGTTGAGGAGTGACGGCCAGTACACGGTTGATAAAAGCGCGATGCGATACAATCTCTAGCCAAGCGAAGGCGAAGGCTGGCGCAACCGCCGGCCGAATGATGCGAAGAGTGTGGCAAAACGCCGTGAGAACCTGGAATATACAACATTATTAAGTTATGTTAATTGCTAAATAGCCAACCCTATCATTGTATGGAGACAGTCGAGGAGGCCTATGCCAAAAGGCCTATGCAGACAGAATTGAGGGACATTTTGTGAAAGTGTAAAAGGGATTTATAAAGGTATTAAAAAAACAATTATTCGGATTATATGCCATTATATTGTATACACAACCGAGACCTGCAATTTGATTTGTCATCAAATTCTTAGTAGCCCTCCGTTGAAAATGTCATTCACAGACATTTCAATGACTGACCGCTTCACCTGTTATTTTTAACTGACTTCCGAAAAGGAGGAAGTTATCAATCGATATTTTTTTTATGTTTGTTACCTCAGACCTTTTGACTGGGTGAACCGATTTCGATGATTTTTTTAATTTATTTGAAAGCTGATGCTTCCCATTTGGTCCAGATTTGATGAAGTCTGTTTTTATATTGATAATTATACTGATTCATTCTCAATTACCCAATGAACATGACAAAAATAAACAAGTGCGTTCCCTCGAGTGACGCATCTTCACAAGGAACCTTACATTTACGTAAGTATTTGTTCCTTATTTATTATTTGAAGAAAAAAAAGGACAAAATGGGACGATAATATGTAATAGAAAATATTTGCAACTAACAAGTTAGACAGACCAGACCAGACCAGAGTAAAGAAATAATAGCTAATAGAATCAAACAAATATCATGTCAGAAACACAACCACACCATGCAGATTTGCGAAAAAAATATAGTCAATGTTTCCCTACTCCATTCCAATAAATCGGAATGACAGCCTGATATTCTGTTTAGCGAAGTCCATTCGACTATGATTTTTGTTATGCACATAACTGTAAATAGAGCTTGTTTAACACGACTCAGTTTTTACCTATATTTAATAGTGCGCGATAAGTCCCGATAAATATTAAAACACGACTCAGTTTTTAAGTCGACGGCGTGTTCGGTCGTGCATGGAATAGAGCATCGTGCATGCATTGAAAGTGTGAATCGGATCTGCATGATTTCTCTTCTGCCCATTTTTGTATCGGATCTAATTGATCTTTATGAAATAAAAAGTACAAATGAGTTGGTACCTGATAGTTCATTGATTCCAGGACTGGTTCGGCCATGTTCATGTCCAGAAACAAGATCAGCATCATGCGATGGTACGGAAGCTGCTGGAAGTTAGTTCCATGCTCTTCATGATCTTGGAGTAGGCACCCAGCTATTATGCCCAAGATCTGGAAATACATATTGTTATTGCATCTATTTTTTTAAATGTCAATTCTATTTCAATCAGAGTATGATCATATTATATTATAGTACACAGTCTAAAGTATAACAACAAATAATAATAGCGAAGTGTGAGTCGGTGACAAATTTCTGTTCATTACCAAGTTATCGTTACTTGAACGACCTTATAATTTTTCCACCGAATCCAAATGACACAGTTTACTAATTTTGAAGTCGATTTTTTTATTGATAATATTTGTAGTGTGTGGTGGTACGGAACCCTCAGTGCACGAGCCCGATTTGCACTTGGACGGTTTTTTATTTACTACTTGACTCGCTTATACGGACCTGGGTCCGTATCGAGTTTTTAGACGCAATTCAGTTTAGATGACCGCGGGAAATTACGTGAACGTAGACCTTAATGAAGCGAGATACGTTTTGGGGTCGCATTACTAATCGCAGTTACCTAAATTGAATCGCGTTAAATAGGTGACGGTACGGACCCTGAACGGTTTTACATGTACAGGAAACCTACAGGACTAGCATGCGGACCGCGATAAAATTTTGTCGTCACTGTATCGAGCGAGAACGCAACGCGTTTTTGGTTTCATATACTTCGGTCTCGTTTTGGCATGATAAAAAAGTCGTCAAAATTTTGTCGCAGTGACAACTACTTACTTTATTCAGCAGATTTAGCTTCGGAGTGGGATTGCCACCGTCAGACGTATTCTTGATCAGTAAAGACACCAGCTTTATGAACGAGTCGCACATAACGTAGTACTTCACCCGCTTCAGTTGAGGCGGGTTAGGGTTCATATTGTCTTCGGACAGCGCCTGGCATACATTCTCGATGCACATCTGAGCCGCAATTCTAAAGAATCTGGTGATCATGTCGTCCGACTTGAGGATCCCGTTCATGTTCATACGATGGACATATATGTTGAAGTTCTGCCCGAGTTCAATTTCAGTGAGAGGGCTGAGAAGAACATTCCTCCATTCTCTGAGCAGGTTCTCTGTCTTTTCTTGCAAGCCCGCTGGGTCGTCATAGTTTAGAGACTGAAAAATATTGGTTATTTGAATGCTAGCTTCCTGTGTTATCATAAATACACATATGAGTAAGTAGCAAAACGTCTATATAACTAGGCAAATTATTTATTGAGAAACATGGAGAACTCAAACCAACCATTAACAGTTAATTCAGACAATCAACAGTTTATTTCAGAATATAGGACTTACCCCCATAGATGTAAATAAAAGTACTTCAAATCGTCACCTCACCCTTAAATGAGCCCTAGTTCAGACTAAGCTTCTTAGTCTCGAGCATCGGCGCAAAGTTGCTAGTCTATCGGTTTTTTATCGGATACATTTTGGAGAGTTCGCATCAGATCTGCATGATTTAATTCCCTCCTGCCCTTTTTTCTATCGGACTGCCAGAGCGGGCACGAAAAATCGACACCGCCGTTTTGATTCCACTTTTATTGTGCAAACTGCTAAAATGTGGAATGCGCTGCCTGAATGGGTGTTCCCCGATAGTTACAATCTGGGTGTTTTCAATTCAAGAGTGAATTGGTTTCTTCTAGGCAAGCGTGATCCATCATAGGCCACATCATCTCTTAACAGCACTAGATAAGTATGACTGCCAAATAAAAAATACCAATTCTACCACAAAATGTTTACTTACCCGCACTTGCATGATTCCCGCATGAATATGCGCTGTAGGCCCAAGAGGCGATCTCTCTCCAAGATACGCGCTAGGGTCCTGGTTGATTCTGACCGTCTCTATCAGTGAACCGAGCCCCTCTGGAGGTGGCTGCCGGGAGTGAGACATGACCCTCACTAGCATTTCCGTCGTGTGGTACAGATCAGATTCGTTCACGTATAGGTTGTTTCTGTCATCAACCAAGTACAGTTGAACGAGTTGCATCGCAAACGCTACAGCCATGTAGTTGTTGCCATTATCCATCATGTGGGCCAGGGCGATGTCGAACTATAAAACAAAAAAACTATTATGTAGAATTAGTCACAAAAAAGTGCTGCATTCTATGAACAACTAGCGACCCGCCCAAATTTGACATTTTTACTTTGCCCAAACTGTCAAATTAGCTACTAAATAGAGAGTTGCAAGTTACATAATCAGGGGTCCGGCTTCTCACGGGTGTGAGTTTTATTATATATTTATAAGCCTTCCGTGAAAAATTATCTAACTGATGGTGAAACTGTATCAAAATCAGTTGCGTGGTTTAGGAGTTAGCGGATATACAGACAGACGCGGAAAGCGACTTTATTTTATTCTATGTTGAGATGATATTAGAATAGTCATCGTCATCATAATCAGTCCCTAGTCCACTGCTAGACGCAGGCCTCTCCCAAGGCACAGAATACATATAAGTACGAATACAGAAAATTTACTCCGCAAAATCGTTTAAATAAGTAGCGACTCTTGCTGCTACACAATAAAGTGCAATTCAGGACGTGCGAGCGCTAACTGCTTACAGCTATTAACCTAGAAGTTACCTCTCTGTCTATCGCGTTACTATTGTAGCTTTATCTCTGTCAATCGCGCGGCAGCGGGAACGGCAAGTCAGACACACATCATCAGCCAATTAACGTCCACTGTTGGGCAAGGCCTCCCTCATAGAGAGGGGTGTTGCCATAATCCCCACGCTTGGCAGGCGGCTTGGGGATCGCAGTACGTTCACCGTGTACTATCAGGACGCTGCTGCCCATCCTTCGGTGGTTCTGGTCGCAGTTTTAGGACATATCTGGGTCAAGTCAGACAAGATGACTACTTATAGCTTCATACCTAAAGTGCGGAGTGCGCCAGGCCTGCCCAAGGTAAGCTATGGTCAGGAGGCTCAACCCTTCCTCGGCTTTTAGCTTGAAGTAAATGCCTTATGGCTGTTTTATGGAAATAATATTTCCTCTATATAACAATACCTATACGGCACTTACTTGAGGCATGTTGACGAGATGGTTCCTAATGAGACAATCGACCGCCTCAATGTTGTATCTTATTTCCTCACGACACTCTGTGAGACAGCTTGTGATCTGCTTGGATGTCCAGACGTGACCGTAGACTCTAGCGTCTTCTAGAAGCTTCAGGACTCGGAGGTGGATGTCACGGTATCGACACATCATTTCGAGGGGATCGGCGTTGGCGGGTGGCTGGGCCACGTCCAGGAGCCCTTCCACAGCCTGAGATAGAAAAGATCATCAGCCCTATCAGTGCTTGATCGCTTTTGCCATTACACTTGGCGCCAGTAGGTCTTGACGTTAAAATGCGAACTCATATACCTACAGAAAAATTCCCAATGAACATGGCACAGGGCTCAAATTTCAATGTCGGAGTCCATCAAGGCCCAGAGGAGCCCGGTGTAATGAGATCAAGTTTCAATTCAAGGATTATCAGACTTTAACATAACATTTGTCTGGAAGTTATTTTGCACCATCCCTCTTGGAAAGACATTTTGTTACCTTGAAACGTGGGACTGAAGCTCTAAAGAAATGCAGTGTCTTTGTAAAGAAATTTGTATGGTAAAAATCACTGTATATCATTCAGGGGACTGCAGTTTTCAAACTCGACTGGTTTACAGCACTAGCTAACAACAACTCCTGTCGTGTCGCAAATGTCAATTTCGTTTGATGTCTGTGTTCACCTCACCCCCTCATAATATATTTTTTTGTATGTATATGTTACCTTCTGTAGGAGTGTAAATCCAGATACAATGTCGCGGTTTCTGCGCGCCATGCACAGACATTCGAGCAGAGAATGCATGTTATTGGCGTGTATTGCAGTCGTGGCGTTGCCAAGGCAGTTCGCAAGGAAAATCTCCGCAGCTGATATTAGAGCGCTCATCTCATCTGTGCCGTACACTTGAGTCGGGTTCATCACCTAAATAATATAAAAAAATTAGGTAAACGTCAATTTTCTGACCCTGACCACCGTGTACTCTTCCAGAAACCCATGACCGTAACGGTGTTTCGACCTAAAGTATACTTCAGGGATATTTTTATCATATTTTTTTTTTATTGGTAAGGTTACTGACGGTGAAAATACGATTTTAGATACATGGTTACAAATAAATTATACACCCGATGACTGCAAACCTTTTTTTAAACGAACAAGATGCTCCTAGGTGACAAAGAATATATTGCAGAACTAATTCGAAAAAATACAAATATAAAAAAAAACAACGTAGGGCTACTTCATAAACAAACAATGGTGGGAAAATACTCTAGCGAAGCAAACGCGATGAAATTCCAGTTGTTTTTGATTGACGGAATTATCATGCGAATCACGACTTTATGAAGCACCAAAATAAAACTAGCCAAATAATAAAGCGGGACGAAACAAAAACAGGGGTGCAAAGGGAGCAGTGGCATGAAGACAGAACCCGGCGGGACTACCATCATTTTCCAGAAACGGGCTTGCGGCGGAACGGGATAGGAACGGCATGGGGCGTGATGGAAATATTACGGGAACAAGACACGAGTAAAAACGCAGGTAAAAAGCTAGTTTAACTCGAATACAGGTTCCAAAACCGTCAAGCTATTAAGATGATTAGAGGCAATGAAATAGTCTAAAGTTAGTGTGGATAGAACTGAATTAATGCTTTTTTGTATGACTGTGTACTGGATATACCGGTATTGAACATACCTGGCTGTAGGTTAATTGCTGGGGGGCCATTTGTGCCTCCTGAGCAGAAGGTTTTGGAATAAATAGACCAGCGTCCCTGACGGGAACGAATCCGGGTATGTTGCATGCAAACTCTTCGTACACGGATATCTGCATGTCAGTCGGGCCCCCCACTCGCAGACGGCAGCGTTCAGGAATCCTTTCAGTCTAGGGTGATAACACTTTTTATTAATAAACTCTGTTGAAATTCTTTTTGCGAGTGATGTTTGATATGATATAGTTTATTATACTCGGCCCAAACTTTATTTAGGTCTGTCAGCCGCAGTAGATTGTAAAAAGCTGAATGAAAACTGTAAATTCTGATCACTTTTTTTCTAGTATTTTTAACATGAGATGCTGATAAGTAAACTAGTAAAATAAACTACAATGGAACAACAAAGTATGTTTTCATTCGAGATTTTACAATGTGTTTGCAGCTGTTGGAACAATAAAAAACATGGATCTTGTGTAACGTAATGTAAACAGTAGATATTATTACTGCCCCGGTGGCTCAGTTGGTAGTGAACCTAACTTCTGTGCTTGTGGGCGTGGGTTCGATTCCCATCTAGGACAAACATTTGTGTGATGAACATTGGTGTTTGTTCTATATCTGGGTGTTAATATCTATTTAAGTATGTATTTAATAATATATATGTACGTATATCAGTCTCTGGCAGCCATATTACAAGCTTTGCTTAGTTTGGGGTCAGATGACCGTGTGTGCTAAAATGTCCCAAATATTTATTTATATTATTATTATAAAAAGAAGTAACAAGTATAATTTAAATGTTATTATAACACACCAGAAATATATATAATATACAAACAGTCATAAATAGTAGTGCATAATAAAATAGAAAGAAACGCTACTCAAAAAATGGCCCTAAGCAATGGCCATTGACAGAATTACTTACTGCCTATTATGGCCTTGTGGAATCCATTTTGAGATATGGTACTATTTTTTGGGGCAACCCAACAAACAAAACAGTAATATTTAAAAGACTATTAGGGCAAAGTTTAAACTAAAAAAGAGATACTTAGTTGTGAACCTTACATTAATAAACACAAAATTCTTACACTTCCCTACCTGTCATCTTGGGGACAGCCATATTTGTGAAAACAAACCAAGAGCGTTTCCCCACACTATCTGACACTGGTATCAAGAAATTGACGTGACCAAGACAGACTACGCCTACATGAAGGAAAGACAGCCCTGATACAAAGTATAGTGTGCATGGGACATCTTATATACAATAAGATACCAAAATCAATAAGAAATCTCAATACTCACTTATTTAAGAATAAATTAAAAATACTGTTGCAGCAGAAATGCTATCAAAAAAATTGATAATTTTTTCTAATGACAAATTGTAATTAATTTAATTTATTATTTTTGATTGTGACATTAGTATTTAATTTTCGACATGTATCATTAATTTTAAATTTTTATTTAAACTGCGGTGACAGTACGAGAAATTAGTCACTGACTCAGGCTTGGCCAGTATTGATTATTTGTTGTTTTACTTTAGAGTGTACTATAAATCATGACAAGTTTGACGCTTGTACGTGTGGCCGTTTTTAGACTTGGACAAATACATTTTTTTTTAATAAGTTTCGGTATGGGACACCCTCTTGATACTTATACTTTTTATTTTTTTATTAGCCCACTGTTACATTTAATGTTCTGTGAAAATTTCAACTGGCTAACCATTACGGTTCGAAAGATACAGCGACAGACAGATTAGTAATAGGGTCCCATTTACACCCTTGGGTACGGAACCCTAAAAGCCTTGGTAGTGACTGCATTGCAATTATGTCTGTGGGTATGTTCTGTGTTTAGAAGATGATTTTTTTGTTTTCCTAAATAATATAGTTGCATGGTAGTGAGAATTAAAATGTCTGATATCTGGTGTGTCAAGGCTACATTCACAGTCGGGTATTTATTTTCATAAGAAACTTGTTATTTGAGACACCCGCCCAAGTGCATTAAGCATGTTGCTTGGTATGCTTTACTTTGGATAATATTGCATAAAGAAAGTTGCAGCTCACCTGATAGGTCAGCACCATAGGATCGTAGTGTCGGCGTCCCTCCTGACGGGCTTGCTTTCTTATATCGTAGTCAGGCATGAGACGCTTGTCAAGTTCAGGCAGTGCCTTTTCCACAGCAGTTTTCTGAATGAAAGCGCAGGCCAACTCCATGTTGTCGGTGGCAATAACAGCCGAGGCACTCTCAATGGCATCCTGTAATTATCATGATACTGGTTACTGGTCTTGGTATATCTCATTACCATTTTGATTTATTGACTGGTGGTAATAATTATACTGGAAATGCACGATTATAAAGAATACTTTGTCCTGAATGTATAAATTAGTTACCTAGTCCCTGACTAGTTAGGGGACTCTGGGATCAACATTGCAGCTTACTCTACATTACGCTCTATGAAATGATATTGTATTCGTACCTGTTGCTGTGTTACCGGCATAAGTGCTGCGGCGAAAGAAGCCTTCAAGTTGGTGCTGATGGTGCTGATGATCTGCTCCCGGCATGTGATCATGGCCATGCCAGCTGTAAGGTTGCGCATCATGTGGTGTGCGCATGTGCGCATGCGCACCTCGTCTGAGTCCAAAGCAAAGTCTTTGCGAATGATCAGCTCGCATGTCGTCAACGCATACTTTATAGACCTATCCACCACCGGGTGGATCCACTCCTGGATCGAACGTTCTATCGCAGGTTTAACGAACTGCTTTAAGTTCGGGAAGTTTTGAAACAACAGAATGTGTGCGTTAAAGATGATCTTCTGTCCGAACGCGCCGGTAGAGGATACGTTTACGTCGAGATAGTTGAAACGGGGCTCCGGCAGGCCGAGCACGCCCATGAGTGCGGGGTCGTTGGGCACTAGACCAGTGGGCGTGGGCTCGGTAGCGCCGAGCTCTTCCGGTTGCATCATTTGCGTCGGCGGCGGCATCATCTGCATCTGCTGCGACATCACTTGGTTGACCGGCATCGCCGCCGCTGACGTTGAGGCCTCCTGTTGCTGTTTCTTTGGTTGAGACGTCAACTGAAACTCAACAATTCTCGTTCTCTCTCTTGCTTCTGGGTCTCTTAAATAGAACACAGGCTTCAAATCTGTTATGTCCAGGCCAAGATTTTTGCAAAGGACTTCTATTTCGAACTTTAGGTTTAGTTTCAGGTCTGGCTCTTGGTGAAGCTCAGCTAAAACGTTCATCAGACCCATTGTCCATGGATTGGGTGGCTTGAATACCACGCTTTTAGCGCAAGCCTCCAACACTTTAGCGATAAAAGGAACGACGTACAGCAGTTCTTGCTGGCCCTTGTGGTAAGCTTCTAACAGTAGAGCCTTCAGGTCTATATCCAAGTGGAGTATTGGCTGGTTTCGCGCTAGAGTCAGCATTCCCAGCCAGTGACCGAGATTCTTCAGAAGGGATCGATCCGAAAAGTTTGCTATTCCTTTATCGGAGCGTAATAGCACTTTAATGTTGCGGTATGTCTCTTTTGAGACCAGTCTGCTCACTTCCCGCACCTTGAGAACTTCGACAAAATTGGAATACAATCCGTGGAAATTGAATTCAATGGATGCTCTCTTCATCACTAGATACTGTGAAAGCCAAGGGTAGTATTCCTCAGTAAGTATTTCCTTAAGCTCTTCACACTTCGGTAGCAAGTTAAGTTGACTTAAATTGTTGAAGATAAAGGCAGTTTTGTCTTGTATGGCTTCAGGAGGAGCAGTTATTTTCTCATCCTTATCAGTGGCTGTGAGTAGTGTATCTATGTTAGTGGCGTTAGCTATGGACGGCCGGCTGGCCATCGAGCCGGCGGAAGTCATCTTCGAGATCACCGATATCGACGGCGTGCAAACTACGGACCTGGGAACAAAATCACTGCGCATTAACGTAAGTAATCAATTCACAACTAAACAACAAAGTTATGTTTATATCATTCAAATCAATAACTATACAGACCTATACGGGGCTGTGACCGTCACTACGGTATTCTGGTTGAGCACCGCCGTGAGGGTCGCAGGCAGCACCGGTCCCTGTGGCTTCGACGGCGGCTCCTGACTCTGCAAGCCGTATTCCACATACTCGATCAGATGTGGGGGGAACTCATTGAAATGCGGAATTGCTCTGAGGTGCTCGCAGTACTTGTGATAGTCCTTGAGACGCGTCTTGAACCGATCCAAAGCGGATATTCCAAAATAATACATTTTGCTGGTGTCGCCTTTCTTCAAAGCGTCGAGAACAAAACGTAACGCCAGACCAAGCGAAACGTAACTAGGAACTAGGCCTTTTTCGATGATACCGCCAAAAAGCTGAGCAGTGATGTGCAGCTCCTTGTCAGGGTACTGAGGGAAGAATTTGTATTCTTCAAAGAGATTTCGGAGCATGCAAGAGAACACTTCTCGCTCCCTCTTATTCGGAGAGTCCTGGAACTTCTTTAGCATATCCAGAACCTCGTCTATAGACAGGGTTGGATGAGGAGGATGGTTGTAGATTCTTTGAAAGTATCCATTAGCCTCGTCTTCTATCTCTTTTGCTACATTGTGCACAGCCCCCGGGTAGTGTATCGTGTCAGGAATTCGTGGTTTTTCCAAAACCGGAGCAGGCGCCATCCTGGCTAGCGCGCCAATAGCCACGTTTTGGTTGTGTTGTATGGGCATCATCGCGAAAGGACTATTCGGGCCGGCGCCCATCAGCCTCGAAGGAGACCCCGGGGCGGGCACCAGCGGGCCGAGGGTGCCAGGCATCGCGAACGCGGTGTTAGCTGGAGCTCCTAGGGACATGTTGGCGACGTTCGGCGTCAATGAAGCAATAGGGTCAATGTGCGGAGTGAACAACTGTGCGCCGAGGCCTTGTCCGCCAAGGCTCTGTGCGCTGAGACCCTGTGCGGCGAGACTCTGTGCGCTGAGGCCCGGTGCGCCGAGACCCTGTGCGGCGAGACTCTGTGCACCGAGGCCCGGAGCGCCGAGACCCTGTGCGCCAAGACTCTGTGCGGCGAGACTCTGTGCGCCGAGACCCTGTGCAGCGAGACTTTGTGCGCCAAGGCCCTGTGCGCCGAGTCCCGGTGCGCCGAGACCCTGCGCAGCGAGACTCTGTGCGCCAAGACCGGCAGGGTTAAAGGGAGTTTCGAGGACGCGCGTGTGGGGGCGCGCAATCACTGTCAGACTTTGCCGCGTTTTGCTCAACATCATGGTCTGGCAATTGGCGATAACGTTGTACATGGCTTCCTGTAGCTCTTGCTGCACATTGGGAATGCACATCTGCAGACATGCCAGCATCGTGCCGATCGTCTCGTGTGGCAGCTGCGCCGCTTTCGGCAGCTGCTCTTCCAGTCCTTTGTTCGATAGGACGATCGGACATCTTCTTTGCAAAAACTTTACCATTGCAGCGACGAACGTTTCACCGTGGTCTCTGATCTTATCCGTCAGCCATTTATCTAGCTTGAGATACTCTCTACGTGATGCGAGACACGCGAGGTCTATCACGAACGGGAATGATTGCATGTTCAACAATAGCGATAAGGCCTTCAGATCCTGAGCGACATCTAGGATTCTAGACAGCTTGGATTGGTCACACTCGCCACGGAGATACCAATCGGCCATGGCGTGCATGATGATCGATTTCACGTTAAGATTCTGTGTGTGCCAAGCTTGATGTAGAATGATTCCAGAGTTCGGATGATTGCCCAAGAATATCGGTATGAGCGTTGTCAATAACTCTTGCCTCACGGGCGTCAGCGGAGGATTGATCTGCAGCAGCACAAGAAGTAAGACGTCCGGACAATTCTGAAGTGGTATCTTGAACAACTCTGTTACTTGGACGTAATACCCACGCTCGGAAGCATACAGCAACAGTTCTATAAGGTATAAGCATCGCCACGTCCCAACTTCCTTGTTGTCCGTCTCTGGAGGAGACTTCAAAATATCAATCGACACCGGATGGAATGGATAATCTGCAAAGCTGAATATATCCGGGTGCTTAAGAATGTTACTGATTAAGCTCATCTGTCCTTCCAGGTTCGTCCAGCGACGACACAAGTATTCGACCGGGAATATGGTGGGAGGGTACCCCGCACTATGCAGGCCCACTCGCAATATGGTGAAGAGCAAATTTAAAGCTGCTCTGTCCGGCACTATGAACTCTTGATGGTCGAGCTGCAGTATTATTTCTTTCCAATTCAAGTTTGATGAGAGCTCTTTGAGTGTCTTTACAAAAACTTCAGCATTCCATTCACCCACACCGTGCGGCGTAGTGTCCTTCTTTTCGTGGCTCATCCAGAAGTTTCCGGGTGTTTGTACTTGAGGCCCATCTTGAAAGTTAGCCTGGTATCGTATCATCATAGATATGGTTCTAGCTATATCGATGGCTGTCGGTTCCCGTGCACCGAAGTTGAGCATGTTGTTCTTGCATTCTTCTATAGACGCTGTGAATGTGTATCCGATGTCACGGATGATATCAGCTAGTGAATGTTCCATCATTGCAGAGGCCATATCATCGGGTGTGGTCATTTCCTCCAGGGGAGTCTGGGTATCGTCAGGATAGAGTAGGGGTGCGAGTACTATGGGCACTAGTTCACGAGGAAAATCGCTTCTTAATCGTTTTCGGAATAAGTCTTTCGTCACAGATGCTAAGCGGAAGCTTTCGCGTGCGAGACTTGTCAGCAGGTACTGCAAGACTTCAGGGCTGCATTCCTGAAGGCCAGCGCGTTCCGCGTGTTGGCCGCGTTCTGCAAAAAAAGTCAGTTTTAAAATATTACCCATAGCTTTTTGACACACATGTTACTCCAGTTTTTAAACAATGACCTGTCAGCAGCTTAGTTGTCTACACTAAGCTAAAACTGAACGATTAGTACATAGGGTGTTCGGATAAACGATGGACATATTCGAAGATATAATAATTTAGGATTATATACTCGTAGCACCATTAATGGTAAAAACCATAAACTAAATGTTTTAAATTTTGCGCCGGATTTTTGCGAATATTTGCTCGCAATGAAAGTAAAAGCAGTGTGACGAGCATTATGGTCACTGACCTCACACAACTCGCTGCCACTGTAAGTAGTTGGCTCAGCAGTTCTGGCAACAGACCTGTTACCAGATCAGCTCTGTATTGTATAAGCTTGTCTAAAATAAGATCCTATTTATAGATATTTGGGTTCACATCAGTCAGTGGTGTTAGTGACAATAATTTTCTCAATACCTGCGTCAAGGTAGCACTGAACGAGCTCCAAGAACCTCTTCTTGAGGTGTTGCTTGGCTACCGCTGAGATTTCTGGTTTGGATGATGACTTCCGCAAGACTAGGGAGAACGCCACATCCTCGGCTGTCGTAAGCTTCAACAGCCGTGACAAGCGATTCAATAGTGTGTTCGACGGCTTCAACAACTGAAAATTAAAAACTTTTTAAAAAACAATCCTTAGCTCTAAGTCTCACTGTGTCAATCCTTGAGTCTGACAATTACATGGACGTATTAAGTACTTTGCATAACTGGACCGGTGACTGCTCGATACAAAAATGGTTATATTATCTTAACTAGCATTTAAGAAACAACATATTTCTTTTTGTCCTTGAAAAAAATAGAAAATGATTTAACTGTAAAATTACATTCTCAGTGCAGCTGTTGCCATAGTTAGAAAGATACAGAACCGCTCCTGCAGACTATCTTTGTTCTTTTTTTCATCTATTTAAAAGGTAAATTAGACAGGGTCCAAATATGTTTTTCCATCTCAGTCCAGTACCCTTAGTACAAGATTTGACAGTTTTCGAAAACTTTTTTCGTTTCCGTATTGTCCCATACATTTTAGTAAAGCGCCTCTAGCGGAAACGCGGATGAACTAAAATCGGTAGTAATCGGCAGTATAGGTTGCTTCACTCAAATACGAAAAATAGTTTCGAATAGCTTTCAGCCCAGCAATGTATGCATCAAAACGAAAATGAAAAAAGTTTTCGAAAACTATCAAATCTTGTACTAAGGGTACAGTTGAACAAAGTACTTATTATGTCCATGGACGATTATCATGACGCGTAATCACGCTCATTACGCGAGTGAAAAGACGCGAGCAGGATGGCACGATTGCGATTGATATCTAAACTATCAGATTCAGACTGAAGGATTGGCATTCAAGCATTTGACAATCACGGCATGATACATATTTTCATGCAAAGTATCATCATAATGCAAGTAATGGCAAGCAAATTAAAATTTAATTAAATCTTAACGGACTTCATAAAAGGAGAGGGATCACAATTTGCCTGTTTTTCATATTGTTACCTTAGAACTCCGTCATTAACCGATTTGAAAAAAAAAAAATATATTTGAAAAGATATTCTTTCAGACACTGCGTGCGCGTCAAGATGTATGAAAATCCAGCGTGCCGCATATTTTGTACCTCACGAGTCATTTATATTAGTTTAACTCCATTTTTTCCACGGCCAACTGCATTCGATGAGTTTTTACAGTTCACAATGGCACAGTTTGATATTTTTGTATTGACATCTGACTTGCTACTGCCAAGGCGACGGAGATCGAACTGAATTAAGTTGGTGCTTGGATCAAACTTAAAACACGACCATTAGACCACAGACGTGCAAAATAGGTACGAGTAAACTCGCGCCGTCTTATTACAAAAAAACTATTTTGGTCCTGGTTTATAAAAATGGTATACAAAGTCAACATGTACCATATATACTACTTTAACTTTAGCTAAGCTACTTCAAACTTAAAACAGAACCGGAGCTAGGGCCCTATTCATGCGTACTACTCACCAATCGGACACTACTCGTCCGTTTTTGATGAAACTTGACAAATATATCACAATTTGAATTTCTATAAAAGAGTAGTATTTAAACGAGCTAATATAAATTCTAATTAAAGGTGGCAAAAATACAGAAAATGGGCAAATAAAATTATTGAAAATGGCTCAAATTATGCAAAATTAAGCAGGAGAAGCAAAGTAAATCTACCGCCTAACTGACTCCTGACCTGACAGAATGGGAAGTTTTCTGACAGCTCTAGGATCATAGTTCTGCAACGATCGATAGATACCGAGACATGGTTTTAAAGTAAATCTCCCGCCTAACTGACTCCTGACCTGAAATAATGGGAAGTTTTCAGACAGCTCTAGGAACATAGTTCTGCAACCATCGATAGATGCCGTTACATGGTTTTAAAGTAAATCTCCCGCCTAACTGACTCCTGACCTGACAGAATGGGAAGTTTTCAGATAACTCTAGGAACATAGTTCTGCAACCATCGATAGATACCGAGACATGGTTTTAAAGTAAATCTCCCGCCTAACTGACTCCTGACCTGAAAGAATGGGAAGTTTTCAGATAGCTCTAGGAACATAGTTCTGCAACCATCGATAGATACCGAGACATGGTTTTAAAGTAAATCTCCCGCCTAACTGACTCCTGACCTGAAAGAATGGGAAGTTTTCTGACAGCTCTAAGATCATAGTTCTGCAACCATCGATAGATACCGGGACATGGTTTTAAAGTAAATCTCCCGCCTAACTGACTCCTGACCTGACAGAATGGGAAGTTTTCAGATAGCTCTAGGAACATAGTTCTGCAACGATCGATAGATACCGAGACATGGTTTTAAAGTAAATCTCCCGCCTAACTGACTCCTGACCTGAAATAATGGGAAGTTTTCAGACAGCTCTAGGAACATAGTTCTGCAACCATCGATAGATGCCGTTACATGGTTTTAAAGTAAATCTCCCGCCTAACTGACTCCTGACCTGACAGAATGGGAAGTTTTCAGATAACTCTAGGAACATAGTTCTGCAACCATCGATAGATACCGAGACATGGTTTTAAAGTAAATCTCCCGCCTAACTGACTCCTGACCTGAAAGAATGGGAAGTTTTCAGATAGCTCTAGGAACATAGTTCTGCAACCATCGATAGATACCGAGACATGGTTTTAAAGTAAATCTCCCGCCTAACTGACTCCTGACCTGAAAGAATGGGAAGTTTTCTGACAGCTCTAAGATCATAGTTCTGCAACCATCGATAGATACCGAGACATGGTTTTAAAGTAAATCTCCCGCCTAACTGACTCCTGACCTGACAGAATGGGAAGTTTTCAGATAGCTCTAGGAACATAGTTCTGCAACCATCGATAGATACCGAGACATGGTTTTAAAGTAAATCTCCCGCCTAACTGACTCCTGACCTGAAAGAATGGGAAGTTTTCTGACAGCTCTAAGATCATAGTTCTGCAACCATCGATAGATACCGAGACATGGTTTTAAAGTAAATCTCCCGCCTAACTGACTCCTGACCTGAAAGAATGGGAAGTTTTCTGACAGCTCTAGGAACATAGTTCTGCAACCATCGATAGATACCGAGACATGGTTTTAAAGTAAATCTCCCGCCTAACTGACTCCTGACCTGAAAGAATGGGAAGTTTTCTGACAGCTCTAGGAACATAGTTCTGCAACCATCGATAGATGCAGAGACATGGTTTTAATGTTTTTCGCATTAGTTCAATGAAACCTACAATTCATAGGGACATATAGAGGAGACATTTTATAATACTTAAGGCAAGACACACTTATATGTACCTGCTAATTTGTGTTGAGTTGTGTAAAAACAAAGTACTTTGTTGGCAAACAAAGTAACCACAAAATACTATTCTACGAAATAAAGTAACACAAAAATTATTGACCTTAATATAAATATGTAAATAGGATTTTTATATAACATCTAATTTTTTTTCGATTTTCAAAATACCCGCAATATAAAAATCAAACTTACGTCAAAAACTTAAAATTCATATTTCTGTTTCTAGACGAAAAAAAAATCCTACATATATTTGGGTATATATATTTGCGTGGGTTCGATTCCCATCTAGGACAAACATTTTGTGTGATGAACATTTGTGTTTGTTCTATGTCTGGATGTTAATATCTATTTAAGTATGTATTTAAGAATATATATATGTATGTATATCAGTCTTTGGCTGCCATATTACAGGCTTTGCTTAGTTTGGGGTCAGATGACCATGTGTGCAATAATGTCCCAAATATTTTTTTATTTTATTTATTTATTAGTCAACCTTGATATGAAACAATATGAACCAAATCAGATATTTTTTTAGTGTTGAGTAGTAGTATCTATCAGAACAAGTTTTTTTTATTGGCCATTCTTCGTCTGTTGTTTTGCAAAATCATCAAATCCATGTCTTGTCAATGCCCTCTATCGCATTTTATGAATTTTTGAATACCTCCCATTCCGATCTGTCTTGATATTTAATACTCATTTGATTTTACAGTACAGCCTACTCAGTAATTCCAGTCGGCCACTTATATTTATAACCAGCTACGCCCTGTGGTTCCACCGGAGATAACTCCTTATAACATCAGCTATCTAGGCTGCTAGTGTGTGCCGTCAAAATAGGTCCAATCGTTTCGGAGTCCATAGGGAACTACTTACATACATACCTACAAACATAAACATATCTATTTATATATATATATGCATTATTGGTAATTTTTAGAAACATATTAAAAAAAACTTATTAGATTAGTCGACTGTTTATTTTCCTATTCGCAAAGATTATAAGATTCTGCCCAACTAGTATTACATACTGTAATTTCAAGTCGCCAAGTAATTTTTTATTCGCTCGCTCGATTAATAAACCTTTTCAATAATTATGTACTTATTAGAAAAACTCATACTTTTTTTAAAAATGAAGTTTTACTCATACTTTTTATCTAAATCGGATAAGTAATTTTCAAACATAAAACAAATTAGTACGCTTAAGTATAAAAATGTCGCGATCTCCGGTCCCCCCGCATGACGACAGGCACTAAGGGCTGATTTCACCATCAAAGTGAACGCGATCAACGCAAAACTAAACTGGTGTAAAGTGGCTTAATGAGTTCAAAACGTCAATTTGGGCTTCACCAACATAAACTTAACTGTGATCAGTTTATGTTGGTGAAACCCAAATTGACGTTTTGAACTCTATAAGCCACTTTATACCAGTTTAGTTTTGCGTTGATCGCGTTCACTTTGATGGTGAAATCGGCCCTAAGACATCAATATTATCACATTACAATAGGCTATGTTTTTAATGTGTCCTATATTTTTTTAATACATCTTAAAAAGCTGATTATAAATAGAGCCCATCTACGAAAACAAAATTAAAGTTTGGTCAAATATGAATAAGTTACGAGTATTTTAATGACATGCTTGACAGAGTGAGAGCGTGCATGTATACTATAGCACGTGATGACGTCAAGCCGTGCGCGCGCCATACTAATGCTAAACTAACATACGCAGCGGGAGAGGGACAGCGCATCCGCTCTCAATCCCCGCCATCAACTTACTCTTATAGCTCGAAATTTACCAACCAATTTAAATTAATGTTTCAGTATATGAATTTATTTAAATATATCTAATGCTCTAGGCCTGTTTTTTTTTTTAAATAAATTTAAGATTATGACACAAGCCTATTGCGATTGAATTGCGAATGAATTAATGAAAAAGTCCTGATTTCATTGGTCTAAAATATTCCAGAGAAGTGTTCATCCAATGTAAAGTGAGATACACAATTTAAAACATCTCATAATACGTGCCAAGCAAAAGTTATTATTAATTATCTGTAATATTGTCACCTCCTATAGGATTACAAATGTTCAGTCCAGTTATTATTAGCTTCGACATCTACAGTATGTAAAAAACTTTAATTAATTACTTGTGTCAGAGTTTACATGTAAATTTGTATAATATTTTTGTAGTTGAAATATATTACAATGTTATTGCAGCTGTGAGAGCTAAAAATAAATGAACCGAGTACATCAAGATACAATACCTATAGATTCACAATCTCTGAATGAAAACAGTTAAAAAAAACAGAATTTTGGTTCGGACATTTTTTGGCAAGATTGTGACACTATAGGTATTGTATCTCGATGACCGAGTATAAAGTGGGATCTCAACATCGGCAACTCGAGTCTAAACTTTTGAGTAGTACTTACGTGACCACACGACAGCTACAAATGTAAATAAAAATAAATAAACGATGTGATTGACTAGTGTATTCAAAGCACTATAATTTAAAGCTATTAAGTTCGTTTCTAAAGCTAGGCAAGCGAAAATGATCTTAAAACCATTGTTCTGAACAAGTTCTTGTTTCGTTTTCATTCGTGATACGCAATTCATTTTGTGGCTGATTTTAGCATCGATGTTGAATCTTTTGTTTTAATGATCTTTGACTGTAATACGAATAAAGACTGTACGCACCGACTCTTGATTATAATACGCAACGAGCAGATTTATGGATTTTGACCTATCCTCCTATTTGTTCAAAACGTTCAAACATTACTTTTGAAGTTTATTTCAAATTTAAAATGTAAGTATTATTAAAATAAAATACATATATTATTAAGTTTATGGTACAACCTCGTAGCAAATCATGAATAAAATAATCTCGGTTTTTTTCCAGCAATATTTAATATCCGGAACTTTCATGGAAATTTAATCTCATACATAATTCAGTAACTACTTCAATTTGAGAACGAGCATCAGAATTTCAGATAGCCAGACTGACTCTGACTGACGAGACTGACTGACAGAATGACTCAAAATTTTGCTGACGAACAAAAGCTGTCCTGTTCAAATTTAAATAGGTTTGTTTGAGTTATGGTCTTGAGTTCACACCAAAACTCTATACAAATAAGAAATAAATTTTTAAAATTATTTCTCTTTTGCTTAAATATCATTTGGACTTTTACGAACATTTAAATAAAAATGCCAAATCCGTCCAACCTTTTGTCAGGTGAAGTGCTTACCAATGACAGCGTCTAATTTTTAGAGTAAAAAAGACCCTTACGTTCTTTTATGTCTCAAAAAATTGCATTGTGGTCGATTTTAAAGGTATTAGTTGGCAGAACTAAGCTAACTTAAGTATTTCTGTCTTTAATTGACCTGATACAACGTGATAATAATTATTTATCCATTTAAGAAACCGACTTCATCAGAACTGAACCAAACTGAAATGGGACCAAATGGGAAGCACTAGCAATAAAAAAATCATCATCATCGGTTCACCCAGTCAAAAGTTCTGAGGTACCAAACAATTTAAAAAAAGCCTAACTTACATAGGTTAGTTTAAAAGTAAGGTCAATGAAGGAGAGCTGGTCAATGTTAATATCTGAACATCCTCTAAAAATATATGTAAAAAATTGTTAGCTTAACTCTCTGTGTAAACCGTGCCTAAAATTAGCGATCCTAGATGAAATTAAATGTTACCTTTTGCAAAGTCCGCGATGGGTTATCAACCGTCCGACAGATAGCGGTTGCCTTGGCTGGGTGGTTGAGAAGGTTGGTGAGCCGCTGTGCGAACACAGTCGCCTGGAGGTTCGGAGGAGTTGAGCTCGAGCGGTCTGTGTCCCACGCTATTCGAGCTGCCTCGGTGAGCAAGCACCGCAGCACTTGATTCTCAGCTACCAATCCATGGATGTTGACAAGCTGCAGACAATGTTCCATGAATTATAAAATTGATCCATTAATTTTGCCCCTACGTTTGACAGCGAAAACCACAACATCACAACAAGATCCAGTGTGATTAAAATCGCTAGAATCAATGGTTCGCTAGAGTAAGGACTAATAAGGACTGTAGTCTTTATTCTGTTACCATACCAGACTTCATATTTCGATAACCAGTGATTGTAGCGATTTTAATCACACTGAATTTAACTTTGCCTTTTTTCTTTACTGGTAAACAAAAAATGTGTTATAGAAGAATGTCAGTCTAAAATTTGGTAGCAGAAACACTTGACATTGTTATTTCCGCTATATGTTATGGATGATAAGTACATTTTTTTAGCTAATATACATGTAAATCAGTTGATTAATATTTATGATAATCAATCAAAAATAACAATCAGTTTTGGAAACAATTTTTTTTCATGATTTATTGTTAATTTTTATGGAATACTGGTTCAAAAATAATGATATTTGGAATAGTATCAGTTGTATTTATGAGTAAGTATATAAAAAAAAACAAATCAAAATAATTCAAGGGAAAAGTGTGTACGTTATAGCTACGACCTTTGAAAATGTGCGCTTGTGATAAAGCATGTTTGCTAGTTGGCTAACTACCACGCTCAAGTCGACAAAAAGCGTGACTGCGTTTTATGACACCACCATGTTTGACCACCATCTTCGACCACGGTATCAAAGCATCAGGCGGGTTATGGTCTTCACATCATCAACCAAATAACGTCCACTGTTGGACAAGGCCTCCCTCATAGAGAGGGGTGTTGCCATAATACCCACGCTTGACAGGCGGCTTTTGGATCGCAGTACGTTCACCATGTACTATTAGGACACTGCTACCCATCCTCCGGTGGTTCTGGTTGCAGTTTTAGGACATACCCAGGTCCATTTATGGGTTATGGTCTTGCCTAGCCTTAAATAAATAAAACAAGTGGAGTGCTGAAGTTATTACTGTATTATTTCCAAATACATATAAAGAAAAGCAGCAAGAGAAAGAGGGTCCTTTTAAAAAGACACGAGTTTGTTTACACTGACTTCAGATTTCTTAGAAAGTATGAGGCAACTGTTGCTACTTTGGCCTAGTTTATAAGGTTTTGCAGCAACGTGAAAAATGGCTTCGTTGGCAACTGAGCACACAGATCAGAACACACGTGCGGCACAACAATGCTGTTTATTTCCAGTTCCTTATTGAAACTAGTAAGTATCATAATTAGCACATTGTAACCCACTTAATATTTATGCACTCGAATACTATCGCCCAGTTAGTGTGTTGAGCAACATTACAGTGCTTATTAGACTTACACTGAATAGATTTTACTAAAATAATAAGATCTTGATATCCGTGATTGTACTTTGTAAAGAATTCCATTTTATATAGCTTTATTGGTTCACGGACAAAAATCTTAGTATGTCGAGTTGACGAAATAACAATGTTTCGAGTTAGACCAGGGTAGAAGCCTTTAAAAATAATAAAAAGTGAAAAAAAAAAAATAGTAGGATGAAACCCATTAGAAAAAGAGGAGGATATTATAAAAATGAAAGGAAAAATAAATTACGGGCGATCTGAGTTCGGGAAGTGGGGGGGGGGGGGGGGGGCTTTAAGGGTAAAAAATGGTTTATCTCGATTTCCGGTAAAACTACAAGTCCTATGAAAAAAAGTTAAATGGCAAAGTTGTAGGTAATAAAAAGATCTAAAACTTCTGTGGATACACTTTTTTCACATAACCTCAAAATTTATGTGAACAATTCAAAAAACCAAGTTTTTGGTTTTTTATTTTTATCTTTTACATAAATTTTGTTTTTTTCACGAAATTTGGTGAAAACTTACCTTTTTATGTCCCGAATACGCTGTAATTTATTTGATTAAAAATATTTATTTTTTCACCTTATTTTGAATTAATATCGAAAAAGCACCCTAATTTTCAATCGAAAATTCACCCGTCAAAATATCAAAATATCACTAACAGTTGATTTTATTCAGTTTTGCTATATAAACACATTCTCTAATAGCAATTATGATAAATACCCAAGACTACAACCATCCAAAAGGCTATTCACGAAAAGTGGTAAGTGTATATTACGAGATGATACAAAAAACGAAAAGGTTGATGGCAAGTACTCCAGGATCACCTCGTGGCAACGACTGTGTGTGCGTTTATTAACACAATAACTAGTCGTGGCATAAACACATTTAAAAGATTTTAGAGTATAATTTATAACAACATCCATATATATGTCTATAAACCGCAAGAAAACAGAAATAAATACAAGATTACAGAGCACAATATGGCGACATGAGAGAACAAAGACCACAATTACAGTTAAGTTTTCTCACCTGATTCAACTCTTGAACCGTCGACTTGTAGTTTTTCTTGTTCAAGTTTTTAACCAGATAATTGATTTGCAATAAGCTAAAATTTAAAGGGTCCAGGTTCATAGTTCCATCAATGCAAAACCGAAAGCTTCAAAAACGTTTGAAGCTCTCTCGATTTTTGACGGATTACTAAGGTAAACTTATGTTCTACGACAGTTTTGATATGAAATACTAGTGAGTTTATCCCCAACATCACCAAAACTATTGTTCACTTTGCATTAAACATAATTTTATTTAGCACCCCACGCCCAAAATGCAATTTGTTTCTTGGAAATCTGCACAACTCAAGAACGATCGATCATGCGATGACGAAGTAAAGTAATACTAGACCACGGAACACTATTGCTCGCGGAGAAGAAAGCCAACCTCACAGAAAAAAGGCAGTATCAAAATATGACTACTAGAGCCACGGGTGGGACCCTTTGGAACTTAAAATTTATGTGCTTGACATAATACTTAGGTATTCATGGGTAGGCTGTACTGAAATGTAAACATTTATAATTTATTTTGTAACCTTTATTAAATTCCAGTTGTGCACAGAGTTGTTATTTATAACAAAAAACGTCACATTATTTTTAACTCTTCTACACATTCTTTGTGGAATAATAAGATTACATAAATTATAAAATCATTATTGCTTATGTCCTGGATTGACACATAGGCAACTTTTCATCATCGTCATCATCACCGATTTTCATCACAACGCGGGTGAAACCGTGGGGCGTAGCTAGTATCATATATGTGAAAGTTTGGATGGATGGATGGATGGATGGATAGATGTTTGTTACTCAATCACGCAGAAACAGCTGAATGGATTTGGATGAAATTTGGAACATACATTGCTTATGCCATGGATTAATTCATAGGCTACCTTTCATCATCATCACCAATTTTCATCACCACGCGGGTGAAACCGCGGGGCGTAGCTATTATCATACTCGTATATCTGGAAGTTTGGATGGATGAATGTTTGTTACTCAATCACGCAGAAACGGCTTAATGGATTTGGATGAAATTTGGAATATACATTGCTTATGTCCATAAAATTATTCAAAATTATATTAATTATATTATAAATAAATTATAATTAAATTATATTATAAATTATATTATATTCATAAAATTATTCAAAATTATACTGATATACCGCTTCATGTTGGCCAGATACGGATCTTCCGTTGCTGTTGCCTTGCATTTCACACATTTACGGTTATTATCTTTCATTTTTACAAAATAAACAGCTGGAATTAATTTCTTTCTCAGCTCTCAACGTTTTTTTAAATTGTCAAATTTGACAAATTCTGTGATACCATATCATATATATTACGTAGTATTACATTCTGTTTGTTATTTATTTTTTTGTTCTGGTATCTCTATAGCTAACCAGCTAACTACCATTGTATTCTGTGCTACTACGCCAACCAGGGCCCTTATTCCGCACGGGCAAACGCGCGCTATCGTGGCCACGGTAAGTTTCCCTCAAAAAGTTGGCCTCTATTGCTTAGGAAATAAAGTTCAACTTTTGGAAGTTAACTTACCGCGCCACGATAGAGCGCGTTTGGCCCGTGCAGAATAAAGGCCCGGTGAGAGAACAGTTGACGCAAAGAGAATATAAGAGTTGACAGGGCCAGACCAAAGAATAAAATTGTTGGTCAATTTGCGTTATGAATCAAGCTAGCAGCGCTAATGATAACCAACACAGCTTTCTCGATATATATATACATACTCTGATCTATGAACAGCACAAAATGTAATGGTAACGCAGCGACGGTAGCGTAGAGGTTCGTGATTTAATTTAATAGGTAGTCGCATCGTGTTGATTCTCATTATCCCAGAATAGAGTAGTTTTTCACAATACGTAATGATTCGGAACGCAATAGTGTTGCCAATTTGCCGGAGCACGCATGTCTACAGGGCTCGCTTTTTGAATCGCTCGTATGATTTCGCACTAAAATATCATCACTATCACTAAATAGTATTAAAAAAAGTCGCTTCCCTCTGTCTGTCCCTATATAAATGCTTAGATTGATGGTGACACAGCTCGACACGTTATTTGTGACGTTATATACGATCTAGTATTATTTTATGTAATATGTATTACAAATAATTTATTTAATATTAATTTTTTTTTTTTTTTATGTATTACACACGATACCGCTCGAGACTTGGCTTTGACGTGCTGCCACGCGTCTAGATCTATGTTAAACTTGACTATGTACCCCCCATAGATCCTATTATATAATATACTAGCCGTCCGCCCCGGCTTCGCACGAGTGTAAGCTCGGCCTTCGGCCTCGCTACAAAATATAATATAGCCTATGTCACCCGGGGATAGTGTAGCTTCCCAACAGTGAAAGAATACAAATCATTACAAACATACAAACATACAAAAATAGGTACAAATCTTTCCTCTTTATAATATTAGTGTAGATTTTTTCGCTAAGGCTATCCCGACTGAAAAAAAAAAGTGACAAACGAATCTGACCTGACATTGACATATCAATCAATAAATTCAAATAAATTGTGATTCATGTGATTGTGACAGACAATACTGCTAGACGGAACCAAAATTAAATTAGGTTAGTTTATAGCAAATTCATTATTTGTACGTAATTCAGCTGTACGTATAGTCTTTAGATGTTTAATTTAGAGAACAATTATTTGTAGACACGAAATAGACCCAGAACTCTTTGCAATGCACATATATACTTATTCTTTTGACCCACAAATTTTCAAGTTTTAGGGAGTCAATTGGGATTTTTGCTATGTAACTTGGCTTTTGTTCTAACTTAGTGCCCATTAAGATATTTCACATCAATTAAACAGATCGGGACCCGTTCAAATCCTTTTTTTGCCATACAAAGTGCTCGTAAATGTAAAATGCTGAACAATTATGTAATCAGCCTCCTGTCTGTAAATTTTACAGTAAACAAAGGCAAATGCAATGTTGAACAAAAAGGTTTTGTAACATTTAGGGTATTGTGCCAGTTTATAGACACATCTTAATGTACTAATAACGAGATTTATAGGATTTCATGCTCTCGCTGTTTTGACTGAACCTAAATAAATTTGTCCTGTTAAATGTTTGTTTCAGTTTATGGCGTGGGGAAGATTCCTTCGCCGGAACTTGGTGAGCTTCGCGTTCCCGACTATTGCTGTGTCACTCATCTTTCTAGACTGGAACTACACTAGGAAGTGGAAAACTGAACAAAAAAAACTATAATGGCAATCTTTGGAATCACAACTCGCTATGTCTGGTTTGCTGTCCCTCTTACTGGTTTCTTTTTCGGCAAGTTTCTTGATGATCAAGAAACTTTGAGGATGACCATGTACCGGGACAAGTCTTGTCTGTATGGAGGCAACGTCAAAGAAGGCTGCCCGCCATCCTGGCCTTGAGTTTGTTTTTAAATCAGCGTAGCAATTATGTATCTTTTCTTTTGAATATAGTGTATTGATAAAAAAATCTGTCTATTACCTTATACCTGCCAGAATGTGGATGTTATTGCATGCAATGTGAAATATAAAAGTGGTTGTCCCTGCCCATGTATACTTTGGATTCCCTTGTTTGTGGATCGAAATGGTATATACAATTATGTTTGTTATAGAAACCTATCAATAGAAGATTTAAGAGAAGATAAAGGTATCCACGGATCCACATGTCAAGCCGTGCTGTGGATCCAACTGGACGGAGGGTACCTACATATCTTTCATAATGAAATGGCCCTCTGCTCAAAGCAAAGAAAATTCTCTATAATTTATAGTGGCCCATATTATTATGAATGTCATACTTAGATTCTTTCGGCGGATAATAGGCTTGTGTTTGTCCACCACCTCGCCTGATGTTAAGCGATGACGCGAGCAACGATGGAGTACGCTTACCTAGAAGAATCTGATTCACTCGCGATTTGAAAACACTCAGCTCCGATTGCAAATATCAGGGAACACATTCAGGCGGCAAATTCTACAGACTAACAGTTCGCACCATAAAAGTGGAAACAAAGCCCTTCAGTTTTGTTTTACTATTTAATTTTTTGGATCTATTATGGTTTCAACTGCCAGTTGAAATGTTACTCTTTTGGAGACGCTCACAAGGTGTTTTATAATCAGCTAAAATATGTCTGTTTTGGAATGCAACCTTAAGATATTAAATGTTTCCTCTACAACTACATACATGAAATTGTCTTTAGAGTAATAAAACATAGGTAAAAATCATTATCTGCTCATATATTTCTCGGTTAATATTTAAAAATTACATAGTTTTCTTTGCCATCGAATACCACACAATTATGAAAGGTGCCCAAAACCCCATACCAAAGAACAAGCTGAAAACTACTGTCGCAACATATCTGAAAAAGAAAGTACATTTTAATAAAGTAGGTAAGTATTCCATAATCTATATTTACTTAGTTTCTGCAATTTATATGGTACTACCTACAAAATTGATTATTACTTCTTAATATTTAATTGTAGTATATCTCTTTTAATAACTCTCTGAATAGGGGGTACCTCTGCAACAGTCTTACAGCCCTAACAGA
The DNA here is from genome assembly GCA_949125355.1 of Agriopis leucophaearia. Classification (NCBI taxonomy): domain Eukaryota; kingdom Metazoa; phylum Arthropoda; class Insecta; order Lepidoptera; family Geometridae; genus Agriopis; species Agriopis leucophaearia. Next base: position 9,130,218 of record OX421261.1, read on the forward strand.
CGTGACAACTTAGGCTTGGTCCCAGTAGTTTCGAAAGTGATCAGAATTTGTGGTTTCCACAACCATATTTTTTAAAATATTTTTTTGCATCTGTCAGTGCAAATAAATGCTTGGACCGAGTATACTTGTGGTTCTTTCACTCTATTCCTGCTTTGGTTTTTGACGAAAGACAAAAATGACTAACCTATTAAGTATACTAAAGGGCATGTTGTCAAATGGCTGCGGAGGACCATCATGGTGGTGGGCAACTTTTTGTACCCTACTTGGGATAATCGCCCTGCTAAGGACTGGCCTGACACTGAGTGAACTTAACAAGAAACGCATTCGATTCATTGTTGGTATATACGCAAACTTTGTTCACTCCCAAGAGGTATCAAAGTCCTATTATGCAAAATATATGCTTTTTAGATGGTTTGTATAGGTACTTTAGAATCTGCGAAAACTTTATTTGAAAACAATGAATGTTAAAGTCAATTTGATTGATTGAAAAAGACAAAAGCGTAGGTTCCTAGTTGCCATGGATAATGTGTTGATTTTCTCAGAGGTTTCATGACACTTAGGTTGTATTGTGAATTATGTATACTTAATAGACCAGGGTTGATAATTTTTTAAACCAAAAATATAGTAGTAGGATGAAACCCATTAGAAATTAATTAAATTTTTTGCATTTTCTGAGAACATTTACTATTGTAATGTATATTTTATTTTTAACCATCAGAAAGTAGAGATTTCAACGAACAAAAATCACACCGACTTTTTAAAAAAAGCTAATATTTTGACACGAGAATTTTCGATTGAAAATTAGGGTGCTTTTTTGATATTAAGACAAAATAAGGTGAAAAAATTAATATTTTAAATCAAATAAATTACAGTGTATTTGGGACATAAAAAGGTAAGTTTTCACCAAATTTCGAAAAAAAAACAAAATTTTTGAAAATAATAAAAAATCAAAAACTTGGTTATTTGAATTTTTCACATAAATTTTGAGGTTATGTAAAAATAAAAGTTTTAGATCTTTTTATTACCTACAACTTTGCCATTTAACTTTTTTTCATAGGACTTGTAGTTTTACCGGAAATCGAGATAAACCATTTTTACCCTTAAATCCCCCCCCCCCCCCACTTCCCGAACTCAGATCGCCCGTAATTTATCTTTCCTTTCATTTTTATCATATTCCCCTCCTTTTCTAATGGGTTTCATCCTACTACTATTTTTTTTCACTTTTTACCATTTTTGAAGGCTTCGACCCTGGTCTATAAGTAAAACTAGGTATTGTAGGGTCTAGTCAATTTATGCTCACTCAGCTATTTTAGCACATAGCATGGTTTATTTTTATGTTGTTTCCAGAATAGAGCAAGGCATATATACTGCAGACAGGTTATATAGGTACCTAAGTAGGTATGTACACTATGTAGCCAATAAATAGGTAGGCTACGTACCTACTACAATAGTTTTTTTAGGGTTCCGTACCCAAAGAGTAAAACGGGATCCTATTACTAAGGCTCCGCTGTCCGTCTGTCCGTCTGTCACCAGGCTGTAGGTATCTCATGAACCGTGATAGTTAGACAATTGAAATTTTCACAGATGACGTATTTCTGTTGCCGCTATAACAACAAATACTAAAAAACAGAATAAAATAAATATTTAATGGGGCTCCCATACAACAAACGTGATTTTTTGCTCGATATTGATAACGGCAACAGGTAGACAATTGAAATATTCACAGAATATTTAATTATATATCTTAACATAAAAAAAATTATTAAATTAAAATTTAACAAATATTTAAGGAGGGCTCCCATACAACAAACGTGATTTTTTGCCGTATTTTTAGATAATGGTACGGAACCTTTCGTGCGCGAGTCCGACTCGCACTTGGCCGGTTATTTTCATAGCCAACCAGCGGAGCCTTAGTAATAGCATCGACAAAAGATAGACCATCCTTGGTAATAGGGTCCCGTTTTACCCTTTGGGTATGGAACCGTAAAAATTAACTCTGAAGCGTAAATTTAAATTTTACATTTTGCGATAGTGCCATTTCTATTGTCCACATCACAGAAAAGGAAGGGTAAATCTAAACGAAAAAAAACTCACTTCAGTGGTCCACATAGATATTATGAAATGCGGTAGATGACGCTTTTATCAATAATTTAAGTCAATTAATTTAGGCGACATCTATACAGTAAGTACATAATGCAACCAAGTTGTTAGCTAGCCCAGCTAAAATAATAATAAATCAAACCGACCGAACCCTTAGGCCGTTACCAGCCTCATACTTAATTATTCTAAAATGCAAAAGATGTAGCTTTCAAATTTATTTATTTCACATTTAGGTACATCACTATAGACTATATGGCGGCCCTAGCCACCAAAATAGCGCTAGCCCGTATCTTGGTAGATAGTCCCTTCCGACTGGACTTAGGTCAGAATATTGTACATTTGTTACATTTTGGTTTACATCAGATTCAATACAATTAAAATGTTCTATTAGATTACAATAAATTGATTATTTGATTTAGCTTGTTAGAAATTGAAATTAAATTGAACATTAATTATTTAAGTAACACTAACATGCAACACACAAACATAAAACAAAAGAAAATTTAAAAATAATCGTATTTTTTTATAAAATATTAAAAGTCACTATTAATAATAATTTAAACATGATTAAAACAACACACACACGCACCAAAAACAAAAAATAACCACCTTAACCAATTGTAAAAAAAGTAATCTATACATAATAAGTGTGTAGATCAAATACCGTCACAAGAGACTTCTAACTAAAGAAAAGCAATACCTATATATGGTAGGTATATGGTATTGGTTTCACTTGCAAAAAAATGCCGTTTGCGTGATTCAGGTAAAGTGTCGCATTTGCCTATAATAGAGTTACTTTTGTTATGTGTGGACCTAATAACCGTTTACACTCATTATTTTAGGAATTATTGAATACTTATTACATTTTTAATAGCATTATTCGTAAAGTTTAAACTAATTTTCAATTTTTTTGCGAAACACGCGGTTTAGTGCGCAATCTATTTTAAAACTAGGGAACTACAAAAAACGTACCTACACATATTTTTTTTTAATTTCTGTCAGTCCCTTTGTTGTCGATTCACGCCCAAACTACCAAACGGTTTTTTTTGGTTGTATCAGCATTTTTGCGCGCCATTAGCTATTAGTGCTATTAGGTAGGTTGGTATTGGTATCTGTAAAAAGGAAAAGTGCATTTAGTAACTAAAAAAAAATACATGGTAGATAAATAGATAACAATAACACTACATTTTTTTTTACTTAGACCACTATCAGTTGGCATCGTACCTAGCATGCTGGCGGCATTACTACGCTGAATGGCAATCCTTATGCTTTGAGCTAGATTCGCGACAGCGCCGTATCTCCGCGCGTTATTCGGGTTCGCGTGATTTTGTAAACTGAACCTATTCGGGCCCGAGTTTAGATAGGCGTAAGGCCCCTGACCTGATCCTTGATTTTTAAGTAGGTAGATGTTGTAGTCGCATTGTTACTCGATAAGCTGATACCGAACAATCACCGAAGTTAGGCAAAGGCTTTTTGCCACTTGCGTCAATTGTTTATTTTTAAAGTGAATATATGTATAACTAAATGTTCTGTGAATATTTCAAGCGTCTACCTGTTGCCGTAGTCAATATCGAGCAAAAAAGAGCAAAAAAATTACGTTTGTTGTATGGGAGGTCTCTTAAATATTTATTTTATTCTGTTTTGTAGTATTTCTTGTTATAGCGGCAACGGAATATATCATCTGTGAAAATTTCAACTGTCTAACTACCACGGTTCATGAGATACAGCCTGATGACAGACGGACAGACAGACGGACGGACAGCGGAGTCTTAGTAATAGGGTCCCGTTTTACCCTTTGGGTACGAAACCCTAAAAATTAACTAAGTAGGTAAGAAATATTAATGACGTACCTACCTACATTTAATTAGCAAACCGTACCTAAATGTACCTAAAATACTTAAATTAATGTATTAAATTATTTATGAGTTTATTTATTTATTAAACAAGCTCTTCGTATTCTTCTCAGAAAATCCTATCATTTGATATCCATATCAAGAAGGTAGATATGACCACTCTCCAGCTCCAACATCAGGTCCCTGTCACCATCTAGGATCAAAGTGCTTGGAAAGACAAATCCAACCAACTCAGTCTTGACGGGGTTACGTCGTTTCGTTTAGGAGTTCATAATATGGTCACCTACTGTCTGCATCATCAGACCAGCTCGATGGTACCATAACATTGCAGTGTCACCGAACTTTCATAAGTATGCCAAATTTCAGCTCAATCGGTTTAGGATAACTGATCTAAAATTCAGTGGCATGATTTGTCCCACACACATTTTTAAATAATAATCTTAATTACCTAGCTGACTGGGGAGTTAAAACGTTCGGAAACCAACATATTATATAGTATCAATTTCAATAATTCTCGCAGTAAAAAATTATATTAAAAATAACGCTTTAAAATCGCTAATCCTGAAGATCCTGGTAAGGATAATGGGACAAACTACACAAATTATTGCATTGTCATCGGTCCTTGATACCTATAAGTGTAAAAAATTTCATATCAATCCATCGTTTTGAAAGGGGTGAAAATCACAGCTGTTTTCGACTTTCGAAGTCGGTTTAGAACAAACTTGGCACGTTAAAACCTTTGGGATAAATGTAATAAATTGCAAATTGTATGAAATGATATCAATATAATAAAATTATTCACATAAACATAGGCTTAAATAAGGTATATCAAACGAAAAAATAAAGTCAGGCTTATGTTTAAGAGTAAGTTTAAATGATAACAGCGATTCCCGCACTAGGCTAGGCCTGTATCGCGGCAATGCACTGAAACGTACTACTATACTTATATACTTACTATACCAATATGAAGTTTTCACCCCTTTACAGAAGCGTGACTTGGTCTTGACTGATAAAAAAACTTTGTTTATCTTTGAATGTAACTGCAGCAATTTTTTTCCTTTCAAATAATTGTTATTTTTAGCTTTCGACTACACTTGCAACTATTAAATTATACTTAACGTTGCTGGTTAAATGGACTAAACGTCGAAGCTATACACGGAAGACACGGGAAGCGATATCATAAAAAAACGCACTATCTACAAAGTAGCTGGGTTCTCTATTACACGACAAGAGTTTTAATATTTTCCCTACAAGTATGAGGAAGGGAGGTACACGGACCGGGAGGGGGCGTCCAGCCGGTGCGGTCGCCGCGACGCCAACATCGCATCGCTGTCCGCTCACCTGCGCCGGCGCCTAGTCCGTTATAACGTGTATGTACATTGAAAAGGGAGGCGCGCCGTCCCGTCCAACGCACCGCGACGACATAAATATTAGCCTGCAAGATCTCTCGCGTTCTACGGCGGCTGGAGGTAGTGTCTACCCAGTGCAGTGACAGTGATAAAAATAAATCAAATACGGCTAACGGTGAGTATGAGCGGGTACTCATTTCGCATGGCTTTAAAGGGGTCTCTTTAAAGCCATGCGAAATCATTTATTGTTGCGCTTGCTCATTTGACATTGACAGATAACCGGTGTTTTTGTTTACATTCCGTGTTTTGGTGTTTTGAAGGATTTGGTTGATTTATTGGCTGAGTTGAGTTGTATCAAGAACGACTAGTACCATCATTCTTGGTTGTATGAATATAATTTATGTCGGTAGGAATCGAAAATTCGATATTGTTTCGGGCAGGCTTGAGTATGATTCAATAAGTGACATTGATTAATAAAGTGCTTTAGAAGGTGGAGATAAGGGTTAATTTGGCTCGCGTATGGGCAGCCTTGAGGGAGAGGGACGTAGACGCCTGCGCCGCCGTTGCCGCCCGCGCCGCGCCGTGCCGGCCCGTGGCCAGGTAGGCATCGTCGCGGCAAACACTAACAAGCCAGAAGGTACATACGTACACTGGAACAACGCTGAACTAGTTTTCTAACCTAAATTATGAATATTTTTATGTGTTAAAATCAGATTTTTTTTATTGAACAACTGATACATTAATTTTGTGTTACAGTAGGTACAGACCGTTCGCAGTTAATTTTCCTCTTACAAAATATTGTTGTCTCTGTCTGTCGTTTTGAAGTCAGAGCAAGAGGCTTGCTGCGGCTGGAGGTATAAGCGAACCTAAGAGTATAGTATCTGTAACTACAGAAGTACAGGGACCTTACCCCTAGCTTCACTTTTGCGAGCTAACTTTTAGTAGGTATCTGATAGGTACCTAAAATTAACCAACTCATTTAAGCTGCATCTTTTAAAAGCGTCTTAAGTGTGTATTACTAATGCGAATAAATGTGAATGTGTTACTGAGGCTACTGTGGTGAATATTCTTACTGTCGTGACAAAAGTCTGGCCGGATAGGTCGTGAACTTGTGATGTATTCGAGCAAACATAAATGCCTAAAGTGGTGTAGTCGGTACTCATACTCATTTATTTATACGATCAGTATATATCAGATGGAAAGAAAATATTATAAAATGTCAATAAAAAAATACTTAAATAAAACAATACAATTATATATAATTATGATATATTGGAGCGAATCAATGGATTTTGTAATTTGACTCAGATCATTCATTGTTTAATTTGATTGGAAGCAAATGTGTACAAGTATTTCGCCGATGACCGAATACCGAAGTTTTAATAGTGTCATCCCCACACGCACATTTTGGGCGATAATGAATTTTGTACTGTATGTTTACGGAAATTTTATGTAAACTAGTTAGTGCCTTCTATTCGTAGCCGTATGGAACCGTAGTCAATTTGGGAGAATCTGTAATATAATAAAGTCACATTTGGGTGGTGAATATTAGTAGTTATTCCTCATCACATGTTTTACCTCGAGGGCAGGTCTTCTTTCTATTTGATATAGATTTAGGAAGCCTTTAGGACCAATTAATTTGCCAGTTTTGAAGCATAATTAAAATACTTTGTCGTGTGCGTTAATGATTATATTTGGCTGTTACTATAATAATAATTAAAAAAAAAAAAAAAAAAACACAGACCTATTCATAGAAATTAACACGCAATGGAAAATTAATAGCACAAGAATCATCCTTATCATACTATCAACAACAGGTGTCATACCCAAAAGCCATCATCATTATCACAAGCCTTGAGACACTCGAAATACACACATCTGCGTTTAAGAAACTTCCAAAACAGTGATTTTAAATACATGCAGAATAGTGAGAAAACTTTTAACGTTATCATAGCACTTGGCACCTCCAAAGCTGGAGAGAACACAAAAGTGTAAACACAAATAATAATAAAAACGCAGGGGCGGCTTTATGGCTAGCCGTGGGTGAGTGGCGACACCACGTACCCCGATTCCATGGGGCTAAACAAGACCCCTGACCCCTGGCTTGCCTTAACCGGCCGTCCAGGTGTGGAAACCTCAAGAGCTAAGAACCTAAGCTCCATGGTGGAAGTGTTAAAGGGCATAACGCCGTGAGTAGCTCTTAGTGAAAGTGCAGCACACCTCTCGACAACCTAAGCCACCCACGCCAATGTTGCCCCTCCGGTGCCAAGATACGGCAGCCTTTATGGGGGCCCATTCAGTGGATGGCAAGTCATCACCTGCCTAAATATATTTTGAGATGAGATAGGATAAGGCAGGTGCCGTTTCTCATTCTATAGATCTGTTATTCCATCCACAAGTTGTTCACCTCAATAGCCTAGTCTTTTTTAATCCTATACTGTACAATAGTTTCATATTCCTTTTTATACATATTTCATAGTTGCATGTATTTTATATTCAAAAGGGCCTCTTTGTGTTGGTTTCGGCTCCACCAATGCCCACAAAATATCCGGGCTAGACCCGAGAATTTCGTGAAATAAAGAGAAATAATAATAATAAATTCATTTATTTGACACCAATAAAATTACGCAAAAGTTTTATCAACCCAATGGCTCCGAACTAGTACATAGTACTGTGTTTCGTGAACCAATGGCCTCTCCCATGATTATTCACATTTCTTAAGGAAACAGACTATATTGTACAGTAATATTAATATAGAAAATAAAAGTATGAGTGTATGTGTAGGAGGATGTGGGGATGTGTATGTGTGCTGTGCGTGTGTTGTGTATGAGACACGCTCTCATACATGTGCATGCTCGCACATTTGTGTGTGAGCGTGTGAGTGCGTGCGCGCGTGTGTTGTGCGTGTGTGTGTATGTGTTGTGTGTGTACACTGTACCTGCGCGAATATAGCAATATATATATTTAGCAATAAAAACTTTCTAAAAGATTCTCAGGTTGTTTGTAGTCATTATTTTTTAGCCAGGTAAATATAATTTTCTTGAGTTCCGTTACATTATCAACTCTGCCATGCTTATTTACTTCTCTATACCTATAGTTTGACCGCAACAACCCTGTTTTTGCGCATACCTGGTACTAACCAAGGAAACAGCATGTATATATATATATATTTTCTTGAGTTAAAATCACTATCTGATAGAGAAGGCACAACATTTTTGTGGTATCTTCGAATACATTCACAAATAAATAGTTACTGCGGTTCTGATTGTCCTTCTTAACTACTTGACCTTAGAATGAATTTTGGTCCTCCATTTTTAGGGTTCCGTAGCCCGACAAGGAACCCTTATAAATTCGAAAATCGAAAACTGGCCAACAGCGAGTCAGTGACTTTCTATTCACTGAAGTTTAGCAACGTTGGGCGCGCTCGGTACTTGGATGGGTGACCGCCTGGGCGGGATGTTTTCTTTTTGCACTACTTTTTGTATTTTGTGGTGGTATGGAAATCTCAGTGCGCGAGCCTGCAGTGCAAGTACCGTTCTTTATCGATCGTTATAAAATCGTTAAAATCGCATTATTACGACATCGCAAGTACGGATCTCCTTTTGTCGATGGGTCGTATAATTCGATAAACGGCCCGTCATTTTTGTCGAATTTCACGAATTTTAACGAATATGCAAGTACGGATCTTTGAAAGTGACATTTGAGGTCGTCATAATCGTTAAATTTACCGACTTTATATCAGCTTTTAAAACGAGCTCGATAAAACGCGCCGACAGATTTTTAAGTTAAATATGGATTTCGGCTTCGTTTTATTGCTCGAAAAAGAGCAGGGAGCAGACAGGGTCAGCCATACGATGCAAGTAATCCCATGGCACTTGCGAAAGATCGTTTCAGGACGCTCTTCCGCATTTCGAAGGACGTTGGACTGGCTCTCGTCCAAGGTGTTGAACCACAAGTGAGAAGGACGCGGTCTCACGGTGTACCCGTGCACATAGTTGTAAGTACCTAATAACATAATTATTCAATCTAACCTACAAACTAAGTACCTAATCTCCACAATATAGGTAATAAGGTAGGGCCGGCTTTGTGGCCAGGCGAGTCGTCGGTGAGTGGCGACACCGTGTAGGTATCCCGATCCCAAGTGGCTAAATAAGACCCCTGACCATCAAGAACTCGCTACAATAGCCCAAAAATTTTCAATCCTATACTGTACAATAGTTTTATATTCCCTTTTATACACATTCATAATAGTATTTTATATTCAAGGGGGTGGTGTTGGCTTATTGGCCACACATCAATGCTTCTTGAGCATCAAAAGAAATAAAGATAATAATTTACTCATTCTATCAAAAAACAGGTATTAACTTTGTACATTAATTACATCCTTACAAACTATTACCACCTCTTTTTATTGCTAACAGGTTCTCACGGCAGTGCGTTTTTATGCTGTTGGCAGTTACCAGCGATGCATATGGCAGCAGTACAACTTAGCCCTGGGTCAAAAAACTGTCAGCAAGGTTGTAAGGGAGGTGAGCCGAGCCATAGTACAGCGCCTCTTTCCTGTGTACATAAAATTCCGTAGCACTGTGACAGAAAGGAGGGCAGTAGCTGAAGGGTTTGAACAGAAACATGGTGTGCCAGACTGAAGGACATGGGTGTATAGATTGCACGCACATTGCAATCACCCCCTACAATAACAACCCCAATGATCAGGGTATAAAAATAGAAAGGGATGTTATTCAATCAACACACAGTTTGTAAGTATATTTTTATTAATTAAAAAGTAGCCTTAAAATGACTAAGTAAGCTAGCTATTCATGCATATTTACATAACTTTGCATGTAAGTATTAAGCAAGTGCCACAAATTATTAAGCGCTCCATAGTTTTACCTGCAATTATTCAGTAACCTTCAATATTCTGCATAAATATTAGTTAGCAATGTTCCTATTAGTCTGTTTTATCATCATATGAAACGTGAGATGAACTATACTTTAATTTCTTAGTTTTCAGTCACTAGCTGGGTGTTGTATAGTAACACCCATTAACGGCCTTATGATGGATCAAAGACCAAGAACTGCTGTGTATCAAACAAACTAAAAAAGAGGGTCTTTTTTCTGTCATCGGTCATATGTTAGTCCATAGTCTGTGATCTATGAGGTGTCACACCTATCATATAAAACGGTTTCTAAACAACGCACATAGGTCTTCACTATAATGTAGTTTTTTTGTTACAGGTATGTAGATTTACGACTGCTAAATGTAAATGCACGTTTCCCAGGCTCGACACATGACCAGCATATCTTTGCTAGCTAGCAGTAACATAAAAACTGAAATGGCACGGGTAAATTAAATTCAGAGAGAATTGGCCGTTCTTTTCTGATTGGTAATTATTATTGTTACACATTAAGAAAAATAAGAAGTAATTTAACTATTACATTTAATTATAATTATTTTAAATGTAGGTACATGTTTCAAAAAACTTATAATATTACACAATTTAATCAAAATATTACATTGAAATCTGGTGAGATTTCATGGTTTTTTTCTTAAATCTTTTCAATAAATAAAAAAATATACGGGTTCATGTCACACGCGCTATATAATGGTAAGTATATAATACTTGTGACTTAAGGCAATTGTCTCACCGCCGGCGAAGAGCGAGAAGCGATTAGAGCTAGAAACTAGATGAGTTGGCGAGCAGCGAGAATAGTGTAGTTCCTATCGTTGTGTCACTGGGCTATAAAGAGAGTGAGTGAGTGCGGTGGGCGATTATTCGCACCACTCTCTGCGCGGCCGAGCGTACAGTCCTGCAAGCCTCCAAGCAAGCAACTCGCTCAGCGAGTTTTATTCTTGATAGTTGTTGTCGCTGCGACAATGAAGAGAAAGTTCTCGCCGGCAGTGTGAACGGTCAGCGATCAACTATTAATATATGTCTCTTTTATTCTCGGTCCGAAATACTCAGGGCCGGCTCTGCAGGCCGGCAGGGCAATCACATTTCCAGCGGCTGATGCAGCCTTATTTGCCATGACTTTGTGGCTTTAAGCCCGGCTTTTAAGGTCCGTCCAAGTCTGAAAAGAAAAGTGAACATATTAAATTCCCTTTGTTGACCAAGTTGCCAAACTGGCGTTAGTTGGCTTGTAAAGGTATCTACGCACCGTTGTCCACTGATCGACACTCCTGGACGGACCCATCTCCGCCAAAGACCGCGCCAATTCGTCCCAGATCGCGTGAAGTGATTGTGCACCCATCAGGCATGAAAAGAAACCCAGTGCCAGGTCTCTGTTTTGGGACATGTATGCCAAGGCCTCTTTTTGAGCATGTGTGCATCATATTTTTTTCTGTAACAAATGATAAAATCTAAGTTTTTGTATTGTCACAAAAGAAATAATAATCAGATAGGTACATAGTTCAACTACATAATATGGTTCTACACCAATGTATTAGATTAAGACCAATTTAGAAATAAAGATTTATTATTATTTCAGTTCATTTATTTATCCTCACGGGTCTAGCCCAGACATTTGGTAGGCATTGGTGGGGCCGAAGCCAACACCAAGAGGCCCTGTTGAATATAAAAATACAATATGTATAAAATGGAATATGAAACAAAAAATTGAGCTATTGAGGTGAGCAACTTGTGGATGGGATAATAGATCTATAGGATGAGAAATGGCACCTGCCTTATACTGTCTCATCTCAAAATATATTTAGGCAGGTAATGACTTGCCACTCACTAAATGCCCTTTAACACTTCCACCCTGGAGCTTAGGTTCTTAGCTCTTGCGGTTTCCACCCCCGGACGGCAGGTTAAGGCAAGCCAGGGGTCGGGGTCTGGGGTTTAGCCCCTTTGAATCAGGATACGCGGTGTCGCCACTCACCGACGGCTCGCCATAAAGCTGCCCCTCCGTATTTATTATTATTATAAATTTAGTAAGCTGATTAAACAGTAGTACATACTACACTAATACAGTAGTAAAACAACGGAAACTTACCTCGGTGGTTCCAACATTGCAGATCGTCTTAATTTGTTGTCTCTTTTGTTGTAAGTAGAACAATCAACAGTGCTAAATTTCTTCAACTTTGTGCTCAGTTCACGAATCTTTGGCTAGGAAGGAACAATATTACTCAAAAACAGCACCACGGCCTTTTCTAACCCAAATCCCAATACATATAAGAAAACTAACCTCAATATAATTAAAAAGGTCAATTTATTTTTTGTTGTGACCTTTGGTACAGAGTTGTTCAGTCGGAATATTAACAAACCCTTGATGCCTTTCATAAGGAGTCTATTCTATCCCTTTTTTTTTAACTAGCGTCTCAGTCAGAGTAGGAGTCCAGTAAAAAAAGTCACAGACAAGTGCAAGTCATGCCCTAGTAAAATGGTGGTGACTGGTAGACGCTTCTATGGAGTTTTGGAAACATCGCGAAAAGACATGTTTTACCTCGTTATATCACTTTCCTACATTCACGAACTCATGGGTGAATAATAATCTACCATTATAACCTCATATAACGCATTATCAGTCGAAATAACTCAGGAAAATAATACAATGAGGTGACATGTTTTTTCACGTTAGCGCCAAAAGTCTCGAACGAAATTGAATGAATGATTTCTTCTTTTCCATCAATATAACTAGTCTGTGAGCACGTCATTTTTAACGACACGTGTCGTCGTGAAACTATGTCGACACCACTTCCGTACTTCCAAATGCTATGACGATTCGTTAAATTTGTCGACTATAACGATTCGACATATAACGATCGATAAAGAACGGTACTTGCACTGCTGACTCGCTCCTTGCCGGTTTGTTTCAAGTAGGCCATTCATTTCTCATTCCTCAAAAACTTTTACTAAGGTAAGACCTTTACATAGTTCCAGAGTGCTTTAACAGAGGGCGCTAAAATTACTTTCAAATAATTTGTAAGATTTGTAACTGCTACATAGTCATACTATACATGGATCCTTGGTCATACTCATACATAGTAGAAAAAAACATAAATAATTATTTCACGTTATAATTTTTATTCCATGAAGTGGTCCTTACCACTTCAACCAAGTACTTCACCTCAGTATGACAATTTATAATCATAGAAAGTTTTTCACTAAAGTGCATTGCTTTTACCAAAGCAAAGGGTTTGCGTATCTCCAGTATGTATTAACAGATGGCGCTAATATAACTTAAGAGCCTTTCGGGATACCTACCTGTCACATGTCACACATCAATCATTTTCCCAAATATGGTAGGTATTTAAACTGTCGTTATTTCAAGATAACACTTTAAAGATCATCCTTAACCTATCCTAAAGTACCTAATTGGCGGCCAATTTGTGTCTTTTTAATATCTTGTAAGTATCTTTACAATATTTTAATGCGATTTGATTATGCTGGAAAAAGCGAACGCACAGTTGGTATTAACTACTGTGCCTATGTCATAAATATACATTTTCACGTTTGTCCATGAAAATGATTCTGTTGTCAATCGCTGCATTACCTAATGCACCTACTTACATTTTAAATAATCTAAAACGAGGAGGTCCCTTGTTTTTTTAAAATGTTTGTTACCTCAGAACTATCGACTAGGTAAACCGATTTTAATGATTCTTTTTTTTTATTTGAAAGTTACCTAGTGCTTCCTGTGTGGTCCCTTTTCAATTTGGTCCAGTTCTGACATTTTTATGAAGTCGGTTTTTTGTATTGATAATTATTTTAGGAGTAGGTATAGGTACGCCACTCGTCCTGGGGCCTTACCCCTAGCTTCACTTTTGCGAGCCAACTTTTAGTAGGTACCTGATAGGTACCTAAAATTAACCAACTCATTTAAGCGGCATCGTTTAAAAGCGTCTAACTTGAATGAACGAAAATCCGATTTACTATGCGTGTGTGCGTGAAAATAGCAAAGCTTGGCGGCTATCAAATAACTACCGCTTATCGTAGTTGATGATACCGTTTCGACAAATAACACCTATGCGGGTCAACTTTTCGAGCTAGGGGTAAGGCCCCAGGTCAAGAAAAAACTCACGAAATAAAAATACAAAACTATGAATCTTCTAAAATTCATCATCAGCCAGAAGACTCCACTCCACTCCACTGCTGAACATAGGCCTCCCCCTTTAACCTTCTCACTGAACGACATCCTGCCATCTGCATCCACTGGATGCCCGCGACTCTCACATTGTCGTCGGTCCATCTAGTGGGAGGCCTACCTACGCTGCGTCTTCCGGTTCGCGGTTTCCACTAAAGAACTTTTCTTCCCCATCGGTTATCAGTTCTTCGAGCGATGTGGCCTGCCCATTGCCACTTCAACTTGCAGATTTTAATAGCTATGTCGGTGACTCTGGTTCTTTGGCGAATATCTACTGAAATTGCATCTGGTTCATTCGACTCGTAATTTTAACAAAGCCTATTTATAATAACAGTTCAGAGCCAGCAAAGGCTATTTAATCGGCTGTCCATCAAATATTATATTTATTGTGGTTTTAAATGTAACAATATCATGCTCTTGTGCAGACTTTAATACGTTAAAAATTACACGTTGCAGTTTAATAAATAAATTTTCTTCTGACGTTAAAATTATATTTCGTGTTTTATAAATACTGTGATATAATGATAGCTTAGGTAAACGTCGAGCTGCGCCTGACCATGAGCCTGTGCGATTTATATTAAATTGTTGGTTGAGTATATTATTATCCTTGGTATTGTTTTACAACTGGAAAAGAGAATGTAAGGCTTGGTCTTCGTGTAATCAAACATTTTCTATGGCCAATGTCGGTGCTATTATACTTAATCAGTGCATGCAGTTGTTTTATATACTTTCACTAAAATTACAATGTAAAATTCTAGTCACAAAAAAACAGGTCATAATTTTCTTGAAAGTAGGTACAGTTCATGACCTGTCAAAAAGGCCGAATATCGGACTGAGTGGTGGAACTTGGGAGAGGTCTTTTTAGGGTTCCGTAGCCCGACAAGGAACCCTTATAAATTCGTTATGTCCGTCCGTCCGTCCGTCCGTCTGTCTGTCTGTCTGTCTGTCCGTCCGTCCGAATTTTTTAAAACCTTCTCACTTCTATAATTATTAAGATAATAGAATAAAAATTTGCTTAATAACAGTAATAATATAGATTTCAATTTCAAAAGTACAAAAAATATATTATATTGCATTTTCGGGGTGGCACTCGTAGATGTGAAATGAGGATGAATTTTTTTTCACTGCTCTTACTCGTGTGGGCTACCGTTGAAAAGGTATTTTAAAATGAAGGTAAAGTTTCATACATCACTTTTTTATAAAGTCTATACTTTGCAAAATATGGCCCGCCAAAGTGGCACAATGTTGGTCCCCCCTGCATTTCTAAACTATAAAACATAGAAACTTGAGTCTTACAATACAGATAGGTCATATTTAAAACCTTCATTCAAAATTATTTCGAACATTATCTGATGATGACTTTTAGAGTAACAGCGATAAAACTGTAATAAATTCAAAGCGTTCTAGCTCAAAGGTCATTGACCTTTTTGTGAAATGGTCTTAACAAGTAATGTTTCTCAATCAGTTTTCTCTATATTTGAACCATAAAAAGTATATTTTATGTCGGGATGGTACATCTCTGAAATTTGGCTAAGTCCACAGAGCTTCTTTCGTTCGAATCCACACTAATATTATAAATACGAAAGTAACTCTGTCTGTTTGCTACATAATCACGGCTAAACGGCTTAACCGATCTCGACAAAAATTTCTAAGGTAATATTATGTATCATGAGGACGGACATAAGCTATTTTTTGCAAATCAAAGCAACAGAAAATTTTGAAAGTTATTATGGTGATGAAATGAATGTTCTCTGCATGCTCTTTACGTAGAACATATAACTCGATACGTTTAGGTCGATAATTTGGGGATTATAGTAATAAAACCTCAAAGAGGTTGGTCAAACAATGTTAACGTTATTGCCTAGCAACTGATTGTTGATGATGTCAAGAGAGTTTTCTAATCAAAGCAAGCTGTAAACTGTCAACACACTGTTAAGATAAATTAACAAAACATAACAGGTGGGCAACTTCACCTTAAAAATATACTGGTACCGATTCCGGTCACACCACCTAAAAATCTTAAAACTAAAAAATCGTAAAATTTTGGAAAATTCGCCTAAAACTAAAATGGTATTCTGGCAGGATCATTTTAGGATTTTTAGAAACGTCAAACTCAAATTTTTAACTCGAATGAACGAAACCAACTAAAACTACCTACTCAATTTAATAAATTTAGACAGTTTTGCTAAAAACTGTTTTGATGATGAATTTCTAGTGTAATTCCGCTTCTACGTCGCTTCAAGTACAATAAGGAATTTGTGATAAATATTTGTTGGTAATGTTAATTTTATTGAGTTTAATTTTGCCTAACCTGATATAAAATATTAATTACATAAATTGAAAATTAACGTAACCTGAAACAAAAAGTAATTAATTCTGAATTATTTTTAATTATAAAATTATTAAAGTAATCTGAAACAAAAATTAATTAATTCTGAAACATAAAATATATATTAATTGGAATTACATGTATTTTAATTGAATTTAAAAAAGTAATAAATTATACCCGTTTCCTTAGTGCACTTTGTCGACACGTGTTTCGCCTCTTCACGAGGCATCCTCAGGACGTGTTGACTCGGCCAAGCGCTCGACGAGTCAACACGTCCTGAGGATGCCTCGTGAAGAGGCGAAACACGTGTCGACAAAGTGCACTAAGGAAACGGGTATAATTTATTACTTTTTTAAATTCAATTAAAATACATGTAATTCCAATTAATATATATTTTATGTTTCAGAATTAATTAATTTTTGTTTCAGATTACTTTAATAATTTTATAATTAAAAATAATTCAGAATTAATTACTTTTTGTTTCAGGTTACGTTAATTTTCAATTTATGTAATTAATATTTTATATCAGGTTAGGCAAAATTAAACTCAATAAAATTAACATTACCAACAAATATTTATCACAAATTCCTTATTGTACTTGAAGCGACGTAGAAGCGGAATTACACTAGAAATTCATCATCAAAACAGTTTTGAAAATGGACTTCCGCAAAGTAACGCCTGATTCAATCAACAGTTTTGCTATTCTGGCGCCAAGTTTTAGAGCTGTCATATGTAATTTTAGGTTAGTTTTTTACTAAATTTAACAAGTAGCTTTTTAGATCGTTTCTAAAAAAATATATAAATTTATAGCGATTTTAAGAACGGTAATTGTATGTTTTTACTTGAAAAAATGTTTAGACAAATATAGAAATGCCACCAATCGTCTATTAAACTTGTTGCTTCAGGAGATTTGTGATCAAACTCAAGTATTTTTTCAGATACTTATAAAGTGTTGTTAAACCTGCTGTTGGAGGAGCTGCTAATTACCTACGTTTTACTATGATCGGGGATTATTTGATAATTCTCCTGTACGAGGATGATGAGCAGTATGTTGATAGGTTTGTTTCTGTATATTAACACACATACACATAACAAGCGATGAAAAACTAGGAGGTTGCTACTCGGACTGATTTGGACAGCCCCAACAAAACTACAGCAAAACTTTTATAACAGAAAAGGCTTCTATAGCATTAATGCCCAAGTAGTAAGAACTTATTAATGTATTTACACAGCTCTTTACTCTGTATCTAAACATATGTATATCAGTCTCTGGCAGACATATTACAAGCTTTGCTTAGTTTGGGGTCAGATGACCGTGTGTGCAATAATGTCCCAGATATTTATTATATGTTAGTACCTGTTTCTGGTATGAAATGTCAACAACTGGCAGCACTCCGAGGACTTCTGCTTATCATACAGGAACATTCACATTTTTCAATTATTATGAGTAAATAGTTCATTTATTAATGAAATAGTCATGAGCTACCCTTATACTAAATTTCATCCCAATTTGTTCAGCAGTTACAGAGATAAATCAGAATATACGTACTAAAATAGAACCATTAGCTTTTATGACGCGATTTATACTATTTTTCACCCACACTGCCTTTTCCATTCCTGTGCCAGCTTGTAATTCAATCATTTATAATTTTTGTTTTGTTTGCAGATATGTGATCATAAAGGCAAAGTGATGCACGTAAATCCAAATTTCCCAGGCTCTACCCATGACTCGGCTATGTGGGGGGCTTCAAACATCAATCAATCTCTAAAAGAAGAGTATGTCGGTGGAGAAAGGAACCAGTGGCTCTTGGGTTATTTTACCAACCAATTTTTGAACCTAGTATTAGCTTAGAGAAGGCAATCAGGTTAATCTAAATATAATAATTATTTTAAGGGTTCCATACCAAAATGGTAATTTATTTTGAGTCAATAGAATAAAACACAAGTAGTAAATAGTTTTTTATTTTAATAAAATATTTTGGTTGTCACTTACAATATTAATATCCTGGAAGAAATAGCTCTCAGCGATAAGGCCGCCACTTGTGGCACTAGTTCGTAAGTTGTTTCTTTGTATTAGCTTGAATTTCTAGTGTACATACACAATAAAGAGTTTCTATCTATCTGTCTATCTAATATTTTATAGGTATAGTTAGTTAAAAATCAGTCAAACATTTACATATATCACAAAATTGGTTCCCAAAATAAATGAAAACTCCTCCACCTATGAGAAACTGAAGATAAGCCAGTCTGTGCTATAAAGTACTCTGCCGATTTTTCACAGACAGCTTTCAAGCGTCTCGCTTGAAAACGAGGAAAACATTTTAGCTATAACAATCTTATGAAACGTTTCTGCATAAATGCATGAGAATACATTACTAACGCAGTCACAAAAAAAATCTCTCTTTAACTTATGGTTTGAACGATAAATAGTTCATAACTAAACATCAGTAAAAACAAATTTGCAAATTAAAAAACTTATCCTGAATATACGCTTGTCGCGCGTCCAAATACTCTAGCAGAAGCTTTACAAGCTTGTTACATTTGAGAAAAAACTCAGTCATAAACCATATGAAACAAGTTTAAACACTGTTTTAAACTATCACGGTTGTTCACTAAATTTATAAAAAAAAAAAAAAAAAAAACATTTATTTCAGGCACTCCAATGACCCATAAAATAAAATACAAACTAACACTACAAATAAAATAAAATGATATCACGCTGTAAAGAGGCGATCATCTATTTAAACCTAAGTGTAAATCTAAAGTCTAAGAATCTCAGAAGCACAATAGTGCTGGGTCATTTTTTGTTGCCTTCCATGTGAACCGAGACCCAATGCTTAAACATTGGGCTCCTTAAATCGTCAGAGACAGCCTCGAGTATCCTGTTAGCGGAACGACGCAGGCGTTGCCAGAATGAAGCCACCCTGGTTCTGATTACAGCGAAGAAGTCGGGAACCCCTGCCTCAGCGAACATGCTCGACGCACTGCAGTAACGCGGTAGCTTCATAAGAGCCCGGAATGCGTCATTATACTGGACTCTTATGGTGTTTATCGCTTTTCGTGTGAACGTTGTCCATAGCTGGCACGTATACATGCACAAGCAATACGCTTTAAAAAGAGTGGTCTTTACGTCCGTACTGCACTTAGCGAACCGGCGAGCAAGCATGTTACCTCTGACGGCAAGGGCCCTTCTCTCGCGCTCAATATCTGCATTATCCTGCAATCGTTCCGTCAACAAGTGACCTAAATATTTAAATTGTTTCACAACTTTCACTGCTGTGCCGTACAAATATACATCGGGCACTCTGTCCGGACCCCGACCCGACGCAAACACCATCATTTCGGTTTTCAACACATTATATTTCAGCCCGTGAGCATTAGCATAATGCTCACAGATTGAATGTAGTTTCCTCAACCCCTTGATCGACGGACTGAGAAGCACCATGTCGTCCGAATAGCTCAGGTTATTTATACACACATTTCCTACATGACAGCCGACTTTGGAGCCTCTCAGTTCCTCGATCAGGCCATTTACGTACAGGTTAAAAAGGTCCGGAGAGGTTGCCCCACCTTGGCGAACGCCACAATCTAGTCTATAATTACTAGAAGTTGTATCGCCCCATTTCACACAATTAGTTTGGTTACCGTACCAGAATCTCAACAGACGCACAACTTCGCTAGACACCCGTGACGCTAGTAGCTTGGCCCAGAGTATATCGTAATTGACCAGGTCAAATGCGCGGCTGAGGTCTAAAAAGCACGCATAGACAGATGTGTTGCGCGACGTATAGTGACTAACAGTGCTTTTCAAGCTTACAATAGCGGCATCAGTTGAGAGACCGGGTCGGAAACCAAATTGCGCATCGTCAATCTTTATGTTTTTTCGCAGTTCAGGATGAATAAGGTGCTCTAGTACTTTGCCAATTATTGTACCTAAAGATATAGGACGATAGTTGGCTGCGGCACCGATATCACCTGTCTTATATTTTACAATCGGAACTACTAATGTTCGCATCAGTTGATCAGGTAGGTAACTATATTTAATGCAGAGGTTAAACAAGCAAGATAGATGGCGATATATTTTATCACTAGCCCAAAGTATGTGCTCGATACTAAGCCCATCATGTCCAGGTGATTTACCACGCTTCATACTCATAATGATTTTGGAAATATCCTCACGTGTAAATTCAATCACGTCATTGTTGTGATATGGTTCAGTATATCGAGCACACCGCCGGCAGATAAAGGGTTGATTTTAAACCTGCGCGCAAACATTTCCGCTATATCTGATGGTTGCTGGAGGCCCTCAACTGATATAGGTAGGCTTTGTTTACAATTTAGCTTTTTTGTTGCATACCAAAACTTTACGAAGTTTTTATTTTTCCTATGTAAGGCTAAAATGTTCATATTGATAGTTTCTTCATTATTCTGACACCATTTTAGTTTATTTTTAAAGGCTTTACGACTGTTACGCATGTTATCGTACTCCACACCACCGGAGGACCTGATATGATTATTTACGGGATATTTACCGTGGTAAGGTTGTGGAAGGACAACCTCCACGGTAAATATCCCGTAAATAATCATATAACTTTAGGAAACAAGTTTAGTTGTGTATACATAGATAAATAAATTCTTTGTTTAACCCATTTGACATAATGATTCAACCACATTGTCGCCTACCATAAGATGAGTTGTGGATTATGTCGATTCCCTAATGGCAGCGGCAACTTCCAACAATGCGTCCGCTATCCTAATCATTCCCTGATTCAGGAGTTGCCCATTTTCTATGATGGCTCTTCTGGCTTCATCAGGATCCAGTCGGACTAAAATTGAAACAAGTACTTATATAATTATTAATTTATTACAAATATTTTTCTTACTGTACTGTATCACTGTATCAGCCTTTTAACATACCACTGCTGGGATATAGGCCTACCCTCGAAGGGTGATTAGGCCATATTCCACCACACTGGCCAAAGGCGGGTTGGTGGATGCACATACGCCATTGCATTTCTTCTCTGCTTCTTTGTACATATAAAGGTTTCCGGACGATGTTTTCCTTCACCGAAAAGCCAATGGCATTATTATAAATCCATACATAATTTCCAAAGAACCCATTGGGTATGGGTTAGATACCGACAGGATAAGAACCTGCGTCCTCACGAATGCAAGGTGAGCGTGCTCCCACTCACCACTGCTTCAATTTTTCTTATTATAGTAAAAAGAAAAGTTTGAAATTATGATTATGTCTATTCTAAACTATCTACATACACTAATAAAATTAAAATGTGCTACTAGTTCTAGTATCTACCTCAAAACTACTATCATGTTAATATAGTGACCACATCAGTCTCCAGTGCAGTGAAACCATACACCGCTGCCCGACCAGATATTTATATTATTTTTTCTTCAGTGTCGGTCAGTGGTGGCATCGATGGACCTCCTCCTTTACCACTAATTATATCTTTAATTTTACGGGCTTTTGCTCGCACTTTGGTCATCCATGTGGTCCATATCTGGTTCAGATTATGAAAATGATAAGTTCAGGCAGGATTTTAAAATAAATGATCAAATAGAAGTAAAAATAACAAATTAAGGCAATAATAGGAGTACGTACATGCTGCCACTCCTCGACCGTCCTGGCACACCCATGCCTGTTGAGCTCTATTGCTACTCCTTTCCACATATTTTTTATGTCAGAGTCTCTCCAATTTCCTGAAAAAAAAAGCTTACATAAGTAGGTTGCAATTACATGGTTAATAATTTCGTTCAGCTTATAACGCGAACAGATCGAACTAAACGAATGGCATGCTTTTTGGAAGAAAGATGTTTAGCTTACCCAGTGCCAGCACTCTATTCGCGTGGAGTTTCTCCACCAATATTTCCTTTTGGAGATTGTTTGACCGCTTCTTTGTAGCACCCATCTCTCAAACGTATTTTCTTTGTATCAAACCAGAAAAATCTTTTGAACAAATTACAAAACAAACTACAAAGATTCCCGCGGTTTAATGTGAAAAATAGTGTTGCCAACACTCAAAAAATAAATAAGTCCGAAATCAAATCGAAAATTTAAGAAAATAACATTTCTGTTTTGTTTTGTGTCAATAAAAAGGTAGGTAGGTTGGGAGTTGAAAGGTGCAGCCACACAGCTTTACCTTTGTGTTACTCTTAAGAGGAAGGCCTCTTAAGATTTTCTCAAAGTTACCTACCTAGGTGTATGCCGATCACAAAACACATTAGTAATGTTACAGCAATACCCACAGAGGTTGCACTTCATGATACATATTATAATATATGATACTGCTTTTGGCCGAGGCATGGTTCGCAGTAGTTTTCGCATAAACTTTTTTAGACTAATGTGAATAGCCTAAATCTTTGGCATAACTGTAATTCTTCGTACATCTATGTCGCATTACCTCATTTGTCATAAAAAAAAATTTGCCTCACCGTATAGTTACACTACTAACAAACAAACCTACAAATAGGTAAATACATTTTTCGTATTTTATTATTAATAAGAAGTAAGATATGATAAAGTAAAATAGTTACAAATAATAACGCTAAGTACCCCTGTTGGTTATAAACTGGCAGCACTAAAACTTCATTATTGAAGGAGATGCCACAGGTAATAAAAAAACTGAACCAAATTGGAAGTAAACAGGTCAGTCGCTGTCTATGGTCGCCACAGGGTCACCCAAAACATAATGATTTTTAGGATGTTTTTCAATCTGTGAATTCAATTTAAGTGAAGGAAATTTAAGTTTATTCCGTTCATTATTTAAGGTAGCGTGTGCTACCAGAATACCGATAGGAAGTAGCCTAAACTAAATTTAGGATTTTTAAAAAATTTAGGATTTTTAGGTTGTGTCGCCGGAATCGGTCCCAATATGCTAACATTGAATATTGTCTTGCACTCATTAGCAGAGTGATCCAGACAAAGAACAAACCTAAGAACTAATATAACTAACAACAACACTCTATTTTATACACCAAACACAATAGCAGAGGTCTCCATCTAGGTGCCAATATTAAGGTTGCAGCGCAGGTGCCTGCATACGCCAACGTATCTCGTGCTCCTTGCCACGCTAGTCATCGACGGGGTTCTATGCACCAATCTACACTTTCCACATATATACCGGATTCAGCGCACAGGGATGTCGCGTGGAGAAGCATCGTGCGTCTTGTGCTCCAGTCTCACCATTCATCCATGGGTCAGCTCACCGCTTTGACATTACGTACACCTGGTATCTGGTAGCGGCAGTGGCACGGCTGGACGCGATGGCAATATGGGAGCGGTGCCACATACTCCTTGTCAGCCGGCGACAGTCCCGTGGGTACAGTCACTCGCCCTTAAAAGATGGACGTGTACCCTACGGGTGATGGTGGGGTATAATATGTAGTCGCATGCGTCTTCTGGCGCGATGGTCGCACTGCCGGTTGGCTACCGCGGTGGAATTTTATTCTTGTGGTTCAGGTAGCAAGTGGGTGATAGAGAGTCGACGCGATGCAGTCGCTGTTCGTCCGATGGTGTAAGTCTGGGCGCGCTGCACGCTATAGCGGTCCTCCCACCTCGAGAACTGGATCCAGTGCGACCGCAAGGAACAACTCCGCGGTTTAGTCCTTTTTCTGAGCTTCGCGGGGTCTTCAAAAGTATACTTGACAGTGTGTTGACAGTTTACAGCTTGCTTTGATTAGAAAACTCTCTTGACATCATCAACAATCAGTTGCTAGACAAGACAATAACGTTGACATTGTTTGACCAACCTCTTTGAGTTATTACTTTGTTTTATTACAGTGAATCCCCAGATTATCGACTTAAACGTATCGAGTTATATGTTCTACGTAAAGAGCATGCAGAGAACTTTCATACAAATTTAGTACACCATTTCATCACCATACTAACTTTAAATATTTTCTGTTGCTTAGATTTGCAAAGCTCTAAGAAGAAAAAAACTCCATACAAGCTTAAACAACCCTTTTACCGCCTATAGGGGGTGAATTTCGCAATAAAATGTAGCTTAAATGTTGATCCATAATCCGTTTAGTAGTTTGAGCATGGTGCGATAACAAAGAGACAGACAGAAAGACAGACAGACAAAAATAAAAACTGTTTTGGCGTCTATATCGTAATATTTAATGTACAGATTTATCTCGGCTACAGTTTTATTATATGTATGGATGACTTAGTTCTAACAACAAATACTAGGTGGCGGTGCGCGTTGCTATTCTTAGTACTACCACAGTATCCGAACGAAAAAAATAATACGTATATAAACTTTTTTTTAAATAGCGAATAAGTCCGCGTTTGACCGTTGTTTTTAACAGTATCCGAACGAACTTCACTGTTTTTAAGTTGGCACTACCACACATTTGTCAGAAGTCGTCAGTTACGAACACAGATCTACTACCTATAGATCTTCAATGAGCGTGGCTAGCTCAGTGCCTCAACGCTTCAACAGGGTGTGTTGCCACATTAAAATTATTTGCTTTAAGTTAGGGTAATTTACCTACTATGACAGGTAGTGAATCTCTTCAATGAGTAATTTAGGAAACTTTGGAAAATCTTGTGAGATGGAAGGATATCTGAAAAATACTTATGAACAAAAGAAATTAATATTAAGATCCAAATCCATCCGTTTAAAGGTAAGATGGCTTTAAACGGCTGTATCTTTTGCGGCGTAATATGACGATATTACGCCGAATTGAAACTTACACAGAATATGTAATGTTACGAGGGATTAACTAAGATATATAATTAAGTCAAAACTAAAGAGGGTACACATCCACACATACAACAAACGTTTTTATTTGGGTATTTTTGTATTTGCTCTGGTGTAAAAACGGTAATCGGTACAAGCGTAAAACTTGGCGGATTATAGTGCACACCCTAAAGTAAAACAACAAATAATAAATACTGGCCGCTTGCGAGTCGGTCACACATTTCTGTTTCCCACAAGTTAAGCAACGTCGGGCGCGGTTGATACTTGGATGGATGACAGCCTGGGCGTGATGTTGCGTATTTGCACTACTTTTTGTATTTTGTGACGGTACAGAACCCTGAGTGCACGAGCTCGACTCGCACTTGGCCAGTTTATTTATTTTCATGGATGGAATTATGGATAACATCCCAATTAATGAGATACTTAGATAAAACTCTTTATTATTTACAGTACACATTTCACACACGTTAAATCAGACATCAAAAAAAGATTGTTTTGTTTTATTTGAACAAAATCACGTTGATGATGATTTATGATGATATATTTTCTTTGATTTAAGTACATTTAAGTGTGTTTATTAGACCCTGAGTAACTGCAGTAGCTCAAAAAAAAAATTTTTCCCTCTCTGATATTGGATTCGGCATTGAAATGACTGGAACAAATACTACTATGTTTTCCTGGCACCCAATTTTCACAACCAGTAGCACTGATCTATTTTATTCGTAAGCCAGGATCAGTTGGAAACCTGCAGACGAATAACTTATGTTAATTGTGGTGGGAGCTAGTATTGACATATATGACATAAAGCTATGACGCCGTTCAGCGAACCTCCGTTAGTTTAATTTTTCACCGGTGAAAAATTCGCCGAGTCCGTAAACGCACCCCTGCTGGTTGTGTATATCTGTGGTTACGACAGTTATCATTTCGTTCGTTGTTATTTGTGTTGTAATTTATGTCATTTAGTTCGTTTACAAGCGTAGTGAATACGAGTTGTGTGAATATTAATTGGCAAAACCGGAGATTGTGCATGTGTGAGTAGAATTCAAATCTTGACTGTTTAGGTGGTATTTTGAAGCAGCATGGGCCGTAGACAGATTGTCTTTCCACCATTTTTATCCCGCTAGAAAGAGACAAACGTATCCATACTCCAGCTTTGTCGCGTCTACGCGTGGATAAAAACGGTGGAAAGACAATTTTTCCACGGCCCATGCTAGTCCTGCAGGGTTGGATTTCGTAGCATAATTATGCTATTTGTACCATTATTTCATGTTGTGTAGCATGTAGAATCGTAATGTCAGTATGCTACGCTAAAATACCATAATTTTATCATAAGGTCATTTGACTTGTATTATTGGGTCTTTTTGCTTTTTAATATGTATTACCAACAAAATATTTCTATATGTATGGCAGCATCGAATCAGGCAACAAATACAAATTCGTTTATTGGGCATAAAAAATTGGCAAGTGAAGTAAAGTGAGGGTGAGGGATTTTTTTACTATCCCGGTTATTCTGACAGATTAGGATTGATGTATTATGAATGAGTGTGAGTGAGACAATAAGTACAAACATAAAAGTATTTTAGATTACTGTAAGCCAGTACTCGACAGTGTAATATACTTTTCTTGCAGTACGTACCTACTACCGACCTATTGTGAATTGATATGAAATTTTTAACACTATCGCTACATACCTACTTGTATTTGTATATTTAGGAGTGTTGTTATTTCTTATGCTTTGTTAATTTTGAATGCAATTTTATTTCAATCCATAACAATAACGAAGACAAGTTGAAAAACGAACTTTAAAAATATATGAAAAACGTAATAAGTGGCGATGAAATTTGAGGGTTACCCTCGATTTCCCTTGGATCCCGTTGTCAGATCCTGACATGGTGACAATGGGACCAAATTGGAAGTATACCCTACCGAACAAAAGTTTTTTTTTTTTTTAATCGGTCGACAATTGACGGAGAAATCGGCGAACATACATAAAAAATATATATACAGTGGAACATATAACCATCCTCCTTTTTTGAAGTCGGCTAAAAATCGAAGCGTAGCATAATTTTAGACCAAGTAGTATAATTTTGACTTCCATAGACAATAATTTTGTGAAGGTCTGAATCCAACCCTTTTGAAGAAGTGATTATGGAAACAATACAGCTCACCGCGTATGATTGATGTCCAAAAACTGATTGCAGGGGCTAAACTTTAGATTAACACCAATCGAGTTGAAGGTTCATATTTTTTTCACGGAAAGTTCTCAATATATGAAGGCTTCATGCGAAGTTTTAAGTTGCAGAGACTAATACTTTTAGAGAAATAAATTTTAAAAAATTCGCAAACTTGACCATACATTTTACCACACATAAATAAACCCACAAGTCCATTATTTGGACGTTCCGTTTTACATGCTATCAGTTGTAAAAATCTCGTATATTTTTTTTAATATTATCAGGTGCTATTTTATTTCATTTTGACAGTTTTTATGATAAAATATTATTATTTACATTAAATAAGGCTCTTTAGTTATTTTTCAGTCGTTTACTTTGTTTGAATAGCATAGAAACATTGACAAGTTTCCAAAGTCAATGGAGTCAATTGAGAAGCGTGCCAATAGGCTTATCAGCAACGAAGTCCTAGTTCAAACTAAGCTTCTTAGTCTTGAGCATCGGCGCAAAGTTGCTAGTCTATCGGTTTTTTATCGGTTACATTTTGGAGAGTGTGCATCAGATCTGCATGATTTAATTCCCACCTGCCCTTTTTTCTATCGGACTGCCAGAGCGGATACGAAACATCGACACCGCTTTATGGTTGACATTCCGAAACCCGTACGAAGAGCTTTGATTCCACTTTTATTGTGCTAACTGCTAGTTTGTGGAATGCACTGCCTGAATGGGTGTTTCCCGATAGTTACAATCTGGGTGTCTTCAAGTCAAGAGTGAATCGTTTTCTTCTAGGCAAGCGTGATCCGCCGTAGGCTGCATCATCGCTTAACATCAGGCGAGTTGGCGGCCAAGCGCAAGCCTATTCTGTAATAAATAAAAAAAAGTCATTAATAAGGTGATGTGTGAAACGAAACGTAACAAGAGGCGCTATTTTGTGTTTTTGCAGGCTATTTCAAGTCCGACTCCTACATAGAACTCGGTAGGTTCGTTAGGTTGACAGTGACTATCCAACAAAACGACAACTTTGCTTAGCTAAAGCTGCGCCGAACGAGCGTAGCGTGTGAGGCTTTCTTCTGCAAATTACTATTTCAAGTCCGACTCCTACATATAACTCGTTAGGTTCGTTAGGTTGACAGTGAACATCCATCAAAATGACAACTTTGATCAGCGAAGTTTGTGCTTCCCCTCTGTCATATCTGGTTGGGGGGGGGGGGGGGGGGGGGGAGTTCTCGTCACTCTTTAGGTCTCTTTGTCCCGCCCGTTTAGGCGATTATTTGGACTTTTTGGAAAAAGTAGGTTAGAAACTTCCGAGGACCCCTCCGAGAAGGGTGTTCTACCCCCACGCATGACAGCGAGAAATTTTGCCCCACCTGGAGCGCTCTGTAGTAAGCAGTCCCTGTGTTAAATTCTGAACTTCAGAAAAGCCCTTAATAAAACTGACTGCATGTAATGACACCTAGCCAGGGCCGTGAAAGTAAATAATATAAAATAATCTAATTGCGAGAATAAAAATTAAATAGTTATTATTAAAGTACTTAATACTTATTTATTAGATTAGACCTTAACACCAGAATTCTCCACAGGAGTTTACAATCATCACCCCTCCTAAAACAGCATAAAATATTTATAAAAATCACTCTAAATTACAATAACAATTCGAATTTGCTTTGAAGTCCGAAATATAACTATCAATTTTACATTTCTATTTATGACTCCCCCGTTTCCCAGTGTGTAGCCAAATTAAGAGTACCTACTCATAAAGACCGCACAATCGATATTTTTGCCCCGGGAAGAGGGCAATGTGCAATCTAACGGTGCCTTTATCCCTACTAATACTTATTGTAAAGCATTCTATAGCCTCAGCTGACAGAATTTCGGAGTATTACAAGGATAGCCGCTAGATTCGTCTTTGTTTGTGTGAACAAACACAATTATATTATCTACACTAGATCTTTATATCACTAGGTATATTATCAGTTAGTCATAGTCATAGTCATTTTATTCATAAAGCCAATTTACATGTAAAATTAATAATAATAAATAATAAATCAATCTAAAAATACTACTAAGTAGGTAAAATTAGCATTCAAATTTATAGAATTCATCGTTACTGAAATGAAAGATTAGTGTCGCAAAACATTCCACCCAAAAGCGAGGGAAGCATGGGAAGAGTCTGTTATTAATAAAAGTGCGTAGCGTCAAATCAGGCGAGCGACTTTGCTCGTCTCGTCACCCAGTATCATAAAAAAAAAAGTTAGAAAAAAGGTTTCCTTCTGCCTCCAATGAAGACGGAAACAAAAAGAAAATCTGCCCAAAACGTAGGATGCGTATGAAAAGTTTGCTTCGATTTTTTGCATTTTCTGAGAACATTTACTATTGTAATGTATATTTTTTTTAACCATCAGAAAGTAGAAATTTCAACGAACAAAAAGCATAACGACTTTTTAAAAAAAGCTAATATTTTGACACGAGAATTTTCGATTGAAAATTATTGATATTAAGTCAAAATAAGGTGAAAAAATAAATATTTTAAATCAAATAAATTACAGTGTATTTGGGACATAAAAAGAAAAGTTTTCACCAAATTTCGTAGAAAAAAAAATTAATTTGAAAAAAATAAAAATAAAAAACCAAAAACTTGGTTATTTGAATTTTTCACATAAATTTTGAGGTTATGTAAAAAAGTTGTCTATATAAAAGTTGTAGATCTTTTTATTACCTACAACTTTGCGATTTAACTTTTTTTCATAGGACTTGTAGTTTTACCGGAAATCGAGATAAACCATTTTTTACCCTTAAACCCCCCCCCCCCCTCTTCCCGAACTCAGATCGCCTGTAATTTATTTTTCCTTTCATTTTTATCATATTCCCCTCCTTTTCTAATGGGTTTCATCCTACTACAATTTTTTTTGGTTTCAAAAATTATCTACCCTGGTCTATATGGTCTTGTCTTAAAAATATAATTAAATAAAAATTGGAAAAACCTGACTTAATTAACTTAATTGACTTCATTTACCAATTCATAAAAAAATACTGCTAGTCTGTGTTAGTTGCTAATAAAAAATATATTTTTAACTTGACTTTTTTATTTTGATTATTCAATATTATAACCATGTTCTATCAGCTAAATGTGCCGTTTTTTCAAGTTTATATTGCTTTAGATTATGGATTCACTAATTTCCTTTCTGTGAAAAATAATAATAATGTATGAGTTTATCTTAAAAAAATATCTATAATGCAAATCTTTAATGCAAGTATTATTATTTTATTTTTATGTACTGTAAAGTTGCTTATTACATAATTTTATGATACCTCTTAATAGTTCCTTTATTAGTTCCCTTTCTTTTTTCTCTTTTGGTTCCATTGCCTGAATTTGTTTTGAATATAACTGAAAACAATATACGAGTACGTAGGTAGTATGTATGAAAAGGTATCAATAAACATAGTATTTAATACATATTATGAATTGTTTTATTTATTACATTTATTTTACCTGGTTCTGCAGAACATTCAAATGTTAATTCAGCGTTATCTTTTTTTTGTGACACTGACTTTCTCTTCAAAACTCCTATTTACACACCTTTTTTTCGTTTGCTGATTCATTTTTAAGCAAAAAAATATATAATTCTCAAGTAAGTATTTGCAAAATTCCCTTTCAATAATTGGGACAACTTTGTTTTCAGGTAAAAACTTAAAATACGCGTACTTCGCAATGTTATGTTTACGTTCCAATCCTCGCAAAAATCATTACTTACTAATAAAATTGTCTAACTTGAAATATGGCTAACAAAACCATTTCCTTATGTAATTGAATAAGTATTGACTGAAAATCAATCAAATATTATGAAATATACTGAAGTAGTATTTACATATGTATGACGAGGAACGAAATATAAATATTTGAACTAAGTTTGTGGACAAAAGTTTAACCATAGACAATCTTTGGTATCAGCTGGTCCTCGATTAGTCGACGATTTGTAATAAGTTCAGTTCTGATCCCTTAGTACCGTAACAAACTCGGGCTCGAAAAATATTTTTTTGTAATAAGATGGATTATGTCCATAGAAAGTTCAATTTCTGTAATAAATTGATCTGTACTTTGTATTGAAAATAACGCCTTCAAATTTAGGAAAATTTGACATATTCACTTATTAACTTCAATTTTTTTAAAGTAGTTTTTCGTAAAACTCTTGAATCTCTCCAAGAGTTTGAGTAATTAAGACGTTTGAGAGTGGATTTCGTTAAATAACTGATATAAAATATTTTCTATTTCTTTTGACAATTATGGCTTTATTTTTTAGTTTTATGCCCAAAAATCTAATTACCTCGAGGCGGCGTACAGGGGCCATTCATCTTCAAAAGTGTTGAAAACGTGCGAAAGAAGTAGGCGTTTCAGGGTTTCGTAGTACTCTACAAGGAACCTATACAGTTCGTCAAACTTTCTTAAGGAAAAACCACGAGATGACGTTACAAAATCGCTATTCGCTGATGACAAATGTAACATGCGTGAAACCCCCAGTTAACTGGCTAAATAATTTAATTTAAAAAGCGTTTTAAGGTCCCACAGAGTACGCCCTGCGGTCTTAGAGGGCCGCGCAAGTCTCACCGACGATTAATGCAAGAAACAGTGGGGTTCCATACAATCGACATTTTATTTGTTAAAGTTACAAATGCGGAGGGTGATGAAGTTTAACATGTGGAATGATAATTTTTATTTTAATCCTAGCTCTATCTCTTTGGCACGGGACTAAACATAAAAAGTTGATGTTAGCGGTTTGCAAATATTTTTACCCGACGATGCATAGGAGATGTTTTTTTTAACGTGTAGGTATGTATATTGTTTTACCATTCTCTGCGACACCCACTTTAAAAAATCTTCTTCAACTCAGACTCATAACAGGACTGCGAATTGGATAAAATTCGCTGTAATAGGCCTGTGTAATATATTTTTTATTAGGTACCTTATAAAAAGTTTTTCATACAATGAGCCCATCAAGGAAAAAAAATTTTCATTAATAAATACTGTATAGGTAATCAACTTTTTAAGAAAGAAACTTGTCGTTTTATTTGACTGTACTAAGTTATTATAGGGTTGGTGTCCTTGTAGATATTATTATTATGAAAAATATTGCGTTTCTTAGTTATACTGGAGTCGTCGGTATCTCACAGTTATCGTAAGAGCCAATAGGTTGATACATAATAATAAATATAAAAAACCGACTTCATAAAAATGACAGAACTGGACCAGATATGCGCCATCTACCCCATAGAGCGTGCATTAATTAGGCACTATCGGTTCCGACAGATGTCTTTTATAATATTTTTTGTGTAGAAATGACTTTTTAATTGTTGTATTGTAAAAAAAGACATAGGCGAACTGGACCAAATTGAAATGGGACCAAACGGAAAGCGCCAGCTTTCAAATAAAAAACCAGTCATCAAAATTGGTTCACCGAGACGAAAGTACTGAGGTACCTTACAAACATTTAAAATAAAATAAAACAGTCGAATTGATAAGCTCCTTCTTTTTGGAAGTCAGTTAAAAAAGAAGCCTTTGGGGTCGTGGGTGGTTGATCAGATTGTGAGATTGTAATGTCATTGACGTTACTATATTCGAGAGTGATGGTGGCCGAGCGGTAGCATGTGCGCTTTACAATCTTATGGCACCCGGTTCGATCCTCGGTCATGTACCAATTACTTATTAAGTACCTAAATTAATATTAATCAGATCCGATGCCATCGCTCAGAAACGCTGAAGTAAAACACTGCAAGGAAACCGGTACCGGTGGATTAGGGACCATTATCTCTCTCTGAGAGAAGACCTGAGTCCCAGCAGTGCGAACATGATAGGCTGAAATTTGTGTTTTGTATATATATTACTAATACCAATACCATTTTAATAGTTAAAATATGAGCAAAATCGCCCCTAGGGTCGCAACGTAATTCGAGCGAACCACAGAAAAGAGAAGTTAAAAAAAAACTTTTCTGTTGAGCGAACAACTATCTATCTAGATTTAATATATTATCAACTCTCGAAGTCTTGACATATCAAAAATATCGAAATTTATATGTAGGCTCGTAATTTTGTACGTTTAAAGGTAGGTACGAACGATCGTGTGCAGCTCCGGGCCCTAACGTGTAATTCTATCTCATAAATATCGGTAAATAATACGAATCCAAGTCAAAACTGCGCACTGATTAATGTTAGGCCAAGTTTCTCACAGTGTGCACTGGACTTATAATCTAGGGTGGAAATAATGCCCTATTTCATGCGAGGTAAGATGCTAAATAGGGTAAATTATTGGTAGAGATTTAATAAAAGTTTTATCACATAATAAAGAAAGGAAATACATTTTATTCGACATTGCCTCAGAAAATTTATATCCAAAAGAACACAGTGTCGAATGGTTCCATCTCGGCATTAAATAAATAAAATAAATAAATAAATATCTGGGACATTTTTGCACACACGGTCATCTGACCCCAAACTAAGCAAAGCTTGTAATATGGCTGCCAGAGACTGATATACGTACATATATATTTTTAAATACATACTTAAATAGATATTAACACCCAGACATAGAACAAACACAAATGTTCATCACACAAATGTTTGTCCTAGATGGGAATCGAACCTACGCACCCAAGCACAGAAGTTAGGTTCACTACCAAATGAGCCACCGGGGCAGGCATTAATGCTGAGAGTCAAGAACTATCAGCGCCGGTTTTCAGATGAACCTTTGAAATTATATAAAAATATCAATGATGTTTATGCGTGTTCCAGTGATGCAAATGCGATAGACTTCGAACCAAGAGCTCGCTTTTCGCGACGGCTATATATCTCGCACATAAATCACATTTGTGAAAAACTTATAATGGCCAATAACTTTATAATTACATAGAAAATGTTTTAAAGCCATTTTCATGTTGATATTTTTTATTTTAGCTAAAGTAATCTAAATCGCGCAGCTTCACTTAGCCCTGGGGGCTAGTGACTTATAGTCCCGTGCTAACTTTATAAATCTCGGGATTCGTCTTGCATTGACACAAAAACGAGGTAACATTTTGTTTTTTTTATTAATTAGTCCAGATTAACAAATCCAAGCTAACTAGATACTTTGTTCGTTTTCGTGCAAGTGGGACTTATAAACAATTTTTCCGAGTTTTTTTTCGATCTTTTCTGGCACTACATACGTTAGTGATTATTGTGTGATTATTGTATACTAGCCTTATTTTCACATGGACTAACGGTTAGTCCATAAATGCAACATTTCTGGGGCCCGATTCTACTAAACCAATTGTTTTTGAATTGTTAATGAATTTTCTCAAAAACTGCCCTTTTGACAGTTTTGGCATAGATAAAGTGTCAAAAGTTAAGAACAAAATTGTTTTTAAATTGTTAATGAATTGTCTCAAAATGTATTTTTTTTACACTTTTTGTATAGATAAAGTGTCAAAAGAAAAAAAATTGAGGCAATTCATTAACAATTGAAAAACAATTGGTTTAGTAGAATCGGGGCCCTGAAAAACTTTTTAAATATTTGCATTGTTGTTCTAAAGATAATGCCGTATCGGTTTTAATTTGGTAATAGGTACTCTCTAAGTGGATTTGTATCTTCAACAAGTGGATCACATTAAAAACCGACTGCAAAAATATGTATATGAAAAACGTAATAATACATATATAAGTGCCATTAAAATTTAAGGGTTGCCCTCTATTTCCCTGGAATCCCATCATCAGATCCTGACTTACTGGCAATCTGGGTATCTCCAAATCTCGAATGAATCGGTTTCTTCTGGGCAAGCGTGCTCCATCGTAGACCGCATCGTCGCTTAACATCAGGCGAGTTGGCGGTCAAACGCAAGCCTATTACTGAGTAAAAAAGGGACCAAAGTAGAAGTAAACCCTTGCGAACATAAGTTTTTTAATAAATCGGGTAATAGTTGGCAGATATATAAATAATAATAATAATAAAGCCTTTATTTCCATGCACTTTACATTGAGTTTAAACTAACATAATACTAGGTACAATAAGCTAGCTCCTCTACGGATATAGGCCTCCTCCAACTTTTTTTTTTAGATGAAGTAATACAATACTTTTTTATTATATATAGATGAACATAAATAAAGAGTAAAATATATACAGTGGAATATAGAAACTCCTTTTTTGAAGTCGTTTCTAATAGCCTGAAAGAATACAACTATCGGACCATATCTACCTACGTTTTTATAATTATTTATTTATAACATACGTTACTACATTTTAATTATATTATGGAAACTGACGTGGTTTTCACACATTTTATTCATGTAACATGGGAATTACTCACGTGAGATTAGGCCGGTTACTCCGACAATAGTTTCAACCGCATCCGGCGCTCTTTACCAAGGTTAATGCGCGCGTGCGTCTGCGTCTCGCTTTGCACTGCGTGCCGCCGCGCGACGCGCACGTGACATTTATAAATTGCTTGCTAATACCAACAAACCTCGCCAAGGTTTATCTTGGAGTTAGGTTCTAAGCTCATACATAGAAAAAACACAATTTACCTAAAGTTGTCTAAATATATAAATTTCATTGTCTGAAAATTAAGTCGTTACATTTATGTATATATTGCCAATTTGACTAAAACATATATTTGATAAGCTATGTACATACTTAAATATAATTAAGCACCACTATATCCATTTTTATAAAGAAACATTTTAAATTATGATGCAGTCATTCAATTTTATTATCTCTACAACCGCTCATCGTAAAGTCGTGGCTACAACCGCACTGGCTCTCTCATTAAGAATTATAAAAATATAATATCCAGGGGCTGGCAACATTATATTCTGCACAGAAGCCAGTAGCTGATACGCAGTAAATTGTTACGTATTAAAGCAAGGTGGGGCACACTACAAGCGGGTGTGACACACATTCTGAAAGGCCTGCCTGCAGAAGTAGTGATTTTTCTAATAGAAGGGCTATTAGAAAAATCACTACTGTGGCTTAGATACATGTAGCTGATGTCAATTCTGTTGACCATTTACTAAACTAAATTTTATATTTCTTAAACTGTTTCTCACATATATCCTCTACCTATCTAAATAAAAATTAAATAGGTAATGTTCGTTAGTAATTAAGTGCATCACTTGAAAACTCCTGCACCGATTGTTAACATCTAGGGTTGTTCTATTTTCATTATTTTGTACTCTACTTCAAATACGTAACAATTTACTGCGTATATCGGCTACTGGCTTCTGTGCAGAATATAATGTTGCCAGCCCCTGGATATTATATTTTTATAATTGTTAATGAGAGAGCCAGTGTGTTTGTAGCCACGACATTACGATGAGCGTATGTAGATATAATATAATTATCAATATAAAAAACCGATTTCATCATAAAAATATCAGAACTGCACCAAATTAAAATGGGACCACAAGGAAAGCACCAGCTTTCAAATAAAAAAAGAATCATCATAATCGGTTCACCCAGACGAAATTATTGCGGTAACAAACATAAAAAAAACAGTCGTCCTTTTTGGAACTCGTTTAAAAATTGAATGATTTCTATCATAATTTAAAATATTTCTTTATAAAAATGGATATAGTGTTGCCTTATTATAGTTCAGTATGTACATAGGCATAGCTTATCAAATAATTATAATTTTAGTCAAATTGGCAATATATATATATATATAATTGTAACGACTTACTTTTCAGACAATGAAATTTAAAAACTACTAAACCATTGGGATCGTGTTTTTAATCAAATATAACAAATAATATAAAACCTGCTTTCAAATAAATAAAAATCGCATTCAAATCGGTACAGATATCTCTTTTGTGCATTTCAATATTTTTTATCGACTTCATAAAAGGCGGAGGTTCTATGTTCCACTGTATGTTTTATAGTATGTGCACAGATATGACCGCCAACTATTGACCGAGTAAAAACAAATCTTTTGTTCGGTAGGGAATAATTTCAATTTGGTCCCATGATCACCAAGTTAGGATCTGATGATGTGATCTCAGGGAAATTGAGGCCAACCCTGAAATTATATAGGCACTTATTACGTTTTTCATATATTTTTGAAGTCGGTTTTAACTGTGATCCACTTGTAATTTTAAGCTAACCATAGACAAACTAAATCTTGAATGATCAAAATTAATAAAAATTGGGAATAGAGGACCTTAAGTGTAATATGTAGACAAGAAAGAGAGCTTAGAGTCTTTTTAAAGCGTTAATAGGGCCACTAACAAAGGTAAGCTAGGTATTTTTTCTTCTCGCTAACAGAGAGAACCTACCCGATCCTTAACTTGACTTGCTCATTATATTCTTCGACCTTGAATCTCTGAAGTCTGGTATTTCGGTTTCACTTTTATTCGAAGGGCAAATAACGAAGATGAATCGAGGAGTGTTTCAGGCGAATATAATTCACGGTCACCTAACTAGAAATATACCAAAAATAAAATAAAAAAATGCATTGTTATTCTTCAACTGGCATGTTGAGTTTTATTTTAGAGCAAGTTATTGCGAAACATAAATCAAATCCTACAAGATCTCATAATATTACCATACCGATCAGCAAACTCCACGGATCGGGATCAAAGTGCACTTGAACAATTCGCGATATTGATGCAGCTCTATCGAAGATCGTGAGAAAGTAATATTAAACATATCAATTTGTGAACAGATCGGCTTTCTCGTGATACCCAACTGTATATTAGTTGGCTATATAAAGGGTCGGCCGGTGGCGAGACGGCGAGCTTCGACCATATTTATTGAAATTACTTACAATTTGATTGTCGGGTAATAACCGACTGCAACTCGGTAGCTCGACTCCCTTAATATTAAATCGGGTTTTGTTCGAAACGTCTTGAATTAGATCCTTTTATATGTAGACGATTTGCATGCATTATAACAGCGCGTGTGTATATACGAAGCTACTCTTTTTGCGCTTTTATGTGACTTTCACATTCACTTTCACATTAATATTTATTAAAACAAGCATTCTTGCTAATGTTGGTGCTTTGGTAGTCACTTAGAACGTATTCAAATTTAATTCTAAATTCGCAAATTTTATGGGTTTGTTGGCATTTCTTCGGCCAACGTCAGAGGACATTCGATAAATTAATGCGATTGAAAAAAATCATATAAGAAGGCTTTTGTTTAAAACGCTGAAATGATGTGTTATTGATTACGTATATTATATAGAAGGGTAAAATGATTGACAGAGAATATTATGCCAATTTATTGGATCATTTTAACAAAGTGTGCGGCCGCTTTCGTTGTGCTATTGCCATGTTTCACTATTGCCACGGCCAAATGACATGAGTTACTCTATGAGTTGCTTTCCCAGTTCCCACCCACCATATTCTCCGGATTTAGCCTCTTGCGAGTATTTTCTTGTCACAAATAAAAAAATAATGATTTAGTTGAAAAATATTTAGTTTCAATGAAGAGATAATGCACAAATTGAATGCCCATTTTGAAGGGTTGCCAAAATCTCACTACATTGAAGGGATCAAAAAGTTAGAGAAACGTTGGATGAAGTGTATTGAGCTAGGGGGAGACTATATTGAAAAAATAATAATAACTTTACAAAAATATATTTCTTATACAGACAATTCTTAAATAGCTCAGTGAGTAGATCGCTCGGGGCGTAATTAGGTACTCGAAGATGGCACAGGTTCAAGTTTTACCGGTCTTAAAAATTGTTGAATTGTCTATATTATGATGTAGGAAACCTGCGTGAGGTTATTAACTAGTTATCAATAACACTATATTTACTACCATCATCATCATCTCACTGCAGGACATGAGCCTCCTCCCCTTTGCCTATTCTCCCTGTTTAGTGCTCATCGAGCCCATATTTTTTAGTTAGAATTCAAAACCAAACGGTGGCGTCTCTCTACAAATTGTACCTTCAACAAACCACTCCCTTTTAATAAAACATGATGTCGTGTTAGACCTGAAAAAGTTGTCACTGCTCTCCACGTGCATGACGAGTGCATGAAGTTGTAACAGCGCCGCTTACTGGACTGAAACATCACGACAAATTACGAACTTTAAAGCGTTTTCACAACATTGTACCACCATGTGAATGCAAAAGTTCGTATTTATTTTAATTTACACTTAACCACGTTATGACTGAATGAATTTGTATGATTTGGAATAGAAGTAGCTTAAGCGGATTATGTAATCCTTTGTTGTTTCAAATTTCAGTGCTAATTTTAGATTTTAACTTAGGTACGTATTTGTTTCTTCAATAAATAATTATGTGACTATGCCATAGGCTTCTACAGCATCTATATATATAAATGAACCCCTATTTCTCCTGGTCACGCTATAACTTGAGAACGGCTTTACCAATTTTTTTTATTTTTTTTTTAATGTTTTCTAATATTTCGTAGAAGATTCTTACATTTAAAAACGGCTGAACCGATTTGGATGAAATTTTGTGTCCCTGGAGCGGGTTATAGAAGCGAGGCCAAAGGCCGAGCTTACACCCGTGCGAAGCCGGGCGGGTTGCTAGTCATCAATAAAAGAAAAAGAAAAACTCTTGTTCGGAAAGGCGCATATTAACAACTAGCCGCTTGTCCCGGCTTCGCACGGGTGGTGGAGCATTATTTTTCAAACATTCTTGATTCTAGTAATAATATAACCTATGTAAGTCAGGGATAATGAAGCATTCCAATGGTGAAATAATATTTTGAATCGGTCCAGTAGTTTTTGAGTTAATTCTTTACAAACATCCAAAAAATACAAATCTTTCCTCTTTATAATATTACTAGCCG
Source organism: Agriopis leucophaearia (assembly GCA_949125355.1). Taxonomy (NCBI): domain Eukaryota; kingdom Metazoa; phylum Arthropoda; class Insecta; order Lepidoptera; family Geometridae; genus Agriopis; species Agriopis leucophaearia. The sequence goes on from OX421261.1 coordinate 9,170,611, forward strand.
CCCTCCCCGGCTTCTCACGGGTATAAGTTCGGCCTTCAGCCTCGCTACAAAATATAATATAGCCTATGTCACTCGGGGATAATGTAGCTTCCGAATAGTGAAAGAATTTTTTAAATCGGTTTAGTAGTTTTGAGTTATTTCTTTACAAACATCCAAAAAATACAAATCTTTCCTCTTTATAATATTAGTATAGATTAGTGTACATAAATAAAAATAATATTAAAGCTACAGCAAACAAGTAAGCACCAAGTCAGACATGCGCTGTAATCATCTGAAACAAACAACCAGCCAGACCCACAGCAGCGTACGTAGCTTGTTGAAAACCTCGACGCAAGGCGCAATTAATCACTTTGATAAACCCCACCAATGAAGGAAGGAAGTGAGCTACATTTATATTTTGTGTGACAAAATACCTAGCGGTTTGATCCGGACATAAAAACTCAAACAGGCCGACGACGTAGGGATGCGACTTATATTAAATGAGAACATTTTAATTTCTATCGATAAAAATAATTTTATAAACAAATTCTCTTCAGATTTTTTAAGTGAAAACTTTTTTAGGCGCGTTGAGCACTTTTTATCATCATCATCATTTCAGCCATAGAACGTCCACTGCTGGACATAGGCCTCCCCCATCGATTTCCAAAGGGACCGGTTGGAAGCGGCCTGCATCCAGCGTTTTCCTGCGGTCTCTGTTAGGTCGTCAGTCCATCTTGTGGGTGGACGTCCTACGCTGCGCTTACCGGTCCGCGGTCTCCACTCGAGAACCTTTCAGCCCCATCGGCCATCTGTTCTGCGTGCTTTGTGCCCTGCCCACTGCCACTTCAACTTGCTAATCCGGTGGGATATGTCGGTGACTTTAGTTCATCTACGGATCTCCTCATTTCTGATTCGATCTCGTAGAGAAACCCCGAGCATAGCCCTCTCCATAGCTCGTTGTGCGACTTTGAGCTTGCTAATGAGGCCCATAGTGAGAGATCACGTTTCAGTTCCGTACAATGTAGCACTTTTAGGTGAACAAAAATCATGGAGCTCGCGTCATCGTCACGCTGTCACAGAATATAATTATAATACACAACACTGTACCGTGTATTTTAAAACAGCGCCATTTCTCGAAGAATAGGTGAGATACTATTTAATATTTCACTTCTGACGTGCAACTGCACGACTATGGCTGATGTGTTTTTTTTTTTTTTTAAATCACTGATTCAGCCTAGCGGTATAGTGATTTTTTTAAAGGAAAAATGGAGACTAACTTTAATTGTACTAAAGCATATATTATCTTCCTTGTTTGTCTGATCTGAGTGTGTACCATTTTGGAAGACCACCTGATGGTACGTTACAAAACGAAGGTAAAAGTGGTCAATACAAAAATCGCTTACGTTCACTCCTCAAAAACTACCCAGTGTAAAATGTTGTCGAATGTCTCGTAGCTTTTACTCACTCAACGAATAACTATCGCTAAACTATATTTCCCTTCGGCACAACAGGAAGTGCCAGTTCCCCTTGGCACTACTGGCATTGTTTGGTTGTGTCTTTGGGAAAATACATTTCCCTTTGGCACAACAGGTTGTGCGTTCCCCATGGCACACCTGGTAGTGTCACGTGGTTGTTCCACGGGTAGGTAAGTCACAAAACTGCGGTGAGCGTAATGCATTACGAAAATGTTTATCGATGAAATGTAGTTGAGCCATCTCTACCGCTTCACATTCGAGCCTCCGCGTCGACGCTTATCGGAGAGTTTAACATTTTTATTGCAAGCGGATACGGGCGAGTCACCGTTATTATTTCTACCCGCGATTATTGTTAGTCGGACGGGCTTTTTGCGGAGTTTGCAACGGCGACTATTGTGGTTACGTGTTCATAGGAGCTATTTCTATGGCGAACTTTATGTAAAAAAGAGCGGAAACCTTTAAACGATCAGACAAACAACCAAACTTCTATGATAAAAATTATAATAAAAAAAAAGGTTTGGAAGTGAAAATCTGTTATATAAGGTTTAAATTAAAGGCCTTTGTCCAGCATTTCATAAAAAATAACTAAGAAAAGAATTATGTATTTATAGTTTTATGAATGCCGTATGATGGAGGAGATTGTTCCTAGCACCAAGTTCTTAGTCATAGGGATGTTTAATTTTGTTTATTTTACTATAATGTATTTCAGTTATAGAGTTATAATAAAATTGACGAAGGCACGTTCCATTCTAATATACGTGGTGGCGCGCGCCATTAATTTTGCAACTGTCCCAGCGAGAGTGAAAAGCCGGGGTGACATCCGGTTTGTTTATATCCGTAAGCCATGAATAAAGATCAATTATTTTCAGCTGGTATAAACACTTGAGCTTGCATATTTGTAAAAATTCGCTCGACAGGAATCTGCATGACATAGAATCCAATCCGCATTATGACTTTGTCTTGAAATCTGTAATTACGTTAGTTTTTGAGGTGGCATCCTAATTTTAAATTAAGCCCAATTATATGGTTTCATCTACGTTCTGTTTTATTATTGTTTAACATAAGCAACATTTTTACAAGGCCGTTAATGTACCTATAAGACGCAATTTTGTAAGTTGATCTAGATAGCCCTTTATTGTTCACACCAGAAAAAAACATACATATTATAGAGAAGTTTGAAAGTTAGTAGCGGCTTTATTGCGATTGCGATCTCTTCCAGGCAACCATAAAAGGCACTTCAAAGTAAAAAAAAACTTTACTATGATACTAATCCTGAAAGAAAGAAAAAAACAGCTATTCCATAGAAAATGGTAATATACCTACACTCGACATAATTTATTATTTATTTATTTATTTATTATTAAAAACACTCATAACACCATAACAGATACACTAAAGCGGTGCTATAACAACTTAAACAAATATAAACTATTCTAATTTAAAAATACCAAAAAAATAACAAAATTGCATCAACCATAGATTTCCCTTAAAGAATATTTTTCACAAATTTTGTGAACCGTTTCTGTGAACTCTGCTAGCCCACAAGTAAAAATATCTGTCCCTTCTGAGACCAATATAATGCCAATATAATTAATGTATAGAGCACCTGTTTTTTTTTGTGATTTCTTGATTATAAACAGTTTTTGCTACGGAACCATTCCTGGTTCCGTAGTGTCTAGTGGTTATGATGGGTATTATGGACCCATTTCCGTGTAACCCTGTATAAGCAAAACATGAAAGTAAAAAAACGGGGATGTTTCGATCACTTTTTTAAACTTTTATTTCAAGTATCTAAAGTTTAGTATAAATCAAAATACGTACATCTGGCCTGTTGTGCGGCTACAGCTACATAAAGTATATTAAATTTTCACTTTTTGTTATTTTCAGAATCTAAATCTCAACACTAAATGCTGCTTGGAAATTCCAAAGATATTTCTTACTTTTTACCATATTTTCACTTTCAATACAATATACCGACAACGCAGCATCCAATATTTGTCTATTAATGGGGAGCAAATTAAATAACCTTCCCCACGCAGATAAATTGCAATAAGGAGATTCGACGTCGCGAAGTGATAATATTTTAAATTATATCAGTTTGCCATCAACCAATAGGGGGAGAGTATGCTAGTACCCACGTTTCCTAGCCAATCACAACCCTGGATTTGATTTTCGAATTTTACGGTGTAAAGGACGGCAACTTAGTAATTGTTGGTATCGACGCCTTGGGGCGACATAATTTTTTGGGGTTTGCATGTGGTTAAGCTGAAAATTGATATTTTTGTATATAAATAGACATAGGTGTAAAACAGTTACAGGGGGAAATATTTCCATACGTAACAATCATACCTAAACTCCAAGTGTTGGTTGGAAAGAAACTAAAACCTGAACCATCGGCGTAAACTCGCAACCTTGTCGGTATTTTATAGGATTTTCCATGGACAGTGTGCTATGGAACTTCACGAACTATGTCCGCCATTACCTTTTCATTGGGTTATTCTCTTTTCCCCCACCAGCTTTGTCCCACTAGTGGAGATAAAGTGAAAAAAATGGCCTTTGGATGACATTGAGGAGAAAGGTAATAATTGCAACAGAATTCTATTTCTCCCCACTATGGAATCAAAATATATACCTATCATAGTAGTGGAGAGAAAGAGAATTACCAAATTTACTATGGTATAACGTCCCACTGGACTTGACTGATACCAACATTCCAGTATGGGCCATAATGTTTTGTCCTAATTATAATATTATAAGTACCCATCATTATGACCAACTATGGGAGCAACTCTGGCATTCAGACAAACGGCAAAGCGTCGCCTTCTTGGTCGAACAGCCATTCATTAGCACCAAGGATTTTGCCTACTCTTTTTTTAATTAGAACATCAAAACAATGAAATGCCTCTATGTTTCCGTAGTATTACAATCTTGGAGTTACAATCTTTAAGTCTAGGATTAATCGGTTATTACTAAGCAATTCATCTTCCGCCGCATCATCGCTTCCCATCAGGTGAGATCGTGGTGAAATGTTAGCCTACTCTGAATACTAAATACGCAAAAATAATAGCTAACACACATACTAGGCATGGTTAAAAATATATTTATTTTTCTATGCATGTAAGAAAGTTATTAAATAACTAGCTAATGCCCGCGACTTCGTACGCGTAGCGCAAAGTAATTAGTGGGTGGACGATTAGACTGACATATCCAAATATAAATGTTACACTAACGAACACGAACGGAACTTTAAATAGGCACAAATCCATCGGATTATTTATACTGAATATTTTATAGATAATACCTACACATATGACATGATTGTAGATTTATTGCTCTCCATTTTAATGCGGATTGTCATACTATCGTCATAGTATGATTTTAGTCTAGTTTTAATCTGACTCGATATAGGTATCCCGACATGTCCATAGTTTCAAATATATTTCAAGCAAATAATATATTACTTTCACTGGTTAAATACGTTGGAAGTGTGGAGCCATGGAGCCAATATGGAAAAAAAAATGGTATAAGTCAAGCGAAATGTCATGCATGACAAACGTTATTATTGAATTATTAGTAAATAGTAAGTAGGAAACATGGAGCGGTATCTATAATTAATCGCTGTTATTTAACATTACTCCGCGTAAAGACTGCCAATCAATGGTGTCTAAATAATTTTTGCCCGCCTTCTGCGCCTCGACCCTTCCAACAACTAAACCGCTTTCGTTCACCACCAAAACATCCAAAATAGCTACTAATCATAGATCAGTAACAGATTAGATGCCGCGAGTTCACCTACTTTGCGTGTCTGTTATTGGTGTTAAGTTTGATCCTGGCAAAAAAATGTATTCATTTTAATCTCCGTCGACTTGGTATATTAGCACGTCAGAAGTCAATACAAAAATAAACGTACTTTAAATTACGCCATAATAAACTGTAAAACCTCTTCAAAAGCAGTTGGCTGTCCTGAAAATAACAAACACAAAAAAAACTATTTGGTGCAGTCTATCGGAAGTTATGCGGGTACATACATTTCGGCTATTCGTTTTTATTTCATCATCATCATCAGCCAGAAGACGTCCACTGCTGAACATAGGCCTCCCCCTTTAACCTCCACACTGAACGACATCCTGCCATCTGCATCCACTGGATGCCCGCGACTCTCACAATGTCGTCGGTCCATCTAGTGGGAGGCCTACCTACGCTGCGTCTTCCGGTTCGCGGTCTCCACTCAAGAACCTTACCTACTTCCCCATCGGTTAATAGTTCTTCGAGCGATGTGGCCTGCCCATTGCCACTTCAACTTGCAAATTTTAATAGCTATGTCGGTGACTCTGGTTCTTAGGCGAATATCTATATTTTTATTTACATATAGATTATATGGCAACAGCCGCTTCAGTCTTCCTACCTACCATGTCTGCGAGTAGAAGTCTGTCATTACGACAACATTACTATAAAATAAGCTAGATGGCGTTATAAACAATTATCAAAAAAAAAATTTTTTACGATTTATTATCATAAATTAATATAGCCTATGTTTCAATCAGGTATTTTATAAGCATATTCATGGAAACTGCTTTGAAATCCTTCTAGTTGTTTAAAAGATGTGCGCGGACAAACAAACAAACTGACAGCCGTCAGATTTGTAGTTCCATAGTTTGAAAATAGATTGCGTACTAAAACGATGTTTTGCGAAAAAATTGTAAATTTGCTTAAACTTTACGAATAATATTATTAAAAACGTAATAAGGTATTCAATAATTCCTAAAATAATGAGTGTAAATGGATCGTAGTTTCACAAATATGAAAAGTGCGTCTATTATAGGTAAATACGACACTTTACCTGAATCACGCAAACGGGATTTTTTTTGCAAGTTAAACCGATATCTGGTATTGCTTCTACTTAGTTAGAAGTCATGTGTGAAGGTATTTGATCTACACATTTATAATATGGTAGGGATAGGGATTAAATAACACGGAGCTAACGTCTTTACCCGTTCGGTTCGTGCGGGGGAGTATTATTAGTAAAAAATAATAATATAAAAAATAATCCACTAGGGTAAGTAGGTAAACTAACATTCTTACTTTAACTGAAGTATTAACGCTTCAGTATGTTACTTTCCGTCCCTTTAACTATATGTCAATCCATTGCACTTTGCCTGCGTGAAAGAGAAACAAAGTAACCAATAAATAATTGGCCAAGAGCGTGTCGAGACACGCATATGGTATGGTAGTTGGAGTGAAAAAAAAACTCATCCCCATTTCACATGTACGAGAGCCACCCCTAAAATGCAATATTTATTTTTTATACTTTTAAAATTGAGTTCTATATTACAACTGTCATTATGCAAAGTTTCATTCACTTATCTTAATAACTATAGAAGTTAGGTTTTAAAAATTCTGACGGACGGACAGACAGACAGACAGACAGACGGACGGATGGACAGAACGAATTTATAAGGGTTCCTTGTCGGGCTACGGAACCCTAAAAACGCACTTGCGCGTTAATGATATGTGACTAACAGTGTCCTGCTGCATCACCCATTATCCTGCAAGAATTATTTGTCCGAGATAAAAAGCCTAATCCAGGTTATCGTGTTAATCCAGGGTTTCAAACCAAATTTCACTTGAATCCATTTAGCTGATCCGGAGTTGAGAGTGAACAAACATAAACAATTACATGTTAACTTTCGCATTTTTATAATATTATGTTATTCGTAGAGTAGTTCAATTTGTTACTTTATATCGTCTCTTTTGTTCTCAGGGTCCTCTGAGGTTCTTTTAAGTCTGCGAGCTATTTGAGACTACTCCTGGCACCTCTTATAAGGTTAGTAAAACGTTATGTAATGGATCTGACATAAGGGTTGGTACTTAGCCTATACAAACTTACTTTGTGAATTGACAAATCAATTTTCAACCTTCTCTATGTCAAGTTTATTCTTGCCTGTTTCCACGCGCTGCCTCTACGTGGGGTATATATCTATTGTATATATTGTACTTAGAACAGGACCACTCTTTTGTATTAAATTTTGTGTAGGTAATAAGCCATAATTTATGTAACCCATATGACAACCACACTTCCTGACTTCGGTAAATAGCTCACCCCCACGTCTTGCAAAGCTGAAAAATCCACGCCGTCCTTTCCTGCAGCTTCTTTCTTCCGCGGACCTGCAATCCTTGTCCGTCCCTCTCAGGTCTTCCCGCTGAGCTTTAGCGTAGAGCGTTTTGATCAGAGTATATCTAAAAATCTTCCATAGCTGGCAAAGCACCGACAACGCTGCTGGTGTTGCAGGTGTTTAAGGGTCTATAAGGCGGCGATTAAGGATTAACATGAGACGCAAAGCTTTCTGTTCGCCACTTTTTATAAGAATAAATGAACTCGTCATAAATAAAATCTCACTCAACGCAATGTATTTTTATATGGATAATAGCGTGACGGGAAGGCTTTATCTCCAAGATACAGAGCATCATCATCAGCCATACGACGTCCACTGCTGAACATAGGCCTCCCCCTTTAGCCTAAACTTTAACAAACGGATAAATAAACTTAATTGCATCTATTATTATGGAAAATATTCGTAGTGCTACATTATTGTGAAGTATTTTTTGTAAGTGAATATAAACAATTTGACGCTAAACATTTTAACATGGGTATTGGTGTTTAAGATTAGTATTTCTCCTACAATAGGTAGGTACATCCCACGTTACTGACTCTCTGAACTGCGTTTTCCATTTCCTTTCATCCCCATTGATATAATATTGGATTGCCGGCCTCACTTCCTCTGTCTGCAACGTTATGGCACGTGATGACATACCGTAGTCTTCATCTTGTTTATGGAGAAGGAACGAGATGGAAATACAGTTAGGTTTTCGCTAAGCCAAAGCTGATATTTGAAATGTATTTTTTGTATAACCGTTCGATGTAGACGGAAATAGGCATCGAGGAGGCGGATTGGTAGCCGTCATAGACCTATTATGATAGACACCGCGAGTTTACCTACTTTGCACGTCTATGGATTATCTAATTGTGCCTACCAAAATATGTTACCGCAAAAGCTAGTGGATTGAAAAAGCAAAAGAAAAACGTGAAAACCTATACACACGCAACATCAATAAAAATAGAGTTAAAAACAATGTTGTAGTCAATACTCTCCAAAAGGTTATTCAAAAGGTTATTTAATAGTCTAAAAGGGTCGAAAACGTAGATGATTTTAGTGTTACACAGGTATCCATGAAATGGAACTTTGTATTTAGTGATGGTAGAATAATGGATGAATAGGTGTACAGATTATGAAAATAATGTAAGTACCAAAATAAATATGTTTTAACATTTTTCATGCCGTTCGGTCCTGTTCCTTAGAAAAACAAAAAATATCTATCAAATGAGCTTTGGTCAGAGTATTAGAAACTTTCGCGGCCGACTAACCTTCATACTTCTTTGTCACACTGGTGTTATGGTTAGGAAGAAAATTTCCTAACCTTCATACCGTTTGTAGCAGGATGATGAAGGGTAGGAAAATTATTTCATAACGTTCATACTCAGATATAGCAAAATTCACGAGCCTACCTATTTGTCAAAAACATGAAATGGTGCTAATTTTATCAGATTCAGAAGCAGCTAGCAAAGATCTATGTACGAAGAGTGAAATTTTGAGTATAAAAAGCTGTCTAATGCTTAGAACTCCACTGTCCTTGAACACATCTGCAGTTGGATACCTCATTTGTAATAAGAGAAGATATTCAATACAACAGGGATAGGTGGCCGTGCTTTGATGATGACGGATTTACTTATAGAGTAAGAGCCCACGACGCCCAGACCTTCATTATTTTATAAAAGCTGAAAGTTTCTCTGTGTATGTCTCCAACACAGGTAAGAACGACCCGCGAGTATAGAGTTTTGATTGTGCACTACACTTGTTTACTTGGGCAGGTAACAGGTAGTAAAGGTGTATAAAATAGTACCTTAAATTCCTTAAAGTATAAAGTTCAATTTATTCTTTATTTTCTCCAGAATATCTTTAGAAATCACGATATTCATTGCCGGACACTTTCCACAGTTGCTACCCCCTGCCAGACACCCCTAAATATTAATATATTTTAATTATACTTCCGTTATAGTATAAAAGCTGAATTTTATATATGTTACTTAGGGACTTATAAAAATATGTTACCTCAATAGCCAGACAGTTTAAATGGTTTTTACATCTTGCCAGACACATTGAGAGCCCGCTGTAGCTATGCTTAGCTATGCTTAGCTATGACCAGATTGAAGTAAAGGCTAATCTCCGCAAGGGCCGGATTAAGAGAGGAAAAAAGGGTTGAAAGTTTATATAAAAATCTACGCGTAAGAAGTCGCGGGCAACAGCACTAATCTTATAATAAACATTTGTTTTTACTACTCGATGCCAAAGTAGTTTTCAGCAATGCCAATGAAATAAACGGCCTGCACGATGCCATATAAAGGGGCAATGAACATCATACGACAAGCGCCACCCTTGAAGAAAGCCTTTGCTCCTTCATGTTCCCAGGTTTTTCTGTAAAAAATAATGTCCTTCCTTTGGTAAGGAACTAAACATTGTGGGAAAACGATTGTAAATTAAATAAAGTATAGGAATTTGAGGGAATAAAAATAAATATCTGGGACATTATTGCACACATGGTCATCTGACCCCAAACTAAGCAAAGCTTGTCAGGGGTTTAAAAAAAACAGGTTCTCAATTCGTCATTTTGTGTATGCACGATACTTTCAATTGGTGTTTTTTTTGTTAAAAAATATTTTTTTATTTATATTCTTGTTGAAAAACATACATACACATATATATATTTTTTTATGATACTGACGAGACGAGAAAAGACGCTCGCCTGATGGCTCTTCACGCTTGCCCATAACAGCTCAACGCCACTCAGAATTTTGAACTTCAACAGTTCAAAACCCTGGGTGGCAATGCACTGCGCTCGTCACCCCGAGATATAAGATGTAAAATCTCTATGTGTCCTGTAATTTTGCTGGAAACATTGCCCTTCAATCCGGAACACAGTAGTGTTTGCATACTACTGCTTGGCGGTTGAATAACTGGCAAAGGTGTGGTACTTCCCCAGGCGAACCCCTGCAAAAGAGTCCTACCACTACAAATACAATACACTACAATACAATACACTACATATTAGAATTATACAAGTTTGCCATAGAGTTTGTAGGCCGGAATTGACTCTTATTATTTATATTTCACTATGTACGAGTAGTATACAAAATGTTAGACATGATATTACAAAATTAGATGTTATTAAGTAACAAAGAGTAAGTATCATGGAACACCAAGAATATACAGCTCCAAGAACAAGAAATAAGTCGAACAACAATAAAAAATATTTTTTTTTATTAAAATCACTGCAGGTGGGTTGGTTATTAAATAGGCCTGCGCTTGATCGTCACCTCGTCTGATGATAAGCGATGATGCAGTCTACGATGGAACACGATTGCCGAGAAGAAACCGATTCACTTGTGACTTGAAGACACCCTGACTGTAGATAACTATTGGATAGCGCATTCCACAATCGGAAATTATGAATCGGATATTAATATAATGCTAAAAATCTCTTTTTATTGCATTTTTATTCGTAAATTTATTAGAATAATCTTATTACTTGCTAGACGAAAACTTACGGGCTGTTAAATATAATTGTGAGATTCATAATCAATCATATAAAAATTTGCTTCCAAATACACCAAGCAACAGATAAAAGTTGCAATAACATCTGTTTCTTCACGAATTAATTATTGGGATTTGTTAATCTACATTTTACAGCAAAGTGTTGCGCCTGATAAAGTCTGACACTGAACAAAAGATCCTACAGGATGACCCTCATCCTGTGGAAGTTGGGGCGACCTCTATGATTTGGGACGCTACATGCGTCGATATATATTAGCGCCGTTTCCTCTTCCTGGGACAACTGTACAGACAACTGGCTGCAACTGGCGACTAAGGCTAAAAACCTCAAGGCACAAATATTGGCATAATAGGTAACCCATAATTTATATAGGGACTTGGTCAAACGCTTGGCGTAGGCAACAGGTGAGCGAAATGCTGGCGTTTACTTTTCCAAAACATTTGCATTGCCATCCAGCGTAGCAATACTGCCAGCATTCTGGTTACTATTCCCTCCTCTGTAGGGCTTTTAGATTAAACTTTTATATGTATTTTTATTTATTTATTTTAATTTGTATATAGGTATGTACATAATAAGAGATTAGAATTATTTTGCACTTGGATTTAAATATCCAAAATAAAAATAGATATCTATCTTTGAAATAGTGTTTTATACTCACGTGATACAGTCCATGATAGAAGTATAATGCCGTTCGTTATTGATTGTCTGCAAGCGTGTTTTGACTACGTCCATGGGGGTGAGGGCAAGCGCTGCTGTGGAGCCTGCAGCACACCCTGATATGAATGACCACCTGATAGTACAGGTGTTGATTTAGCTTATAAATCATCATCAATGTAATAATAATTGGCCAAGAGCGTGTCGAGACACGAATGTGGTAGGGTTCCGTAATCAAAGCCATATAATTGTAGTCATAGTTCAGAAAATTATGGTTATAGAAAAATTCGAACGAATGAAGCTCTGTGGACTTGGCCAAATTTCAGAGATGTACCATCCAGTGTACAGTTTTATCGCTGTTACTCAAAAATTCATCATCAGATATAAAAAAAATATCATCCCCATTTCAAATGTACCAGAGCCACCCCTAAAATGCAATATTATATATTTTTATACTCTTAAAATTGAGATCTATATTACAACTGTCATTATGCAAAGTTTCATTCACTTACCTTAATAATTATGGAAGTAAGGTTTTAAAAAATTCGGACGGATGGACATACCGACGGACAGGCGGACAGATGGACAGATGGGCAGACGGACAGACAGACAGACGGACGGACAAAACGAATTTATAGAGGTACCTTGTCGGGCTACGGAACCCTAAAAAGGCATTGTTCTTAGTGACTGACATAATAGGCAGCGTACAACCCGAATTGAGCCCAAACGTAGAGAATTGATATTTATTTTGGCGGTGGTATTTACAGAGAGGTGAAATCACAGGATTTTGGAAAATTCGCTTTCAATGGAGTTCACTGTAATAACGCGAACGAAGCCGCCGGAAGAACCTGGTGTACTATATATATAATTATTTGACATATTAAACCTAATCATTTCATAATTAATGCGTAGTTATATTATGCTATTTACGTTTTACGCAATTATAAGGCAGATATTTTTCGCCAATTTCCGAATTGTTACAATGCCTACGATTTAGCTTCCAAAGATTAAAGTTGATTAAACACCTTGTTGTTCTTCCATAGAAATCCCTTAGCACGCGTTTATCACTATTAACAGAATCTGTATAGTGTCTACAGAATAAGACGTGTTTTATGTAATTATAAGACAAAAACATCTTCGTTTTTTGAGTTGTTACGACGGATTAGCTTCTAAAGATATAATTTTTAGACCACCTTGTTGTGTTTCTAACGAAAATCAAGTTTTTACCAGTACAGGATATTGTGCAAGTCCTGTCCGGTTCATGAGGGCGTTAATCGTGATCGATAAGTAATTCTATTTATATAATAATTTCTTAGTACAAATCAATCATAAAAATCACCGTAACGTAATGTTTATAATATTAATTATTTGTGTGGAGCAGTATATATATATAACAATATCAGAAAATCTTAAACCAAAATAAAGAACTAATTCTGCAATAGTCCGCTACAAACCGAGGCTTCTTCCTAAACTTAATTCCTGGGCTGGGCAGTGTACAGAGCGAAACATGTGACTCTCGGGGAATGAGAACCCCAGAAGAGGGCCACCCTCGTACTCCTCCAGAGTGCGGGGGTGCATTATTTTGCATTTGGCCGCCTAAGTGACCCGTGCTGCTAAAAACGTACTACGCTACCCTAACCAGTTTCGTACAAATACTTTTTATTTTACGTACAATGCCCAGATACGTCACCAGTTTCGTATATTTTTGAAGTGAAAACTTCTTTAGGCGCGTTGAGAACTTTTTGGGTGAACAGAAATCATGGAACTCACGACATCGTCACGCTGTACCGTGTATTTTAAAATAGCGCCATCTCTTGTAGAATAGGTGAATTACCACTTAAGTTTTCACTTCTTACGTGCAGTCTTGTACTATAAGTATGTATTCTGTGGTTTGATTCAGTCCTTTTTTTTTTTTTTTTTCTCTTTAGAATAAGTGGCAAACAAGCTACGGGCCACCTGATGGTAAGTGGTCACCGTTGCCTATATACACCTACAATACCCGGGGTATTGTCAGTGCGTTGCCTACCTTTGAGGACTCTATTCACCCTTCGTTTGAAGCAGTCCAAATTATACTTCCTATGTCTGATGTGTTTTTTTATAGTATTTTAAAAACAATAGAGTAGTAATAGAGTGATAAATTTGGATTTACCAGGCAGGCGGATGATGTTCGGGGTTGTTAGTTCCCATGTCATTTAGCGCCGCAAATATTGGGAAATAAACGACATTGAAAAACACATCTCGAATTGTTGTTGCTCCAACGCCCTTGTACAGCCCGACGATTCCTCGCTCTTTTATCAGTTTCTTAGTTAGTTGAAATGATGACATCCGCACGACGGTTTTATGTGCTATAAAACAAATTCCCACTATGAGTTTTAGTATGTATTTTTTTAATTAATTATTTGTTTGCGTATACTCTTCGTTTTATTTACTGACCAGATTTTGCCTGAGCGGCAACTCTGCCCGCGTCCTGCATTTGAATTTTGAGCAGTTCCATTGGACAAGAGATGGTAGCCTGACCAGCGCCTGCAAGCGCTCCAGCAAACATTTGTCGGGGTAGAGATAAACTTCTGGAAACACCTAATAGTAGTATCTAATAGTATTTCTTTGATGAGCTTAAACTAAGGTCTTAAACGAAACTACTTAACCTACTATGAAGTGAAGTAGATACAACAAGTATATCTAATAAAATGTACAACTAAGAAATTAAATCGCCGAAATTGACGACACGCCGAATTGACCTCATATCGTAGTACGATGCACGATACGATGGTGTTTTAAACTTTGAAGAAAATTGCTGCAGTCGATTTTGTAATATGGACGGCAGTAGACACGTTTATACAATATGATGTACCGTGCGTCGTTGCACAATACGATATCGTGGCATTATACTCGGTTCATGGCGACACGATGTCGCGTCGTAGAACGACGTGAAATCGTGCTGTGTAAATGGGTTTTGGTCATTACCCGTCCTCTAGCGTGAGGTAATGACGAAAGAAGTCATTTGCAGCGAGTTTCACCGCTTTCTCAGGCGACACCAGGAGCATGTTAATCCCGACCCCGCTGTACATGCCCAAGAAACCTTCTGCTGCGTACGTCTTCTTGAAGCAGTCTATCCTATAATGTTAATAGTTACAAATAAATAAATGTACCTGTTTACTAGTGACCTCGAAATATTAGGGAGTTCTGTCACTATTGCACACTCTAAATATTTCTGTTTAAATCAGCTTTTCAGCAGCTTTTTTAAATATCTTTTATGGTCTTTTTTATATTGGTAAAAAATATTGCCCATCAATCCGGAATACAGAAATGTTTGCACATAACCTGACAATGACCTGTCAATCGGTTATATCGTCATTGGCGGTTGAAAAACTAAAGCCAAAGAATGCAGGATGGATAGAAGTCAACAATTTTTTCGGAAAAACCTTGTTTAGGTTGTCCTTTTACCAATACTGGTAGTGCAGCAATCTCCTGGGGTATTACGGCTACCTGTTAAAGCGATTCTGTTTAGGTTATGCGAAAATTTGCGTGACCGCAAATTGTATCTCGGCGCATTAAGATTTGCGTAATTTTCCGCTCTGCGCTGTTTCAGCGCTGATTCGAGGCCGCGTTCAGCTGTTAGGCGCCTGATGGCAATGTAAATGGGAAAATAAAACATACATGTTTTTATATTGCTTTTCGCCACGCGGGCCCACATGCTGATTCTGCAGGCGAGTCTTGACTAGATCCAATGGAAACACTATTGACACACCCACCATGCCCGCTATACCCCCGTTTACAATTTTCTGGAGAAGGCTAGAAGAATGCGTATAATAGTCAGAGGCCGTACCATTGCAATGTTTTAAGCGATTTGTTTAGGTGAATGTAAAAAAGGTTCACGTTCTCGTGATTGAAACAGTGCAAATATTTTTTTTTATATGAATTTTAGTCATATTGGTTAAGGGGTTGTAATAACGTATAGAACAAAAACAAGCGATGGGCCACCTAGCCATGGCCATGGTAAGTGGTCACCGCTATCTATATATAATATATATCTACTTATAATACCCGGAGTACTAGCGGTGCGTTGTCTACCTTCGAGGACTCTATTTATGCGTCGTTTGAAGCAATTAAGGTTACATTTCGGACTTATTTTAACTACTACGAACGGTGGCACTTAGCCAAAAGGAGGATATTATTATATATTCATCAATATACAATCAATAATATCAATATCAACTGTTGCTATGGTACTAAAAACTTAAAGAGAACGTATCGTATAGGAACAAAATAAAATCTGCGAAACAAAATCAGCTTTTCCATCATCGTCATACCTCCACACACACTGAACGACAGCCTGCCATCTGCACCCACTGCATGGCTCCCCGCGACTCTCACGATATCGTAGGTCCATCTAATGGGAGGCCTACCTACGCTGCGTCTTTCGGTTTGCGGTCTCCACTCAAGAACCTTTCTTCCCCATCGGTTATCAGTTCTACGTGCGATGTGGCCTGCCCATTGCGACTTCATCTTGCAAATTTTAATAGCTATATCGGTAACTCTGGTCCTTTGGTTATAATCCGTCCCGGATTGTATCGTGCAAAGAAACTCCGAGCATTACACTTTCACCATTGCCCGCTGTGTGACGCTAAGTTATTCCAAAAGGCCAACAGTTAAGGACTACGTCTCAGTACCATAATATGTGTGGTAAGTATATAATAGTTTTATGGCTTTTCCATAGAAATATGTAATTCACACTAAACGAAAAGGACCAACAATGACTCCTTTTCGGCTTACCTGTTTATTACCACCGTATTATAATTATTGATATAACATGAAAAACTTTAGTATATTATAACCTGCTTACCTGAAATCATCTGTGTGAGCTTTATTAGTATGTTTATCTTGTTTAAGTGGATCATGAATCGGCATTTTTACAGGTTGAATTTTATATAATTTACAGCATACTTGTGATATTTTTGAACTGAAGACAAAAATATAACTATTATATATCTAACTACATTTTCTGTTTGATTTTGTTATTACTCTGATCTATGCTTGTTATGCACATGGATTTAGTAATTGGAAACGTCATTGGTTATGCATTAAGTTTACAAACACTAATGTCTACAACATTTTTCATTTTGACTATATACCTACGTAGGATTTTACCAGGATTTTACAATCTCTTTGAATCCGATATATACTCTGATCTATGCTCTGATCTAAGATATTACTACAAAGAGGTAATCTAGCTATATCTATCTATATCTAAACATATAATAAAAACGTAGAGATAAAAAATCTGTAATTGCGAGATAACAAAAAAAAACACACAGGGAGTCTTAAAATAAGCAGCTGAACACGATAGGACAGTTTTTAGAATTTTTGTCTGTTTGTTTGTTTGTTTGTCCGCGCACATCTCCTAAACCAATGGACGGATTCAAATGCGGTTTTCATAAATATGCTTAGAAATTACCTGATTAAAACATAGGCTATGTTTTATCATTTATTTTTATTATTTATTTTTACATAAACGAAAATAAAAATCAATGATTATTTTCTTCGTTACCCGAAACGTAATATGAGGATCGTCACATAGCTTCAAGCAAGGAGGTCCAAAGTAAAGAGAATATTATTGACATAGCCATTATAAAAATTTGAAACTGTCAACTGTCATTCAGATAATCAGTTTAAATTTAAAGAAGGTTCCTTAACCTTGTTAGATGAATGAACGTAAGATCAAGGATGTTATAAAAACATAGGCCTTACAACCTCTTTGGTGATTCAATCCAATCTGTGAATCCAATGTATTTTATTCCCAAGAGAATATAATACTCATACAGAGATTTTATTCTATGTTAGCATTTAAAACACAAAATAAACCGCATCCCATTTTAATTCAGTCCCGCGAATAGAAATATTTAAAAAAGGCCATTTGTATGACAATAAACCTATACAACGAAATTCCGGACGCAATAAAGAAATAATAGCACTTTTCCAGAACCAACTTTGTAAGTTTCTAACCCAAAAATATAACGAGATAAAAGATTTTTTCGACGGTAAAATTAAGAAAATTATAATTAGAAAATAAATATCGATCTATAAATAGTTAAGAAAGTAGCGCCATAAGTTTTGTATGATCTCATATATAATTAAGTAACCTCTCACACTAGGTATGTTTTTTTTTTGGTAAAATTACTTCTGTCTGTGGTGTGGTTTTGTGACCAGCCACTACATAAGTCATTGTTGCACCCGTTATGCAGGGTATATAAACTTAGCTTCTAGAAGAAGAAAGTGTATATTTTGCAATAATTAAGAATAAAGAATGAATTTAACTGTGATATTTTAACAGATAAATAAAGTAGTTCTATTACATGGCTTTTTAATCAAGGTACAAGGTACTCGTACATACAAATGCACGCGAAATAAGAAATAACTAGCCAAGAGCGTGTCAAGACAAGCATATGTCAGGGTTCCGTGGCCAAAGCCACTTGTGGTCGTATTCATAATTCAGAAATTGGATGGTCATAGAAAAATTCGAATGAGCGAAGCTGGACAGTCAAATTTCAGAGATGTATCATCCCGACATGACATGATTTACTTTTTATGGTTTAGACCAAAAGAATACTTCAAAACATGCTCTGCACTGTGGTCACATTATCTTTTTTATTTGAAAACTGTTGACGGTGTTTTTACTTTTATGCTTCTATCAATACTTCACACAGGGCGACATAAAATAAGCAGCTGAACATGTTAAAGCAGTTTTTAGAATTTTTGTTTGTTTGTTCACGCACATCTCCTATACCCCTGGAAGAAAATGCAGACGGTTTTAAATGCTGTTTTCACGAATATGCTTAGCTATGACCAGATTGAAGGCTATGTTATTTTGCGCAAGGGCCGGATTAAGGGAAGAAAAAGGATTGAAGGTTTATATGAAAATCTACGCATACGAAGTCGCGGGCAACAAATCTAGTCTAGTATATAATAAGAGTATAGTAATACTAATAGTAATACTATACTCTTTGCTAACTCTTTGATCTTAGCTGTCAATTTGAAGCATAGATCAGAATTTGAAGCTTAAGGTCTGTGTTATTTGATCTGATTTTGAAATTTCATTCGACTGCCACCACAGAAACCTTGTTAGTGTTTCTCGTGTGTTCCAAAGGTGTGTTCATCAAAAAGGCTTTTCTTATTTATCAATCGTACACTACTGCTGTGGCTAGTAACAGAACCAGCCTTTAACGAACCTTTGACGAATGTGAAAATGTGAGGCCATTCGTGAGTCCATAAATGCTCAGTTGACGCCACAGGCTTACGCCAAGGCTTGTGTATAGTGCGTTTCACCAAAAAGTTCCCTCGCCGTAACTTTAGCTGCCCTGTATTGTCCCTATGAGAAAAGCAATAATTACTATAGTAATATTTTTGAAATGGCGTTGTCCTACTTGGCATGGTATTGAAATTGACGTATAAATATAATATACATAAATATTTCAAGAAAATAGGCATGCGGTTCAGAATATTTTCTAGACATTATTTTCCCATTTATTTTATTAAAGCGTAGCGTGAAACTAAACTACGAATTAGAAAACATTAATTTTTTCATTTATTTATTTGATATTAAAAATGGCTTGACTTGCACTGACAATTACAGAATACCTACCATTAACGTAATTTTTATCTGCTTTTATTTAGTTTCATCTGTCCTGGTGTCTGTCTGTAATGAAAATGAAGTAAAATTCCAGGTGTTCGATTGAGCCGAAATTTGCCATACTTTTTAAGTTCTAATGACAATACAATATTTAGTGTTTAGTTTTTCCATTAAAAAAAATTGTTTTATAAATAAAACCTAAATTAAACATTCAAAAAATCCCCAACACAATACTTACCTCTGCTGTAAGTTGGTGACAAGCTGGATATCCTGCAGCTGCCTGTTAAAAAGCCATCAGGTCAAAGATTTCCATGTTTCTTCCTGGAATATCGTTGAAGTACCAGGATACCATATTTCGAATGAATTTGAATCAATGGAAGTTGCTCAAATTTGTTCATCAACTAGACAAGAGCTAATGATTATCAAACGAATAAACAAATTTTCTTAAATCATAGCTAAGAACACTCATCTGTCAAACAAATAAAAATAAACCTAATCAAAATCGGTTCATCTATTTGGAAGCCACGAGGCCACATACATACACACATTAATATACACACGTTAAACATATAAAACTCCGATGTTTGTGTTGAAGATAAAATACACTCTTTATTATTTAGACCTTGAGGACAAAAGAGTCGTGCCCACACACTGGGTACCTACGTCTCTTATTAGACCACGTTACAGTTATAAAGTTGCACCTATCCCAGATAAACTCCACGAAAGCCAGCTACGATAGTACGGACATGGCAATGCGTCGTGCAGACGAACACTCCTTACATTTACACAGGCAAACAACCCCGTGGACGCTACAAAGCTACTTGATAGAGAAATCTAGACACAATAACAAATAATCATGGACGTAATATACCTATAGGTATTATGTTTAGAATTAAGTCCTCCATTTGTGCATTGTACTTTTAATTTGTAAGTGTGCAATAAAGTATTAAATATTAAATATCAGCTAACATAAATGACAAAAGCCGAATGGTGCAAGCTAAAGTATAATCATAATATAGGGCTTCAATAACCTACAAATCCCATGAAAATAAGGGAAAAATTTCAGGTTCGCGCTCGAAAAAGCGTGTTTCGATCTTTTGGTTTTCGATACGAGTTACCGCATTAACGACACGTTCAAAAAACTTTTTTCAACAGCGTTCGTCGCAACAACATTCTTTGCAACTGCGTAGGACTCCAGAAATATTCCGAGGGCCGACCCCAAATGACCTCTTCCTATTTTTAAGTCGGTAAAAATATAGGTATTAAAAGCCCTCTAACACAGTTTCCTCAATAACCTGACATGATACAACAACCTCCAATTAGTAACATGAGCCGTCCATTTTGTCTATTTATATTAGCGTACAATATACATATTGTGTGTGAAGGCAAAGCCGGGCGCGCCCATGACGCACGGACGGACAAACACACGGCCAAACCAATAAACTATTACTTTATTGTGGCAGCGCCCTTAATCGTTAACTGTTGTTAAATATTGGCAGAGCGGTGGCGTTTTGCTAGTTTTACCTCAGTTTTAACCGCCTGTATTGAGTGTACCTCTACGTACCCCTTAGAACAGACAAACATAGGAGATATGTCATAGTACGATTATCGTTCGTGTTCAAATGTCTCCGTGTTTCATAAGTTACTTTTTAATTATACCGCTAAACCGCATGTTTTGTCCAGTTTAGTCACACCGCCTGCCCATCGGAGCATTTTCACCAGATTTATATATTGATTAGACCATAATTTATATTAAGTTATATTGGTCTCACAAGATGGACAGACGACCTAAAAGAGACCACAGGGAAACGCTGTATGCAGGCCGCTTCCAACCGGCCCTTTTGGAGATCGATGGGGGAGGTATATGTCTTTGGACTTCCTATGGCTGAAATGATGATAATTGGTCCATACTTTCATGAAATTTACTGTTTATTTTTTATTATTCCAAAATGCTAATGTATAAATAGTTTCTAACCAGAGAAACAGAAACTGTTTTCATAATAATTATGTAAGTTAAGTTCGCAGTTTAAAGAATTGTGCATCCTAAATGCATCTTGTATTGTAATTTTAGTGTAAGCGTTTTGCCTAAGGCTGTTTGTGTACTAACAATAAAAAAAAGGTTAAGCGATGATGCGGTCTACGATGAAGCACACTGCTAGCCTACGGGCCTTCTTTGCACCGAGGCTGTTGAACGACCTTCTGTTTATCTGCGTATTCTGTGCTTCTATCCTCTAGGAAAACTGGCAGCTTATTGACGAAGGAACTGATTCCTTAAAAATCTGCTAAGTGCAAGCTCGCGCATTGAGGGTTCCATACCACTACAAAATACAAAAAACTAGTGCAAAAAGATCCCATCCCATCCGAAATCGATTAACTTCGGTCTAGAGTACAGAAATAATAATAATATCAATAAGCAATAACTAAAGAGAACCCCATACAACAAATATGTTTTTTAATGTATTTTTGTATTTGCTCTAATGTAAAAACGGTAACATGTAGAAGCTTCAACCGAGGCATAATTATCGTACACACTTTAACTGAAGCAAAAAAACAAACACTTTATAAATACTGGCCATGTGCGAGTCGGTGACAAGTTTCTGTTCACCACCGGTTCTCGTACGATCAAAGTCAATCAATCAATTTAAAAAACGTTATTCACAAAAAAAATATGCTATTTCGGCATAATTATTGTCATGAAAGGAACAATATTTACCAGTTATTTTGATTTAAAAGCCAAACTACTAATCCAATTTTGATGAAATACCTAAAAAATGGTTCAAAAATAACGGAGTTCTGAGGTAACAAACATTTAAGAAAATATAGCCGAATCGAGAACCACCTCTTTTTAAGTCATTTAAAACTAAAAACAACACAAATAAACATTAATTGGCATATACGAGTATTTTATAGACTCTATAAAAAATATTTATTTATGTACAGTATATTATATATAATAGGTCGGGGAAAAAGTCTTTTCGTATTTTGTATGTATAAGGTTGTAGTAAAAATCTCATCCGTTGTACTGTTTGTATCTGGCTGGTTTTGATACCATTAAAAATATGACATTTTAAAAAAGGAATACAACAAGTAAAAAGCAATTTCCCGCCATTTTTCAATTGTTTTTTTGTTTGATAAAATGAGTGAATCTAACGAAGAAATTCGATATATTGTGAAATTTTATTACAAAAAAGGGAAAACTGCGACACAAGCCGCGAAAAAAATTGTGACGTTTATGGACCTAATGCAGTGTCATCAAGAGTAGCACAATGTTGGTTCAAGCGTTTTCAGTCCGGGAATTTTGATGTCAAAGATGCAGCTCGCTCTGGTCGCCCTGTTACGGATAAAGTAGATGCCATTTCTGAAAAAGTGGACCAAGATCGGCATATTAATAGTTACGACGTAGCTGAAGAACTGGGGATTGACCACAAAACAGTTTTGACCCATTTGAAAAAAACTGGGTATACAAAAAAACTCGATATTTGGGTGCCACACAAGCTCACTGAAAGAAACCAAATGAATCGTGTACTCATTTGCGACTCTCTATTGAAACGTAAAGAAACCGAACCGTTTTTGAAAAGATTGATCACTGGTGATGAAAAATGGTTCACCTACGACAAGAATGTGCGCAAACGATCGTGGTCAAAGGGCAGTGAAGCACCACAGACTGTAGCGAAACCCGGATTAACACGTAATAAGGTGATGCTGTGTGTATGGTGGGATTGGCAGGGCATCGTTCATTATGAGCTTTTACCGCCGGGCAAAACCATCGATTCGGATCTCTACTGCCAACAGCAGATGAGACTCAAACAAGAAATTGAGAAAAAACGGCCGGAATTGATCAACAGAAAGAGTGTGGTCTTTCATCATGATAACGCCAGACCGCACACATCTTTGGCCACTCAGCAAAAATTTAGAGAGCTTGGTTGGGAAGTGTTAATGCATCCACCATATAGCCCTGACCTTGCACCCTCAGATTTCCACCTGTTTCGATCTCTTCAGAATTCTTTGGGTAGTGCTAGATTAACATCAAGAGAGGACTGTCAAAACTACTTGTTGCATTTTTTTGATCAGAAGTCCCAAAAATTCTACAGCAACGGGATCATGTCACTACCTACAAGATGGCAACAAGTTATCGAACAAAATGGCACATATATATTATAATTAAATGTAATTAAACTTGAAAAAAATATGTCTTGAATTTGTTTAAAAAATACGAAGAAACTTTTTCCCCGACCTTATATATAGTTCTTTAGACTAAAGTCAGGAACTTATTATATGGACCCTGTTGGGGCGCTGCTATGGAGCGGAGGATAATGATCAATATACAAAAACCGACTTCATCAGAACTGGACCAAATTGAAATGGGACCAAATGGGAAGCACCAGCTTTAAAAAAATAAGAATCATCAAAATCGGTTCACCCTGTCAACTCAGACTGGAAGTCAGTTATAAAACCATGTAGGTTCGTTGTTGCCGTACGCTGCGAGGACAACATGACGTCATTAAATTTTCGTACCGTTGTTCACTTTACGGAAATACAGCCAAAAGAGACAACGGGCTGACAATGCAGACATTGCTTACGAGTTCATCTATCACAAAATCCTACTTTCCTTACTAATATTATAAATGCAAAAGTTTGTATGTATAGTATATTTGGCTGGACTCAACGCCGAAACTACTTAACCGATTTAGATGAAATTTGGTAGGGGGGTAGGTTATACCCTGGGTTAACACATAGGTTACTTATCATCATCATCATCTTCATCACCACGCGGGAAAACAGTGGGGTGCAGCTAGTAGGTATACATAATAAAATTAAGATAAAAATATACCTACCTTTGTATCCTATTTACAGTTATTACCAATTTCCAGTTCCCCAAGTAGGACCTTAATTAGTTCTACGTTCATATAACCCCATATTAAGGCACATACTCACGGCACTGTTCCAATCCAATGCATAATTAAAGGAGAGTTCAGTCTCAATGTAGCTTAATTTTTAACGATTCCGGAAGACGACGGCACTGACGGCAGTAGGTATAGACTTCAATTAACTTGGCCATAAATATACCTGATTTAGGCAATATCTTTAGATAAAATAAACGGGATAATTTCGTATCAAATCATAGGATTTAACGATATTAACTTCGTAAGTATTTAATAAATCAACGTGTGTAAACTTTTTGTTCAGATTAACTTGACAGGATTTGTGTGGGAAGTACACTGAAGAAAGTTCACCCACATATCATAGATCGGTGGAAATCGCACACTGTGCGTTTAATGCGTTTCTTTTACGCCTCACACCTGCAATTTGTGGAATGAGCTCCCTCCTGTGGCATTTCCGAGTAGCTTTAATATAGGGTTCTTCAAAAGGGCTGTTAATAGAGTCATTAATAGCGTTACAACAAAAAAATGCCAAGTTGCAACTTTTTCGTCGTCAAAATATGATGCATTGTCTTAACTTCTATACCTAGCTATTACATGAAAAATACTCTTCATTTTATCTTTTTCAATAACCTCAAAGCGAATTTAAGGTAATTTACTTATTTATTTAGTAATAATCATTCTCCTGGTGTTCAATATGGCAAAACATACAGAGACCTGATTTGAGAAGTCTAATTTACAAATTCTGTTTGATATAAGCCTCCAAACAAAAACACAAACAACTAAATACATCCTGTACTTTCATAACGTCAGAACAGATTTTTGATGTTTTCCTTTAAAGCAATGAAACAAATTATTATTCAATTTCATTTTCTATCAAAAAGGCTTCAACATAAGTCCGAATATCTCCGGAGTTTTACATTACATCGACTAAATATTGGTATCAAAATAAAATTCATCATTTTTCTAATCTACCAATAATTATTTCATAATTTTAAAACGATGCTTTTATATTTATATCAATCAATCTTGTATAGAGTCCGCGCCGCGCCACCATACCGTACGGATGTGCCCGACCGCCGCTCGCTGCCCCCGCCTCAATCCGCCGGAGGCCCTGCCCCCGCGCGGGTCGCATCCCGCTGTGCCGCGCGCGCGTGTTCGTGTGTGTGTGTTGTGCTCGTACAGTGTCCGCCGCCGCTGCCGTTTCTAGCGTCCGGTCCTACCGCCGCGCCGCCTTGCCAGGCACCCGCCACTAAACATCAGACGCTCGTCTCGTGTCTTCAGTCGCTGATCGGGTTTAGCAAGGCCTTCACTTCGGTGATGAGATCACCGAAGTGATGGCTTGCTAGCCTTGTATCGCCGCTGACACGGGCGAGTGGTCGCCGTTAGTGGCCCTGCCGCCGCCTCCCGCTGTGCCACCGCGTGTGCCGTGTTGTGCGTGACTGTGTCCGTTCCGTGTTAGTGTCCGTTCCGTTCCGCTCCAGCCACCGCCGCCGTGCCCTAGCACGCGTCACCTCGTGAAACCAGGTACTCACTTCATCTAGTTACTCATCTCACTCGGGACTCACCTCCCTGCCCTAGCCGGCAGGGAGACTACACTCACCCTAGCCTGTTGGGGGGGCCCTCCCCCCAACCAACCAATCTATTCTAATTTTGTACTTTTAGTTTTTATATTTTGTATCTCCCTCGACATAGTTCTTTTACTATCTCCCTCGGCAAGATGGTCTCCAAAAAAGTCTCCAGGAATGCCCTGGAGGTTGCCTTCAGCGGCGTTATAGTCCCCATGTTCGACCATCTTAAACCCCACCCTGCCGATGCCGAGCGCTTTCTCCGCTCCCCGGAGGATTACATCAAGAATCACTTCGCAGCTTCCCTAGCCCCCCTCCCTTCTCCTCTTACCTGCAAGACACCCCTGAATGCACCTCCCAAGCCTATGCTTGGACAGGACCGCATCAAGGGAGCTGCCGCTGCATCCCTCCTCACGCCCAAGTTTGACGGGCCAGCCCCCGCCTCCAAACCTCGCCCTCCGATGAAGAGTCGCTCCCCTTCGCGGAGCCGCTCTCGCTCTCCCAGGCGCATTCGGTCGCGCTCGCGCTCTGTAGCCCCTCGGGAGAAATCCTACCAGAGGAGCCACTCGCGCGCCTCACTCAAGGTCACGGCCTCTATCGATCCCATCCCTCCGCAAGAAGAGATGGACACCGCTTGCAACGACGGCTTCACAGTCGTTGGCAAGGGCAAGAAGCGCCCTGCTTCTTCTGCATCCCCCCCTCCTCCGTCCAAAACCCAGTGCCCATCTTCTGGAGCTATGCCTCCCACCGATGCTGCCGCCGCTCCTCCAGCGCCCGCGACAACATCCTCCAAACCCCCCCTCCTCTTGTCTTACGACGAAGGGAAGACTGGGAGCGCGTCTCTCAGATTATGTCCGACAATGACATAAAGTTCGTCGCAAAATCCGTCAGTGACGGAATTAGCATCAGGGTTACCACCTCTGACAACTACCGTCTCCTGACCAGAGTCCTCCGGGAAGAGAGCCTAGCCTTCCACAACCACCCGCTTGAGGAAGAAAAGGTCCTCCGCGTCGTCATACGCGGCCTTCCCAAAGAGATCCCCGTGGATTCGATCCGCGAAGATCTCAAGGACCAGGGTTTCCCCGCCCGAGAGGTCCACCGCATGTACCGCGGTAGGGTCAAAACCCCTCTTTACCTCGTGTTGGTCATCTTAGACAAAACACCAGAGGGGAAAACCATCTTCGATCTGAAGGCGGTACTTAGCCTCTCCGGCCTCAAGGTCGAGACCCCGCACCGCAAAGGTGTTCCCGGGCAGTGCCACCGCTGCCAGCTCTACGGGCATGCTGCCCGCTTCTGTCATGCTGCTCCTCGCTGCGTCAAGTGCGCCGGCGAGCACAGCACTTCCGAATGCTCGCGGGAAAAGGGCGACCAAACCCCGCCCAGTTGTGTGCTCTGCGGGACCACGGGACACACCGCGAACTATCGTGGTTGCCCCAAGGCCCCGAAGGCCGCAAAGGGGCAGGGCAAAACCCCTCGTCCCCACCAGCTTTCTCACTCCAAAGGAGCCGGCTCTAAGTCGAAACTCCCCGTCACGCAGGTTCCCAAATACGTGGACGCCCCTGCACCGTCAACCAATGCATGGACCAAGCCCCTGCATGCCCCTCAGGCCTCCCAGCCGCCCACTGCAACTCCGGCCACCACATCTGCTCGCGTCCAGAACAAAGTCCGTCCCTCTCTCGCGCCCCATTCAGCCCCTCCCTCTTCAGGCCATTCTGGTCTAAAGTCGGACCTCTCCTTCCTGGTAGAAATTTCCACGACTCTCGACTGTGAGGAAGTACGGCTGGTAGCCCGCAAAATTCGGAATGCTGACATCACCGACGTCTTCGACGTCCTGGCAGAGCACTCCACTCTTCTTGATTCAATCAAGCGTCTGTCCCCTCGTCTTAATTCTGGTAACTATCATGGATAGTACACCAAAAAGACTGAGACCTCGTTCCTTATCGTTGGCATGGTTCAATGGCAACGGCCTCTCCACTGAATCAAGGGACCAACGCCCCCTGATTCACCAATTTCTCTCGACCCATCAGGTCGATGTTATGCTTGAGAACGAGACTTTTCTAAAACCAAGCAAGAGGGATCCTAGGATCGCAAACTACTTGCTGGTACGTAATGATAGGACTACCGCCATGAAAGGCGGGACTCTTATCTATTACAAAAGGTCTCTTCACTGCATTCCTATCCCTACTCCTCCCCTCATGGCTATGGAAGCGTCCTGTTGCCGTCTCTCGATGACCGGTCATCAGTCCATCACACTTGTATCTTGTTACCTCTCCGGTAACAAGACCCTCCACAGGAGCGACCTCGAGGCCCTCCTGTCTCTAGGAGGCGCCGTCATTCTGGCTGGCGATTTCAACAGCAAGCACCTCATGTGGGGATGCAACGTGTCCAATGTGAAGGGTAACCTCCTGAACTCCCTCTCTGATGAACTCAACTTTGATATCCTCCCTCCCAGCACCCCGACAATCTTTCCCTCCAACCTGGACCTAAGACCTGATGTACTCGACATAACGCTTCTTAAAGGCGTAACACTTCGTTTACGCTCGCTAGAGGTGCTACACGAACTCGAATCTGACCACCGACCCGTCCTTATGCGACTAGGCCCCGACCCGACTGACAGACCTCCTGAAACCAAGACCGTGGTGAATTGGAAGCAATGAGGCGAAGCCCTATAGGCGGTCAATTCTCCAGACTTGGACAGAATCCCCGACGACATCGTGACCCCTGACGACGTCACCACCTCAATCGACGCTCTCACTAGCCATCTTCGCACCGCTATAGGTACATCCTCCAAGCAGGTCCCAGCCGAGGAAGACCAACGCTGGGTCCTGCCGGAGGACGTGAAGGAGCTTCTGAGAGCGAAACACGCTGCCGCTAGGGCCTTTGACTGGTATCGCACCGAAGATAACAGAGCCGCTCTGCGGTATTACGAGCGTGCCGTAAAAAACCGCATCAGTGAGCTCCGTAATCAGAGGTGGGATGACCTACTTTCAGGGATTCAGCCAACCCACCAGGCATACTGGCGGTTGGCTAGATCTCTGAAATCTGACACCGTGACTGCCATGCCCCCCCTCACCCGACCTGATCTCCCCCCCGCTTTCGAAGACGAGGAAAAGGCCGAATGTCTGGCCGAAAGCCTCGAGCAGCAATGCTGCCCCTCTTTAGCTCAGGTCGACCCTGCCCACCGCGAAGCGGTGGACAGCGAAGTCGAACACAAATCCTCCACCCCGCCCGTTGATACCCTCGAGCCAGTCACGGCTTCGGAGGTCGAGTCGATCATCAAGGGCCTCCAAGTCAGGAAAGCCCCTGGTGCCGATGGCATCTCAAATAAAGTACTCAAGCACTTCTCAGTCTCGCTTGTGTACCTTCTAGTCTGCATCTTCAATGCGGCCATCAACAATTCTATCTTTCCCGATGCCTGGAAGTCTGCCGACGTAATCGGCATTCACAAACCAGGTAAAAAGGCCTCTGAGCCCTCCAGCTACCGTCCCATTAGTCTCCTCAGTACTCTGGGGAAGATTTATGAGCGCATCCTTCTGAAGCGCATCTGGTCCCACATCAGGGACAACAACCTCCTCCCCGTCGAGCAGTTTGGCTTTAGAGCCAAATACTCCTGCGTCCAACAAGTGCACCGCATCACGGAGTACATCCTTGAAGGTTTCAATAAGAAACCATCCCACGGCTTCACCCACAAGCCCATCTATCAGGGCACAGTTGCGGTCTTCCTCGACGTCGCAAAAGCGTTCGACAAAGTCTGGCATAACGGGTTGATATACAAGCTATATAAATTCGGAATGCCAGACCGCCTTGTACTCATCATACAAGACTACCTCACGGCTCGAAGCTTTCGCTATCGCGTCGAGGGAGTTCGCTCCTCACCTCATTCCATTGGTGGCGGTGTCCCTCAAGGCTCCGTCATGGCACCTGTTCTCTTCACTATTTTCACAAGCGATATTCCCCGATCTCCCAACGTGAACATAGCTCTCTTCGCTGACGACACCGCCCTCTACACCAGAGGGTGGAACAAGATCATCCAGCGGGCCCACCTTCAACGAGCCCTCACTCACCTAGATGACTGGTTCAAGAAGTGGGCCATCACGGTCAATCCTGACAAAAGTGCAGCAATGTACTTCCACCCATCCAAAAATCCCCCCGCTAAACCCATCACGCTTCACGGGAAACCCATCCCTTGGACACACTCCACCAAATATCTCGGCGTGACCCTCGATCGTCGCCTCACTTTCTCAAAACATATCCAGATAGTCCGCAACCGAGCGGCTTTCTTCCTAGGCCGTCTCAGCCCCATCCTTGGCGAGCGTAGTAAATTGTCACTTAGGAATAAGCTGACAATTTACAAAACTTGCATCCGTCCCGTCATGACTTATGCCTCCGTGGCGTTTGCCCACGCATCCCGCATTGACCTGGATAAGCTTCAGGTCATCCAAAACCGTTTCATACGCAGAGCGGTCGGCGCTAGCTGGTACATGCGAAACGCCGATTTGCACTGCGATCTCGAACTCCCGTCTATTCTTCAATATATGAAGCACACTTCCCGCCGCTACTTTGAAGCGGCTCCCCACCATCTCAACCCTCTCGTAGTCCAGGCCTCGAACTACTCGACAGACACGACAAATACTCCACCCCTCCGTAGACGCCCCAGAAATATCTTAGGCGACCCGGACGACCCCATCGCCGTCATCACCTCGGCGGCGTTGGGCTCGTCCGATCCGACTGCTCCTGGCAACAGGAAATACTCAGTTTTTGGTATAGGCGCCGGTTACCACAGGCACACACACACACAACGATCCCGCCGGCGGGATCGGAGACCCCCAGGATCTGTTAGTTTCAGTTTTTAAAATATCTTTAATTCACATAAAACATTAATACATTGGACATCTCTAGTGTTAATTAAGTCCTAGAGGTACAAAGAAATACTACATAAATACGTTTTCAAGCTCGACACTTATATAAACTTATAGCTGGTGAGTTAAAAACAATTAATAGGTTATACTTCAAATATTACGTTTGCATCAATTAAGTTCACATTATTATGTAACCTTTAGAAATAGTATTACATTTTTACGATATAATATTGTATAATTTAGTTAACAGAAGCTGACCGAAAAGGGGTAGGTAAGATAAGATTAATTAAGCGCTAGGCGCAAAGTAGGTAACAAATGAACAGCAAGCACCAAGCGAGCGAAGCATGTTATGAATGACGGACGCGCAAGCGCTCACCGTCCAGGCCAGGGTCGCGCGCACCATATCGCTCCACATATCGCAGGATAATACGGGCGTATATGCGCGCGCGGCAAGGATCTGTTAGAAGATCGGTTAGATTCTCTCCAAATAATCATTCAGTTCAACAACCTACTAGGGCCCCAGGGCACACCCCTTCTGGGGTGCCAGGGCAAGTCTAATCCCCCACTCCCGGCGACGGTCCAAGCCGAGGCTCGTACCTCCGAGGTGCCCTTGCGCTTGTCGCCCAAAATCTAAACCATGTTGTCCCAACGCCCTCTGCGTTCACCAACTAGTCCGGTCAAGCTGTAGAGGCCGCAAGGCCAACAGCAATAAGTCACATTAGAAAAAAAAAAAAAACAATCTTGTATATATTTGGTCACACCGATGCTGCGAGTTCAGTACCGCGCGAGCGCTTGCGAAGGAAGGACGTGTGTTGGTCTATCCATCCATACTAATTCTTTAGAACATTCTAACTTATATAATTGTTAAGTGTAACTTATATATTTGTTTTGAGGCTCTGGTTCATGTGAAATTGGATGTTTTTTCTCCGCTACATCATGCTGTGTGCTGCGTGGGTTATCGTTGAATAGGTCTTTTGAAGTAAAGTGAAGGTAAGGTTTACGTTTACGTTTCATACATCACTTTTTATCAAGTGTAATTCTTTGCTAAATATGGCCCGCCAAATCTACACTAATATTATAAAGAGGAAAGATTTGTACCTATTTTTGTATGTTTGTAATGAATAGGCTCCGAAACTACTGAACCGATTTGAAAAATTCTTTCACTGTTGGGAAGCTACACTATCCCCGGGTGACATAGGCTATATTATATTGCTATCTCAACGTTCCCCCGCAGCCGCGTCACAGAATCTGAAGCAGTGTGTCACCGTAAGCTTCGGTGTGTGCGTACTTGCGCGCACACATCTAAACTCACTACCCGTAGTAAAGCCACCTATACGGGCCTCTGGCCTGGCTAACGGCCTAGCCACGGCAAATCGCGATCTAGGAAAATAAATGGTCCCTGAAATTGATGTGTTTCTTTCATTTTAAAATAGTACAAGTTTTGATAGTCATGTGATTTATTTTCAACCGACTTCCAAAAATGAGGAGGTTATCAATTCGACTGTATTTTTTTAACCAACTTCCAAAAATGAGGAGGTCATCAGTTCGACTGTATTTTTTTAACCGACTTCCAAAAAGGAGGAGTTTATCAATTCGACTGTTTTTATTAAATTTATTTTTATTTTTATGTTTTTTACCTCAGAACTTTTTACTGGGTAAACCGATTTTGATCATTCTTTTTTTATTTGAAAGCTGGTGCTTCTCATTTGGTTCCATTTCAATTTGGTCCAGTTCTGATGAAGCCGGTTTTTTATATATAAAAAAAGATTATATATATATATATATTATGTTTGTTACCTCAGAACTTTCGACTAAACCAATTTTGATGATTCTTTTTTTATTTGAAGCTGGTGCTTCCCGTGTGGTCCCATTTCAATTTGGTCCAGTTCTGTAATTTTTATGAAATCGGTTTTTATATTGATAATTATTCTTTAAAAAGCTATCAGGCTTCTCTGTAGGTACCTATTAGGGTTCAGAATCAGTAAATCACGGAACCCAAAATACCAGGATTTTCCGGTATTTTTAAACGTAATTTAAGACCAGGCATTAAAACTGATTCCCGGCTTTTTCGGTACTCTCGGGATTCGGTATCGACGACATAAAATCTCGTTTTTATAGCAAATATTTTACTGTCGGACTGTCTGTTTATATCTTTGTATCGAACATGCACTGTAATTTAGAATTATCGACATTTTCTACAAGTAAAATAAAACCCATGTGGAAGAAGAAGCTGAAAATCTGCAGTTTTTGCGATTAGCGATGAAGACGATTTAGACTGTATACCTTTAGCTAGATTTATATTTTATTTAATTATAGGCTTGCATTTGATCGCCAACTCGCCTGATGTTAGGCGATGATGCAGTCTACGATGGAGCACGCTTGCCAAGAAGAAACAGATGCACTCGTGGTTTGGAGACACTCAGATTGTATTGTGACTGTCGGGGAACACCCATTCAGGAAGCCTATTCCACAGACTAGCAGTTTGCACAATAAAAGTGGAATCAAAATAATTAGGAATATCAACGCTTTTGACTTTTGTGCCCACTCTGGCAGTCTGATAGAAACATGGGCAGGAGGGAAATAGACTAGCAACTTTGCGCCGATGTTAAAAACTAAGAAGCTTCGTTTAAACTAGGGATTCGTCGATAATGAGCATTTTGGCACGTTTCTCAATAGACTCAAACACATCAAGCTTAGTTGACTATCCCAAAAGGGAATTCAGTACTTACTTGACGTGCAGTAGGAAGAGCGTTGCAGAGACCAAACCACCGGCCCTTTGAAAACACCGGCATTCATTGCCAATCGATTGGACGAGCAGCCATCAATGATAACTCGAATTGATTTATCCGTAAATAAGTCTGATATCCACGCAACGAAACCGGTGGACAACACAAATGAGGAAAGCTTGCTTATAAGGTCGTCATGCTAAACCCTGTCGAAAACCTTAGAGATATCGAGGAACGCTTCTCCGTTTTTATCGATGGTCTAACTCCAGATGTGTGTGGCTTACGCTACAAGATCTCCAGTCGACCGGTTTCGGTGAAATCCGTATTGCCGGTCACTGAGATCATTTTGTACATTTGCAAGCTTTGGCACTGGTTGTAAATTTTCAAGCTTCCACCCTTACGAAGGAAAACATTTGATGAGACTATGACGATGAAAATAACGATGCAGATTATTACTCTCTGATGATAACCGATCCAGCCCGCTACTCAGTAGTGGTTTCTTCACCTTTCGTAATTCTGACCATTCTGGTGAAATAGGTATCTATCTACATCCCACTCGATATCAACTCTAAAGGTACTAGGCAGGTGTGATACAAATCAGTGGGTTCGGATGAAATGCAATCTTCCTTAGTGTCTTATCATTGGCAGTCAGTATGCCTTTCTTCTGAAGATCCTTTGACCTGCGCAGATGGGACGAATGCTTAGTGTCAGTCCATGGAGTACTACATTTTTTTATCCAATGTACTACTAAAGTAAAGCTCGCTGATAGTTTAGGCCTCAATGTAGCCATGTTAAAGCGCGCGCGTATGAGATATATTACCTTGCTTAAGTAATGTCTCAGATCCGTCCGATGCTGTAGAAAAGCTATTCCTACACACTGCATATTTGTAACTGCATATCAACTGTCCCCTCAAACTCGACACTTGGGTATGCAGACGACAGCACAGAGCTACACATCCAATGCATGAACTGGTTGACCACAAATTCAGTCTCTCTGAGAAGCCATGGTTGAACGCATGAACTTGTCCCGTCAGGCAGTTTCCGATTGGGGCGATACCAATCAGGTCAAGTTCAATGCAGCTAAGACCCACGCGTGTATGTTCTCCACAAATAGGACATCATTTCACCTGACTTCTTTTTTTCCGGGATGTAGATATTCCAATAACTAACCGGCTCGTGCTTTTGGAAGATTCCCTGACATCAACCCACAACTTTGGCTTCTATATTGAGAATAAGGCTCCTTGGCTGCCAAAAATCTGGGTATTCTTCCAAAGATGCGACAGTACCTCACGTCCAAACAGTTGTTATTTCTGTACCAAGCACAAGTTCAGACGTGCATGGAGTACCTACTGCTCGGACCTTTGGGATGAATTAGCCAAGTAAGTATCAGCTTAGAACTCTGGAGTCCATTGAGAATAGTGACAACAAGCTCACCAGCAACATCGGAATGAATTGTTATGCATGTATCATTTGACAGCAGCAGAAAGAACTTTGAAGTAAAATTCAGAATAATAGTTTGGCAATTATTCATCTGAATTTTTTCGTCACCAAAATAGACACACTGCTTAAACGCACTATAAACCATACTACCGACATTGACATTCGATCACCAAAGCTCTTAGTGGGTGAATATTATTCCGTGGCAGAAATAAGTACAGTACACTGAACTATCAAGAACCATCCGTAAAACTCTTTGACTTATTTAAATCGTTCATATATTCATTACTACTTCTTGTTTCACTTATAATTGCACCATTAGTTAACAAAATTAAGGTAGTACCGAAAGTACCGAGAAATCCCGGTTCTGATGACGTCAAGTACCGAAAATCCCAGTTCTTAAATTCAGTACCAGTTCCAGAAACCTACCTAGTACCTACATTATATTTGGCTAATGTTCTAGATGACTGTAACTATAATTCCCTAAAAAGTTTACCACTAAGCTTAGATAAAAAAGTCAGCTACCAAACAACCAAAACACATCCAGATCAGATCAAAACACAGGCTTTATCACTAAAATTACGCGTCCTAAATAAAAATAGAAGATCAACGTAATACCACAAATAGCATCTAGTAAGTTAGGTACCACTAATAGGTGTATTCTTTACATTACCTACCACCTCCCTGCCCATTAAATGCCTTTCTTATATAGTACTAGGTATAATAATTATATTTACGTAGTACACAATACTTACGTAGGTATGTTGAATGAATTTGATTGAACATTAATAATAATTCGAAATGTCCATTTTACTTCAATAACGTAAGTAAATAAGAAAAAGTAATTTTGATTACTTTCCCATCTCTAGTGTCGATATAACCGTTAGCATCCCTATTGCTTGTCTGTGTGAAGTAAAGTAAGTAAAGTCTTACCTTCCCCCCGACCCCCTATGTGCCCGATAGAGAGAATTGCTGCTCGTGAGATTTTTAGGTATATTTTTTGGTAGAATTTAGGTTCTGCGGCATACCTCTTTTTACCCCTTAAATTGTAACAAAATGTTTTGTTATTGGTGTCAATCGCTTGAATAGAATTTATTCTAGGCTTATACGTTTTATTATTTTCAAAAAAGTTTTTGGTTTCTAAAATATGATGACTTTTAATAGACATAGTTTCAGAGTAAAAATATGGCTGTTTTAAATGCTTATAACATTACAGTGATAAAACAAACTAGAAAAAATAAGACGTATAAGCCTAGTAAATAATGAGCTGAATACTTGAAAAAAAAAACACCGAAATCGGATAATATTAGGAGGTAGAAAACAGCTTTTTCTTTTTGTATGGACAAGTACGCGGTAGATACTTCTCTTAAGACATGAGTTTATATCATCAGTGAAACGAGACAAAAGCTGTGTCGTGCTCTTTTTTGGTTGAAACCCAAATTGAGTGGACGATAAAACGTTATGTGACTGGTAAACGTCCTGTATCATCCCACCAATGTACTTCTCTACTATTTTGTCAATGACGGGGAGTATTGTAATGGGTCGGTATTTTCCGTAGTCACTCATGCTACCACCTTTATGAATTGGTCTTACTATACCTGTTTTGAGTTCGTTGGGATAAGTGCCAGTCAAGACACATGCATTTATTAGGCGTACAATAGCACTAACTATTCGATCGGAAAGCCTTTTTATATCAACAGCTCTGATTCCATCAACTCCTGGTGCTTTGTTAGTATTTATTTTTCTCAAAATTTTGAGAACCTTAGGCTCAGTAGCTGTCTTGTAAAACATGGTTTTATCTACTGGGTTTTCATACTCACTTCCACTTAGGAGTTTCTCAGAACAAGTTGGGATAATCGACTTAACATTATTTTGAAACTCTGTAGCAAAATTCTTTGCAATTGTTTTATCTGCATCTGTACTGAAGGCCTTTTGAACGACACTGTCAACAGAGTTGTTAACTCTACCTGCCATGGAATTTATAAGCTTCCACAACTTTTTAGTGTCGCATTTATATTTAAGTATTTCTTGTTTGTAGTATTTATTTCTATATTTGTGTACTAGTTTATTTGTTTGGTTTCTGTTTTTTTTTATATTCTACTCTGACTTTTTTGTTACTGGTATCTTTAATCCATGTAGTATATAGCTCATCGCGTTCTTTACATATATTTTTGATTTTTTCAATACTCAATTTAATAATCAATTTATTTATTGCGATATATGTATGCATGCAGACCTTAAATAACATGTTTTTGTCTTAACACATCTTAAATACATGTAGTACATATGACCCTGTTAGGGTATGGCAACAGAAAGAACAGAACGGTCTATTTGTAAATCATCAAAATTATCCTTGAAAAATTCGTCTAGGGTATAGTAACATTTTGATTCTAGGAAAGTTTTGAGAACATTAGTGAAGCTGGGTTCTTTTTCTATGTCTTTTATTATATTTGGTAGCTTATTGTATATTTTTACGGCCATAGTTGTAGGGCCTGAGCTATGAATTACTAGATTAGATTTCGGTTCGATAAGTTTATGTCTATATTGTGATCTGATTTTTCGCGGCTTATCAATTGCTCTTTTAAAGAAGTCGGGGTATTTTTTAACAAATTTGCTTATTTCTAATATGTAAATTGATGTCAACGACAGGATTTTAAATTTAATGAAGTAGGGCTTATGAAAATTTGTTATAGTTATATCAGGGGATTTTATATTGGCCAGAATACGGATACACTTTTTCTGGGCAATGAAGAGATCTAATGCGTTTACGCTGTTTCCCCATAATATAATGCCGTACCTGAGCCACGAGTAGGCATATGCATAGTATGCAGTAATGGCTGTTTTTTGATCCGTAGCTCGTCGTAGTTCTGTCAGCGCATAAGTGAAACTGCTCAATTTCATTTTGATTTTTTGTATGTGCGTTTTCCAGTTTAAATGTGAGTCAAGTTCTAAACCTAGCAGTGAAGTCGCATCTACGCATTTTAATATATTGTTATTATAAGAAAAATGTATGTCAAGGGGAGCTTTTTGGTGGGATCTAAATTGTATTATTTTTGTTTTGTCAAAATTTAATTCAAGATTATGATCATTCATCCAATTAATTATATTTTTAAAAATGTCACCTAAATTATTATTTAAATTTAAATTGTTTCTACAAGATGTCAGGATTGAAATATCATCCGCGAAAAGGACGCAGGACTCGTTTATAACTTTAGGCAGGTCATTTATATATATCAAAAATAGGATACACCCGATGACACTTCCCTGAGGAATAGAGTGGTTAATTTTAGTGGCTAAAGATCTTACTATTTTTATTATTTTGGCTTCATGGTCAAAGTTTTCGATTTCTACATACTGCTCACGATTACTTAAATATGATCTGAACCAATCATGTGCTACTCCACGAATTCCGATGTCATGTAGTTTATCCAGTAGTATGTTGTATTGGACTTTGTCATAGGCTTTTGTCATGTCTAATAAGATTCCTACCGCGTATTCTTTATTGTCAATTATGTTTAGTATTTCTTGGACGTATTTATAAACCGCCAATATCGTTGATCGATTTTTCGGAACCCGTATTGGGAATCATCAAACAGTATAAATTTTTCACAGAAGGAGTTTAGGCGTTTTTGCATCACCTTTTCAAATATTTCAGAGGAAGTGGGCAAGAGCGCAATAGGTCTGTAATTGTCGGCATTCAGTTTTGATGCCTTTTTATGAACTGGTTTAATAACAGAAGTTTTTAGCAAGTCGGGAAATGTACCTTCAATAAAGGATTGATTTACCCACCCATATATATTTCGTTTTGAAACTTTTTGCATGCTCTTATACTTTGCCTGTTCGTAACACTTGCCTAAGTTATCTTTTATATATGTATAAATAAGATTTGGACAGTTCATATCATTCGTAGGTTGCCAATAAAAAATATATATACGTTATAAGAGTGTATGTTCAGAGTCTGAAATAAAACGATGTCTACCCACAAAAAGGAGTATTTTTACAATAGTCATTATATTTAGGCAGGTCAAAGATGTGTGAGAGTTTTAATAAATAAAGACAGCGCAAGCTCGATACATAGAAACTACACATTTGAATGTCAGTCACGAAGAACTGGCACGATTATCACGCATACTCTTGTATTGACATATCCACGACTTTTAGTCATGACAAATTAAAAATTCTAACAACACTATACGTTCTTTTTACAAGCTTTTATTTAACTTGCCTTATTAGTTTGGGTCAAATCGTACAACTGAATTTTAGAACAGTTATCTCCAACCGATTGAGCTGAAATGTTGCTTACACGTTTAGTTTGGATGACATTGCAAAGTTAGCTAAATGACGTCATTCTAAATCCAATATGGCGGATTCCCAAAGATAGCGAAACAGTTGTTTATTATGTACCCCCATGTTATGTAGTGTATCAAATGAAACAAATTGCTGAGAAAAATACTAAAATTAAAATGACGTCACAATAAATTTAATATGGCAGACGACCCAAGATGGCGGATTCTTTTTTCCTATTTATCATCATGATATTTTATGGGTATCAAATGAAATGGTTTGCTGAGAATAAAGCGAAAGGCTTGTTTTTTAGTAAGTAATTAAATATCTGAGAATATAATAAAAATAAA
The DNA here is from genome assembly GCA_949125355.1 of Agriopis leucophaearia. Classification (NCBI taxonomy): domain Eukaryota; kingdom Metazoa; phylum Arthropoda; class Insecta; order Lepidoptera; family Geometridae; genus Agriopis; species Agriopis leucophaearia. The sequence continues at coordinate 9,210,116 of OX421261.1, forward strand.
TATCTGGGACATTATTGCACACATTATTTTATTAGCTCTTGATGTAGATACAACTTAAGATAACAGTAGAATCCAGAAAACTCGACTATTGATAAATTATCCCGTCAAAGCCATTTCTATGAGTTAAGTTTCGCAACTTTTGCCGTAAAAAGTATTGAGATCCCTAGAAGAAACCAGCCAAGCAGAAAGTCAGCCATTAAATCTACTGTCTTTAATTGACTACAAGGTTAAGAAATGCTAACCTTGTAGTAAGTTTAATTTTCTAGTGTATTTGTAAGAGAGTTGAAAGTTTATATAAAAGTCTTCGCGTGCGAATTACGAAGTCCCGGCCAACATTACGTTCCATATATACGATGATTTTTATGAGTAGTACCTTCAATTACTGTTATTGGCACATCGATGATGAAGTGATAGTTTGAAATTGATCGATTGCCAACTCAGAAACGCATACACAAGTTTTAATTAAACGAAATTGGATCATTTCTCATAACCAGTCATAAAGTGTAATTTGTATATTACGTATATACATTTATTTATTCATCTGAGTAACTATAATAAATAAAAATTGGCTTAGCTATGTCCACAGAAAATGCGTTTTTTTTTCTTTATTTCTTTGGGTTTGACCGCTACCTCACCAGATAAATAAATAAATAATAATAAATATCTGGGACATTATTGCACAAATGGTCATCTAAACCCAAACTAAGCAGAGCTTGTAATATGGCTGCCAGAGACTGATATACATACATATATATTACTAGCCGCTCGCCCCGGCTTCGCACGGGTGTAAGCTCGGCCTTCGGCCTCGCTACAAAATATTATATAGCCTATGTCAAATTGGAAGAATGTAGCATTCTATTGGTGAAAGAATTTTTTAAATCGGCCCAGTACTTTTTGAGCCTATTCATTACAAACATACAAAAATAGGTACAAATCTTTCCTCTTTATAATATTAGTGTAGATTAAATACATACTTCAATAGATATTAACATTACACCCAGACAGAACAAACACAAATGTTTATCTTACAAATGTTTGTCCTAGGTGGGAATCGAACACACGCCCCCAAGCGCAGAAGGCAGGTTCACTACCAACTGAGCTAACGGAGCTGTCAAAATGGGGAGGTGGTGATGTTAAGCGATGATGCGGACTACGATGGATCACGCTTGCCTAGAAGAAATCGATTCACTCGCGAAAATACAAAAATCGAGTTCTTTTAAAGTTGTAAATTGGATTGTTGTATTATCGTATGTGAATCGGTTTCTTCCATAGTTGACTATAATGTTAGCATTTGGCCCCCTTAATTAGGCTTATTCGTAAGTGATTTTCTTAGTGGATCTGCCAAGTTTCACCTTCGTAAGTCAAGTAATTTTTGAGATTTCGTGTTGAGTTAGTGAGAGAGAATGTGTATTTACGTGATTTCGCTTTTACGTACGGGGTGTATCTCTATAGATGACGGACATATTCGAGGATATCATTGTACTCATCATTATAAAAAACCTTTTATGTATATGGAAACAGACATGAAAACGTGAAAAAAATAATTGCCGTTCCATAGAAAAATGTCATTCAACCTCAACGTAATGTGTGTATGTAAATATATAGATTACTGATTACGAAAAGTATAATCAGCTGTTCCAGACATTTTGTTAAGTGTGTTAACATTTGCGTATGGAACACCTGTTATATTTTTGGTGGTTTTAGGGTGTAGTCCCATGGTAAAAGTTTATTTATTCATAATGACCAGTATACTTATATTATATATATTATATCGATTCCCATCTAGGACAAACATTTGTGTGATGAACATTTGTGTTTGTTCTATGTCTGGGTGTTAATATCTATTTAAGTATGTATTAAAAAATATATATGTACGTATATCAGTCTCTGACAGCCATATTACAAGGTTTGCTTAGTTTGGGGTCAGATGACCATGTGTGCAAAAATAAATAAAAAATGTCCCAGATATTTATTATTATTATTTCAAACAATTCTCGGGTCTAGCCCGGACATTTGGTGGGCATTGGTGGAGCCGAAGCCAACACCAAGAGGCCCTTTTGAATATAAAATACATGCAACTATGAAATATTTATAAAAAGGAATATGAAACTATTGTACAGTATAGGATTAAAAAAGACTGGGCTATTGAGGTGAACAACTTGTGGATGGAATAACAGATCTATAGAATGAGAAACGGCACCTGCCTTATCCTGTCTCATCTCAAAATTATTATTATTTATTATTAACTTCCTGTCAGATTATGACCACCGTTCCGTGCTACTCTGTATATATGTACATAGTATGGGAAACATTCTATTACTCAGATTCGTGCAGTTGAGAAATAAGTCGTAGGTAATCACACTAATATCATATATGAGAAAGTTTGGATGGATGGATGTATGAATGGATGGATGTTTGTTACTCAATCACGCAGAAACGGCTTGATGGATTTGGATAAAATTTGGAATATACATTGCTTATGTCCTGGATTAACACATAGGCTACTTTCATCATCATCATCACCGGTTTTCATCACCACGTGGGTGAAACCGCGGAGCGCAGCTTGTGGTTTATAAAATACTAGCCGTCCGCCCCGGCTTCGCACGGGTGTAAGCTCGGCCTTCGGCCTCGCTACAAAATATAATATAGCCTATGTCACCCGGGGATAGTGTAGCTTCCCAACAGTGAAAGAATTTTTCAAATCGGTTCAGTAGTTTCGGAGCCTATTCATTAAAAACATACAAACATACAAAAATAGGTACAAATCTTTCCTCTTTATAATATTAGTGTAGATAAATAAAGACAGCGCAAGCGCGATACATACTCGTAGGGATATAACGACGCAGCGTAGGTAGGCCTCCACTAGACGGGCCGATGACATTGTGAGAGTCACGGGCGTCCAGTGGATGCAGATGGCAAGATGTCGTTCAGTATGGACGTTAAAGGGGGAGGCCTATGTTCAGCAGTGGACGTCTTCTGGCTAATGATAATGATGAACGGTTGATCAATAATTGTTGGTATTTGTGAATGCTCACTTAAATTTGAAAATTGGCCCACAATTTTGGTATGGCTATATTGGAAATATCTGTTTTTTAATTATATTCACGTACGGAACTGAGCTGTGGCCCCACAGCAGCAGACACGCAGCGGTGTCAGAAAGACTACTCATACTGTAAAAACGCGCTTTACGCGCGATTGTTAGAGTCAAGTGCGATGTGTCAGCCAAATCTTACTTTAAAGAATTAAAGATAAAGACGACGGTACACTCTATTCCGACAAAACCTGGATAAGTTTGAGAAATTACGAGTCACACGAGATTATAACACATTAAGACACAAGGGCAGACTGAGGATATCAGTTCACGCACTTGTAAGGTCCGTGGTGGGGCGAATATACCTTTGCAACCATCGTCCATCTACCAGATAAAATAAAAGATGCAGCTTCCAACGTTAATCTTTATCTAACCTAACTCAGCGGAGGTAGGTCCTATCCTATATTCCAAGGACCATTTTAGCGTATTTAGCTCATGGAGCTGCTCCGAAATTCGTATCTATTTGATAGTTTAGGTGAGCGATAAGCTATTTCTATTTTCCGTGTAAGTAGTTGCTTTGTTTATTATAATTAATCAGGGTGCACGCGTGGATCAAACAATGAACCTTCGGCTACGGACGGGTCTTGCGGGTATTCGTAGTGCCCTTTACATTACCTGATCCTTCCGAAGGTGCTTACGGCTACCAGCTATCTGTTTTAAGCGACTCTGTTTAGATGATGCGAATAATTGCATATTTTGCGTAATTGCGTAAAAAACTGTAACTGTGTTGGCGCGTTAAGGTTCCCGTTCGCATGATTTTCCGTACTGCGCTTTTTCAAGCCCGTGTTAGGAGGTAGCCATAAAGCTCCTGACTTTAGTTATTGCAACTTCTAACCTATGTACCTATTAAAATTATTGTAGAGTTCCAAGGCCAAGTGCAGCGAAATATAGAATATTCCATATAATAATTCTCCATATTAATTTCTCTTCTACTCCAGATAATTAATTGCGATGATGAAAAACTAAGTTGTAATTATAGCCACTGATTTACTAACACATAAATGTTGGGTTTATAAAGCCACGAAAAAGTGTCCTGTACCTACAATTCCCTATACAAAGTAAATACTATATTAGACATATTTCAGAAATACCGACAAATTATTTTTTTGCGTGCAATAAATGTAGACTAAATACACTAGTTAGTGTAGTTTTAGTTTAGTGTAATTTTTGAGCACTAAGCCGATATCGATAGCTAGAAATATCTTTAAGTTTGTCCATCAATTTTGCCCTAGGTCTTTTAATTTTAATTGTACACTTTTTAGAAATCCAAGAGTGACTGTGCTGGCGTTACTCAAGGGTCAATACATACTCCGTCTGACAAGCAATGGAACCAGTTTCTTTTTTATGGTTGGATTTTTCTTATTATATGGTGACAAACAACCAGACGGGTCACCTGATAGTAAGCAGTCACGGTTGCCTATGGTTACCCTGGAGCACAAATACGTTGTCAACCTTGTTAGACTGCTATCTTGTGTTTTAAAGAACCCCATGTTGTAGCTTCTCGGAAATCGGATCGTTCAGGAATTAATTATGTCGGTCGGAAGCTGTGGGCTTCGTCACAGCAAGCAGTCTTGCAGAGAAGACGGTCATGCAGGTGCAGGGTGTTCCAATTATCTCGACCTAATCGAATTCTCGTGTCAACCAATACGTTGCCTCACGTTGGATGTCTACACAAATGACGACAATCTTGAACACTCAATGAGAATTGATCAATATTGTCGTCTGGCTTGAAAATGAAAACGAAACGCTTAGTACTTGATGGTACGTAAGTAAACGTATAGAGTTATTGTATTATGGCAAGGAAAATTCTGACCAACGGGACGATTGCTTGCAAATAAAAAAAATGCAACTAACTCTAAATTTTATTTTATTTATTTAATAATAGGCTTCCGTTTGACCACCAACTGCGATGATGGCCTCTACGACCGAACACGCTTGCATAAAATAAACCGATTCACATAGGTACATAGTCGAATTCCGTTCAGCCGTTTCAAAGTTACTCTTTTATTGGAGTTAAAAATTACAATTTAAGAATACTTGTTATCACGATTTAATAAAAAAGTGTTAAAAACTCTATATAATCCACTAGCTGCCTCCGCGGTTTCACCCACGTGGTGATGAAAATGATGATGAAAAGTAGCCTATGATTAATCCAGGACATAAGCAATGTATATTCTAAATTTCATCGAAATCTATTCAGCCGTTTCTGCGTGATTGAGTAACAAACATCCATCCATCCATCCAAACTTTCACATAATTATATGATACTAGCTACGCTCTGCGGTTTCACCCGCGTGGTGATGAAAATGATGATGATGATGAAAAGTAGTCTATGTGTTACTCCAGGACACAAGCAATGTAAAAATAGCAATTAATAGAATGTCATTTTTAATATTATTGTTTTTGAATATTATTATTTTATGATTTATTTTTAACTGTTGACTTGTAATTATTATCTATACATATAATAAAAACATAGAGATAAAAAAATCTGTAATTGCGAGATAACAAAAAAATAATCACACAGGGCGTCTTAAAATAAGCAGCTGAACACGATAGAACAGTTTTTAGAATTTTTGTCTGTTTATTTGTTTGTTTGTTTGTCCGCGCACATCTCTTAAACCACTGGACGGATTGAAACGCCGTTTTCACGAATATGCTTAGAAATTACCAGATTAAAACATAGGCTATGTTTTATCATTAATTTTAATTCTTTATTTTTACATAAAAGTAATTAAAAAATCAATGATTATTTTCTTCGTTACCCGAAATGTAATATGTGGATCGTCACAGAGCCTCAAGCAAGGAGGTCCAAAGTAAAGAGAATGTTATTGACATAGCCATTATAAAAATTTGAAACTGTCATTCAGATAATCAGTTTAAATTTAAAGAAGGTTCCTTAACCTTCTTAGATGAATGAACGTGAAGATCAAGGATGTTATAAAAACATAGGCCTTACAACCTTTTTGGTGATTCAATCCAATGCATTTTGCAAGACAAGCATATGTCAGGGTTCCGTGGCCAAAGCCATACTTGTGGTCGTATTCATATAGTTCAGAAATTGCATGGTCATAGAAAAATTCGAACGAGCGAAGCTGGACAGTCAAATTTCAGAGATGTATCATCCCGACATGACATGATATACTTTTTATGGTTTAGTCAAAAAGAAAACTTCAAAACATGCTCTGCACTGTGGTCACATTATCTTTTTGATTTGAAAACTGTTGACGGTGTTTTTACTGTTATGCTTCTATCGATACTTCACACAGGGCGACTTAAAATAAGCAGCTGAACATGTTAAGGCAGTTTTTAGAATTTTTGTTTGTTTGTTCACGCACATCGCCTAAACCCCTGGAAGAAAATGCGGACGGATTTAAATTCGGTTTTCTCGAATATGCTTAGCTATGACCAGATTGAAGTATAGGCTATGTTATTTTGCGCAAGGGCTGGATTAAGGGAAGAAAAAAAGGATTGAAGGTTTACATGAAAATCTACGCGTACGAAGTCGCGGGCAAAAAAACTAGTTATGAATAAAGTTATCATAAGCAATGTATATTTAAAACCTCATCCAAATCCATCAAGCCGTTTCTGCGTGATAGCGTAACAAGCATCCATCCATCCATTCATCCATCCATCCATCCATCCATCCATCCAAACTTTCACATATATCATACTAGCTGTAACCACGGCTTCGTCCGCGATTTGTTAAAAAAAACAGCCTATGTCCGTCCTCATGATACATACATACTATTACTTCGCAAAAATTTATCAAGATCGGTAAAGCCGTTTAGCCGTGATTATGTAGCAAACAGACTTACTTTCGCATTTATAACATTAGTATGGAGTAGTGATTAGTGGGATGCATTATAATAGAAATATACTTCCTACATTCTAGATGTATGTTGTAATTATTAGATATCTTGTCCTTAAAAATCAATTGCAAAATAAGTACGTCAAGAGCTACCTACTCCATTGTGGGTGAATAGTAAATAACACAAGTTCGCTATGATACGAATAGAGGGCCGGTGTTAGTACCCTGATGTACCCTCGCTGACTCCGCCGAGGGATGAGTACGCTACGGAAGTAGGTAAGGGTTGTTGGAAACGGTGTGTGGTTGGAATTGGTGGAAATATCTAGATTTATATTTTTCTAGAGGATGCTCGACTTACATTTTTGGGGATAGCGAACTTTTCAAAGATACATTTTCAAATGTCTTAAATATGAAACTGCCGCGTTGTGACAGCCATTGTAACTATATATCTACTAATATTATAAATGTGACAGCTTGTTTGTTTCTTTTTCACGCAGTAGCAGTAAAAATGATCGGTTGTTTGTTACATGGCTATAGTTCAAGGACTGTAGATTATCAATAGCTATTTTATGTCCCGAAAAAATATAGTTCCTGTGGAATTGTCCTTATGGGCAAAATAGCGGTGCGCAGCTAGTATGTCTTTGTCTTTGCTAGTATCTCAGGCTAGTGTTATAAGTGATAGTAGCAGTTTTGTTTTTATGTCAAGCATTCGATCGGCCTATTATGTCTTAGCAATAAGTACCATTTCCTGCCAATGTTGTTGCTCTAGTTTTTAAGTCTTCCTGTCCTATGTATGTTATTTCTGATTTGATCAATAAAGAGTTTATCTATCTATAGTATTATTAGTTTCGCTTGCGACGCATCAGGCGTGCGGGGCAAGACAAAAAAGGGGAGATAATTTAATTTATTTTCTTTGCCAGCCTTTTTTTTTAAGTTGTATACATATTGGTCCTGCATACATATTTACGTATTCACAACAAGTATATCTTTTTGACACACCACCAATATTTTTTATGGTTTACAGCCTAGGCGATTAAATACCTACATGTAATAAAGCTCATCTGATGTTAAGTGAAAGATGGATAGATAGATAGAAACTCTTTATTGGGTACACCAGAAATAAAAATAACAAACAGATAGAAAACACTTACGAGCTAGTGCCACAAGTAGCGGCCTTACCGCTAAAAGCAATCTCTTCTAGGCAACCATTGGATAGAAAGAATTTACGTAATAGGATCGATGAATCGTGAATCGAACGAAAGATCGTGAATTTGTGGTCGAAGCCTTTAAATTAAAATTGTCCTACAAAAACATTAGGCGTATCGCGAAACGGTTGTCTTACTACAATAGCCAGCAGCACGTCAAGGTTACAGAGAGATGGTGCAGGTTGCGGGCGCTTTCCTAGGTTCAATATTGGCAGAGGGCGATCGAGGAAAGACAATAGGGTTAATGGGATTTTATAACTAGATTTATTTATTTTCCAACGTTAAAACGCTTTACAACGCTGAAGTACTTTGACTACAGTAGTCTGGTTTTCATTGATTGCTAGGTAAAAGGAAGAGTCCGAAGATCTAAGATAAATATTAGGACAACACGATCGAGGAAAGATACTCGTAAAAGGATTAATTGGGTTTTTGACTATCTGGTTTTCTATGATTAGTGCATAAAATGAAGAGATCGAAGACCACTATTGTCTGATCGAAGCTAATTTGAGTCAACAAAAGAAACAAATGCAAGAGAAAAGGATTGTCAATTTATTATTACAAAAAATCACACTGATAAATTACCTACAAATAACTCGCTTTTGTCTTTATACATATAAACGCTCCACGACAAATAGCTAAACCGAAATTATTTTTATCAGGTTTGAAACAGAGGCTGGTACTGGATTTAGAAGCAAGCACGTCGGGAACGTGCATCGGCAACGGGCAACGTACGCGGAGCAACACGCTTCGAGCTACGTGCACCACACGCCGAGCTACGGGTACCAGGTGAAAAGCTTGCACACCAGCCTCTGGAACCAATCCTCCAACCACCACGCCACCAAATTTGGGTCAGTATCTATTTATCTATTCTTTAATATTGTGTCTATTTTAAAATCTTGATAATTTAGAACATGTCAAAGATTGCCGCTTTATAAAATATACAAAAGTAAGTGTCCGCAAGAGGTGGAAATTTTAATCTTTTTATTACAAAGATATCCACCATATCTTCGATACTAGTTCGTTGTAGTTTGCAATACGAGGAAGGATAAAACTTTTATTTAAATTCGAGGGGTGATAAGTTTTGCACTGACGTCCCACTTGAGGTGTATTGTGCATTTCCCCCTGCCAATGTCTGAGCCAACTCAGCTCCTTGAAATACTAGAGAGCCTCTGGTACAGTTATTCCATTGGCTTAGGTGGGATGGGAATATACACGGTGGTGAGAAACAGTGTAGCTATATGACAATGAAGCTACTTTTTAACCGGCTTCAAAAAAGGAGGACGTGTCTATGTTGCGCTGTATTTTTTTTTTCATGTATGTTTACTGATTTCTCTGCCAACAGTTGAACGATTAAAAAAAACTTTGTTAGGTTATACTTCCAAATTGATGCCACTGTCACCAAGTCACCCTCAATTTTATGGGCACTTATTACGTTTTTCATATATTTTTGAAGTCTGTTTTTTAAACTGATAATTAAAAAGCTTGTTACAGTCCGGTATAGATTCTAGTTTGTTTTGTTGCTCCACAACACCACAACATATGCTCTACAGTTTCGTTCTTCTTAATGCAGCCACGACACAAAGGACACAGGAACACAGTGACTATTCAATTTGCAATGAACGTTCTTGAGGCCATTGAATAGGCAAAGGCCCGGACTATAGACTTTTACCGGACAACTTTTTTCTATGCTTATTAATAACAAAAAAACATAATAAAATTGCACATTTCTATTAGACTAGTCGATCGTTCCAGCTTCGCACGGGTATAAGCTCGGCCTTCGGCCTCGCTACAAAATATAATATAGCCTAATGTCACCCGGAGATAGTGTAGCTTTCCAACAGTGAAAGAATTTTTCAAATCGGTTCAGAGTTTCGGAGCCTATTCAATGCAAACAAACAAACATACAATCAAATCTTTCCTCTTTATAATATTAGTATAGATAAAGTTAACGCTTACGGACAAAACGCTGACTGAGAATCAAGGCGGCGTTGCGTCGAACAAACGGCCGTGGGAAAGTCTACTCTTTTCGATTAACACTAGGTTCAAAATTGTACCTTATTTAGTTGATTTTAGAACAGTCTTAAAGCCATGGTGGTCTATCGTTAGCATGTGCACTTTACAATCTGATGACATGGTTTGATCTTCGGTCCTGCACCAATGACTAGTTTAATACTTAAATAAATAACATTCGTACAATTTCGATGCCAACGCTCAAAAACGTCGAAGGAAAACATTGTTAAAAAACCGGTATGTCCAAGAACCACCAAAGTTCAAAGACATATGATACCAACTTACACTAAGCTAGCATGATAATCATAAACCCATACTCTCTCTCTCTCTCTCTCTCTCTGAGAGAAAGCCCGAGTCAGTAGTAGGAACATGATAGGATGTTAATGATGATGATGAGAATTCGAAGCGCGGTGCGACGATTTGAATCTAACTGGTTCCTAGGAAGAGTGGACTTTTTGTCGGCCGAAAGTCTCGAACTTGCCCAGAATTATTCTACCGATGAACTTTTATGGGTCCGGTGACCAGTAGTCTGTCGACTGACGTCCATGACAGAGAACCTTCGAAATAGGTTCGTCCGTCAATAACGCATCGTGCATATCAATGCATAAATTATGCACATTGTATGCTAGGCCAGGTGTCTTGTTAGACAACATGAAAGCTTAATGTTGCTCCATTACGTAGGTACACAATGTTAATTAATCAACACCACGCTTGTTTAAAAGCATGTTTATTTTACTATTAATTTATTTATAAACAACTTTTAAAAAGGCGAGGATTCTCAATCCGACCCGTACTTTTATAAATTTTTCTCAGTAAGTTTTTTGGTTAGAGTTACACAATTATGAGTATTAAGGATTGACCTGTTCAATTACCCATTCTGTACTGGGCGAAGACTAAAATAGACGTGTTCAGGATCCAGACGGAATGTCTGGTTAGGAGGAGGTATACTCGGAAACCACTTAACGGATTTTGAAGCGATCACCGAGCTTAGACGACTCTGTCCTCGGTGGTACTTACGGATTCGGCCATTTCATACAACCGTTCTTAGGGATATTTAGGAAACTACAATTTAATATTAATTTATTACACACCGAAAATGCAAATTAACCTAAACTAACATCAATGACTTATTGGGCAGTACAATGGGCGGCCTTGTCGACTGGAACGATTTCTTCCAGGCAACCTATGAATGGACAGACTGAATTGATTGGAATACGATCAGTGGTGCGACGAATTACAAATAAGTATGTAGACCTACATACTTGATTTGATAAAACTTTGAGACTACGTAAGTACTTTTCATACATTTATATGGGATATTTACCGTAATAAGGGTGTGTATATAACTGTAGTGAACAACCGTAATAGTTTAAAAATCGAATTACAAATAAATAATTATAGAACCCGGGTATGTCCTAAAACTGCAACCAGAACCACCAGAGGATAGGCAACAGCATCCTCCTAATTTCATGGTGCAATGCTCTGCGATCCCCAAGCCACCGGCCAAGCGTGGAGATTATGGCAACCCCCCCCCCCCTCCCCCAATGACAGACAAACTAAATTTACGGCCCCCAGTCCCCGGCAGCTCCACTATCCCTGGCCAAGGTAACTGGCTAGATAACGGTGGAGCAGGGGGTGCGAGGAATCTCCGGTAGTTGCCCCGCTACCATCCCAAACGAAACGTGGCCCTGGTAATGCACAATATAAGGAAATTAAGGACCGACGAGAAGATTGTCGAGCTGGAGGAAGAATTGAGCAAAATACGATGGGACATCATAGGACTATCTGAAATCCGACGAGAGGGATAAGATACGATAGTTCTGGATTCCGGTAACATGCTCTTCTTCCGGGAAGGAGAACGAAAGTCTCAGGGTGGTGTAGGTTTTCCCGTCCGTAGGTCACTCATCAACAACGCGGTTAAGGTCGATAGTGTGTCGAGCAGTGTAGCATACCTTATACTCAGAATAACCGATCTTTATTCGCTGAAGGTCATACAGGTATATGCGCCGACCACGGCATACCCTGACGATGAAGTAGAGGCGTTGTATGAAGAGATAGCTGAAGCCATACATACCTCCGAAACATACTTCACCGTTTTTTTGGGTGACTTCAACGCAAAGGTGGGCACGCAGAATGTCGATGAGTTAAGAGTGGGGTCATATGGGTATGGACAGCGGAATCCGAGGGGCCAGCGCCTGGTCGACTTCATGAAAGAAGAGGAACTCTATTTGATGAACTCCTTCTTCTAGAAGCGACCATCCAGAAAGTGGACGTGGATAAGCCCCGATGGATCGACCACAAATGAGGTCGACTTCATCATGACGATCAAGAAGCAAATATTCAATGATGTCTCCGTGATCAGCAAGTTGAAAACCGGTAGTGATCACCGAATTGTCAAAGGCACATTGAATATCAACATCAAGCTCGAGAGGTCTCGTCTGGTGAAGTCCACGCTCCGTCCTGGTCATGCTCAAATCCAAAACCCCAAAGAATTCCAACTCGAACTGCATAATCGCTTCCAGGGCCTAGCCGAAAGCGGAACTGTGGACGACCTAAATAATAGGCTGGTGGAAACTGTCCAAGCAGTGGGGTCCAAGTTCTTTAAGACCCCACGCCGAAAAAGACCTCAGAAGCTCTCTGACGAAACCATTAAGCTAATGGAAGACCGGGCTGAGATGAGACTGCAATCTTCAGCTGATATGTCGGAATATGGCAAACTTAATAGACAAATCTCGAAATCGGTGCGACACGATCTGCGTTCCTATAATAGAAGATGTATTAGGGACGCAATCGAGCGGAACCAGGGCTCGAAAGTGTTCGCGAAGAATTCGTCTATTGGGCGAAAAGCCAAATGACGAAGCTGAATATCGAGGATGGCAGTATCATTTCATCAAAACCGGAGATTGTGAAAGAGCTCGAGAGGTTTTACGGACAGCTGTACACCTCAACACGACAGCCTATTGTCAGTACAGCCCAGGACAAGAGAGCTAAACTGACCCGACACTACACTTTATAATATCGAAAGTAAACTGTAACATTGAAAATACCGGTTGCCGGTAAATAAATACAAATAAATTTATTATTTTATTTTATTACTAGCTAATGCCCGCGACTTCGTACGCGTAGCGCAAAGTAATTAGTGGGTGGACGATTAGACTGACATATCCAAATATAAATGTTACACTAACGAACACGAACGGAACTTTAAATAGGCACAAATCCATCGGATTATTTATACTGAATATTTTATAGATAATACCTACACATATGACATGATTGTAGATTTATTGCTCTCCATTTTAATGCGAATTGTCATACTATTGTCATAGTATGATTTTAGTCTAGTTTTAATCTGACTCGATACAGGTATCCCGACATGTCCATAGTTTCAAATATATTTCAAGCAAATAATATATTACTTTCACTGGTTAAATACGTTGGAAGTGTGGAGCCATGGAGCCAATAAGGAAAAAAAATTGGTCTAAGTCAAGTGAAATGTCATGCATGACAAACGTTATTATTGAATTATTAGTAAATAGTAAGTAGGAAGCATGGAGCGGTATCTATAATTAATCGCTGTTATTTAACATTACTCCGCGTAAAGACTGCCAATCAATGATGTCTAAATAATTTTTGCCCGCCTTCTGCGCCTCGACCCTTCCAACAACTAAACAGCTTTCGTTCACCACCATAACATCCAAAATAGCTGCTAATCATAGATCAGTAACAGATTAGATGCCGCGAGTTCACCTACTTTGCGTGTCTGTTATTGGTGTTAAGTTTGATCCTGGCAAAAAAATGTATTCATTTTAATCTCCGTCGACTTGGTATATTAGCACGTCAGAAGTCAATACAAAAATAAATGTACTTTAAATAACGCCATAATAAACTGTAAAACCTCTTCAAAAGCAGTTGGCTGTCCTGAAAATAACAAACACAAAAAAAACTATTTGGTGCAGTCTATCGGAAGTTATGCGGGTACATACATTTCGGCTATTCGTTTTTATTTCATCATCATCATCAGCCAGAAGACGTCCACTGCTGAACATAGGCCTCCCCCTTTAACCTCCACACTGAACGACATCCTGCCATCTGCATCCACTGGATGCCCGCGACTCTCACAATGTCGTCGGTCCATCTAGTGGGAGGCCTACCTACGCTGCGTCTTCCGGTTCGCGGTCTCCACTCAAGAACCTTACCTACTTCCCCATCGGTTAACAGTTCTTCGAGCGATGTGGCCTGCCCATTGCCACTTCAACTTGCAGATTTTAATAGCTATGTCGGTGACTCTGGTTCTTTGGCGAATAACTATATTTTTATTTACATATAGATTATATGGCAACAGCCGCTTCAGTCTTCCTACCTACCATGTCTGCGAGTAGAAGTCTGTCATTACGACAACATTACTATAAAATAAGCTAGATGGCGTTATAAATAATTATTTAAAAAAAAAAAAACTATTTATTATTATTATTATAAATTAATATAGCCTATGTTTCAATCAGGTATTTTATAAGCATATTCATGGAAACTGCTTTGAAATCCTTCTAGTAGTTTAATAGATGTGCGCGGACAAACAAACAAACTGACAGCCGTCAGATTTGTAGTTCCATAGTTTGAAAATAGATTGCGTACTAAAACGATGTTTTGCGAAAAAATTGTAAATTTGCTTAAACTTTACGAATAATATTATTAAAAACATAATAAGGTATTCAATAATTCCTAAAATAATGAGTGTAAATGGATCGTAGTTTCACAAATATGAAAAGTGCGTCTATTATAGGTAAATACGACACTTTACCTGAATCACGCAAACGGGATTTTTTTTGCTAGTTAAACCGATATCTGGTATTGCTTCTACTTAGTTAGAAGTCATGTGTGAAGGTATTTGATCTACACATTTATAATATGGTAGGGATTAAAAAAAACACCTCAGTCATAGGACTGCCTGCACGTCAAAAGTGAAAACTTAAGTAGTAATTTACCTATTCTACAAAGAGATGGCGCTGTTTTAAAATACATAGTACAGCGTTCGGTGACGACAAAGTGAGTTCTCTGATTTTTGTTCACTTTAAAGTCAGCAAAATGTGCTCAACGCGCCTAAAGAAGTTTTCACTTCAAAAATATCGCGAATAATAACGCGTTTGACCCCTAACTCTCCTGTTGGTAAGCGACGATGTTGTGTAAGATGAAGCAGCAGAAAATACAGCAATATTGGCTTATTATATATCATTTTATACATTCAATCAAATAATTTCTCACTAAAATTACAAAACAAAGAAGTCCAATAGATAGTGCAAGCCTAAGCTGCTTTCCAAGCCGACCCGCCGCAATCAGCAAGCGTCCATTCAACCGTACAAATAACATGCACGCGCTAATCACGTCGCAGCCTGCTAAAGGCTGTGTTGCACCGTCAATTATATATCACAGCGCATCGAAGCGCATTCGTACGATGCATTAATAACCAACGAGGCTGCTACGTTTAGACTGTGCACGTGGACGTTCCCACACACGAGAGGGTAGGGCAGGACTTAGGATGCAAGGGGCCATTTCTCCCTCAATCACATCACAAAGATTCTTAAAGTACGGTGTCGATTTATATGTCTAAATATATAAATCAATTGATTTTGTTTGTCTCGCTAAAACTCGAGAATGGCTGGACTGATTTGGATGAAATTTTGTGTTCCTGGAGCAGGTCATAGTAGCGAGGTTAGCAGCCGAGCTTTACGCGTACAAAGTAGCAGGTATTAGCTAGTACTTAATATATGGCGTTGGCTACACATAAAGTGGGGTAACATAAGTATAAAATTTCTTATATTAATTTAGCCTGCACACCCTCATTTTAATATAATTTAAAAGGTCTTTAAAATGAAAGTGAGACTTGGTACATCATTTCTGTTCAAGTTTGCTGTTTGCGAAATATGATCCGCCAAACATAGATAGATAGATAGATAGAAAACTCGTTATTGTTCACACTAAAAGTTATAAACGTACATAAAAAACAACTTAAAAAACTAGTGAAACAATTGGCGGCCTTATTGCTATAAGCGATCTCTTCCAGGCAACCAACATATTGTATTACATCAATCATAATCAATAATCATATATCAATTTAAACTTTTTTAATTATTAATACAGAAAGAAACTTGTTACTATTTTGAAAAGCTTGTTTTTTCTTGTCGCGATAGTAATGTTGTAAGCATTCTTACTTATTTACGACCTTAATCCGTACCTACACATATCGTACATTTGAAACAGGCACAAGGGAGTCGTACCTCTACGTATGACGTTATTTTCTAGTTTAAACATTAACAGATATCTGTCTCTATCTATCAATAAGCTAACTAACAAAATAACACCCTTTTTGCTTATCGTTTTATAACCAGACCTATAGAAAGAACATAATTAAAGGTTTCTTAATTCTTGTGACATAGATATATGGTGGTATTTTTACTCTCTGAAATTAAAATGGCAGCTTAGGCTGTTCTTCAAACAGTTCTGTCACTAATAATTTCTAATTATATAAAATCCATAGCTCTGTAGCGCTCGCTCGATGCCGCGTTAAATCACTACAAACACTAATCGCACCGCAAATTGTTATAATTCTTAAGTTTTTTCAACAATTATACCTAATTATTGCCCAACGTCTAATTTTCCGAAAGTAAAATTTTCTCAAAGTTTCCCACCATCAACATTTAAGCTTCTATATCCTCAAAAGTTCACGATTGTCGAACTCATCATATTAAAATTATTTATGATCAAAGTCATAAGTATCGAAGATAAAAACTTATGAATCTTGTAAGAATTACAATAAGAATCTGCAAGACTTGCAGATTCTTTTCTCTTCTCCCCTTTCTGTCTCGTGACATGTTTGTCATCGCCACACATAGTCGAAGAGAGGACTAGTGCAGGCGTGGTCATTACTAATTTGTCGGAGGGGTCGTGACCACCCTTCGCACACGAAGTGGAGATATCTGACGGTTTGTCAATCGCGGCAGGTCATAATTGATCGATTTAATTACCTGAATTGTGCTTCGAATGTAGGTTGTATAGACCAAATTGCGTTTTTGATGTGAAATATCAATTGGCGCGCCTTGGCAGTATAATCGAAACGTATGCCGTGGCGCCCAACTTTTTTTTGTGTTTGGGAAATATTTAATTGCACATCATATTTAGGAAAATTCTTACTAGACAAAATGCGAGCTATAATACGAAATACCTAAACTACTTAGCCTATTATACAACAAACCTTTATTTTAAAAACAAGCTATTATTTAAAAGATGCTTTAGATTTTAATTTTATTGTTTTTATTTTGGCTGGTATTTTAAAATTATTACAATATTAGGTATTGAATATTATATTGTCACCAGAACTAAAGGTATGTGCAAAATTTCAGCAATATCGGTTTGGAAGAATTGGTTCTAATCCAGCTTGCAAGATTTGACCTAAACAAACTAACAACATTTATAAGTAGCTACGAGTATAGTACGCACACTTACATTTTCATAATTGCGTAGTGCTCAAAGCTAAGCTTGACAAGGACTTCGTAAAAGATCACACGAAACGGTCAGTGTTCAATCTTCGGGTAGCCTCCAGCGGTATTCACAACTTAGCACTACCGTATCATGTAGCGCTCAGTTGAGAATCAAATGACACGTTCAATAGGCTGTTGGACTGATTTTTTGATTGAATTATAAAAAACTGATTATACGTAGATATCACTCAAAACTAAATTAAAATGTGTTCAAAATGAAGGAAAATATAACCATATTAATTTCCCGCTGGGCAGAGAGCACAATATACAGACGTCACTTGTTAGTACGCCGTGGGAACTTCATATTAACTATCACTTTTTGGGAAAGAGACATACGATAGCATATCTTCCTAATGTGACCTTTTTATTAGGATAGAATTAGGTTCAACGGGTACCTTTTTGGTTGATTTGTAGGTTGATCATAGACCCATAGTAAAGTGATTCACAATGATAAAACAATGACTGTTATGGGTCATTGTAATTATCCGAGATGCACCATGTATAGTGACCAAGATGAGATGCAAGCGATAATCAGTGAGTGCCTGATAAGACAGCTCTACAATATCGGTTACCCTTAGTCTGCTAGGACGTTAGCGGGTATACGGTTTGATTTAAAAAAGTGATTTGTTAAAAAAAACCTAGTGGCAAAATGCAAACTACTTAAAGATAAAAACCGTATAGTAGTAGTTAACAAAGCAGACCTTACACAAATACAGCACCAAATTTCAATAACTGGCCAAGATCTTGTCGAGATACGCATATGGTAGGGTTCCGTAACCAAATCCATTTAATTATAGTCATAGTGCAGAAATGTATAGTTATAGAAAAATTCGAACGAACGAAGCTCTGTGGACTTAGCCAAATTTTAGAGATGTACCATCCCGACATAGCATATACTTTTTAAGGTTTAAACATAGAGAAAACTGATTGGGAAACATTATTTGTTAAGACCATTTTACAATAAGGTCAATGAGCTTTGAGATAGAACGCCTTGAATTTATTACAGTTTTATCGCTGTTACTCAAGAAGTCATGATCAGATAATGTTTGAAATAATTTTGAATGAACGTTCAAAATATGACCTTTTCGTACTGTAAGTTACAAGTTTCTATATCTTATAGTTTAGAAATGCAGGGGGGGGACCAACTTATTGCCACTTTGGCGGGCCATATTTCACAAAGTATAGACGTTATAAAAAAGTGATGTAAGAAACCTACCCTTCATTTTAAAATATCTTTTCAACGATATCCCACACGAGCAGGAGTGAAAAAAATAAATTCATCCCTATTTCACATGTAAATCTATGAGCAGAGTCACTCCTAAAATGCAATAGTTTTATACTTTTAAAATTGAGAACTATATAACAACTGTCATTATGCAAAGTTTCATGAACTTATCTTAATTATAGAAGTTAGAAGGTTCTAAAAAATTCGGATGGACGGACATACAGACTTTACATACGGACAGAAATACAGACGAACGGACAGAACGAATTTATAAGGGTTCCTTGTCGGGCTACGGAACCCTAAAAAGGGAATGCAACTTTTGTAACTTGAATATTGAATTGGTTCATAACCAAAAATAATCATTGTTATGAAATGGCAAACACGAGGAAGCACAGTATACCATTTGCGCTGTATCGGACTCCTAAAGCCAGATAAGGTATACAAATAAAACAAAGGAGAGACTGTTAGGCGACGACACGGTGGTGGTGCATTTAATTATGCTTGCACCTGGTTGACTGCCCAAGTTTACCTAGATACATTTGAGGCAGGATGTATTCTTTTTAAACTCTGCACATTTGCCAATCTTTACTTTTGTGACTCTTGTACTATTTCCTCAGGTTTTAAATTGTATTTGCAATGAATTAAAACACAAGTCACTTTTAAATGTACTCTTGCAGTACAACGTCCCCGTTAAAAAGCGTTCCTATAATAAATCTATATCTATCTATCTATCTATACATATAATAAAAACGTAGAGATAAAAAAATCTGTAATTGCGAGATAACAAAAAAATAATCACACAGGGCGTCTTAAAATAAGCAGCTGAACACGATAGAACAGTTTTTAGAATTTTTGTCTGTTTGTTTGTTTGTTTGTCCGCGCACATGTCCTAAACCACTGGACGGATTTAAGCGCGGTTTTCACGAATATGCTTAGAAATTACCAGATTAAAACATAGGCTATGTTATATCATTTATTTTAATTCTTTATAATAACATAAAAGAAATTAAAAAGTCAATGATTATTTTCTTCGTTACCTGAAACGTAGTAGACGCAAGGAGGTCCAAAGTAAAGAGAATGTTATTGACATAAAAATTTGAAACTCAACTGTCATTCAGATAATCAGTTTAAATGTAAAGAAGGTTCCTTAACCTTCTTAGATGAATGAACGTGTAGATCAAGGATGTTATAAAAACATAGGCCTCACAACCTCTTTGGTGATTCAATCCAATGCATTTTGCAAGACAAGCATATGTCAGGGTTCCGTGGCCAAAGTCATATACTTGTGGTCGTATTCATAGTTCAGAAATTGCATGGTCATAGAAAAATTCGAACGTGTGAAGCTAGACAGTAAAATTTTAGAGATGTATCATCCCGACATGACATGATATACTTTTTTATCGTTTAGACAAAAAGAAAACTTCAAAACATGCTCTGCACTGTGGTCACATTATCTTTTTGATTTGAAAACTGTTGACGGTGTTTTTACTGTTATGCTTCTATCAATACTTCACACAGGGCGACTTTAAACAAGCAGCTGAACATGTTAAGGCAGTTTTTAGAATTTTTGTTTGTTTGTTCACGCACGTCTCTTAAACCCCTGGAAGAAAATGCGGACGGATTTAAATGCGGTTTTCACGAATATGCTTAGCTATGACCAGATTGAAGTATAGGCTATGTTGTTTTGAGCAAGGGCCGGATTAAGGGAAGAAAAACTGGTCAAGTGCGAGTCGGACTCGCGCACGAAGGGTTCCGTACCATTTTTTTAAAGTGAATATACAACTAAATATTCTGTGAATATTTCAAGCGTCTACCTGTTGCTGTTATCAATATCGAGCATAAACGAACAAAAAAATCACGTTTGTTGTATAGTAGCCCCCGTAAATATTTATTTTATTCCATTTTTAGTATTTGTTGTTATAGCGACAACGGAAATACATCATCTGTGAAAATTTCAACTGTCTAACTGTCACGGTTCATGAGATACAGCCTGGTGACAGACAGACGGGCGGACAGACGGACGGACGGACAGACGGACGGACGGACAGCGGAGCTTTAGTATTAGGGTCCCATTTAACCCTTTGGGTACGAAACCCTAAAAAGGTATTGAAGGTTTATATGAAAATCTACGCGTACGAAGTCGCGGGCAAAAAACTAGTATATAAGGTCGGGGAAAAAGTTTCTTCGTATTTTTTAAACAAATTCAAGACATATTTTTTTCAAGTTTAAATACATTTAATTATAATATATTTTACAACACACTCTTTCTGTTGATCAATTCCGGCCTTTTTTCTCAATTTCTTGTTTGAGTCTCATCTGCTGTTGGCAGAAGAGATCCGAATCGATGGTTTTGCCCGGCGGTAAAAGCTCATAATGAACGATGCCCTTCCAATCCCACCATACACACAGCATCACCTTATTACGTGTTAATCCGGGTTTCGCTACAGTCTGTGGTGCTTCACTGCCCTTTGACCATGATCGTTTGCGCACATTCTTGTCGTAGGTGATCCATTTTTCATCACCAGTGATCAATCTTTTCAAAAACGGTTCGGTTTCGTCACGTTTCAATAGAGAGTCGCAAATGAGTACACGATTCATTTGGTTTCTTTCAGTGAGCTTGTGTGGCACCCAAATATCGAGTTTTTTTGTATACCCAGTTTTTTTCAAATGGGTCAAAACTGTTTTGTGGTCAATCCCCAGTTCTTCAGCTACGTCGTAACTATTAATATGCCGATCTTGGTCCACTTTTTCAGAAATGGCATCTACTTTATCCGTAACAGGGCGACCAGAGCGAGCTGCATCTTTGACATCAAAATTCCCGGACTGAAAACGCTTGAACCAACATTGTGCTACTCTTGATGACACTGCATTAGGTCCATAAACGTCACAAATTTTTTTCGCGGCTTGCGTCGCAGTTTTCCCTTTTTCGTAATAAAATTTCACAATATATCGAATTTCTTCGTTAGATTCACTCATTTTATCAAACAAAAAAACAATTGAAAAATGGCGAGAAATTGCTTTTTACTTTTTGTATTCCTTTTTTAAAATGTCATATTTTTAATGGTATCAAAACCAGCCAGATACAAACACTACAACGGATGAGATTTTTACTACAACCTTATACATACAAAATACGAAAAGACTTTTTCCCCGACCTATTATAATAAAAACGTATAAGTATGGGTATTTGTCTTATAGTAGGTACTTAATAAATCTATTTTCAATTGAAAATGGGTGTACCTAGTATTTTTTAATGTGTTGTTGACACAAGAGAGCTTTATGTACTGTTTGTAGTACCAGCTCATGAAACACCTTTTGTTTTACGACTTATCAAATTTCGCGGGGGACTAAATCAGCTGTTTCACACTTTATATTTTGTTATATGGAACATTTAAATGGATAATTTTGAAATGTCTTAGAACAAAATGTATTTGTTTTGATGTACTGAGTCCGCCCTTAATAGAACTTAAAACTGATAAATCGTAGCCCTTTTAGAAAGACTTACGCGGAAAAGGTATACTAAACCGAAAGGGATCAACAATATGAACAACTTTTACTATGGTAGCAATACTGAAATTGCGAATAAAATATCACCTGTTCCATAGTCATTTACACACGACAAAATGCACGGAACAGCTATTTTATTTCTTATTTTCAGGGTTGGTATCATAGTAAAGTTGTTTGTAATGATGTACTGTAGATCCCTTTGCGTACACCCTTTTCGCGTACCCTGTATAATATATATTGTATTTTAATGTATATCCTAAATAATCGTAATATTATAAAAGCGAAAGTAACTCTGTCTCTCTGTCTGGATGTTTATCGCGTTATTACGGTAAAACGGCTGAACGAATATTTACAAATTTGCCAGTAAGTGTGCATCATAACGCGGACATAGGGTACTTTTGCCCCTAGCAATGTGGAAAACCTTGAATATGGTGACGTGAGTAACATCGCGGTATTACACTATTATAATATACTAGCTGCGCCCCGCGGTTTCACCCGCGTGGTGATGAAAATCGGTGATGATGATGATGAAAAGTAGCCTATGTGTTAATCCAGGACATAAGCAATGTATATTTCAAATTTCATCCAAATCCATTCAGTAGTTTTTACGTGAAAGAGTAACAAACATCCATACATCCATACTTACAAACTTTCGCCTTTATAATATTTATATTAGATATTTTAAATCTATAATAATTATTTATTGCTAGCTTCAGTTCTTTGTGCTAAGTTGTTTTTGAAATTATTTCTGGCTACCCTGTAACACAATTTTTAATGAATCGCATCAATAATTTATGAGCTATGAGCGTCAAAAATTTATCCACTCAATACCCATTCATTCACTCTTTGCTAGGATGTTCGGGGGGATTAAACGGTTTAAAGCTATTAAGAACTCGGCTCGTTATAAATCAAGAAGAACTTCTTTCTATATGGCTTTTGGTTAGTTTGATACCTACTCGTAAGTTGTCTTTTAGGTTTCCGTAACCAAAGGATATAAACGGGACCATATTACTGAGCCTACGCTGTCTGTCTGACTGTCCGTCCATCCGTCTGTCCTATCTTTTAACAAGATATTTTCCATTAATTATCTTGCTCATTAGGAAAAGGAAGCAAGGAAAATATCGTGAGGAAAACGGTGTGTCCAAGAACTTCAAAAGTTTAAAGACATGACATTCACAAACTTGCACCGGACCAGTATGGTGAATTAGGGCCCATGCTCTCTCTCTCTATTTCCCTCTCTAAGAGAAGGCCTGTGTCCCAGCAGTGGGCACCATGATAGGCTGATAATGATGATCATGGTTCATCATGACATTTTATGGTGAAATAAATAATGTTCAATTTGTGGTAGCATCCGTCTTCACAATCAGAACTCAACCATGTTCACATTCAGTCTGATTTAGAACTGTTCTACCTTATCATGTAAATGTTGATCTAATGCGATTTCACGATTATGCGTTAATGGGTACCATGCATCAGACCTGATGATAAGTACTCATCACTGCCATGAACCTGGATAGGAAATTACGACTAGTGTAGTACTAAGTATCATCAATAATCGACTTCAGAATGAGAAGGATTTATTGCGAAAACGCAAATGTAAACCAATCAGTACACGCTGGATGAATATAGAAGTTGAAAAGTACTTGATGGTCGTAATTTAGCATCAAGTTTTATACAACTTTCATCCGCCATAACGTGAAAAGTAAATATTTTTAACCGACATAAAGAGGTAGGGACGGTTCTGGAAGATATAGATAAATACAATAACCCAACACTAGTCAGTAATCATTTGAGTTAGTCAGTCAACCACAGTGTAGCTGTGAGTTACCGTTGTTACAGGGATAGGGTCAGCTAAAGAGAAATTATAATCGGACGTCACATAACCTAACGTTATCTTTAATTAGTAGGGTATTAATAGAGCCGCTAAGGTTACACATCTACCACTCAATATACAAAGCTGGCTACAGAATAAATAATAATAGGCACTATACGTACAGAAGACACTCCCACATGAAATTCAAATTATTAGAGACGATCGTTGCTCAGTAATGTGGATACTTTTTACACGCTTTTGCACTAGTTGCAGGTTAGGCGCAACGCCCACCTATAATGCGTGATTTCAGTGGTTTGACGTGACACAGTCTGCACTGACGTATGTAACATGGCATCATACAAAATTCCGTCTGAGACAAAATGTCGTCCGATGAAGATGAAAATGCTCTTGCTTTGATATTAATTATAAATATTCAAATTTCCCAAAGAAGATTTTGGGTTCATCCTTTGAGGAAAATAATAATAGTTATATATCTAATCGGTTATAATTTTTATAATTCATTTTGTAAATCAATTCAATTTTTTTAATTCTTAATAAATTCGCCCTTCTATTCTACAGTTCACATCCACTTCCATGAGTAGCTACAACTTTATTGTCAGAACAAAAAAAACTGCACAAAGAGTTGTACCATGTTACACGCCACTTCAACGCGTTAAGTTGCACACTTAACGTGGAACATCAACAGATCATGTCACGCCATGTTACGCTAGTGGGCGCTACTTCATGCATTTGTTTTGAATGTTGAGACGAGTCACATGTGCTAGATCACTTACCAGATTACGTGTCGCGATACTGAAATGGGCGTTGCGCCTATTAGATCTAAAAGCGCTTCGCAGAGCAGGCTCACAGGCTTAGAAAGCACAGCGATATAGGCCTGGGGCCTTACGGATACCTGTTTTAAGCAATTCTGTTTAGGTGATGCGAAATTTTGCGCGACCGCAAACTGTATCTCGGCACGTTAAGGTTCACGTTCACGTGATTTTCCGTACTGCGCTGTTTCAGGTCTGTTTCAAGCTCGTGTTAAGAGATAGCCGTAAGGTCCCTGATCTGACATCAAAATCTGCGGCTTTGCAGCATTCCAACATATACTAAATATCTGGGACATCTGGGACATTTTTTGCACACACGGTCATCTGACCCCAAACTAAGCAAAGCTTGTAATATGGCTGCCAGAGACTGATATACGTACATATATATTTTTAAATACATACTTAAATAGATATTAACACCCAGAGATAGAACAAACACAAATGTTCATCACACAAATGTTTGTCCTAGATGGGAATCGAACCCACGCCCCCAAGCACAGAAGTTAGGTTTACTACCAACTGAGCCACCGGGGCAGTCACTAGCTGCTTTATAAGTTTAAACTTTATATATTATCTGCACGCTTTACAATAGCTTTTTTATAATTTAGACCGTTGAAACATCTGACGACCGGAAGAATTCGAACCTGCGTAACGATCCAGTTAAACACCCCAAGTGCTCTAAGCCACTGAGCTACGGTTGCATTGGTGTAAATATTCAAATTCTTGAATTGTCTTTCTAGAACTAGGTTAAGCGTTGGTGACGCCACCATATAATTCTTGCTAAATGCAAGTAATTTCTCAGCTAAAACCGTTACAGACCCTTGAGCTGACAGAGAGATGTCGGTTTTTTGCAATAGCATGTTAAAAATAATAGTCGAAAATGTCGCACAAATCGTGTAAAATTGCATCTAGCATAGCAATCTGTCCCAGAATGTTTCTTACTGTATCCGATCACTACAGATTCTTTGGTTAATTTTTTCTCCTACTTAAAGTTGCTAGGGCTCTAGAAGGAGGAGTGAAAAGATTATTCAAACTTATGAACTATCAGATCAGAGCTTAGTTAAAATTGTATTTACTTACGTTCTAAACCCAGCAAAAATGATCAATTTATTTAAATTACTGAACGGTCAGAGCTTAGTTAAAAGTGTATTTTACTAGATAAGATATAAGATAGATAAGATATAGACAAGATCTTTTCTACACTTGCAAAATTAATATGGATATGTATCTATGAATTTTTCTCACAAAATCAGTTCAGATCAGAATTTCCCCATAACCGTATGTCGATCACTCAGTGTGTTTAATTAAACTTCACCCTTGTCCCGTGACACTACCGAGCAGGGATTCGTGATGATTTAATCACTTTAATTAGTTATTTACATAATTAAGCAAATTAATCCATTCGCGAGCAAGTCGATCGCGAATAATCGCTATCGAATCTCACTCCCTTGGCGCGCCCTAATGAAATTGATTTGTGACGAGCAGATTTTTATTTTTCTGCAAACTTTTTTAATTCAGACTACATTTCTTGTACGAATATTATAATTTAACTAATTTAGCTCGTGGCGTAGCTTGTTTTTTATGGTTAACAGGCATTTAACCACATACCTATCAGTAAGTCTATTCACTAATCAAATCAACGAAATTAAGTTTTCAGAT
The DNA here is from genome assembly GCA_949125355.1 of Agriopis leucophaearia. Taxonomy (NCBI): domain Eukaryota; kingdom Metazoa; phylum Arthropoda; class Insecta; order Lepidoptera; family Geometridae; genus Agriopis; species Agriopis leucophaearia. The sequence continues at coordinate 9,236,802 of OX421261.1, forward strand.
AGGATGATCCATACATTATAATACTTAAAGTTATATGATTATTTACGGGATATTTACCATGGTAAGGTTGTGGAAGGAGGAGGTTCAGTCTTCCCGTGAACATGGTGCATGTAACTGCGCTGAAATATCGGGAGCTCCTTCCACAACCTTACCACGGTAAATATCCCGTAAATAATCATATAACTTTAGTGAACAACCGTGATAGTTTAAAACATTATAATACCTATGTTGAAATTTATAGGAAACGTTTTCTGCAATTTCTTGTATTTCTTATATACATTTAAACGTATATCTAGCTTCACAACTGATCCTTAGAAGGAACAGGAATAAACGGCATAAGGAAAAAATGCTCCGAAACCGTTACATTCGCATATCTAAAACTATTTCGTAAGATACAGCTGGCTGTACAGAAAAAAAATCGCTTCTGACGACATGGTCAACTTTCAGAACAAAATAACGGTTTCAATAAATAGCAAGTAAAGTATAAATTGTAATGTGTACGAGTATGACCACAAATATGCCAAACAAATTGTGACTAACGCAATCGCTTAAAATAAACGACTAATCAAGTTCAGTATTGAAACGCTATTTTCGTTTAAGAACCTCATGTTTCACTTCAGTAATTACCGGCTGGGCACGGCGGGGTAGGGTATAGCGAAATGAAAGCAATAGTGGTAGGTAGCGCCCTCAGCGATTTATTGTTTTTAATAATAACGTGAGCTAGGGGTGTCCACTTAGAAATCATCGATGTTTTTATTCGATGTCAAAAATCAGAACTCTGCATAGATATTTACGATGCATCGCTTGAAAATATATAAAGTTTTTGTTTTATACTGGCCCAAGAAATGATAACAAATAATTAGCTTTAAGCCAGAAATGGTGATGGTCACATTCTATGTACCTCTTTCCTGTTTAGGTATTTATAGTCGATACAAACAAAACAGATGAATAAGTTATATAAAAATTCGCGAAGAACGTATAATTTTTGTCGTTTGCCTGTGTGTCTACAATAAGTATATGTATACCTACCATATTTCAACTGCAGTGTTGAGTAGTATTAATAATACGTACTGGATATCGGTTTATTAATCGAGTAATTTGACACAGGTACGTTTTTGTAGTTATGTCTAAATGTCCGATATGAGGTTGATTGTATATGATGAGGCTAAATGAAATGTTGCGCAAACGCATTTTTTTCATCGATTCGAGGAACGATTGTATAAACGTCGTTTTTTGGGCATAAAACACCGTTTACAGTACCCCAATCAGACTGATGCATGGTAAACATTGAATAGATTTGACGTATCGATGTTTAATGAATATCCCTAACTGGAACTCGTTACAAAGAAAAAAGTACGCAGAGAGTGAAGCCGCGCTTGTAACTGTGATCATCGAAGGATAACAATGGATATGGTTCTTACAAAGAAAAAAAACCAGCATTCTGTTAGCTAAAAAGCAGTCAACGACTCGTAGCTACATTTGGCTATCAAGATTTTCGGTGAAAATAGATCCTAGGATCTCCTTAACGAAGTGATTTTCTCATCTACTTTTCTTTTTTTTTCCCTTTTTTGAACGATATATTCTTTCCCGCCTCATTTTCAAAGCGTATGAGTTTACGTAAAAAGTACAATATTAAATTGAAGCAACCACCTGAATTTTCTTTCTCCTCCATATAATAGACTCATATGTACGTATAAGTATATACTCAACTTATATGTTGAAGCCTTTTTTTTTTGTTTTTGCCATGATAGCTCATTGGTTGGCGCTTTCGAATTCCAAATTGCAATAGGTATGTGGGTTCACATCTCAACAATGAGTTAGAGCTACAGGTGAAGGAAAAAACACAGTAAAACACAGCATTATGGTAGATCACTTTTTAATTCCCGGTTTACTAGCTACCACCCTCAAATTGAAAATTTACAGCTAAGAATTGAAAGTGCAATGTTTTTTTTTAGTTTTTGCAATTATTATGACCGTGTGTGCAAAAATGTCCCAGATATTTATTTATTACACATTGATCAAACAAAAAATAAATAAAACACCCGCAGTCTTTGTAACTAATGTCATAACATTTCTATAGACATCCATCATAAATAAATAAATAAATAAATAAATCATCTAGTAAACCTGTGACCACGGAAACTGCAGTGTTGGAAAAGTAGGGAATAAAAATAATGTAGGTATAATGCACGCGATAAAAACCGTTAAAGGTGTTTAAATTCAACTGATAACGTGTCAGCAGCCTCACTTGAGAGCTAGTACCCATTCCAGGCTAGGCGTGTTTACCATCTTCGACCACACCGCCATTTAACATCAGGTGGCCAACGCCTAGCCAGTCAATCATAAAATAAAATATTAGTTTGCCGTCCTTGCGCTAATATAAGCAGTCATCTGAATATGTTGGCCGTATAACGAGTTGTCTGCTTTTGAGGTAGTGGATCGTATTCTCTCCCGTTGTCACGCACCATACCACATCAACGTGCTCTGCTTTTCTCAACTCCCACGCCTCGATACGGTCGCGCGCGCGTCGTTTGCAATATTTATGTATTAACATTTGGATGTTGGTTTTCATTTCCGGCGCCTTTGCCTTTATTTCGTAACTTTGAACCTGTTCGTTTGATCGACATATATCTATTTGTGTAATTCCGTATAGTATTTACTAGAGTGGTAACAAAATACGCCGTTCCTCATGCCAATTCAGTAGCAAACCAAAAAAAAAAAAAACATTTTTCACACCTTTCTCGTTGTACAATTCACTTGCATTAAATGTATCGTCTCAGTTCAGTCCTATTATAAACCAATGCCTCTCACAAGGCACACCACTTAATTGGCTAGATCTTCTTCCGCGTCTAGTTACTACTTTACCTTATTACGGTCGTCGTCACTCCCAGAGTAAAAAAGTTATTAGCACACAAATTTTATGAATAAGTATGAATTTGCTTATGCGTGTTTTGTTCACTCAGCTCGGTCACGGCGTGATGCAAATCTGAATGAAGTTCGAAATTTTCCCCAGAAGAGATTACGGTGCACATTCTTTTACGGTTTATGTAGGGTATAGTGGACGCGGTTTCGCCTTCCTACCAGTTCAGTTCTATTTGAATGAAACGTCTGCCGACAGTCACAAGAGAAAGTCACCTACATATCCTAGAGTTCGTACTTGTACTAAAACACTGTACACAAATACACCTTACTCTCACTAAAGCCCCTAAATGAGGATGCATGAAATTTTGATATATGTAATTTAAAAGCACAAGGAGAAAACTCTGAACGATACGTCGATCGGCCACCAGCGGTAAGCACGCAGAGTTTAGCGACGTGTAGTGCAAGGTTAGCAGGGCCGCTGTAGCATTTGAATGGCCATCATACCGGGCTAGCTCAAACGGTAGAGCATGAAACTTTTAATTTCAGAGTTGTGGGTTTGTGCCCTACGTTGGGCTCGTAACTGTATGTTACAGAGGCCTCCTATTTTACTACATATGTAGTGAAATATAATTGTTTTGAAATTAACATTACAACTCCATAATGAGTTTTATTTTATTACGTTAACGGAATCTGAACCAGACGTTGCCAATGACGCAAACAACGCCAGAGACAAACTAATCATATTTCCTGAAATGCACAGTGCTTAACCCATTTGGCTAATGACTCGATGGAATCTGATTATAGACCTTACCAGTTTTCTGTTAGCACCAGGGCCGCATTTGGTCTTTGCTCTCGTCTTACCTCTTACCCTTATTACAGGTATGTAATGTTAACACGCTTTTATTAGCTTCATTAGTAAGTAACGCTATGTAAACAAATTTTGGAACTCAATTTTAACTTATTTCTAAATTGTATAACTTTGTCATAAAGCAAACTTTGTAAATAAATCTAGAAAGTCAATTTTAAACTACTTTCATGTGTTTTATCGATTCGAAACTTTGCAAGTATATGAAATCCGGATGACAATACAATTATTTGATACTATCGACTGATAATAATGAAGCCAGGAAGAGCATAGAGGAACTCTTCAATTACAACTCGTAACTCTCGATTTTGGGAAGTGGCATAGAACCGTACCAAAACACTAGCCCTTTTTTGCGAATGACTACTCTGTTGGCTCTGATGGCCTCGACAGTTTGACCTTGCGGTTGGTAAACACAGTAGGAGTTGGGCCTAACTTGCTTTGGGGCAACTAGCTCAAGGGCACCTCGGAGGTACGAACCTCGGCTTGGGCCGTCGCCAGGAGTGGGGAATCAGACTTGCCCTGGCAGTTGGAATTGCTTTACGAATATTGTCACTCCACGGTCCAGACATTTGTTCATTTGTAGTTCAAATTTTTATGGGGACGGTGGATATTTTATGGGTTCTTGAACCCCATAATCCTCCCTGTATACGTCCATTAAGACGTTGTTTTGTTTTAAAAGAAAATGCGGTAAAAATGAGAGAGCTAATTTGTGGCGCGCTCGTCTAGTACTTAACTGAATTATATCATCGATTTTCCATTAAAATGGTTTATGGAATGAAAATGTTAAAGTGTGGGAGCGGCTACTCCTCGGTCAGGTGATCGTGATTGCACTCTGATACACTGATACACTGGTGGGGCGTGAAATGATATCTTGCCTAGATATGGGTAGCATAGGTTACATTCAATCAATCAAAACATCACAACGACATCTGAAACATAAAACTTAAAAAATATATGTAACTGGAAGTGTTATACCTACAGTTTCTTCTTTATCACTTACACCATACCACTTGGTCGTCCATTTGATGACAATTTGATCATCTCATTTGCAGTTGTGTGCCGCTCAATATTGATGTGTGCGTTTATAGAATAATAAGAATAAGTCAGTGTGTGCAATACGTGTTTACTTCGCCCCCTTCAGTTTATGTTTTTTTTTTTTGGAATAAGCTTGAGGTTAAGGCTTGAGGCTTATCCAAACTATATGCACATAGACCGTTGAAGGTCTAAAGACAATTCAAATGCTCAAATTACTATCCGTTAGCAGCGCACCCATCACGCTGGCGGTATTATCACGCTGAATGGCAGCTTATGCGTGAAGCCAGAAACGCTAGCAATTTTCGTCATCATCCACAAGAAGACTTCCACTGCTGAAAATAGGCTTCCCTCTTAGAATGCCACACTGATCGACAGCCCGCTATCTCCATCCACTGGATGTCCGAGACTAAAACGATGTCATCAGTCTATCAAGTAGGAGACCTATCTTCGCTGTGTCTTTCGGTTCGTAATCTCCACTCAAGAACCTTTTTTTCCCCATTATACATTTTCGTAAGCATTTTTATACTATAAGTACACATGAACAATGCAAGATAAATAAATAAAGTTTGTTTAGCGTTAACCTTTTGGCACAAATTTCAAACTTGAAGGATGGGGACAACCGATGCCACTATAGGCATCGGCTGTAGTGCCTTCCCTTCATCGAGTCTATCCCGTCGTATTGATTGGCAGTCAAACGCAAGCATTTTACTAAATAATAAATATAAAAATAAAAAAAACGTCTCGTATTTAATTATGTTTGAACATGTACAGTTATAAACTAATATGCCCTCGACAAGATTATCTACATACAACCAACGACATCTATCGGAAATTGAGGACTTTACCAGCCCACAGCTAGACAGCGTTACAGAACAAACCCTCCGGCACCTTCAACTTTATAGACCCATAAATATGTTAATTCAGCTATGACTTTTTTATAACATAATTAATAACGTGTGTCCGTCTCACCGCTACCGCCGAGATTATGATTTAGAACATTTTTAGGGTGGGACAGCACCTAGCCGAAATGTAAATTTTAATGATCATCATTATCAGCCAGTATGTTTTCACTACTGGGACATATGCTTTCTTCTCTTCAGAGAGAGATAGAGAGAGAGAGAGAGAGAGAGAGAGCATGCGCCGTAATCCACCATGCTAGCCCAGTGCATGTTGGTGAATGTCATACGTAATTTTATTGGTTCTTGGACATACCGGATTCCTCACGATGTTTTACTTCACCGTTTTTGAGCGATGGGATCGAAACAATACATAATTTAGGTATTTAAGTCATCGGTGCAGGGCCAAGATTCTAACTGGGGGCCGTCAGATTGTAAAGCGCACATGCTACCGCCCGGCCATATGTGAAACAAATTTACTACCTACACATATGGCCCGGCCACCATATTGCTCTCAATTTTAATGACACTACTTGTTTACTCTTGAACTTCGAAAATGTATTTATTAGATCGAAGACTGCGAACTATGAACTCGCAACCCCTATATCTTCGTAACCCCTGGATCGAACATATTCGAACTTTAAATTGTTTCGGAATGAACCATACTGTCAACTATGACCTAGGATTTAATCTACCGAGTATTATTCAACACTGCAAACATACTGTGTTTTAATGTTTATCGGGACTTATCGCACAATATTTTATATAGGTAAAAATAGATACCTTTCGCTTGACGTTTCCACCATGTAACAATGGATGCGGTCACGACCAGAATGAAAACTTCGGATGAGTTTAAACATTACTGTGTTTAGAATTAAAGGGCAATGTTTCCAGAGAAATACAAGGCATTATTTCTCAGGGTGACGAGTGTAGTGCATTGCCGTGCAGGATAGTTCATAATTATAGGTGGAACAGAACTGTTATGGTCTAACGTGATACCAACAAGCGTCTTGCTCGTTTCTTCACTCATTTGAAATAAATAGAATTGCTTGTTTTTTTTTTCTTTTTCGAAAAGGGAGATAGAGACTGATTCTTTTCTTTTTAAATTAAATAATAGGCTTCGCCTGATTTTAAGTGATGAATCGGTCTATGATTCAGCACGCTTGCCCAAAAGAAACCGATTTTCTCACGATTTGAAGACACCCCAGATTGTATTTATAAATTGGGAGAAACCCATTCAGGCTGTGTATTTCACAGACTAGCAGTTCAAATAATAAAAGTGAGATCAAAACGTTTCGTACGGTTTTTCGGAATATTGACCATGAAGTGGTGTCGCCTTTTCTAGCCCACTTTGGCACTCCGATGGAAAATGGGCAGGAAGGAATTAGATCACGCAGTTGCGATGCACACTCACCGAAATGTACGAGTATCCGATAAAAAACCGATAGACTAGCAACTTTACGCCGATGCTCAAGACTAGGAATCTTAGTTAGGCATTCGATGGCTGATGTTCGTTGTTCTTCATTATTTACAGTTTGTCATTATAGATTGTTTGTTTGTCATTGTGTTTGCGGTTTCGCCTGTGATTTGGCAATTTTTTTATCGTGAATAACTCCGCGTTTGACCACCAACTCACCTGTTGGTAAGCGACGCTGTGGTCGAAGATGAAGCACGCAGACTTAGAAGATACCTATTCACTCTTGCTCTTGCCGTATATCTGTATTCTGAAACAAACACACCCTTTGAATCGATTTGGCCGGATATGAAACGACTTGGGGTTGAAAGCAAACGTAATAACATTTTAGCAATACTAGGTTGCATTTTAGTGCGCCCTCACCTTTATGTGGCGATTTAATTGATGTCCTCATTCGCTCGCGTGACCGCGAGAGAGTCTTTTGTCGTCCCATATTTTTATGAGTGATGTAAAATAATGAAAAAATACCATATAGCCTTTTATGCTGCGCGTTTGATTTAGGGCTTCGAGCATTTATGGCTGTTGTTCTGTTCGTTACATAAAATTGTAATTACTATTGGTGGTAGTGTTTGTTTTAATGGAACGTGTTAGTGATTAATTAGAGGGGGTAGGGGTGCAGAATTGATGATAGTTACTGGGGGTGTTGGGATCTTTTGATTGCGTGAGTAATGAAAAGGTTAACCAAGTAATATTAAGGTCCATGTTCACCAAAATTTAATATGATGTTTTAGCTGACATTTTGTTTATGGAAGTATTGTCCAAAAACAGTCGTTGAACCTTGCTCCAATAAATAATGAACATTAGGGAATATGATAAGGAAATGAGGAGGGAGACGTCGTTCTTTTAAAAGAAACTCACGGCTGTAATGGGGAATATCCAGGAAGGCAACAGGGTCTCCATAAGAAAAGTACAGTTACCTAGTATACTCGTACCTAAGTAGAAAAATGCCGATACAGCGTAGAGTTAGAAAATACTCTTAATAGAGCTTATAAGACTGTTTTAATAGAGTAGGTATTAGAGGGCCGGCAACATATTTGTGATGCTTCTAGTGTTACTAATATCCATAAGTGACGTGACTGGTTACCATCAGGCATCCTGTCTACTTGTTTGCCACCGATACATTGAGATACACCGATACACCGAAATCAAAATCGATTCATCCGCTTGGAAGCTATGAGACCACAGACAGACATACACACGTTAAACTGATAACACCCCTGTTTTTGCGTCAGGGGCAAAAAGTTCAAAAACTCATGACATTCACCAACAAATGAACTGGGACAGCATGGTGAATTAGGGCACATCCTCTCACTCTGAAAGAAAGTCTGTGTCCCAGCAGTGGGAGCATGAAAGGCTGATAATGATGATGATGATACCTAACATATTCAAAATTCCTGGTGGTCCAAAACCAACGAACAAAACGAAGTAATATTATTACTTAGTATTTGTAGAGCCAAAACTATAGAAATACTTATTTGTTATATATACCAACTTACACCAAACATTTTTCCATTATAGGAATCGCAGAGCTTAGTAAAAACAGACACGACAAAATGGTCACATGTTACTTGTACACAAATATGGTGTAAAAGTGAAATAAAGTTCATGTAAGTTCATCATTCATTAAATCTATACAGAAAAATTTAAGTACCTTGGGTTTGCAGGAGGTCAGATTCCAAGAGATCTAACACAAAATATCACGTGTCGTCTTCGATTAAAAATACATGTTTGAAACGTATCGATTACATCACAGATGCAGGTTGAAGCGATCTATTCAAATTAATTTTGTTATCATCATCATCACATCAGCCATAAGACATCCCCTGCTGGACATAGGCCTCCCCCATAGATTTCGAAAAGGGCCGGTTAATTTTGTTCTCACCTTATTTCAATTGCGTTAAGATTTCATTTCTTTCATAGTTTTTTATTATAAATTAAATTTTTGACTTTCATTCTAAAAAAAGCCTAATACCTCTATTTCTGCCGTATCTGAGACGTCGTAGCTCGTAGCAGCGCCCTGTATTTGTTTTCGGACGCGAGGGCCCACTTTTGTATATTTTATAATGGGCCACACCAAACACTGACAACTGGCTTCGGGGAATGACTTTATGTTACCGTTTCCAACCTTTGTCTAAGAGATATTTTCATTACACAGTTTGTTTTGGGGTGTTTGAAGTTTATGACATAAGAGATGGAGGTTTGTAAGATGTCGGAGATTGGTCGACCACCTGTGCGGTGGATAAGCTCACTGAAGTGAGAATTTGTTAAGCTGCAGTGAACGCACATTTGGAGAAATTTGCTAGGAATGTTTATTGTGTTTTCTAGAATCATCATCAGCCGTGCTCAACTCAAGTGCTTGGCGTAGATAATAACAGAAAAAAAGAATCGTTTAAAATCCACTTGCTTACGCCCGCTTACGAGGCTTAAACCTCGTGGACGTTCAGACTCAGAAATCGTATCTACATTTTTCCGGGATAAAAAGTATCCTAATATCACTCTCCGCTTCTTGAACTATGTTGCTCTGTTGCTGCGTGAAAGACAAACAAACAAACCAATGAACAAACACTTGTTTTTTTCATAGGAACAAACAAACACTTGTCTGTTGGTTTGTTTGTTCCTTTTTTTTCTTCTTGTACAATATATACGCAAAAAATCACGTCAATCCGATGTTCTGTTGTTGCGTGATATACAAACAAACAAACAAATCAACAGCAAACAAAACACTTGTTTATATGTTGGTTTGTTTTAGGAACAAACTAACACTTGTTTGTTGGCTTTTTTTCTTCTTTAATATTAGGTACTATGAATCTGCTCAGTCCCTTGTCAATTACATCCATTTGCATTATGCTGCCTTACTCAGCATCATATCTACTTAAATTCGGGTCGGAATCTTGGATTTGTCCAAGCCGAGGCATAAACTCGACATTGGCGGTCCTGCCACGGACCAACAAGCACCCCTTGCCTATGGATCAAGGTTTGGTCATGATAACGAGCCCTGCTAAAACGGTTCAATTTAACTTGATTTAGAGATGAAAATAGGCATTTATTTGGCGCCTCAACTCAATGTTACAGTACGTCCCGAATTGCCTGACCGGGGCAGATAACCCTATTTGCTCCTCCTAGATCCGGGTCTGCCTTTCTGATACTTACTCGTATATCGTCGTATCATCGCAATAACAAAATGGGCATGCGTAACGCTAACCATCAGGCGAGCAGCTTGCTTGTCTCGTTCATTCAGTAACATTAAAAACTTATTCTTGGTTTGTCCGAACTCCGCCAACTTACTTAGTCTGGGCTACCACTGCATGTTGATGCCCACGTCTGGCCTCATGTTTAGTATAGAGAGATGTTATATCTACACTAATATTATAAAGAGGAAAGATTTGTACCTATTTTTGTATGTTTGTATGTTTGTAATGAATAGGCTCCGAAACTACTGAACCGATTTGAAAAATTCTTTCACTGTTGGGAAGCTACACTATCCCCGGGTGACATAGGCTATATTATATTTTGTAGCGAGGCCGAAGGCCGAGCTTACACTCGTGCGAAGCCGGGGCGGACGGCTAGTTTCTTATAAGTAGGTATGCTGTGGTTACGCAATCGGAATTTGGCAAATATTCGCACTGTCGGGACATGTCTGGTCGGGTAGTTTGTGACGTGGTGATGTATACGAGCGAACACAAACGCCTATCGTGGATTTGTCGATTGGATCGAATCAAAGGGTTTTGCTTATGGCATCTAGTTTGGCTTAGAATGACATAAACCAATATTTAACTGAAAGAAAATGTGGACAAGATGTTTGGCGAAGACCGAAAACTAAGTTTTTATCATGACATCCTGACACGAACATTGGTGTACTAATATGCCCTAGTGTTAGAGAAGGACAAGTTAGTTTGTAAATAATTGTCTCTTCAATTAAGTCTTCATATTACAATCTCCTACGCCGGCTCTAGGCTTTGATCAGGGTAGGGCGAGATTATCATTGTCTTTAGACGCGTTTCATTTCTGAAAGCTATCGTACGTACAGATCTAAAAATTTGGACTCTATTCCTTAGGAAATAAAGGCCAACTTTTTGAGGTTAACTTAAAGCGCCGCGTTACGTGCGTATTTGCAGTTATGGAATCAGGGCCCAGAATTCTATCACTGTCCGGAATGTAACAAGTATATTTTTGTCTATGCTATGATATAGACACAATATGATATCCCTAGATCATAGCGTAGAAAAATGTACATGTTTATGATCGTAGGTTTAACATAGGTAGGTAGTCTTGTATTATAGATAAGTAGGTACAGTATAATCTCACTAATCCGGCACTTCAATAGTCCGATACGTCCAATAATCCGGCACCCTCCACACGCTCCTCCCTCGCCCCTCTACGCCTATGCGCTCCATCACCACGCCGTCGCGTCGTCGTCGTCTAGCAGTCTAACCTCAAAACTCATCACGTGCACGTGCGTACGTGTTTACCTGTTTTTTTTGAAGTGAAAATAGTGTGTTGTTTTATTTATTATGTTTTTTTCTCTATAATCCAGTAATCTGAACTTTCCAATAATCCGGCACACTCTGATTATTAATAGTGCCGGATTAGTGAGATTATACTGTACTATTATCTATTGTATTAAGGAATTAGGAAGAATTCGATGCGTGACCGCGAATGGCATTTACCAGTGAGCGCTCCTCATTCCGCTTGCCATGAGTTTACGGCCTAGAAACTGGCAACAGGGCTAGGCCACATACACACAGCCAATACGAACTAACTTTGTTCAAAAAAGTTTACTGTGGGCGTTATTATTTTCGTAATTTTCAAATAAACTTTGACTAGGAACAAACAAAGTTTTCACAATTTTTTGTTGTTGCCAAAGGCAGTTGAATTAGTGCAACAATGACGTCGACTCTGTTAACCCATTTTCTAAACTAAATTATAGGTATTAGTAAAAAAAGTGTTTAATTAAAAGAGAGGCAAATGATTTTTCTTTAGATACGTACTTATACTCGGAAAGTAGGTCTGAAGTTGCCTGAGGAGCGGGTTGAAAGTAATATATTTCAGCCCAAGGGAGAATCACTTTCAACTGACAGTGACAGTTGACAACTGACAGATACTCAAATTATAAAAAAAACTAGTTCTATTTTCACATAAATTTGTATTGAACCATGTTCCAACTTTTTCTCCTCAGAGGATTATGGTCCCGCACTCCTCGTGCATTTGCCAGTGTCAGTTCATGTTTTTATTTTTAGTTTCCTTGTATTCGTATTGAAAAGCACAGTGTTTACTTTAGGGTTAAATACTTATTTAGTCCCGAGACGTGGTTAGTTCTATGGTGCAGCAGCCCAGCAGTGGCAAGATGAACGGCTGAAATGATAAATTAATGACGGTTTGATCACAAAATGGTATATGTACTTACATTGTCTTGTCTCTATCTAAGTACTTTTTTATGATACTGAGTGACGAGACGAGCGAAATTGCTCGCCTGATGGCTCTTCACGCTTGCCCATAACAGCTCAACGCCACTCAGAATTTTGAACTTCAACAGTTCAAAACCCTGGATGGTAAAAGCACTGCGCTCGTCACCCCGAGATATAAGATGTCAAATCTATGTGTGCCCTGTCATTTCACTGGAAACACTTATCTCCTATCTATGAAGGGTTAGGCATAAACCCTCTGTAAAGCCAAAAGGAGGTCATTGTATTACTCATCATTATGAACAACAGTTACTATGGGATTAACCATTATATCGCAAAAAAATATCTTTTGGCGATTTCAGGTTTGTTGCCATAGTAAAAGTGATTTTCATAATGATGAGTGCAATGACCTCATTTCAGCTTAGGCTTTTATGGTATATGCGAAACCCTGTATATACCTACCTATACTGAGTGACACAGTGAATAGCTCACCTCTTGATACATAACCTTTTAATAGTCTAATTAATGCTGGACTTAGGTCTCTACCCCCGAATGGGCGATTGGGCCATATCCACCACGCTGGCCCACCTTACTTTTTTCCTTTCTTAGTGAGTAGGTAGAGTAAGTTACGTAATTATTTACCCAATTAGTAGGTAAAAACGTAATTTTCATACCTAGCTATTAGGTACCTACTACTACCCTACTACTACCTACTCTACTACTTAATATAAATTATTTCAATTGAAAAGCATGTTAACAGAACATTGGCAAAAAACTATAATGCAAGAAGGTTTTACTTATTCATTTATTACAAGACTTCGCTGAGTGCAATTTAATTGTAATTTATTTATCATTATATGGATAGAATGTTGTATTGCACGCGAAAGCAGCGAGCGGTGGTGGCTGGCGATGCGCGGGCGCCGCGGCGGTGGCACCGGGGAGCGCGGGGCGCGCGGGGTGGTAGAGACGCGGGGCGGGGCCGAAAGGCGGCGCGGGCTGCCATTCGCGCGCTCACGCTCGCTCCGCCTCCTTGCCCCCGCCGGCCGCGCGCCACCCGCCACCGCGTTTCGAGCCCAGTATTTCGCGAGTCGCCGTCCGTGTAACTCGTGCCGTGTTTCTTAGACTCGTTCGTTACGTTACAGATGCTCGCCGCACTTAACTAATGCCGGCTGAGGAGGACCCCGTGGCCATGGACGGCCGGGACGCCGCCTCGCCCCAGCGGTTTTGCCTGCGGTGGAACAACTACCAGAACAACTTATCCAGCTGCTTCGATCAGCTGTTGCAGTCACAATCCTTCGTGGACGTGACTCTCGCTTGCGATGGCCAGAGTCTAAAAGCGCACAAGGTGGTGTTGAGCGCGTGCAGCCCCTACTTCCAGTCACTGCTGATGGAGAACCCATGCCAACACCCGATCGTCATCATCAAAGACATTAAGTACTGCGACTTGAAGGCGGCCGTAGAATTTATGTACCGGGGCGAGATCAACGTGTCCCAGGACCAGATCCCGGCGCTGCTGAAAGTGGCCGATACTCTGAAGATCCGGGGCTTGACAGACACGAGCGGCGAGCACGCGTCGCTGTCGGGACAGGCGTCGGGTAGTGGGCGGAGTGGCAAGCGTGCTGCCAGCCCCGACTCGCCGGGAGCGCGCCGTCGCCGCATTTCTGAGGACGGTGGCAGCGCGGGCTCGCGCGCGCGACAAACCCCGCCGTCCTCGCCGGCGGCCGGCCCGCCGCCGCCGGAGCCCGTGCCTGTGCCGCCGCCGCCGCCACACGATGACATCGACATCCGGCCCGGCATCGCCGAGATGATCCGCGAGGAAGAACGGGTGAGTACTCGCTTGATATGCCATGCTTGCACACCTTGCACCCAGTAGAGTCTCGTTCCGGCGTCCCGGTCGGCGCGCCGCACGCCGCCCGGTCGCCGGTCGGGGGCGCGCGACTCGTAAAACTTTTCCCGCCGCGACCTCACCCTCGCCGCCCCGCTCGCACCCCCTGTACAAACTTTCCATTCCGTATCCAATAACGCAATTAATTTATTTCAAACTTCTTTCCTTTGTTAGTGAATATTGTATTAGGTACATGCATTAGTTCTCTAAGTATCGATTTTAAGTTGCAAAGATTTCAATTTCTTTGTTAGCGTACTATGGTATTGTAGAGCATTTTTTCGGATGCGTTATTGCAAAAATATGCCGCGTTATAGTATATAAAAAGTATGAATGAAAAGCTAGTGTGAGTTTGATAGGCGTCATTGGATGCCCACGTTAGGATTGGTCAAAAAGCCGTGTTTTACATTCGGCCGACGGGTGAAAAGGCGGGGCTTCCCTGCAAAATAGTGCGTTGAGTCATTGACCTAGAAACGCGTCACTCACGCATTTTCACCTCGAGCTCGCCGACAGAGACGATCTCTTGACCTCTGCAACTCACTCATAACCCGTGAATGACAAGCTTTACTCTAGCGCAATCTGCTTGCCGGTTCCAGCTCTACCTACGTGCCTCTACGAGACAATATTATAGACTTGTGTTCTTAATGTTTCATTTATTAAAAATAAAAGGCTTAACGAAAGATATAGTTGAATACATTACACTTGTGAAATTGATTGGTGATAATGAAAAAAAAAAAAAAATGAAATTGGCTGATAAATTTCTGTGATATAAGCTTTTAAAGTTTTTGATGGGGGTAGAGAGCGGATGCGCTGTCCTCTCCTGCAATGCATGTGTTGGTAGGTATAGGTAGAATTTGTATGGCGCACACACTGCTTGACGTCATAACGTGCTATAGTGAGCTCTCTATGGAATGGAATTAAAATACTTATAAATTAAGTATTTTTAACAAATTTTGTTTTCGTTAATATTCATAATAAGTTTTTTAAACTGGTACCTAGTAAAAAAATTAGGACACATTGCCTATTATTAAGACTACTCAGGTAATGAATAAATAAATAATAATAAATAAATATCTGGGACATTAATAAATAAATAACTTTCGTAGTGCTATAACTATTATATAATAGGTATACATAAAAATCAATAGGCTATTATTGTACCTACTACTAATTGTTCTTACTTAGGTAGTACATAGGTCTTAGAAACACTAGAAAAAAACAGATAAGTATTAAAACGTATGTATCTTACTAAAAGATAAAAAGAAGAAAGGATAACTACTTAGTCGAAAAAAAATCTGCATGATTATGTAAGTACTTATTGGTCTGACAGCGTAAAAATGTTACTGTGTTAAACATAAAATTTAAAATAACTGGCCAAGAGCGTGTCGAGACACGCATATAGTAGGGTTCCGTAACTAAAGTCATTACATATTCTCATAGTTCAGAAATTGATAGTTATAGAAAAATTCGAACGAACAAAGCTCTGTGGACTTAGCCAAATTTCAGAGATGTACCATGCCGACAAAGCATATACTTTTTATGGTTTAAACATAGAGAAAACTGATTGAAAAACATTATTTGTAAAGACCATTTTACAAAAAGATCATTGACCTTTGAGCTAGAACGCCATGAATTTATTACAGTTTTATCGCTGTTACTCAAAAAGTCATGATCAGATAATGTTTTAAATAATTTTGAATAAAGGTTTTAAATATGAACTATCTGTATTGTAAGTAACATGTTTCTATGTCTTATAGTTTAGAAATGCAGGAGGGGGGGGGGGACCAACTTTTTCCCACTTAGGCATATTTCGTAAAGTCTTGACTTTATAAAAGAGTGATGTTTCATACATTAGTTAAGAGTGATGTTTCGTACAGTACCTTAGTTTCATTTTAAAAGACCTTTTCAACGATATCCCACATGAGTAGGTGGATAGAAAAAAATATTTTAATCCCCATTTCACATGTACCAGAGCCACTAAAATGCAATATTATGAATTTTTTATAATTTTAAAATTGAGATCTATGTTATGTAACTGTCATTATGCAAAGTTTCATGTACCTATCTCAATAATTATAGAAGTTACAAGGTTCTGAAAAATTCGGACGGACGGACAAACATACAGATGGATGGACAGAACGAATTTATAAGGGTTCCTTGTCGGGCTACGGAACCCTAAATAGTGTTTACAGGTATGTGATTTAAAATCTAAATTTAATGCATTTTAAATATCCGTTCATGATTTTATTCAGCATAAATTCAACCAACGTCATAAAATATGGATAATTCGTTTCTTATATGGATCGCTGCGGTAGAGTAGGTAGCATTTTTTTGACATTAACTATTTAATATCTTTAATTGATTTTTTACAGTATTTTTTTTTTTGGAAATAAGTATAGAGTAATGTAACGTAGTAAGTAAAGTAGTGTAAAGTACCTATTTATGGTAATACTAGTTCTGTTGCCCGCGACCTCGTACGCGTAGATTTTCATATAAACTTTCAACCCTTTTTCCTCCCTTAATCCGGCCTTTGCACAAAATAAAATAGCCTATACTTCAATCTGGTCATAGCTAAGCATATTCGTGAAAACAGCTTTTAAATACGGCAAGTGGTTTAGATGTGCGTGGACAAACAAATAGACAGACAAAAATTCCAAAAACTGTCTTAACGTGTTCAACTGCTTATTTTAAGACGCCCTGTATGTATTTATTTGATATCTTGCAATTACAGATTTTTTTATCCCCATATTTTTATATAGGTTTTTGTTATTATATTATATTTTTATTTATTTATTTATTTTTATTTCCAAACTTACAACTACCTTTACATATTACCTATACGGTATATTACCTAATGCGATAGCGTAGCAACATTCAATTAATATCTAATTACAGAAATAACACAAATTCCTTAAAGCTATCTATCTTAAGCTAGCTATGTTTTTTTATTATATGTACTAGATTTTAGTTATTATATGTAGTAGAGATTATAGTATTAGATATAGAATAGATGTATAGATATAGAAGATATAGATAGATTTATGTACGTAAATCTCTAGTTTAACCGCAGCGCTGTCCAAAATACCTACTTATATAGCGACACCAGACTCAATCAGGCTGTTCCGGACTCAATGGCACTTGACGAGCTCCCTCAACCCCTCTGTTTCGCACGACCCAGACACATAAAAAACTTTATTAGACAAAAAAAAAACTGTCTGGTAAATGTCATGTCTTTGAATGCACTTTGAGGATTAGGCTGGCATTAGGTGGTGGATTAGTAATATACTGAAATTAAGAAGAAAAAAACGGGATATCTTGCACACATGGTAAAATTAACTATTTTGATTTAGAGGATCTTACAAAAGTCGATAATAATAAATAATTATCGATATAAAAAAACAGACTTCATTAAAATATCAGAACTAAACCAAATTGAAATGGGACCACACGGGAAGCACCAGCTTTCAAATAAAAAAAAAGAATCATTAAAATCGGTTGACCCCGTCGAAGTTAAGGTAACAAACATTAAAAAAATATATTAAAACAGTCGAATTAATAACCTCCTCCTTTTTCAAAGTCAGTTAAAAATATTTTGCAACTTTTTATTTATTACATTTTTTTTCTCTTCTTTATTTCTTTTAAATAATTCTTAATCGTATACATTATTAGGTGTGTTGATTGAAGCTATCGAGTGATAACATGTGTGCCTTACAATTTGGCTCCACCCGGCTCCATCCTTGGCCCTGCATCAATGATTTATTTAGTACATAAATTAATTATGTGCAGTTTCAATGCGATCGCTCAAATAAAAAATAAAAAAACATCGCGAGGAAACCGTTGTCAAAGAAAGAACCTCATAAAGTCCCAAGACATAATGGCATTCACCAACATGCACTGGGCCAGCGTGGTGCATTATGGCCCATCCTCACTCTCTCTTTGAGAAGGCCTGTGTCCCAACAGTGGAAACATGAAAAGGCAGATGATGATGATGATGCAAGCCGGTTTTCGTTAATTTAAACGAATAAAAAATATGTCCCAATTACTCAGTTATTAAAATGAATGTAATAAGTTGAAAATAAAATGAAAATTCAACTGAATTTAAATTGTTTCATCGAAAAATGCTGCATAAACATTTTTCAGTATCGCGTTCAGTTATTTTAAATGACTTTAAAAAGAAGGTGCTACTTTGCCTAAAGAGTGAGCATTGCCATACAACGTGGTAATGGGGCCAGCGTTTTGGGGACTATTCCGGTACTGATAGCGGTTTAATAAATTAGTTTAGTAGTTAGAAATTAATATGTCATATATTTTTTTTATTAGAATGTTATTTAAGTTATTGTAAATAAAACTCATTGACGTCAAAAAAAGGATGATTCTCAATTCAATCCGTATAAGAAAAGGCTAATACAATGCTGATTGTACATGCATGTAAGACAGTGCATACTGTATTAAAATTTTACATAATAATTAGAATTTTATACGGCGTGTTAGTAGGAACGCTTAAAATATAGTGGAAACATACGAGAAAAGGTATGATTCACTTTAAATTAAAGATACATTTGCAAACAGCTAAGTATAATCTAGGCATACCTACTAACTTAGGTATTCATAACAAACCTAAAAAATAAAACCCACTTTCTTCAAAACTAGCGTAAGTACATTTTTCAACAATGTGCATAGTTTTTGTTCAAATAGCCCATAACAACCTATTGTTAAGTTATCGTTAGGTTCTAAGGCACTACTTAGGTAACTTAAGTTGTATAATTTTGTGTTTTAAGTCCAAATCTAGGTCTTTTACTCGACACAAAGGAATATTGTTCTCTTACAATTAACCTATACGATCTCAGATAAATATAATGGAGTGTTAGTAAACACTGGAGGAGAGCGATTCTAATAACGAATTTTGAAAGATTTTGTTTGGTAAAGTTTTCGGGACGTTTAGCGTATTAACAACTGGGTAAAGCATGTTAAATTGAGAGTTTCAAACTTACAAAAATCATGATCATGCCAGGAATGCCTGGAAGGATGAATGCGAAGGATGAATGGCTTTTAGCGATAAGGCCGCCACTTGTGGCATTAGCTCGTAAGTGTTTTCTATCTGTTTGTAATTTTTATTTCTGGTGTTCACAGTATAGATCGAGTAGGTATCTATCTATCTATAATCACTTTATCAAATACATAGGTAGGTATATTGAATAATGTTTTGTCAAGTCAAGATGTGTCAAAGGGCAGTAGCATGGTGCGCTTTACTATCTGACGGCACCCAGTTCGATTCTCAGCCCTGATCAAAGACTTATTTAAAAAACTATACCTACGTTAAATAAATTATGTGCGATTTCGATGCCATCGCTTAACAACGGTGAAAGAAAATACCGTGAGGAAACAGGTATGTCTAAGAACCTCAAAAGTTCAGATACATGGCATGTACCAACACGCAAAAAAAAAAGAACGAAAGCAAACTAGAAAGCATGGCAGCATGTTGGGTTAGAGCTCAGCCTGTCTCATCATCTCTTTCTTTGATAGAAGGCTTGTGTTTTTAGTAGAGGGACATCGAGATACAATTCCTATAGAATCAAAATCTCCAAGTGAAAACAGTCAAAAAACGTCCAAGCGTCATTGTACATATCTAGAGATCAATTATAGATATAATTTATAGTTCACAATTCCACATACACTTCAATTTAGACGTTATGTTGCTTGCATAGTGTTCAACGTCGCTTGTTCGCTAGGTCATCGTAGCACTGGCATCACGCGGCGTTGCCGCGTTGTAGTCGGATCGCGGTTGCCATACAACTAACCGAAAAGTCGGCGCAATGCGTATATGGTGCGCTTACTTTTGGTTCGAACATTAAACATATATTTTTGTACTTAGCCTTGATAGTCTGAATAAGGTTTTTAAGGAAAGAAAAAAGCAGAAAAATCATTCGGATAATTTGGGTAAAACTGAAAATGCTTTAAGGGAATTTTGTATAAACTCATGATCGTAAATCTAATAAATTGATTGAACTTTGGACAGGACAACGTCTGTCGGGTCAGCCAGTACTAAATAATTAGACAAGCTTATTTTAATTATTCGGTTCATTGGTGTCATTACAAGTTTCGTAGTGTGCGTGAAAAGTTTGAAAATGAGCCGTACGTACCTACTTACAGTTTTTGCATTAGGCAGTTTGGCGCTATAGAGAAAAAAAAACTTTGAAACACGGAAGACATTAAGAACACGAACGATAATAATTGTATTAAGGCATATCTCTCTTGTTAGTCTGATCTGAGTTTAAGCCATATCAGATAATTCCAGCCTAAACTTTTGATATCAATGCTAAACATTTAGCCTATACGGACTAACAAATTTTTCGCAATAGATATCTTAAAGTTTTGTACCAATATTGCACAGCATCCAAACCTTATCAGTCATTAAATTTGTCTATTGAATACCGGTTTTTTTTAAAATTCATTTCATCGGTTAGGTGTCAGATAAACAACCAAGCATGACCGTCGAGTTAAAAACTGCATCCAATTTCTATTATCAGATTTTTATCAGTCGGGTATATTAATTAGGTTTTTAAGTACTAACTAGCCAGTATTTCATTAACATAAAGTAATAACTGCAAATAATACCAACAATGCCGTACAGCTTTCAATTAACTTTCTTAATTAAAATGTGGCTAAGAACAGTACATAAGAGAAAAAAATTACTGAATAAATTTATGTCGACCGATAACACTGTGTATATTTATTATAGGTACTTTTGTTCGATTAATTCTGTTAATATGGCCGCTTTGATAACGTTTATAGCCCTCCTTCTTGCCTATAGGCTAGGAATTAGAGTTCTAGATTTAGTCATATTATGTTCGTTTTATTGATATAAACGCCCTATACTATTATAATATTATTTTAAGAATATACAATAAATACATTATTGTAAGTTTCTGTATCGGTTTTTATATACTTATTCAAACGCGATTACGTTTCGTAGGTCGCGATTTGCAACTTTATTCCATCTTATTATTAAGTTATTGTCGAAAATGATTTTAGTAATTTTTTATTACAATAATCATCTAAATCACCTAAAATATATTCAATTTTAATGCCTGTAATAATTGCAATTACTTATACCATTCTTTGAATGTTGTGTAGGTCTCTGTGTGATGGAATAAATAGTTTTTAACACGCTTTTATTAGCTTAATACGAGTATGTACCTATATGTTACGGAACATTTGAACGTGATTTTCACCGCTTTCAAAACGACGTTTTGAAACTTTTCACTCTTACCAAGACAATGCAATAATTTGTATAATTTGTTCCATTATCCTTACCAGGATCTTCAAGATAGGCGATAGTTTTTTAAACTGCGAGAATTATTTAAATAACTCCCAATATAGTTTTAAATTTTCATAGTTTTCTATTAAGACTATATCGTATAGGAATATACCTACTTATCTATTTATATTGTAATTTACTCTACAAGAGGCAAGAGGTGTCAATTCAAATCATTCAAACAAGGGAGATATGGTGGCGTGGTACCCACCACAATAATGGAGACATTTGAACACGAGCGACAACCGTACTAGTACTGTTAGTACTATTACTACTGTAGCGGACCAGGGTATGTCCTAAAACTGCGACCAGAACCACCGGAGGATGGGCAGCAGCGTCCTAATAGTACACGGTGAACGTAATGCGATCCCCAAGCCGCCTGCCAAGCGTGGGGATTATGGCAACACCCCTCTCTATGAGGGAGGCCTTGCCCAACAGTGGACGTTAATTGGCTGATGATGTGTGTGTATGTGTGACAACTGTACTAAGGCACGTCTCCCTTGGTGTCAATTAATTAAGCAATGGTCAATCCGATCGGTCTTCAAATAAGTGACCGCGCTAGGCATCTACAACTGAGCGCTATAGTGAGCCGGATGACAAGTTTAATTGAAGGTCCCGGTTGGTCCCAGAACAAGAAAAGCCATGTCGACCTTCGGATGGTTTGAAAACTTTAACAGTAGGGCTGGCACTTAACCTATACTAACTATGAGTTTGTAACGACCGAAAAGCAAAGCTAAGATAAATGACGTCATCACTTAACCGGCCAACGACCCGCCCATTCAGCCAGTTATTATTCTCAACTCGTAGTATAATAATGTCCTAAACCTAATTAATCTTATCAATTGGAACGGTCGCTTTACTCATTTTAAAATTTGAATATTTTGAACAATAGTTTTCTAAACTCGTAAAGATTAAGCTAATTGTGTTTGCAATGGTATAGTGCTAAATAGAAATGTTCTATATCCGGTCAATTATAGGCGTAAATGATTTTCTTATGGCCAGGCTGTGGCCAGGAGTTGGTGCAATTTACACAATATGATTTTGTATAGGTACCTACTGTACTGTACTGCTAGTCTGTGGAATGAGTTGCTTGAATGGGTGTTCCCAGATATTTACAATCTGGGTGTCTTCAAATCACGAGTGAATCGGTTTCTTCTAGGCAAGCGTGCTCCATCGTAGACCGCATCATCGCTTAACATCAGGCGGGTTGGCGGTCAAACGCAGGCCTATTAAAATATAAAAAAAATATGAATAAAATATATATATATATAAAACATCTTTTCATTTCTGATAGTTCCTATTTTACCTCAACGTATTTTGTAGGTAACTCATCGCATTTTATTATAAAACTTTCTTATTTTATAAGTATCTGAGATAACTAGTGTGGTCATCCCTTCACTTAGGGGTTTCAACTTGATTTTTCTTACCCTCTCACATCTACTGACTAAATATAATTTCCTTGTTTTTATTAATATTATACAAGTACGAATGTACAAACGATTTGTCTATTAAAGCTATTACACATGTTTATATCCCTATTATATTATTTCTATGCCGGTTCGATTGCGCTACATTTTAGCTGCCGGAAAGCTTCCGGCTTCACAGCTTCCGGCCAAACTGACCCACGTTCATTTCTAGCGGGTGTTAAAGTGGTCAGGTGATTCAGTGTCGGTGCTTCAGGTCTAGTTTAAGTGTTTAACGGTATGAGTTACTTTACGACGATGACTGTGTTTGTTATCGGCTTACACTCATTTGCTTTCGAAGGATTCGGTTCAGCCGCTTCGCTAACTAACCCGCGGTGACCTAATATTGGATCACGGTAAAGATCGCTACACGCTCTTAGGTCATATACATAATGTTGATGTAGATCTTAAATTGACGGGTATAGAAACTATTTGGCAATGAACGAGCAATGGCCAATTAAACCAGTAACAAAACCCTCGAAAAATAAATCGTCGGTTTTGACATCAGAGGAAGGATTTGTGAAATTACTTATTAGCAAAAAATCGAACGAAATATTGTCTACACTGATAAGGAATAAAAAATCTTTACCAGTTTCTTGGTACTTTTTCACAGAGCGGGTAAGAACAAAACAAGAAAAAAGATTTCCTCACATTTGCGATATTTTTTTAGTAAATATTACTTTATTCTGATCAATGTACTTGTGAAACCGAAAAATCACTTTAAAAATTATCTAAAGTAACTAATAATTCGCGATTATCACTCTAATATTAAATTAAGCTTAAATTCGGGACGAAATCATAGATGAAATAATGTTGAAGTATTACTATTTATTAAGATTAAATTGTTATAGTTATGATTTTACTTCGTTACCTAGTCGATTAATACGAAATTAATGTGAAACTTATCACGAATACATAAAATTTTAATATTATTAACCGAGATTATTTTATAATGTAATACAATCAATTAATATTTATTTGAGCGTGAAATTAAAAGAATATTGAGCATTGAAATTCACGGACTATAAAGTTTTTAATTTACAATATTCGACAAGCGAAGAAATCGAATTAAATAGTATATTTTGTTTATGAAAACTTATGTGTAGGTGAAATATTACTTCTCACAAAATACAAATGATCTTAAATTCTGTTCTACATAACCACAGAGGCGAGTTTTGAATGTAATGTAAAAAAAAAGTATCGCATCTGTCGCGTCATTGTACAATTTTCATAAACGTATGGTGGAATTTTATTGTTGGTTATTACGTCTTCGTCAGCATGCTTCGAGTTCATATAAGCAAGTGTACGTATTATAAGGTGAAACGTAAATTTTTATTTATTTTTTATGCTTTACGTGGCAAACAAGCAGACGGGTGCCTGATGGTAAGCGAATACCGTTGCCTATAGATACCTGTAACACCAGGGGCATCACAGATACGTTGCCGACCGTTAAAGACTCTATTAAATGACTATTTTATATGAAGTGTGTTTTTGTGTGTAAAATTTGTTTAATTTAATGATTTTATATTTTATGTCTGTTTGTCTATCGTTATAATTCTAATATTATTTTGTACAAAATTAATTTAATGTTATTTCATAAGGTGACTTACACTATTGCATTAGGCTATCCTGTAATAATAGTTGTAATTTTGATAAATAAATAAATAAAAAAACAGCTCTTTTGAAGAACCCCATATTAAGGCTACTCGAAAATGCCGCAGGTTGATTTTTTATTCAAATATTATAAAAACCTCTTATAAAGTCTTCACCACTTCAACTGGGTATGACTTGGTCTTGGCCATGACCTCTGATCAAATAAACAATACAGATGGATTACGGCGTACTGCCAAAGTGAAGTTAAAATCGCTTCCAAAACTACGTGAATTCCCAGTATAAATACACGACGCACGCACATATTATACGCATTCAAAACTACGTTAATATCATACTGAAAACATCAAACGACTACGCACACATATTTGAAAAGGTTGCTTCACTTTTCGTGTTCCTAGTAATCCATCTGCCATTTTTTTTTAAATCTAAAGCCATGACCTATTTTGCTTGATTTTGACTTGTTTGACGATATATTTGAAACTACATACGTTACAAAGAGCTTGAAATTATAATATTATAAATGTTCAATGTCCGAGTGTTAATATCTATTTAAGTATGTATTTAAAAGTATATATATGTATGTATATCAGTCTCTGGCAGCCATATAACAAGCTTTACTTAGTTTGGGGTCAGATGACCGTGTGTGCAAAAATGTCCCAGATATTTATTTATTTATAATTAAATACTTATTATATAATTAAATAAATGTAACTAAATACTTGACACACGATGTGAGACGCCAAAATCAAGAAGAAGAAAATAACACACAATAATAATAATAATGGTGTTTTTTTGACATGGCAGTTTGAATTACTTTACATCACTAGGGAGGAAAAGTGATATTTTCCGCCTGCATTTTGAGTCGTATATGAGCCACATACCGAGCGCTAGCTGTGGCACTAGTAATGAAAAATAATAATATTTGTTAAACACCTATGATAATCTCTTGCATAGGTAAGCTATGCTGAGAGCCTGAAACTGCAATAAAACGTCGCACAAAAAAATAATTGCAAAAAGGAACATGGTAGAAAATACCCAGCCTCAAAATCTTCCAAATAATTTATTGCAATTCAAATGGTCTCACATTAGTGTCATCGAATGAATAAATGAATGATCGAGCGTCTGACGATGAGACGACCGTCAGTGGTGTCAAATTTGATATTTAAATGCGGCCAAGTGGCGGTCTCGGACGGTGAACCGGCTCCAGACGACTTATTATTTTAAACGCCGATTTTCAGGGTCAAGCATTGAAACGATGACGCATTAGCATCAATACTTTTTACCCAAATGGTTTTCGGGTGCGTATTTATCTGTTCCATTATCACTTCATCCCTTTTCGTTTAGGTTCATCTCTACTTCATATCTGAAGTGTCATACGCAACATAATATCAATGCATACGCATTTTTTGGTTTTCTTTTATTAGTACTGAGATACAATACCTATAGAGCCACAATCTGAAAGTAAAAACAGTCAAAAAACGTCCGAACGTCGTTGTACAAGCTTAGACATCAATTATATAGTTAACAATACCACATTTACTTTAGACGTTATGTCACTTGCATAGTGTTCAACGTCGCTTGTCGGATAAGGCATTGTAGCACTGGCATCGCGCGGCGTTGTAGTCGGATAGCGGTTGCCTTACAACTAACCAAAAAGTCAGCGTAATGCGTAGCGTGCGCCGAGTTTTGGTTCGTTTTTTTTTTGGCACGATTGTGACACATTAGGTATTGTATCGCGATGTTTAGTAGTAATAATATACTTACGCTTTAGAATTACAATTTTTTCAAATGGCGAGCAAGACGTTCACTTAAAGGCAAACGCGACGCCTGTCTTAGTTTGAAAATATCTGCCCAGTATATGAACATCCAAATCTTACGCAGTACTAGACAGACTTCGTCGTTTTGAGATGTCTCTAGTTAAATCTCATTTTACATTAATTTCAAAGGTAACATTTCCTGGAACTTTTAAATTCCAGAATTGACGCAGCTCTCACGGCTCGTGGGTAGTTCTATTACAAGGGGTCTTTCAGGTGGTTCAGAAAATTCGACAGGCTATATGAATATATTTCCTCATCCTTGAGTCATACTCCTCATCTCAGAGGCTTATGACCATCACAATTAGTATCTATATAATGATCTGCCAACGTCTTCTATTAAACTCTTTAAAAAAAAACTATTATTTTGTACACAAACAAACAACAACAATTTTTGTAACATTACCTTTCCCCATAATAATGTACAAACTACAAAGTCCAGACAAGTCAATGGACGGACTTAATAAAAAAGGCTGCATTTTATCGGCTTTTTGTAAGACCGTGTATAAGATACATTCTAGTAAATGTCAGGAGTAGTTTACATAAGTAAGTGAGCCATATCTAGTGCTCAGTTATTAAAATAAAATATTACAAGCAAAAAGGGCGCTTGGAGGATTAAATTAAGTAAGTTGATAAAACTTGCAATGTATTAAAATGCATTCTGTGAATATATTTAAATGTGAACTTGGATGGAACTTGAGTGAGTTCGGTAGAAAATTGCTAGCTTAGAATAGAATACTTACTTTTATTGTGGAATTAATACTGTACAATATAGTGCTTTGACAGTTATAACTCTAATTTTCTCTATAGGTCGGTTTCTTAAACAAAATAAACCATGAATTAAGACGAAATGGACTTTGCTTGAACTGGAATTGTTGAACTTGAAAGTATTTAATACTAATCATTGACTTGGAATACATACATACTAAGCCATTGTCTAAATATATATGAAGGCAGGAGCCAAATAAAAAAAGAACTAGGCATAAAACTGATAATTAAATACGGAAATAAGGATTAAAATGGTGTAAATAAGGAAGAAAGACAGAAAAATTCTTATTCTCTTTAAAAAAGGGAAAGCCGCTGATAAAACTGCTGGACACAGCTATAGGAATAATTATGTTAATAAAGTAGGTATGTTAGCCGCGATGTCTATTTATGCAACATGCAAGGCGTGGCATGTGATCTAACAAGTTTTAGGCGCGCACCTTGCCATACGTCTTCACTATTTAAAGCTTTGGATGGATCTAAAAAGTACCGTAGTATCACGACATATAAGTCGACACCGGGCCTAAACGATGAAACTATGACTGCCACGATTGGATTTACATGAGAACCCTAAGTATATCGTGCTTTTTTATTTACCTACTTAATTACTTATCCGAAAATATTTTCGTCGCACGGCTTTCTAGTTGAATAATTATGAACCGACTTCAAAAAAGGAGGAAGGTTTTTAATTCGGCCTGTATTTTTAATTATATAAATAAAAAGTCACAGTCAAATTTATGTAAAGTATATAGTTGAGAATGTTAGGGTCAAGTTCGAATCATGCCTAATTAAACTTTAGAATAGATTTAAGACCAACCCTACAATCGCGAAATATAAAATTAGCTGTTCCATATGATTTGTCGAGTGTCTAGACATTTCCTATGGAAATGGTTTTTTTTTTCCGCGATTTTGGGTTGGTCACATAGTAAAAGTTGTTCATAATGATGAGTACAATAACCTCTTTTCGGCTTAGTACAGTCTATATGCGTAACCCTGTATATCGCTTGCCGACTAACATTGACTCGTAAACTTAGGGCCCATTTTTCAATCCCCAGTTAAAGAATCACGATGTATTCCATTGATAGCATGATTTCGATGATGTTATCTGCGGAGTAAAACCATAAATTTATTGGACAGATAAATTAATTCATTTGTTAAATATTTGAGCGTTTAACTGCGGATTGAAAAACGGCCCTTAGGGCCGGTTTTTAAAACAAATATTTCATAATATTAGATTATGCCCTAAGGGAATGCTAAGGGTAAGCAGTGTCTTACGACGCGGGCAGCATATTGAATCTTGAGCGTAACGAGGGACTGTAGAGTTATATAGAGTCCTGAGTGAAGCGAGGTGTTTAAGCTGTCCAAGATGGAGACAGGCTTTATTCCTGAGGAGCATACTCTACTTTTGAAACCTTCTGCGAGTGTGACAATAAACCAAAAACCGTCTTTTGTTTCACATTATTTGGGAACGCACTTTTTTGAGTTCTGCTTATGCTGACCAGCTAGATTTTCGAAAAATCCTCTTTACAATGCCATATGGGCATTTTTTTACAACCACGAGTTTCCACACAGATTCGACATTCCAAATTCAAATCAATTTAACTAGGGAGTTTCATACAACTTTATATCCCTTAAGAGATAATACTTACTTTACGTTGAGGTTGCATGATATATAATTTGACATTGTCGAGCAGGTGGTGTGAAAAAAATATATAAAACCACTCGAATTTTGAATAATAAAATAATGTACCGACTTCATTTGTTTTAGGTTGGCGCCAATTCCCATAAAATATCGTGTTCAGGCAGAAATTCATATAATATAATAACAAATGCAATCTATTTTATTGTTTAGAAATAAGGGAGAAAGTAAAATAACCCGCTATAGCTATTCAGCAGAAACTATTCAATTTTTTTTGTTTAAAGTTATAATTTATAACATTGATGCCATGTGATTATTCAAACGATAGCGTAATTGAGTCTCCAGTCGATACGTTTGTATTTTTAGCTAGTCTTTCAAAATATGTAGGCAGGAATGAAATCCTATAAGAATATTAATGTGTATTCGCAAAATATAACATAGGCAGTGTAAGTTTCGCACAACTTTGACAACTTTATAACATGTGTTACACTTTTTACACGAGATACATAAATTGTACCTGACAACGAGATTTCGACGAATAGGTATTTCCAAGCTAGCTAGTTAGGTTTTTTAAATATTGCCTAAAAGCTGCCTGGTGGTAAGCAGCCACCGTCACATTTGGATACTTGTAACACCAGAGGCATCACAAATATGTTGTCGACCCTTTAATACTCTATAAATTCGCCTTTTGAAGAACCCCACGTTGTAGCTTCTCGGAAACACCGCGGAAGGTAACTCATTCCACATTTTGCAGGTATGTGAGATCGTGTGAAATGCACAGTGTACGGTTGCTGCTGATCTATGATATGTGGATGAGGTTTCAGGTGGTTTTTAGGGTCTTTACCCAAAGGGTAAAACGTGACCCTATTACTAAGACTCCGCTATCCGTCAGTCTGTCTGTCTGTCTGTCTCTCTGTCGGTCTGTCCGTCTGGCTCTCTGTCACCAGTCTGTATCTCATGAACTGTAGTTAGACAGTTTAAATTTTCACAAATTATGTATTTCTATTATGGAAACTGACGTGGCAAAAAGTTGGTCCCCCCCTAAACTATACGACATAGAAACTTGTAACTTACAACACCTACAGAGAGCATAGGTCATATTTAAAACCATTTCAAACATCGGATTATGACTTTTTGAGTAACAGCGATAAAAATGTATGTTTTCATATTTATCGGGACTTATCGCGCACTATTAAATATAGGTAAAATAAAAATAAAAAAGAAGAGTTGATGAGAGAGAAGTTAATGATAAAAATGTAATAAATTTAAGGCGTACTAGCACAAAGGTCATTGACCTTTTTGCAATATGGTCTAAAAAATTATGTTTACCAATCAGTTTTCTCTATGTTTAAACTATAAAAAAGTATGTTATGTCGGGATGATAGATCTCTGAAATTTGGCTAAGACCACAGAGCTTCGTTCGTTCGAATTTTTCTATAGTTATCAATTTCTGAACTATGACTACAATTATATGGCTGTGGTTACGGAACTCTGCCATATGAGTGTCTCGACACGCTCTTGGCCAGTTATTTAAATTGTTAATTATGCATAGACAAAACTTCAAATTCTTCTACTTCACTTGTTTTATTAAACCTAGCACTTATTACTTAGCACTGATTACGCTAATCCTTACTAATGCAACAAAATCCTCTTTTACGTCTGTTTTATTAATACTAACAATAATTTATGCTATAGATAGCAATGTATCTTATTAGTTACAGAACAAAAAAAAATATATTTAAACACCCCGGCAAACAAGCAGACGGGCCGCCTGGTAGTAATCATTCACCGTCGCCTATATGGATAAGTCTTGTAACACCAGGGATCACAAAAACGTTGTAATTAGGGACCAACGTACTAACTTCAGTGGGCCAAATGACGACATTTGTTTTTAGGGTTCCGTACCCAAAGGATGTAAACGGCAGACCCTTTTACTAAGCCTACGCTGTCTGTCTGTCTGGTTTTTTGAACCAGTGCCCTGAATGAAAGCCAGTTGAAATTTTGACAGAAAACGCTATGTTACAGCGAATTAACTAAGAATAATGATAAAGTCAAAAATTTAATACTAAAGGGTAATTCTTATTTTCAATACAATTCATTACTTATCCAGAATATTGTGTCATCATCGAAAAAGAATTGACTGTATTTTTGCAAATGGCTAGAAACTGGGTGCGCAGAGGCACAATCAAGCAGCATCAAAAAAAAATATTGTTGGTAGAAAAACTGAATTGTTGTTATACACGAATTATCTTTAATTCTTTACCTAACTTAAACTTTGTCTTGGACAAATAACGTTGGCTAGTCTATGCTATCATTAAGCCTTGTACACACCGACTGTTCTTTAATTTAAAACAACATGGATAACGAAATTACTATGTCACTTCGCATGAATTAAGCGTTTATTTTGTTGACACGTCGATTCTCGTGACAGCTCGTCTGTCAATAGTCTAATAATGAGATGTGTACATGGTTTGTTCCTTACACAGAATGGTAAAAGTAAACTTTTTTTTGACTACTCCCGAAGGAAATAATGGTGTAGTATACATTATATTATAATTTGTTAAAAACGTCTCTGAACTAGGCTCTTATTCTATTGTAGTAATGAAAAACTAAAAGTAAAACAATAAATATATTGTATGGTAAATATTATAGGGCTACCTGCCTAGACGAGCCTGTTTTAGTGTCAAAACGGAATACCTACCTTCATATAATGGTTTGGCATAACGCGCACGTTAGACTAATAAGGAAGCTTTCATGTGTACACGCGTTCCACGCAAAAATCGCTCCATTCTCGAACTTATCTCAAGAACACTAAAGTTTTCATAAAAGCAAACAGAATTTTGCCAATATATACGCTATGTGCGAGAGAAAGTGAGAGAGAAGATGGTTAACAATTAAACAAATGAAATTTTAAGAGCGATTGAAACAAAAACCAGATTAAAATTAGCTCAATACGAGGAGAACGCATCGGCTGCTTCTGTAATGTGAACGGGGCATAAAATATCGGTAGTCGCCGCCACCATAGTCTCGCAGACGCTCTGGCGTTTTAAGCCGCGCAAAAAGAACGCGAGAATCTGCAAAAAAAAACTACGCTAGCCCGAGTACCGTCGGAACTCAAGTACATCGCACAATGGAAAATCAGAATATTTACTTCCATTTCTCACGTTTTCATCAGTATAATTCTGGTACGTAAATAAGTGTACTTACCATGTGCTTTCAATCAAAAAAGGCACGAAAATAAAGTTCAAAGATTCCGTTACAAACAAACATACATGCATACATACCAAGCTAATAAAAGCGTGTTAAAAATCACCACAATTGCTGTACCGTCAATAAATTTATTTTTAATTAATAACTTGTTTCTGATAGTTATGCCCATGTTTTTATAACTGATTTCAAGTACTTAGGCCTTTTAATTAATATTGGCATAAAATGTGACAACTTAAAAACTAAACGTGAATTGGCTACTTGTTTGTTTTATGATTAGGTAGCCCGTGTATGTAGCAATGAGTTTCAAATAGTTTCAATAGGTATGGAACCTCATTTTTACACTAAACATTGCACTTGTTGTTAGGCCTCTTTCCGCTAGTGGGTTTCAACAAGATTAAAACAACAACAAAAACTCGTATCTGACATGATTCACTTTCGGTTTTGCTGTGACACCGAAGCTTTTCATTAAATATTGTTTCGCAGGCTTCGTAGGGACAGATAAAATGTAATTCGGTTTACCATAGAAATAGATATACGTGGGCTGTTCCAAAAATTGTTAGTGAAATGAAAAATAGTTGATATATGTTTTTTTTATTCAATAATGAAATTGCGTGCTGGATGGTGAAAACTGCCTGTGTTCCAATCTTCAGTCAGCCTGAATCTCTCGATGTGTAATGTGTCTAATCTCCCGCAATAGCTACTCTACCTATTGATGACATTTTCATGAGTTACTGCAGTTTTAGGTCGGCCGGGTCATTGTTTAAGTTCTCTCGACCACGTTTAAATTCACTACCCCAATAATTAACTGTTGCTAACGCAGGAGCAGACTCCCCAAATGTAGCTTGTAAATTTTTGTGAGATTCCTTGAAGGTTAACCCTCGATTATAATCATAAAAAAATCATAGTACGAAAAGCTTCCCGCGAGACGTCCATAGTTGCAAACAAAAGAAGAGTGACAGATATCTTTAAAATTATTTTAAAAAAGTACACAGAGGTGGCTAATGATTTTCACCAAAAAGATTTGCATTAATATTTGCCGTGTATTCAAAATAGTAGATTTGGAAGAGCTGGATGTTTTAGCGCATGTATATTCTATGGTGCTTCTTAATAGTGTTTTTAGATACAAATAAAATAGCGCCTTCTAGTGATACAAACCAAAAGAAGGGCCCTGAAAAGTTCTCATTGGAATTAATGTCAAAGTGCGCAAATTAAATAAGAATTTAAAGTCCAGTGTTTATATTGATGATAAAAACTACATGAATATCTCGTGCAAATATTACTGAATAACTTCATCCCGGTTAACTATTATCAACATTATCTTATTCAAACATCTCTGTTTCTATAAGGAAATTATTATTGCAAAATCATTAAATTGAGACCGTATTACTTAACCCCTGCGCAAACATCATAATCGGTGTTGACACAGGTGATAACTTTTGTCCTAAGTATTTAATCTTATCAATGTGGTACATTTTTTCCGACCGCGGCTGAACAAAGGATTTATTCATTTGGATAAAACTTAAGTAAAACAATTGCGAGTGAATTTAAATATTAACAGTGAATGATACGGAAAACGGGATTTGATTTCAAAAATTGTTTTCTCTTGGGACTACTCTTACCTGTACATTTTTTAACAGGCTCGTGTTGTATGAAAAAAAAATATGCATGGATTTTGAATTCCGTTGCATTGGGATTGTTGGTGAGACGTTCGAATTGATTTAAGATTTTCTAGAATAATTGAAAAACCAACATTTTACAATTGTCAGATAGTGCAACACACAACAACAAACAAACAAAGAGGGGGTCTCATACAAATTTCACTAAAATTGGTTAAGTAGTCAAAATAACTAAAATATTCGGTTACTTGTACAACCTTATTATATCTTTAACAAAAATAGAAATTGCATATTTTGATAATTTTGAAGTAGTAGGGTTTATAAATTTATAACTATTATATTTTGTGGTACGGAAACCTCAGTGCGAGAGCCCGACTCGCACTTGGCGGGTTTATCTTTCTGATCTGAGCATAAAACCCCCAATGCGAATAGATGCGATTGGCACGGAGCCGAGGTGAACAGCATAATCAATGAGAGACCGTGAAGTGGATTATGGGCGATGATTATAATAAAATAATGCACACTAGAAAACATAAACAAACAGGATTTATGTCTCCAAAGCGCAGTTAGCAGGTAGTCATGTAAATAATAGGGCATCGGTTCGAGGTAAAGGTCAGAGGGCGACGACACTGAAGGGACAATTCGCTGACCTATTAATAGAACGGGTGAAGACCGTTTGTTTACAAGTATGCCTTTTTAATGCGAGGCATGTTCAGTTGTACTAGTGTACCTACTACTTATCACGCTAACATAAAAAAAACTAAATTTTGAGTCTAAATTTGGTAATGTGTTTAGCCACACTCAACTCCGTATAGACTGAACCAATTTGGATTAAATTTAGTACGGGAGAAGCCTATATCCTGGATTAATACATTTCATCATCATCACCAGCCAGAAGACGTCCTCTGCTGAACATAGGCCCCCTTAAAATCCTTTAAAATCCGTACTGAACGACTTCCTGCCATCTGCATCCACTGGATGCCCGCGATTCCTACAATGTCGTCGGTCCATCTAGTAGGAGGCCTACCTACGCTGCGCCTTCCGGTTCTTGGTCTCCACTCAAGAATCTTTCTGCCCCATCGGTAATCAGTTCTTCGAGCGATGTCACCTGCTCATTGCCACTTCAACTTGCAAATTTTAATGGCTATATCGGTGACTCTGGTTCTT
The DNA here is from genome assembly GCA_949125355.1 of Agriopis leucophaearia. Lineage (NCBI taxonomy): Eukaryota > Metazoa > Arthropoda > Insecta > Lepidoptera > Geometridae > Agriopis > Agriopis leucophaearia. Next base: position 9,271,821 of record OX421261.1, read on the forward strand.
TGGCGAATATCCATGTTTCGGATTATATCGCGCAAAGAAACTCCGAGCATTCGTGCCTCCGTTGCCCGTGGTGTGACTCTGAGTTTTTCCAAAAGATCATCAGTTAAGAACCACATTTCAGGTTATATAACAACAGTTATATAACATGCTCTAGGTCATAGGACACTTACCTCGAAAAAAATACGGTTCTCATAGGATAGCGGGTGAATTCACCCATTATCATCATTATCAGACTTTCATGTTCCCACTGCCGGGACACAGGCCTTCTCTCAGAGAGAGAGAGAGAGAGATGGGCCCTCATCCACCATGCTTGCCCAGTGTATGTTGGTGAATGTCATACGCCTTTGCACTTTTAAGGTTCTTGGATATACCGGTTTCCTCACGATGTTTTCCTTCACCGTTTTTGAGTGAAGGCATTGAAATAGTACATAATTTATGTAGGTACTAAATATTAGGTCATTGGTGCAGAGCAGACAATTGAACCGGGTGCCGCAAGACTCATGCGCACATGATACCCCTCTGCCATCATCGTTCATAATATGTTATTACTTGGATAGGTTCAAAAAGTATTAATTCTGCTTTTTTAATCTGTACAGCTCAAGGAATGTACGGATCAATTGGTATTTTCAAGGTCAGAGTGAATAAGGTATCTTCTAAATCTGTGTGCTTCATCTTCGAACACATCGTCGCTTACCAAAAGGCGAATTGGTGGTCAAACGCAAACTCAAAAGTGATTAAAAAAAAACATTCAAAAATTGCTAGAGATCTATCTCTCTCGTCAGTTCATTCATATTTTCGGGGCGCGGCGCTTGCGCATGTTTACGCTAAAACGTCGATCCGATAGGTAATCGACACATTAATCGAGGTTTTTAACCGGTGGTTAATGGATTTCAATTTATGCTGATGATAATTTGATATCTTTGATTACTCGAGATTTATTGAGTTACTTATTGAGTAGATCAATTCTAAATATGACGTTTCAAAGAACATGTTTAATTTTATGAGGTTGTCCACGTAGTAAAAGAACATTAATTAAATTTACAAATCAAGTATAAACTAAATTTGGATACCAAAAATATATAAATCATCCTAATATTCATAGCCCGTGACTTTGTACGCGTAGAGTTTCATATAAACTTTAAACTCTACCATTAATACGGCCCTTTCTAAAAATCCTTTCTTAGTGGACCTCTACGAGTCATAAGGAATCTACCTGCCACATTTCAACTTCGTAGGTCAAGTAGTGTCCGATATTTTGTGATGAGTTTGTCAATCAGTGTCAGAGTCAGTCAAATCAAATATTTCGCGTGTTTCACAATTTGACACGCATTGATTGCGTGTATCAAATTGTGGATTGAGAATGTACACAAAATACAACTAAATGTTTTTGAAATTATGAGCAGGTGCTCATAATATGTATTAAAAAAAACACGTACCGTTTTCCTGATTATAAATGGTGGTCATGACATGAATATAATTATATTTATAATAGATATTTTTGTATCGGAATAGGTGGTAAAACTGGAAAAGCAGAGGCACAAATATATAGGTGAATGAATATAATGAAGCGAAACTTCAAATATCGTTTGCAATTATCGCAATATTACTTCATGAAAGCGTAGCCTTCTAATTGCAACTAAATGAACGCGCGGTCAATGGTGAAACAATAGAGTTTCCATAACAATGGCTACAGTCGAAGCCTGTCTAATAAATGTGTCGGGAAATGTAAGTGTCCGTAATTAGACGCGTGCTGTTTGTCTTACTGTACGTAATGATTGTATGAGGAATTTCCTAAGACAGTGGAAACAGTGCTAACGGTCTGACCACATAGTTATTATACGAAAAATAGCTGCACCCTGCGTTTTCACCAGCGTGATGATGAAAAATACTTTACGACCTATTTGTATTAGAGCTTTAATATATTTAATTGATCGACCTATTTACGACTCATAAATATACTTACATAAAAATCTGTCGAGCCGTTTCGGAAGAGTGCGAACACAAACTGTGACACGAGATTTTTTATATGTATATATAGATAGCATAATCGACAACAACTGCCGTCATTTTTAACCGACTTCCAAAAAGGAGGAGGTTATTCGACTGTTTTTTTTTTTTTTTTATGTTTGTTACCTCAGAACTTTCGACTGGGTGAACCGATTTTGATGATTATTTTTTTATATTTAAAAGCTGGTACTTCCTGTTTGGTTCCATTGGGTCCAGTTCTGTCATTTTTATGAAGTCGATTTTTTTATTATTTATATTACGAATAACAAAAGAATCTTCAAAATCGGTTCACCCAGTCAAAAGTTCTGAGGTAACAAACATAAAAAAAATAAAAATATAGTTGAATTGATAACCTCCTCCTTTTAGGAAGTCAGTTAAATTTTTTTTATTTTTTTTTATTCTAGAATAGGCTTGCGCTTGGCCGCCAACTCGCCTCACCTTTTTTTTGTAACAAAATTCTTCTTAATAATTGTAATACATGGTGCCGTCACATATTTATATTCCTAGTGGAGGTGATTGATACTTTGGGTATCCAAACTAGGAAAACCACTGACATGGCATACTAATACCATCCTGAATTGTTTTTTTTTTTAATTATCAAATATGCTTGCCCTAGGCCACCAACTCGCCTGATGGTTGATCATGCGACGTTTAAACATTAACTTTATTTAAAACTAGCCGTCCGCCCCGGCTTCGCACGAGTGTAAGCTCGGCCTTCGGCCTCGCTACAAATTATAATATAGCCTATGTCACCCGGGGATAGTGTAGCTTCCCAACAGTGAAAGAATTTTTCAAATCGGTTCAGTAGTTTCGGAGCCTATTCATTACAAACATACAAACATACAAAAATAGGTACAAATCTTTCCTCTTTATAATATTAGTGTAGATAATAAAAACGAAAGGAAATGAACAAGGAAAATAAAACGTTATAAAACTGTAGAAATATTAGTAGTGTGGTGACATTTCCATGCAGTTATATCTCATAGTTATGAAGTTGAGCTGTTGCGACATTGCCCAGTAATGAATTTTTAATATATTTGGGAACATGGGAGTGCTTGTGTGTTAAATGTGAATATCCTCAATTTATTATTAATAAATTTTGCAGGTTAGGTTAGTGTTTTAGATCTGGAATTAGGATAAGATTATTAATAATAAAACAAACTTGCCTGCACGTGAAGTTCTATCATAATTATGCGAGCTGCTCAATTCAAAACGATTAATAATTATTTCTGTAGATTCATAGCTTTGCTTAAGTAGCCAGTTTTGGGGAGATTTTTTGCAGGGATGTCGAGTCTTTATCATGCTTGTAGAGAGTCTCGGAAGCAACACGAAAAGACGTTTCATTTCATTTTATCACTTATCAGGTGCACGACCTTGTTCACGAACACTTAACTAATACTAATTTACTAATATGTATTACACTTCGATACTCGAGACAATAGTACGAGACAATAGTTGAGGCGACATTAAGCTTTCACGTTACTGCCAAAGCTATCTCCTGATTTTCTTGATAGAGTTTAAAGTGCGAGGTGTCGCAAGATAAGTCTTTATGATTATTGTCATAGTACATTTTACATTCGACTTTTTGTGTTTATCTTGGTAGTACACATATTATAATTCTTAGTTCTTAAGTATCACTCGTTCTAGATAAAAGAAAACGAGATAAAGTTTAATGTAAGCTTGATAGCCGCATGACTAGAATAAATTGAGTACCGAAAATCGCCGTATCGGATCGTCTTCGAATTAAATTTGTCCGCTGCACAGCTCGCACTGTAATTGAATTTTATTAAATTGAACCTTTAAATGAGGATTTAGCTAAATTAGTTTCTGATACTGGGATATTTAAAACAGCAATGCTAATATAGGAACGGAATAATAAATTTGGAACTTTAAAAAAAAACGTTACAATATTAAAGAATTGAGTAAATCCTCCTCAGAGTAATACATGAAGGTTTTATCAATCCTCTTTCGTGCGTGATTGTTGTTCATATCATTATGATTTTTTTAAAATATTTTAATAGGTTTTTGTTTGACCGCCAACTCGCCTGATGTAAAGTGACGACGCAGTCTGTGATGGAGCACGCTTGCATAGAAGAAACCGATTCTCTCGTGATTTGAAGACACCTAGATTGTAACTATCTGGAAACACCCATTCAGTTACAACTACCAACATTTTTTGTTGGTCGACAGTCACTTTTGATCATAAATATACTTCGATTAAAAATACGGTAGTAGTAACCCATTCTACAGATAATATGTTGGTTCGTAGCTAAAGCTATTAAAAAGGTTAACTTGTTTGCTATCCAGTCGCCACGCCCACAAATAATCTATGGAAGTTTGGACACCAATCACCGTATCGACTGAGGTAACGCTCGATGCGTCACAGATAAAAAATATACTTACCGGCGTTTATGTTCTACACATTCACACACATTCTACAAAATATCTAATTTTATATTATATCATAAATGTAATAGCTGTTACTTCACCTTTAAAACTGTTTTTCTGACGAATTTCTTGTGTATTTCCGCCGCTACGTTGTTTTAATTACAATAAAAAAATTAGTGTAAATTATTTTACCTCATGGCCGAACACCAAGCGCTCGAAGAGTCAAAAGGATGACTCGTGAAGAAGCAAAACACGTGTCGACAAAGTGCACTAAGGGAACGGGTTGTTGATTTCATTAACATTTAAATTAATTAATATTCATAGTCATTGGACATTAATGCTGAAAGTTTCAGTTATAAAAATAAACATTACAAATTATGATAACGGTTAATAAGGTGAATTTTCTTTTATGTAATTAATTTTTATATCAGGTTAGGCTAAAATAGCATCATTAATTAATATCTATAGGGTAAAATAATTTATCTCAAATTTCTTATTGCACTTAAAGCGTCACACACACATAGAGATTAGACACTAGAGATTCTTCAGAAAATCTTTTTCATAGGTATAATGTGATCGTTGTGTGACCAACGTTGTCGGGACTGAGACAACACGCAGTTGTCTCGGGAGGAGCCATAGCGCAGTGCTGAGGGCTCCGGTGCGTTCCTCTGGAGATCCCGGAGCCCTCTTGTCAAGCACTAAGGCTGGTCACCGGGGGGGTTTTAGTGGGTCCAATCCCACATAACCTGGCTGCACCCCAATGCAGCCGGGTATCTTTGGAAGATTTCCCCCTCGAAAACAAAAAAAAAAAAAAAAAAGGTATAATGTGATGGGGAGCTATTTACACGCCCACCAAAAAACTTTTCATACTAAATGTCCTAACACACAAAAATTCTAATGGTAAAAATATGCTAAGTAGAAAAGAATATATCTTAAGCGGAAATATTTGTTCGATTAAAAGAATACTATCTATTTACGAGACGTTAGCTATCTAACGAAGTCTAATTTTATAACAAAGACTAAGTAATATAAGTAGTCATTTCGGAAGTGCAACTAAATATGTAAAAATTATGCAACCTCGCATTCCCCCTTTTAAGAGTTTCTAATCAGTAAGATCTACCCCTTGCATCTATGCAATAGAAAGCTTCAAAGCCGCAGCATTTTAATCTTAAACTAATGCATTATAAATAATTTACATAACGTCTTTTTAGTCTTGCTTCAAATGTCGATACAAGATATTTTAAATGTAAATTTTGTCTTTAAAATACTTAAAATTTTGCCGTCCGCTACTCGGTAATGTTTAAAATATGCATAAGGGACTTTTTAATTATAATCTCTTATTATGTATTCGTGTCATTTAATCCGTTGAATCTTGGGGCATGAATAATTTAGTAAATTTTAATTCGATCCTGGTGATAGCATTTCAAGATATTTAGCTATAAATAAGTATTGTATGTTGAGGTAATAATATTATTTACGGTGCAAGAGCAGTCGATGGATCTCTTCTAGTGCTTCTTTCGATGCTTAAAGTTAACTCAGCCCCTAAATCTCATACTTAACAATAATAATTTTATTCAACCAGAAATAGTTTTTTTTCTAATAGTTTGTCCTTAATTTAGGAATAGAGATTTTATCCCTATTCTATATAATTATATAACAAACAACAAATTCGAGATCAAACAATTTAAAATGCGGTCAAACGTGAGCCTTATTTACTAAACATTTACAGGCGCCTTAGTAAATTTTTGTTGTGCCTATTTTTGACCGTCAAATCACCTGTTGGATGTCTTTGATGGAGCACGTTTGTCTAAAAGTAAAAGATTAATTCGTGACTTAAGGGACCTCTATTCGTCTGCAGCTTTCTCGCTCGCACATTTGTACATTATTGACGATATAAAATTACTGAATGTGAATTTACAAAAAGTGACACACTCAAGTTTTGCTGACTATCATAACATTATAAACAAAAAATGTTTCGTTTCGATATCTTTTAATTTGACGGAGTGAAATGGTAACAAGTGATTTTCTTGTTACCGCACATTTCCCGTAATAACAAGTATCATATTATAATATCACAGTGTGGATTGAAGGGCAATTTAATGTTTCCAGTGAAATTAGAGGGAATAAAGCTGCATGAGGGTGAGAGGCATAGTGCGTTGCCGTGCAAGGTTTTTTGAACTATTGAAGTTCTAAACTTATTATCAGGTGAATGACTTGCTCTCCTGGAAAGTTGCATAAAAAAAACAAGGCCTTCCACCTTTGTAAATAAACCGGCCTAGTGCGAGTTGGGCTCGCGCGTTGAGCATTCCGTACCACGACGAAATACGAAAAGTAGTGCAAAAATACAACATCACGCCCAGGCGGTCACCAATCCAAGTATCAACCACGCCCAACGTTGCATAACTTGGTGGTGAACAAAAATTTGTCACCGACCTGCACCTGTCCAATACTTATTATTTGTTGTTTTACTTAGAGTTGTACTATTATCATGCCAAGATTAGCGCTTGTTTTTATACTAGAGTAAATACGTTTAAAAAGTTTGTGGTATGGGGGGGACCCTCCCCATTTTAGTTTTTACTTTTTGACTTTATTATTTCTAAGGTGCCGTAACATGACATATTCAGTGAAAATTTCAACTGGCTAACTACTACGGTTAAAAGATAGGAGTGACGGACAGCCAGACATACAGCGTAGGCTTAGTAATAGGGCCCCGTTTATACCTTTTGGGTATGGAACCCAAAAAATCACTTCGATCCATTGCTCTGTAGCTGCTTGAAAGTGAAACAAAAACACTTTTACATTTATAATATTAGTACGAGTACGAGATACCAAAATTAGATACAGTTATATGATTACTTAAGGAATATTTATCGTGGTAACGCTGTGAAAAAAAAACATATATAACTGTAGTGAACAACCGTGATAATTTAAAACATAATTATCAATGTAAAAAACTGACTTCATAAAATTGACAGAACTGGACCAAATTAAAATGAGACCACACTGGAAGCACTAGCTTTCAAATAAATAAATAAAATATCAAAATCGGTTCACCCAGTCGAAAGTCCTGAGGTAACAAACATAAATAATCAGATGAACTGAGAACCTCCTCCTTTTTGGAAGTCGGTTAAAAAGGTACACCGACACATTCCACACGCCCTTCAAATGTAGTCACTAAATCCGAGTACGACCTGAAGAGTAGTGCTGTTTGGTCCTTTTTTCTCGCATCGTGTGACCCACTACTCTGGTATCCTATCAATGAGCTCGGATTATAACACGATAGCTCATTATTCAATTGGCGGTATTATGTGCAAAGTGCATTGCCCCCATACGAGTGCTCTACCGGGAAACTTAGGTATATATAAATATATACACAACGTGTTTACTAAATGTGTAGTAATACTGAAAGGCTGTACTCGTATATACTTATCATTATGAGCAACTTTTTCTTTGGGACTTAATAGAGTGAACTGGGAATGAATTTTTGAGGCCGAGTTGCCAGTACTCGTTGGTTACCGCAAAAACTGTAGTTAGTTTTGTATTGTATATTCAATTTTTTTGTTGTTGTTTATTTTGGTTTTTCAATTTATTATTTTCATGTTTCGTATTGGTATCATTGTTCTGTTTATTTAAACGGAACAGTGATACCAATCTTTCGTTCTTTCGTTGTTATTATGCTTATTATATATAATTGCTTATATATGTGTGTACGCGCACACGTATCGAGCGTGACGTCACTTGCCGGGCCCAACAGAATACCAGCGCTGGTTGTATACAACCAGCAACATGCTGAGTTGGGGTCGGTTTTTGTGACAATGTACCTGTTTACCTAATTCTATATTAATATTTCTTGTTTTATTGTTTTTTCATTGTCACAAAATAAACTTTTCTGATTTCTGATTTTCTGATTTCTAACCTGAAATCGCGAAATAAAATCAGCGGTTTCATAGAAAACGGCCATTGACACTCGACAAAATAAATAAATAAAAATCTGGATCATTTTTGCACACACGGTCATCTGACTCCAAACTAAGCAAAGCTTGTAAGATGGCTGCCAGAGACTGATTCACATATATTACATATATATTTTTAAATACATACCTATTTAATAGATATTAACACCCAGACATAGAACAACCACGAATGTTGAATGTTTGTCCTATGTGGGAATCGAGTCGATGCCCCTCAGCGCAGAAGGTAGGTTCACTACCAACTGAGCCATCAGAGCAGCCAAAAATTTATGGAACAACTGTTTTTTTTCCGCGATTTCAGCGTTGATCCTATAGTAAAAGTTGTTTGAGATGAGGAGTACATACATAGCATCAGTATTTACAAAACTTTGTTACTTGTTGTATATATATTGTGTACTAGCCGTCCGCCCCGGCTTCGCACGAGTGTAAGCTCGACCTTCGGCCTCGCTACAAAATATAATATAGCCTATGTCATCCGGGGATAGTGTAGCTTCCCAACAGTGAAAGAATTTTTCAAATCGGTTCAGTAGTTTCGGAGCCTATTCATTACAAACATACAAAAATAGGTACAAATCTTTCCTCTTTATAATATAAGGTCGGGGAAAAAGTTTCTTCGTATTTTTTAAACAAATTCAAGACATATTTTTTTCAAGTTTAATTACATTTAATTATAATATATATGTGCCATTTTGTTCGATAACTTGTTGCCATCTTGTAGGTAGTGACATGATCCCGTTGCTGTAGAATTTTTGGGACTTCTGATCAAAAAAATGCAACAAGTAGTTTTGACAGTCCTCTCTTGATGTTAATCTAACACTACCCAAAGAATTCTGAAGAGATCGGAACAGGTGGAAATCTGAGGGTGCAAGGTCAGGGCTATATGGTGGATGCATTAACACTTCCCAACCAAGCTCTCTAAATTTTTGCTGAGTGGCCAAAGATGTGTGCGGTCTGGCGTTATCATGATGAAAGACCACACTCTTTCTGTTGATCAATTCCGGCCGTTTTTTCTCAATTTCTTGTTTGAGTCTCATCTGCTGTTGGCAGTAGAGATCCGAATCGATGGTTTTGCCCGGCGGTAAAAGCTCATAATGAACGATGCCCTGCCAATCCCACCATACACACAGCATCACCTTATTACGTGTTAATCCGGGTTTCGCTACAGTCTGTGGTGCTTCACTTCCCTTTGACCATGATCGTTTGCGCACATTCTTGTCGTAGGTGATGCATTTTTCATCACCAGTGATCAATCTTTTCAAAAACGGTTCGGTTTCGTTACGTTTCAATAGAGAGTCGCAAATGAGTACACGATTCATTTGGTTTCTTTCAGTGAGCTTGTGTGGCACCCAAATATCGAGTTTTTTTGTATACCCAGTTTTTTTCAAATGGGTCAAAACTGTTTTGTGGTCAATCCCCAGTTCTTCAGCTACGTCGTAACTACTAATATGCCGATCTTGGTCCACTTTTTCAGAAATGGCATCTACTTTATCCGTAACAGGGCGACCAGAGCGAGCTGCATCTTTGACATCAAAATTCCCGGACTGAAAACGCTTGAACCAACATTGTGCTACTCTTGATGACACTGCATTAGGTCCATAAACGTCACAAATTTTATTCGCGGTTTGTGTCGCATTTTTCCCTTTTTTGTAATAAAATTTCACAATATATCGAATTTCTTCGTTAGATTCACTCATTTTATCAAACAAAAAAACAATTGAAAAATGGCGAGAAATTGCTTTTTACTTTTTGTATTCCTTTTTTAAAATATCATATTTTTAATGATATCAAAACCAGCCAGATACAAACAGTACAACCGATGAGATTTTTACTACAACTTTATACATACAAAATACGAAAAGACTTTTTCCCCGACCTATTATTAGTGTAGATATACCTACAGGACTACTTCAAAAGTTGTTTGTTTTGCACTTTTGACGCAGGTATTGAAGCCGCCTGATTACCAGTAACCCTGTAGTTGTATCATCTGCACATTGCACAGTGCGTAGGTACGACGAAAGACTACAGAAAACGTATCTGCTGTGAGAAACAAAGTCCCGAATTTTCACCACGACCAAAACAGTAAAAAAAAAAGAAAACTAAATAACGGGGCTTCATAGAAAGTTTAAATTTATATATCGCCATCTCGTATTTATGATGATGTCACCTGCCCAGTTTGGGGTATTGGGTCAATATTAGTTGGCCCCAATTTTAGAAGAAACCTATCAAAATCGGCTGAGCAGTTTAAGCTGTAAGTGAGAACACGCATAAGCCAAACAACACCTTCCTTTTGCTTTGCGCCGTTATCGGGTAAAAACACGAAGAGTTCCCAGAAAGCTATTCACCAGACTCGACAATTTAAGTTTATCACTAAAATATTTTTAATAACAAGTGTATGACGGGTAGCAAGTTACAAATTAAGTTGCAGTTTATAGCTGCGTTTAAATTTATATCGTTATATTATGACTTTATTGCCGGAGCGAGTGCGACCGCGGCCCGTGACGATGTTATCTTCGCTCTCACACTCGTCTGCGCTCCTGGTCAGCCAGTTTCAGACAAAATAATCTTTAAAATGCATGTAGAGAACTCTCACTTTTAGGTGCGTATTTAGCCAATCATTTTCTTTAATATGGGTAGGTATCAGATAGTTTATTAATCATACTAATATCATAACTGCGATAGTTTGTAAGTGTGTATATTTACCTGGACTCAACGCTGAAACTACTCAACATATTTAGAGGAAATTTGGTAAAGAGGTAGCTTATACCCTGGATTAAATAGGAAACTTATTATTTCGAAAAAAAAAATACGGTTCCTGTAGGATAACTTCAATTGCTAAACTCCGTAACAGTTGAACGAATTTTTAATAAATTTGGTACGGAGGTTGCTTATTTAGTGGATTATTAATAATCTTGGCTACTTTTCATTCCGAAATAATTTACGGACCTCGAAAGATTTTTTCTTAACTAGTCTAGGACGATCTTAACTAAATTTGGCAGGATAATAGTTTACATCATAAGAGCCAATAAATTCACCAAAGATGATGCTAACGACCGTGCGAAGTGGAAGAACCATAGTAGGAAAGCGGACCCCGGCCCGTGCCGGGACACACGCTAGGCAGAAGAATATAGTTTTCATCATAATAAAGATGAACATAGGATACTTTTCCCCCTAAAAAACGCGGAAAATAATAAATTGCGGGTCACACTGCCAGATGTAGCTAGTGTAAAAAACACTCGATGAAATCCGTAAATACAATAAAAACAACCATATTTACCTCGTCATAACCTAACTAAAACAGCCCAAACTCGAGGTAATTATTAAATAATAATAAATATCTGAGACATTATTGCACACATGGTCATCTGACCCCAAACTAAGCAAAACTTGTAATATGGTTGCCAGAGACTGATAATATAATTGATATATGAGTTCAGTTTAGCCATTGAAGAGTCCACTGACTTCCTGGGTTCCATCATCAGATTATTATGTTGGTACCAAATTTTTGTACTGTCAGTTGTATATGGTACATATACTTGCAAAATTTCAAATCGATACAACAATTAGAAGTAAGTTACATAGTTTTTTAAATAGGTGAGAAGGAAACTTATAAAAAGCTGTAAAAAGAGAATAACTTTTGCCATTAGGTCATTCACATACTTCACCATATCAGCCATCAATGTCCACTGCTGAACAAAGGCCTCCCTCTCAGAGGGATGTTGCCATAATCCCCACGCTTGGCAGGCGGCTTGGGGATCGCAGTACGTTCACCGTGTACTAATACGACGCTGCTGCCCATCCTCCGGTGGTTCTGGTCGCAGTTTTAGCACAAACCCGGGTCCATTTTTAGATCATTGCGGCACATTACAGCTGGCATCCTAATTTTTAACATAGTAAGGCATAGACGTTTTTTTAACCTACGAAAAAAGAGGAGGTTTTCTAGTTGATGCTTATTTTTTATTTATTGATAGGTTAGCCATAGTATTTAACTTTTATTCGTGGCTCTGCGGCGTTGAAGCAATAACGCACGGTAGGTAGGAAGACTATAGAGCAGTTGTTGTCATTGAATTTGAACGGATTTGACAGCTGTCACGGGTAGCTATTTCGCCTATTTATTCACAGCTATTTTGAAGTTTAAAAGTGCGGGTAGTAAGCGGCTGTAAATAATTTGTATTTTAATGACTGCCAGCCATGTTTAGCGCGGAAATTTTAAACCGATTAAATATAAATAGCCGTTCCATAATGTTCTTACATACCATGGTTTAGCCGTGATTCGCTTGATTCGGACGCAGAATATAAACATCTAAGCCTGGATTAACTTGTTACATCGCAACTCATATTGTAAAGCAAAAGTTTATCTCTCTCTTTCTATTTCTTACCCTTTAACGGCGAAATCGAATTTGATGAAATTCAGCAATGATGTAGTGCATTTGTTACTGGTTAAACCACGAGGCACAGCTAGAACATTATACGTATTCTGTGGGTACGTGAAATGTCAAAGCATGTTGTCCTTCACAGTCCAACGCAGAGACCGCAATACAAAAAATGATTTCCATACATTAAAAGTTGCAAGCGGTTGCTCAGTGAGACTTTTTGATCTGCATCAAAAAGCAGTCATAAACAAAATAAAAACATAATAATAAATTTATAGATTTTGTCTTTGAAATGTGTGGCATATGCGATTCGCGGTGCTACAAGTGTGGTTGACAACAACCAAAATGACGCTCATAGTCTCTTTAAAAAAAGGAAACAAATTAACCGGTCAAGTGCGAGTCAGGCTCGCGCACTGATGGTTTCGAGGGTGGCGAACGGAAATATGTCACTGACTTGCACTTGGCCAGAATTTATTATTTTTTGTTTTACTTTAGAGTGTGTGCTATAATCATGCAGTTTGACTCTTGTACGACTTGTACGTATTACCGTTTTTACACTATAGAGCAAATACAAATATACATTTTAAAATATTTTTTTAATAGAGTATTTTAGTTTTTACTTATTGAATTTTTATTATTATTTCTTAGTCCACCGTAACATTATATATTCTGTGAAAATTTCAACTGGCTATCTATTACGGTTCGAGAATAACGTAGGACGGGCGGACGGACAAGCAGACAGACCGACAGCGTAGGCTTAGTAACAGGGTCTCGTTTTTTGGGTACTGAACCCTAAAAATGATGCACTACACCCATAGACCTAAAATTTTTACATCCTAAATCTATGACTAAACCTTACTTTTAACTCAAAAGTCATATTCGTGCTAACACGCCAATATCGGCACAACCGAAATGACATTAAAAGTAAAATAATCTTTAACGAGTTAGTTTCAAGGTTGTTTTTCGCGATTAGGAAAATCGTAGTTGCGGTCGTAGGGTTGAGTGTTCCTCAAAACCAATTAAACATTATTCACAGACTTGTATCCAAAGCTACCTAATCAAAGCTATGATATTCCAGGTTTTTACTATTTATCATAATTAATGGCGAAAGTCTCATACCATTAATAGGTAGCCCTACCTACAGTTTCCAGTTTTATACTTGCGACACCAGTAGCCCAGCTTCTGTATAGAAATTCAAAGTACAGGTATAATTGAAGGTATCAGATTGCAATTTGTATATTATTTATATATTAAGTGTAATTATGCTACTGTAATTATGTGAAATATATTCAACGGGACGGATCGGAATTACCGGCCTGTGGTTTGCAACTTAGCATATCTCGCCATCAGGGTAAGGCTGGACTGAATGTGGAAGGCGACGTGACAATATTATATTATTCCAGTGAATTCTTCGCTGTCACTGTTTATTTCGTAAATGCGTTTGACCGCCAACTCGCCTGATGTTAAGTGATGATGCGGTCTACGATGGAACACGCTTGCCTAAAAGAAACAAATTCACTCGTGATTTGCAGACATCCAGATTGTAACTATCGGGTAACACCCATTCAGGCAGCGCATTCCACAGACCCACATTCCATATTTTTACCCGAGATGGCCGCGATTGAACGAAGGTGTGTGTTGTGAATGTATATGTTTCTTATGTCAGTTGTCGTTTTTTTTCCTCAGAACAATATGCTTTATTTCTTCTGAATATTTCTCTGACGAGGCTTGACTGAATTGAGTGCGTCTGTCTTTCAAACGGTTTAGAAGTTATGAGATTATCTGAATTGGTCTTGAAGTAAAACAAGTAAAATTATTATGTCCCTTGAACATCGCGTGTATTCCACCCCAAAACATCCCCTTAGTCTGAGCAGATTGAATACATTTTAAAATATTTACCAAAATTTTTTTAATCTCTTGTGCTTGCGAGGAAAAAATATTGAGAGGAAGCCTAAACCTCTTAAAGTATCGCCAGCGGAAAGAGGAAGTCGAAATGGTTAAAAAATATCACGTGATCAATGAATGAACCACCCATAAATCCGAGCGAAATCAATCGCCCGCGAGAAACCACTTGAAGTTTTTCGGAGTAGACCGTTCTGTAATTGTGTCGTTCTGATACACCCTATTTTTCTTTGATTCACACAATTATTCTTAATCTAGAACTGACTACAAACGACGGATTTTTAAACGCCAACAATTCTCTCGCTCTATCATTCTCATCATACACAGTCATCTTTATCCTATTGCTGGGTAAAGGTAGGCGTCTCTCTCACTGTGTCATCTGCTTCGGCTCTTAGCTATGTCCAGGCTCGACCTCACAGCAAATATTTTTTTCGTTTAAATTAGAACGGCTGTCAAGGCATTTTTGTTAGAAATTTGTTGTAGCCACTTGCACCCATATATGAACCCATAGCAATTGTCTTAGCAACTGTGACGCGGAGTTAGACGCGTTGACATAAATAAGAATGATCATTCTTATTTATGTCACTATACCTGGCGACAGATTATCCTTCTCATTTCCGTTCTATTTACTTCTCGTTTCTGTGCTCGATCTAGTCGGCATTACAAACCACAAAATAATGACAACTCAAACATTACATAAACACTCGGAAGCGTCCAATCATCCCATAAAAGTGCTTACAATGTATCTTGACGTCAGCAACATTGGCCGTAAGCCAAATTAGGCAAGTTTTGCATGATCTCGAATGTGAATGAACAAAGCTCAAGGGCCGAAATGTCGAAGTAGGTTAAGATAGTACTGTTTTAATAAGAAAAACCAACAAAATACAATAGATACAGTGGAAAATATTTACTGCTCGCTGACGTGTTCTCCGATCAGTTGGAGTCACACAGTGAGCGATTTTAACAGCCTGAATAAAAACCTTTGCTGTTAAAATAAAAATAACCTTGTTAAAACGCGGACTTATTCGCGTAAAAAAAAAAAAACATTATATAATAATATGAATGAGTAGAATAACTTGCATCACGGAAATCATTGTAATGTTTTTTTTTTGTTTACTTAGTTAAATCCTAAGGTTAAATCTGTACAAATGAATTTTATACATTATAGTCTTCATTCTTGATACTGGCTAAATAGACAAGACGCCTCGGGTCAAAACCTTATAAAACAAAAAGTTCTTGCGCTTGATTTTTTTCTGCATTATATTAATATTGTCTTGTCCAATTTGGAGTGATTAGACCTTTGTCCGCTCATGTCCTGCTCCCGCTCGCACTGTGGCCCCACCTGAAAATGATTCACAATCGGCCGGCGCGCTCGTAATGTGCGTTAATTTCATCTAAAAATAACACCCATTCTTTGTTTGTTAGATTTTTAACAAAATCTCTGCGTTCGTTTTATTAAATGTGTAATTCCAGTTTCTCCGACTCACATTCATAATATTGTTTTGTTTCTGTTATATGAAACGACATGCGATGTCTGCGCACGTTTTATAGCTCCAAACTTTTATTGTTATTACTGAAATGTATAAAAATATAACTTTTGGAACAGTTCAGTTACAAAATCAAGAATTATTATTACTGAGTTAATCCCTGGACATCAGTCATTTTCATAAAAACGTACTAAGTAGATTTTTTTTTCTGACAATGCTCATCCTGCTTTGAAAAACTTAGCTTGTGCTCTCGTTTAATTTTAAGTGGCAATATAAGCTTTTGAAACCACTAAATGTTTTAACACAAAAAAAAATATTTGAACACCTTTTGAATGTTTTTCTTTTTATTTGGTTTCGTATTCATTTCCTGTTTGAGTAATATATATTAATGAATATTATAGGAATTTTCAAAAAAAAAATACTAGCATGTTTATTTGAAACCGACTGGGTGCTGTTCTCTTATGCTTAATCATACTTATCTTCAAATACTCCACGCATGTAAAAAGTGTGTTAACAATTTTATATTAATCTCGGTATTTTGTTTTGTTGCAGGTATGTACTTTTTATTATAAAACATAAATTAAAACCCGGAAGTAGAGCGGCGGTAAGTGTTTAGTGACGGTTGCGGTGCTTTAGAAGAACAGTCGGGAAGAAAAGGCTTCCCACCATCATACTCACTAAAACACAAAATTTTTACTTGAAAGTGGCTAGAGAAAACAATGAATCAACGTGATTCATAAGCCTCGATAAAATAGCTTCATTTTCGTTTGTGATATTTCTCGTCAGCGGAAAGTTGTTGGACTATTTATAGCATAAATTAGCTTATAGAGTGCTTACATAACAGGGTAAGTGTGTATATTCTCATATTATGCTTGAGGCTTTACAGATACCTGTTTTTAGCGATTCTGTTTAGGTGATTGCGAAAAGTTGCGCGACCGCAAACCGTATCTCGGCGCGTTAAAGTTCACATTCGTGATTTTCCGCACTGCGGTGTTTCAACGCTGTTTCTAGCCCGCATTAAGAGGTAGCAGTAAGACTCCTGGTCTTACTTATTCTTTATACAAACCACATACATAATAGGTCAGCGTACAATTTTAGTGGAAACGTTAACATTATAGGACATTTGATTTACTTCTATTTATATTGTCATACCTATCGTTTTGATTTATACTCATTCAGATTTATCGTAAATAATTATTTTGGGTTAACACAAATGAGTCAGATTTTTAACACATACTTATTTGTAAACTTAATTATATATACTTAAAGTCAGCCAAATTTGATATTCATCTCTAAAATAATGACGGAGCTAGATAATATTTTTTGCATGAATCACTTATGATTTTGTTATCGTCTGTATGCCATATAATTTTATTCTATTATTCATTATGCCAGAATATATTATGTTGTACAAAAAGCAAAATCCTATTTTATTATGCATATAATGGACGTGTATACATCAGCTGACGTGTAATTGCGTTTTTTATCTATCGTCAGATCAAAATGATATACAAAATGTTGGCGTAGAAGACGAGTCGCGCGACATGGGCTAGGCATAGTTATATAGTGTAATGCGTTCAGTGATGCATCTAACTATAACTTGTATCTACATATCTACATTAATATTTTATAAGGAAAGATTTGTATTTTTGTGTTTGTAACGAATTAAATCAAAAATTACCGGACCGATAAAAAAAAATTGCCCCATTAGATTGCTACATTATTCCTGAGTAACATAGGCTATATTAATCTACGTTTATTCCAAAATGTTTCAAAATCAGCTTCCGTGCGAAGCTGGGACGGGCGATATTTTGTGATTAAAACTAGTAAATGAAGTGCTATTAAAATAAGTTCTAAGCTTCAGTAATGTCAGTATACTTTCCAAGAATATAATTACAATAAATTAAAGATTGTCATATTCATGAGCCAGGTTTATACCTATAGTTCAGTAGTTTATATTCGCATATACTATACATACATTTTATGTATGCTTATAAACATATTAAAGTTTGATAATATAGCATGATCTCATTTAAATGAAGTATTATTAAGGATAATATGGATTAAATAATTGGAAAAAAGTACCCGAAATATCGAAATTATAAAATATTTTCCTTCTGACTTCTTATTCTTTGGTTCATATAGCATCGTCTATTGTTTAGTGAAACACTTTAGCTTATATTATTACTTACATTAAATTTTAACTGCTCCAGCACATAATACAATAATATGTATGTATTAAGTTCGTTTTGTTTATTACCGAGTGGATTAATTACAACAGTTAAATGAGCGTACTGTAATAAAAATGTGAAACGTTCCGTGTTTTTTATAATAATACATTTTATAGATGCCGTTTTACGGTTTTCAGGGTTGCCGACACTTTGTTGGCGAATATAATTCGTTCTCGTGATATTACCAAAACTGCCAATGTGTCTGTGATCTACTTAGTTTCTAAACTATAAAGTATAATAAAATCAAAACTAACAATGTGCCTGTGTATCTCCCTGGGTTTCGTTATTGAATACAAATCAAATTGAATAAAATCCTGTAATCCGATGTGTATTTTTTTAAAGAAATAAAGCAGTCATACTTAGATAGAGAGCGACAAACTGATCTGCGGAATAATCCCAGTGGTGGAACTGTCCAGTTTCAAAGTAAAGAAGTTAGGTAAGGTTGTCTAATAGGTTTAGAATATACTTAAGTGGAAATGGCCCCACTTATCTCTTCTGATAATTAGGTCGCTTTATACTGTAATATAACATGATATATATCTACATATAACATGAGTTATACCTGTATAAGTTTGCCCTCGTTTTGAAGGAACAATAGAGACAGCCCTACATAGCATGTAATTCAACTTCTGCATTGTAATAATGTAGGGAAAACCTGGTAAAAGCCTCTAAGAAGTTCTCAGGCAATAAATAGGTGCTTACCGTGGGTGTTTACAGTATTTATTTAGCAAAACAAGAAATTTTTTTTTGAGGCTGACCCTGTCAAACTCCTCGCGTTCCTTGCCATAGGGAGTGTCACCAATGCAGATCATCATCAGCCAGAAGACTTCCTCTGCTGAATATAGGCCTCCCCCTTTGATCTTCTCACAAATCAATATCCTGCCATCTGCATCCACTGGATGCCCGCGACTCTCACGATGTTTTCGGTCCATCTAGTGGGAGGGCTACCTACGCTGCGTCTTCCGGTTCGTTTACTCCACTCTAGAACCTTTCTTCCCCATTGGTTATTGGTTCTTCGAGCGAAGTGGCCTGCCTCACTTCAACTTTAAAATTTTCAAAGCTTCGTTAGTGGTTCAGGTTTTTTTGGCGAATATCCACGTTCCGGATTCTATCGCGCAAACTCCGAGCATAGCTCTCTCCATTACCCGCTTTGTACCTGAGTTTTTCTAAAAGGCTAACAGTTTAGGACCACGTCGCAGTACCATATGTCACCACTGTCACTTTAATTAACAAAAGAGTCACCTCATACGCTGAATAGTCTCTCTTGCTCTAACTCAGGCGCATTTTATGTTCCGTCTTCCACACTCTTGTAGAATATTGCATCTGCCATGTGGGCTTGCTCTAATATTAGTGTTATGTGATAGTGTGAAGTGTGAATGGTTGTCGTTTTGCGCGTATGCGCACGCCTGTACTAGCCACTGGGCGGCCGCTTGTTTGAGACGTCGTGAAATAACTACCAGTTTCCTCTTTAACTTATTTCATCCGTTCTGTTTGCCCTCAATTATTGACTTTAATATGACTTTGACAACGGTTACTTACTCTGCTGCCTATTGTAGAAGCTCTATTGTGTTTGAACAGAGCGGCAACGATGACGTTTGTAGTATATTGCTTTGGGTCACGTCTTGAACGTTTATTAGACAATCATACATTTAGAAAACGTTTTCTAGATAATTGGTTTTGGAAAAAATTACATAATTAATATTATAAGAAACATCGCTTTTCTTTCTTTCAATAAATTCATAAATTTTTACAAAATCTTCAACAACCATTTACTATCATTAAGATTCCTAAATTAAATGTATTTCTTAAACAAATGTTCCCGAGACAATAACTTGTCTCCACAAAAATGTTTCAGATATAGTTATTAATATGCATAAAATACTAAAAAATAAATAACACAGAAATTAGAGTGCTTCCTCAAACAGAAAATAACACATGTTATTTTAAACAAATTAAAATAAAACTCTAACAGTGTCAACTGCTAACACAGTTACAAAATTATTATAAACAACAATAAATTTATACATCACAATAGAAAATATGTTGTGCGACTTCTAAAGCATTAGTCACAGTGTTCGTTTCTTCCTATAAATCATGGGACAGTGTTTTGGCAAGCTTCTGACTAACGACCTTGATATTGCATTAAAATCTCAAACAATTGCAGGAATGTCGGATAAATATACGATTTAAATCTCATTGTAAAAACGAATCGGTCTGTCTGAGTGATTCAGTGAAATGTTAGTTCTTGATTCGGTGTCATGTGCATTGTGCACTTACAACGCTGTGATTATAATTATTAATTATCTTTTTATAAAATTTTATAAGGAATAGGCGCACTATCAAAATTATTGATATTTCCAAATCAACTGGTGCGTGATCATATTATTTATTCATCACACTAATATCATATATGTGAAAGTTTGGATGGATGAATGGATGTATGGATGGATGGATGTTTGTTACTCAATCACGCAGAAACGGCTGGATGGATTTGGATTAAATTTGGAATGAACATTGCTTATATCCTGGATTAACACAGAGAATACTTTTAATCATCATAATCATCACCGATTTTCATCACGACGCGGGTGAAACCGCGGGGTATAGCTAGTATTATTATATTATTGGAGTTTTATTGGAGTTGGATAAAAAAAGTGTTTACCACCTCGAACGCACAAGTTAGGACCACCATGAGAGCATCTACAATCTACATAGTAAAATAAGGAGCATAAAGCATACCTAATGGGTTCGATTCCCATCTAGGACAAACATTTGTGTGATGAACATTTGTGTTTGTTCTATGTCTGGGTGTTAATATCTATTTAAGTATGTATTTAAAAAATATATATGTATGTATATCAGTCTCTGGCAGCCATATTACAAGCTTTGCTTAGTTTGGGGTCAGATGACCATGTGTGCAATAATGTCCCAGATATTTATTTATTTTATTTATTTGATAAAATAACGAGCACGTGAGTAAATCGGGTCACAAAATGTCGTAGTAATTGGCGTACATATATTAAAATAAATGCGGCGAAGTGCAAGTCGGGCTCGCGCACTGAGGGTTCTGTACCACCACATAAATTGTTAACTACTATAAAGTACAAAAAAGTAGGACACGCATGGAAGTAACGACCGCACCCGACGGTGATCGGACGAGAACCAGTGGTGAATAGAAATTTATACCAACTTGCACTTGGCTAGTATTTGTTATTTACTTTAGGGTTTGACGCTTGTATTACCGTTTTTACACTAGAAAAAATACAAAAATACGTTAAAAAAACGTATTTTGTATGGGGACCCTCCTATAGTTATTACTTTTTGACTTTATTATCTATTATTTCATAGTTAATACGCTGTAAGTTAAAAAAAACTGGCTGCCTATTACGCTTAAAGATATAGTCGTTAAAACTTAAAAGGTATATAGGACGGACAGACAGACAGCGTAGGCTTAGTAATAGGATTCCGTTTACTCCCTATTGGTACGAAACCCTAAAAACAGAGGACATCGAGAGCCGCCCTGGGGCCGCACCTGTCCAAGCGATTCAGTTTACGTGACTGCGGAAAATCACGCAAACGTGAACCTTAATGCTGCGAGATACGGTTTGCGGTCGTGCAAATTTTCGCAGTCACCTAAATTGAATCGCATAAAACAGGCGATAGTACGGCCCCTGAAGGCAGTTATAAATAAAATCATACGGGAATAGGGTGCATGTTTGGTTCACTACAATATTAGTTTTTAAAGTGCTGGTGAGGCCCTGCCGGTCGTGACGCGGCATGTAGCCGGTTGGGGCCAACCACAGAAAAGTATTATTTTTTTGTTTCTCTTTTCTGTGGAGCCAACCTAACTTGACAGCTCTAAAATTTATGCCATCCTTTTCTGACGTATTAATGTGAAATGAAACGCCGATAATTTTAGTCCTGTCAGATTAGTTTTGTTTAGAGAATGGTACAACAGAATTCATGCCAATGTCATACGATTTCTACTAAACAATATTTTTGAGGGTGACCTAAATATGTGTGCAACGGTCCTTCATAAATTATCTTATAATCCTGCTCGCACAATATACGAACTGACTTCTTGCTCTCTTGCTTGCGTGTACAACGTGACTGTGAAATATATCCTGTCCTTGTCTCCTGAGATATAAAATTTAGGTCATTTTATATTTGGAGTAAATAGAAAACTTCTAGGTTAGTGTGCTTCATCTTCGACCAACTTGTATCAACAGGCAACTTAGATAAATGATAAAATAGACAAACAAAACATGATAAAAACCCTTATGTAGAAAACTATAAGAAAAAACAGTTCTGCGCTCTGGTTTAACTATCAAATATTATAATTCTGCATTCCAAAGTGTGCGTCCGTAGACTTATTATTAATATAAGTTTTTATACAACCTTTCATGGTCTACGTTGAGAAACCTTTGTGGTGTCAGTGGCTGTGTAAACTCAAATAATAAAAATTAAAAAGAACGCTTTGTCTATGAATTATTTAGTCCCATTGTTTGCACAGTTTGAGTTAAATGTCACACTTTTGGGAACAATGTGGGATGAAGTAGGGTGACGGTGAAAACGCCATAAAATTCATATTATTTTATAGTTTGGTTAAGTATATTATGTAAACGTATGTTAGTAACTAAAACAAGACAAATTTAAAAACAAAATAATTCAAAATCTAGATACGATTTATAAGTAAGATGACATTTTATAAGCAAATTTTACTGAGCGATAGTTGCATTTTGCCTAATTAGTTAAAACGCAAATGGAAAGGTATTTCATGAAGGTAATCAAATATTACTAGACTACGAAATCATAGAGTTTGTCAAAATTTGCTTCGCTCATGGTTTTGACTTGCTGTCCTATAGTAATATTCTAATTTATGTGTGAACTCAGGGTATATGCTATTACCATACTAATTTTACACAAATGCGCTTAGCCGTTATGGAATTGATTGACAAAACGTACACAATAATATTCGCATTTATAACGATTGTGTGATTAGTGTGATATTTTAAAGTTTTGTATAATTTTGCCACAATATTTTCGCTATTAGTTTGACTTAAGTTTTATTACAAAGCTTCCTTCATTGTTCCGCCATATTTCGCCATATTTATTATGACGTCGGGCGAAGCGGCATATTTAGGTATATTTTCAAACAAAAGCTTACACATGGTGCGGCGTGAAAAGAACCTTCTGCCTATATATTGAGACTAATTGAAACTGCACCACTATCACCCAATCTTGATACTTTAATGGCGTTTTGATTGTTGCTTTGAGTTCCTACAACAGAAATGTCTGTAGGGCGTAGAGTATGCATTTTCATGGACTTTTAAATTCAGAAATCCTAGCCGACTGACGGCTTTTTTAATTATATTTTATTTAGTAATAGGCTTGCGTGTGACTGCCAATTCGCCTGATGATAAACGATGATGCGGTCTACAATGGAGCACGCATGAACTATCTAGAAATGTATTTTTTACATTTATTACCTACCACTAGTGTAGTCTATGGAGAATAGGTACATTTTTCGTTTATTTTATTTTTATGACTTTCTTTTAGCATTCGTTTACAAAACTAATTTCAGAAACACAACCATAGAATTAACGTAAAATTAGGACAATAATGTATGTTTACCATCAGCTATAAATTAATATGAAATTAGTTGACGTAAAATTTTTATTATTCATTACAATCCCGTTCAACTCAAAAACAACAAGATAATACGGTTTATCTATGTCATAATAATAAAACAGTGTCTGTATTATGGGAGGTGAAACATCAAAAAGTATTTTCGATATTCTGGCGCCGGCTGTTTTGGTCAATGAAATTACCATTGAACAGTTTCGCTGTTTAAATATTTGACCACGGTTTATCATAAAGTTGTCGGTTATTGTTTTTGAACGCCCACATTATTCATTAAATTTATTTCATGCATATAATAATTGTACGCTACCAAGCGCTACGTAGTAGCAGGCAAATCTGATGACACTGTAATAATAACTAAAGTACCTACTTGGTATTGAAATACGCCAGATCTAGAGATGTACTGTTGTAAGGACTGCGTTGTTTCTTTTTTGTCTGTATAATAAACACGAACAATAAAAGAACAATGCTATGCCCTCGCGATGAATATGAAAGTTATACTTTCCTCGATCATTTATTAAGAATTTATTAGATTACTGGATTGAAATAAAAACGAAACTAAATTTCAAATTTAATATCTAATGATTGTTATTGACGGGTCATATTTGGTCTGTGGCTACTTTCAAATATCAAAACGGGTGAATCGGCATCCGCCTCACCGGCCAACGTTAAGTTTACTTATAATATTAAGATAAATATTTCACATGGGCATGTGAAACTGCTTTATGGTTTGAGAATATCACTTTTAAATCATACTGTGGCCGGAGAGCCTTGTGTTTTTATAACAATTAGATATGTTTTTAAGATTCGTTGTACCTCTCTTTATAATGTAACGTTTGTTGATGGTGGGTCAACAAGTACCACAGTGCGTGGCCTTTTTGTTCGGGTTTGCTTGTTAAAAAATGTGGACTACTATATTTTTTGGGAGCAAACAGACTACCTCAGGATGGGAGCTAATAGTTTGTGCCAACATGGCGATGGAGGTGGTGGTATCTTGGACGGTGGTCGAGTGCTGACCACCGCACTGTTGTGACCACACATTCGTGTAAAAAGGTGTAATAAGAGATTAAGAGCTTTGACCATTATGGTGTCTGTTTAGTTTTATTTTGTACTTTGTCGGTGTGAGGTCGTAAGTGGTCGGCGGCGTCCTATAGGTATACCTTAAATAGTTAACAGTGCCAATAAAGATGTGACTTTTATCAAGGATGATTTTAATCGTTCTTGCTTTTATTGAAGTTTTGTCTTGAGATTAAGGCCACGTTCACCAAACAGAGCTAGCACTTTTGTACATTTCAACATTGTAAAAGATAAAAATTCGCAAAAAAAAATATGGAAATTCTTTTAAGTAGTTTTATGATGATATATTTTACATTGGCGAAAGTAACTGAAAAAATATATATTATTATCTAGTTCTTTTGGATTCTTCTTCGCTATCTTATATAATATCAACACAAAAATTGCTTAATACCATTTGCAATGTAATTTATAGATAATGACTAAATATTAAAAAATTAAAAAAACTCACTTGGTGTAGTTTTTTCATCAAAAATGCTCTGGCCGTTAAGCGCGGCCTTAACCATCTGTTACTAAATAGTTATACTGGATGCATTACCCGCTAGTTTGGTGGTTAAGACCTCGTAGTTTGAGGGGCGACAGGTTGGGGGAGCCGATAAGCTTGCTGCGTACATTTGAAGTGGCATTTAAACACAGTATGCAAATTCACAGAGGAATCAATGTATTGATTTCGTGAACAAAAATTATGGCGCTATAATTTTTCTTCACGGTTTTCAAGAAGAAAATCAAAATGAAAATAAGTAATAATATTTATATATTATTATTTATATTTCGAACTATTTACGGTACGTAGTAACGTAAATAAATTAAACAATAATAATATCTATAATAAATATTTCTATACTTAAGTATTCAAATAGGAAATATGACAAATTGGCGGTCTAACGCAAGCTTTATACAGGGTTTCGGTTATAAGAGTGTAGTACCTATAAGGTACTACGCCGAAAGGGGTCCATACCACAGTACCCATTATAATGAACAATTCTTAAGATTTGTTCATTTCCAATTAAACAATTCCAACACTGGAATCGCGATAAAAATATAAGCTGTTTGCATAAGCATTTTGCAGAGTGTGAATGACTGTTTTTTATGGAACTGGTGATATTTTTTTCGCGGTGGTAGTTTAAGTTGTTTTTAATTATTATAATGATGGGCTCCTTTTGGCTTAGTAAACCCTTTCCGCGTAACCGCGTATACCATTTTTTTGTTAAATATTGAACCGTCGTCTTTACAAAGATGCGACGAAATACCTCGGTAGGTACATGATAAATTTGCTAAATACTCAAGAGGCCAATTTAATGGAGGTAAAACAGAAAATGAAAAAAAGCGCATTTATTGTGTCGTTTTAAAAATATGTACCAAGAGTAATATTATAGTAAAGACATTGTACTATTTACCAACGCTACTTGATAGTGAAACACGCTAATCGTGCTAAGCTATAATGTTAAAAAAGTCTGCCAACGCTTGCTCCGTTGTTACTAATTGCATATTTACGTAATACCATAGCCGTATAAAAATCGCGGAAGCAGCGCCCCGCGGCGCGGTGCCGGCAGTTCACATAATAACACTGCAAACTTTTCTCATTTTAATGTTCATGCAAAAGTTTAAATATAAAAATATAATGGTTTCGTACGCATTAGTAAGTCATTGAGACCGAGTGCGTGTCGGAGTTTCACCCCTCATATCGCGAAAATAGAAGTTAAAACAAAATGAAAAATAAACTTTTCGAATAAAATAAAAATAACCCTCTTGGCGGCCGCGGCGAGGGTGGAAGGCCCTCTCCAATAAAAAATATAATAACTTTTCTTTTTATTCGACGTAATGGCAACGATTGTTCCTTTCTAATATTGTTGCCGTCCCTTTCGCGCACATTATAATAATGGGGCGCACTTGGACGCTCGGTTTGCCAGGGTGCGACTTTTGTTAGTCTTTTATCAGATGCGAAATGAAACACTACATCTGAGGATCAATTTGAAGCGTAAACAATCGTTGTTTTTGATCGCTTTGCTTAATGTTTGCTATGCTTACAAAAAAATAAAAATAAACCGGCGTTTTTCATATTATATGACCTTTTAAGAGGTTTTTTTGAACGGTCACTTAAATTTACGATGTTTAATTAATTTAGTAATTTGAGAGTGTCTTCAAAGTCAGTACCATTGTTCCTGACATAACGTATATACTCTTTCTAAACCATTTTATATTAAATTAATGATGATTTACATGGTATCAACAACTGATATCATGGCCATTCTGTCTACATTACGGAAGAGAAAAAATATTTTATTGTATAACTTATTATTTACTAAGTATAACGTTATGATACTAATATATTTCAACATTATTTTGGCTTTTCATGGATAAACAACCTTATTATCACATTTTTAGAATATTTTATCACGTCGCATCTTTCTCTACCGTACAAACTGCACAAATGAAGGTGCCGGTCGACCCCATGTCCTTCGCTTGTATCCAACATGGTACCTATCACTTACAATTTGGATAACTGTAATTTCGATATCATATCAAAAAACCACTGCAATGTAAAATGATGGTACAGACGTCACTATACTTATTGCCTTCCGTAAGTTCGTATCGGCTGAGTGACCTGCCTTTATAGGCCATTCAAGTATTACGTAAGCAGAATTTTAGTAATTTTAATCCCCCACCCACCATTGCTCAAACGTTGGTAAGATCAGCAATGAATCCCTGGTTCAGACAAAACTTAGTTTTGAGCATCGGCGTAAAGTTGCTAGTCTATCAGTTTTTTATCGGATACATTTCGGAGAGTGTGCATCAGATCTGCATGATCTAATTCCCTCCTCCCCATTTTTCTATCGGACTGCCAGAGCGGGCACGAAAAATCGACACCGCTTCATGATTGATATTCCGAAAACCCGTACGAAGCGCTTTGATTCCACTTTTATTGTGCGAGCTGCTAGTCTGTGGAATGCGCTGCCGGAATGGGTGTTCCCCGATGGTTACAATCTGGGTGTCTTCAAATCTCGAGTGAATCGGTTTCTTCTGGGCAAGCGTGCTCCATCGTAGACCGCATCGCGCTTCATATCAGGCGAGTTGGCGGTCAAACGCTAGCCTATTACCGTATTAAAATTAAATTATTACAATATTTATTTTTCAACTTATTTTTGGACCTTTATCGGGACTTGGTCAGGCGATTGGTGGAGGCGCCGGTTGTCTAGAATGCTGGCTTAAATTACGCACAGAAATTAAGCATTGCCATTAGAATTAGCAGTGCTGCCAGCTCTCTGATTACCTTATGAACCGACTTCAAAGTAGGAGATACTCAGTTTAACTGTATGATTGTTTGGTTTTTGTTAATGTTACGCTTTTTGTTTTATGGAATGTTCCCATTTAAATTTGAAGAAAATGTTCCACCTCTTTGGGAGGTGAATTGGGGGATGAATAACGTTTACTTCTTGTTTACGATGAGTTCCCGGGAAGGCGGTTGTGATTTTTTTGTAGAATTGTATATTTATTATAAGCTTTTTATTAATTTGCAATGTTTGTATGGTTCGTTTGGTTAGATCAAATCTTGCTAGCTGAATTAGAACTACTTCCTCTTATCCTACGGAGTTGAATTTTTACATGTTGGCGCAGGTCCGATGACAATGCATTTTTGTAGTAAATATGACCTGAATCGACATCCAGGATTAGCTTCAGATAAAGGAACTATTCAGCAGTCGACTAACAGTCAACAGTCAAATAGATTCGATTTTTTTTGTAAGCATTTTATTATGGTAGCCAATTTTAAGTTTAATGACGACATGGTTGCTTCACTCTTGATTGGGTCCTGACTAGCGAACTCTTCTATGGTTAGCAGCACAGATGAAATTTTGTGTACGCATTCAATTTTGATAACCCATTCCAAATCTCATCATGCCATGAATACTGAACTCCAGATTGGGTCCTAAAAATTGTTTAAAAAATGTTTTTCTTTACTTATAATTTATTATTATTTTAATCGCAAAAGATATTAAACGTAATCAGAATCATTCTTCCAATGTGATGCCTTCTATTATTATGACGTCTATTGTTCTACATTATAATAATGTTATGAATTCTTCACGCACATAAATAATAATAACTTATACTAATTACAGGTGATATTGAATGGAATAAAATATAAATTTTTGTCGTCTAGGGTCAATTCTAGAGCCAAACTGCCTTGGCTCTAAAATTGGCCCTAGTTATATATGAAAAAATAAGAAAATCTGAAGTTGTAGTGGTAGGACTCTTTTGCGGGGGTCCGCCTGGGGAAGTACCACACCTTTGCCAGTTATTCAACCGCCAAGTAGTAGTGTGCAAACACTACTGTGTTCCGGATTGAAGGGCAATGTTTCCAGCAAAATTACAGAGCACACAGAGATTTGACATCTTATATCTCGGGGTGACGAGCGCAGTGCATTGCCATCCAGGGTTTTTAACTGTTGAAGTTCAAAATTCTGAGTGGCGTTGAGCTGTTATGGGCAAGCGGGAAGAGCCATCAGGCGAGCGACTTCACTCGCCTCGTCACCCAGTATCATAAAAAAAAGGGATATGTAGAAAAGTCATGTATTAATTAAGTCATATTTGTATCTAATTATCTATTACTCGTAAAAATAGTTCTTTTAACCGACTTCAAAAAAGGAGGACAGTTCTTTGTTCCACTGTATAAAGATAAAGATCGTTTATTTGCATACAACAAGAGATATTTTGTGCATTGTTATGCACAAAAGATGTTAATATTTCAAAAGTCCGAAATCACGTTGTGCCGGTTAGGCGTACAAATGTAATATGTGTGTATTTGTGTATGTATATTTTTTATATACTTAGATATGTTCACCGAATTCTCCGCCAACTGTTGACCGATTTCAAATATTTTAGCACTTATTACGTTTTTCATATAATATTATTGAAGTTGGTTTTTAATGTGATCCATTTGTGTTTATTTTCGTTGGTTAACCAGCTTTCTTGTCTTTTAGACTAAATATTTTTGATGCACGCCTGCATACCATTTGTTTCAATCTTATGGATGACTAGTAGAAAATGTTTAGCACCATTTGTGCTTTTCTATATAATTTGTAAGTGTACAATAAAGTATTAAATAAATAAATACTTTTTTTTGTGTAATATATGGGTTCCAAGCTTGTTTTTTCTTTTCTTTTTTAAGTATTCATGTAGATACTTTCAAACCTTGTGCTTTAAGGCAATATTGAGTGAGTACAATATTTTTAAACAAAAATCTTTCGTCCGTAAGCATAATGTGTGACCAAGCTTCGGAGGGAAAAAAACACCCACTCAATAACACGGTTTGTTTGAACTGACTGTTTGTTTATCTGGGCAATACTAAAATATATATACATATCTCCGACTGAATATCTTTTGGCTTTTACACGCACATAATCGTATGAACTGTTTCACGCGCCTTTGCCGCACTGTCCTACTATCCTAAAGTTTTTGTATGTGTGTGTTTTGTACGTTTTTCATAAAATATTTGTATCAAGTGCAATCACTGCATTTAATAAAAGCCAAACCTACCTATATTACATATTTTGTAGGTACTATTCAGCGGTCAAGACATAAATCATGTCCAATGGGTCTAGGACTGTTTTATTTTATTTTATAGAATAGCAAAGCGTAAATAGAGCCCAAAACAAAATTAAAATGTGATCTGTATGTGAGGTATTTTCCTTAATTTTGAATTAAGGAAGATACATTTTCATGTCTTGTACGATTAATATGATATGACTGCCCCGGTGGCTCAGTTGGTAGTGAACCTACTTTCTGCGCTTGGGGGCGTGGGTTCGATTCCCATGTAGGACAAACATTTGTGTGATGAACATTTGTGTTTGTTCTATGTCTGGGTGTTAATATCTATTTAAGTATGTATTTAAAAATATATACGTATGTATATCAGTCTCTGACAGCCATATTACAAGCTTTGCTTAGTTTGGGGTCAGATGACCGTGTGTAAAGAAAAAAAAAATATATATAAATAAAAAACTGTTTGAATCACGCGTTAATTTTTGGAAGTTTATCGTTAAAACTGTTTCTTTGACGGATCTCTAGCTAGTGTGTTTTTTGTTTTAATGTGTTTTGTGTAAATAGAAATCTTAAAATTATAAGATAAGGTTTTATATGTTACTTTTCTATCAAGTGTATTGTGTAGTGTATATAGAGTGTTCCTTTGCCATTAACATGAAACTTGTAACTTGTCATGCTGATAGGTCGTATCGTATTAAAAACATTCACTCAAAATTATTTCAAACATTTTATGATTAAGTATAACTTTTTGTATAGCGATAAAATTTTAATAAATCCAAGACGTTACCATTCAAATTTGAACATTCCGGCACTAAAAGAAGCTAAAAAGAGATGAATCCCATATATTAAATATTACTTATTTCTCATTAAGTCAACTTATATTATCTGTAAAAATTTACTTTATAGATAAACTAGTCGACCGTCCTTGCTTCGCACGGGTGTAAGCTCGGCCTTCGGCCTTGCTATAAAATATAATATAGCCAATGTCACCCGGGGATAGTGTAACTTCCCATCAGTGAAAGAATTTTCAAATTGGGTCAGTAGTTTCGGAGCTTATTCGATGCAAACAAACAAACAATCAAATCTTTCCTCTTTATAATCACTATATATATAAAATTTCCATGTCACAATGTTAGTTACTGTACTCCTCCGAAACGGCTTTACCGATTTTTACCAAATTTTATATGCGTATTCAGTAGGTCTAAGAATCGGCTACTATCTATTTTCCATACCCCTTCACCGATTTTCATCACCACGCGGGTGAAACCGCGGGGCGCAGCTAGTATTATATATATATTAGTATAGACTACATCAGGTTACAACAATAAAGCCAGGTTAAAGCATACCAATACAACAGAAAAAATAAGTGTACTACCAAAACTAAAGCTGGTTCATCTCCTGTCTCTCGAATCTCGCTCTTAAATGTTTACCATTTCCTATAAAAATATATACTTAGAATACTTCAAATATTTGCATTCCGTACGACTGTTTTATTTCAAAAGATCCAAACCAAGTGGAATAAAAATATTTAGTTTGTGAGTTTTAATGGCAGTGTTTTTAAAATCCCTTTTTGTTATCGGCTGCCCTTTGTTTTTATAAAGCAAATTTGAAACAGTTTGTTGTTTTTTAACAGATTTCCAAAAAGAAGGAGGTTCTCAATCTGCCTGCTATTTTTTTAAAATAATGTTTGTTACCTCAGAACTTGTGATTGGGTGAACCGATTTTGATGATTCTTTTTTTATTTGAAAGCTGGGGCTTTCCATGTGGTCCCATTTCAATTTAGTCCGGTTTTTTATATTGATATTTATATAGATAGATAGATAACAAATATATTGCAAATGCAATGCCACGATTTCAAGGTATGTATACAACAACATACAACTAAGATCATATTATAACTTCAATAACGAAATATTTAAACTCATCTATACTTAATCAAAATACCGCCAGCTCACTGGCCTATAATAACGTTTTTATATTGTTTTACAAATATAAAATAATATTATAATTCTGTATCGAATTAGAATCGTAATATAATATTCGTATGCTATCATTTCGTCGGGTATAATTGCCGCGGAGTGTATTATAAAAGTATTATACGTTTTTTTTGTGATACGGTAATATTATACGTAAAAATAATACGGTTGGCTTGTTATGGGTTAGTCATTGTGTCATTAAAGTTATAAATAAAGCTATAAGCTATCATCTCGCATTCTAATACAGGGTATGGTGAACAGTTTCTAAGAAATTTGGAAAAATCTACCAACAGATTATACCGATACTAGACTAACGTATGGGTTTTGTTATTTTTAACCGACTTCAAGAAAAGGAGGACGGTTCTATGTTCCACTCTTTTTTTTAAATGTATGTTCAACGATTACTCCTCCAACTGTTGACCGATATCAAAAATGTTTCTTTTGTTCAGCAAGGTATACTTTCAATATGTCATTGACATTGTCACCAACTCAGGATCTGATGATGGGATCCCAGGGAAATCAAGGATTTTAAAACCCTCAAATTTTAAAGGCACTTATTAAGTTTTTCATATATTTTTCAAGTCAGTTTTAATGTGATGCAATTGCTCGTGTTTTATTTTTATGCCATAGGTGGCAAATAAGCAAACGGGCCACCTGGTGGTAACGATCACCGTCGCCTATGGATAACTGCAACACCAGGGGCATCACAGATACGTTGCCGACTCTTAAAGACTCTATTAACAGCCCTTTGAAGAAGAAGAAGAACCCCATATTAAAGCTACTCGGAAATGCCGTAGGAGGGAGCTCATTCCATATATTGCAGGTGTAAGGCAAAAAGGAACGCGTAAAACGCACAGTGTGCGATTTCCACCGATCTATGATATGTGGAATTGGTCTCGTTTCGTTTATATTTTGCAAAGCTAATTCATACTATATTTTATCTAGCATGATTATCAAGATTCAATACATATAGTCACAATTGTGCGAAAAAAACCGAACTAAAACTCGGCGCACGCTACGCATTGCGCAGACTTTTTGGTTAGTTTTAAGGCAACTGCGATCAGACTACAACGCCGCGCGATGCCCGTGCTGCGATGTCCTATCGGACAAGCGACGTTGAACACTATGCAAGCGACATAACGTTTAAATTGAAGTAAAAGTGGAATTGTGAACTACATAATTTTTTTGATGTCTTGGTGTGTACAACGACGCTCTGACGTTTTTTTTGACTGTTTTCAGTTAGAGATTGTGACTCTATAGGTATTGTATCTCGATGAGTATGAAATACTAGCTATGGCTCGCGGTTTCACACACGGATATTCCCTTTGGGACCGTACATTTTTTCCGAATAAAAGTATCCTGTGTCACGCTCCAGCCCCAACTATCTATACACAAAACATCACGTTGTTCCGTCTCTATGTTGATATGTATCAAAGGAATAAACAAACCAACAAACATATTTTCGCATTTATAATATTAGTATCATGTGATGATATTGTGGTCTAGTATCAGTAGTCCGATTATTTAGTCCGTTTTATCGCGAATAATTCCGCGTTTGATCACCAACTCGCCTGTTGGTAAGCGACGATGTGGTCGAAGATGAAGCACACAAACTTAGAATAAACCTATTCACTCTTGCTTTGAAAAGGCCCAGATTATATCTCTCAGGAAACAAGGAAGCCGGCAGGTCAGATAGATGATGATCTATGTAATACGAGTTTTTCTAACTTCCTTCTGCACTTGGGGGCGTGGGTTCGATTCCCACCTAGGACGAACATTCATGTGATGATTTGTGTTTGTTCTATATCTGGTTGATAATATCTATTTAAGTATATATATTTTTTTAAATGTATGTATATCAGTCTCTAGAAGCCATATTACAAGCTTTGCTTAGTTTGGGGTCAGATGACCGTGTGTGCAAAAATGTCCCGAATAATAATTAATTTATTATTTACAAGCTTACATTATAACGTAAGTATAATAAAATTATTTGTAAGTTTTCATCAAAATTCACTGATAAAATAATAAACTTAAAAAAATGCGACTTTATCAGGACTCTATCTAGGGGGGACTCATTATCGGGACTCTCTATTTAACTAAATAGGTAAAATATGCGCGATAAGACCCTATTTTATTACTACAGTTATTATAAGCAGTGACGTAATTATTAATTCTACATCGACGTGCTTCCATCCTTGGTCATAGCTTACCATCAGGCGAGCCATTGGCCAAAAGTAGATGTAACTTCGATGGAAAAAAAAACAAGTTCGTCATCAGTTTACCTTAATTAAGTTGGCCCCTCAGCCTGAACAAACTTACTTTGAATCAATTTATTCGTGAGTGCGAGGCTGCATATTTTCCAATTACGTCAATTTAAAATAATACTTAATTCGCCATTGTGAGTCATCAGGAGCATTGTGTCAGGCGTCTCGGTCGGCTGGTGCTGTCACTATACGCCAATCTAACAGCACTAAAGCTCGGGATATTCATCTCGTCGATCGATCTACAGAGTTGTAAGCTTGAGGTGTATACTTACTGTATAAGTCTATAATCCATACTATATATACTATACTATAGTATATATACTATATACTTACTATATATAAATGCGAAAGTAACTCTGTTTGCTACATAATCACAGCGAAACGGCTTAACCGATCTCGATAAATTTTGGGAGGTAATAGTATGGATCATGAGGACGGACATAGGCAATTTTTTTCATCATCATGAAAATCATCGATTTTCATCACCACGCGGGTGAAACCGCGGGCGCAGCTAGTTATTAATATAAAAAAACCGACTTCATAAAAATGACAGAACTGGACCCTCCACAGGAAGCACCAGCTTTCAAATAAAAAAGGAATCATCAAAATCGCTTCACGAAAGTTTTGAAGTAACAAACAGAAAAAAAACAGTTGAATTGAAACCTCATCCTTTTGGGAAGTCTGTTAAAAAGGAGATCATTGTAGTCATCTTTACGAACAACTTTTACTATGTGACCAAGCCTGAAATCGCTTAAATATATTTATCTGCTGTCCCATTCATTAAGTGTGATTGACATTCTTCAATGGAACAGCAGAATTTTTTCACGATTTTAGGGATGGTTTCGTTGTAAAAGTTGTGCTTATCATTTGTTCATCATTAGCACAACTTTACAATGATCTCTTTTTAGCTCAGTACACCACAAACCTATAATTCTGTATATCAAATATACGTAGCCAATGTTGGTCTCAGACCTCTAACAGATTTTACATAGTATGGTCTTATCAACGTTTTTGTAGTACTTGCTTATGAGGGAATTAATATTTTGAGTCTCAAACTGTGACAGCTTTATAATATATGACCAAAGATAATATAAAGACTTGATTGCGCATGAGTCATAATTTGCTTGTGTGTTTTGTAAGCCGCGTCGGTCGCGCTTGGGGGTTAACAAAAGCGTTTATTAAGTTCAGGCCTAGGATTGGCTCGCTCGAAAAAGATTCTGCTGATAATTCAGTACCTTTTCATCACGGTGGGGTAAAGGACGAGCTTTCAAATGGTTATATCGCCATTGTATATGACACATGCCAAATACGTATAAATTGGTAACAGTGTTGCCTTACTGGCTTTTCAATTTGGCCTCTCCGTGTATGGATCCGCCTTCAGTTTTATTAATTTATTTTTAACTATATCAGAAACTTAGGTACTTCATCGCAGTGTGCTTGTATTGTAGAAGATCGCGCTCTATTAGCTGGTACAAATCAGTGTTTACATTGTCTGCTGTGACTAGACGAGTAGACGTGTACCTACTATTGACTACACATCTGGCGACACATAATGTAATCATTCGCATTAATAAGACTATCGCAGACGTCGGACATTTGGTCGGGTACAAAAATTGCGATATTATATGAAGGACTAGTGAAAATGTATGCTTGAATGTTAGCGAAAGAGAGAGAGAGAGAGAGAGTGTCCGTGGACAAAAATTCCGTCGTCTCTGATGTCGCTAAGCTCAAGTTAGTATTGGTTAAATGGCCAAATTTGAAGTCATTATTTTGTTTTATTTATGTTATAATAAAAAAATAAAAAAGTTTTTTCTGTGTAAAACAACCATGACCTATACACAAAGAAATTTTGACAAGTCTAGATTCTTCATTAAAACAATCATGTATTTATTTTTGTATGATGTACCGTAAAAATCAATAAATTCCGACATAAAATTTACTAGATGAAACCGTTCCTTTTCAGGGTGAGCTTTTCGGTCCCAAATTACAGAAGTCGTCATGTTTGGGACCTAAAAAAACGTATAGGTATAGTTAGTACAAAGGCAGATACGGATTACAGACGCGAGTACGTCCAACGCTGAAACCCTCCAAAGCGTTTATTTTTATTTTTTTATATCCCCTTTCGCTGTTTA
Organism: Agriopis leucophaearia; assembly: GCA_949125355.1. NCBI lineage: Eukaryota > Metazoa > Arthropoda > Insecta > Lepidoptera > Geometridae > Agriopis > Agriopis leucophaearia. Next base: position 9,308,807 of record OX421261.1, read on the forward strand.
ATAATCAACTAGCTACTCCACGCGGCTTGTGTCGTCAAGGGAAATTAAAAGACGCCGAAGTAAATCACTAAGTCTTGCGCGGCTTTGTATATATAGCTCGTTATATTGACAGATCAGTTTTGTTTCATGCGTGCAGTAATTTTATTATCGGTTTACTTACAATTTCCGTAGTAGCGTTTTGATAAATGAGACCCCGACCTTGCCTTGGCTTGCTTTCATCTGTCGTTTGGGGGTGGAAACTACAAGAGCTAAGAACCTAAGCTTCAGGGTGAAAGTGTTTAAGGCGTAAAGCCGCGAGTAGCGTCTAGTGAAAGTGCAGCACACCTCTTGACACCCTTAACCACCCACGCCAATGTTGCTCTTCCAGTGCCAATATAGGGCAACCTTTATGGGGCCATTTAGTGGGTAGCAATGGCAAGTCATCACCCGCCACCATATTTTGACATGAGGCATAATTGGGGGTGTACCGTAACCCCCTCCCCCCCTTACGGTACGGGGTAACAAATTTTCAATCCTATACAGTGCAACAGTTTTATATTCTATTTTATACACATACCATAATTGTATTTATATTCAACATGGCCTTTTGGTGTAGGCTTTGGCCCTACCAATATGTCTCAAAGGTCTGAGCTAGACCCGAGAGTGAAAATTAAATCATACCATTATGAGAAGTCCCAACAAAAATACCTTTATAAATATGTACAACACAAGAAAATGTATGTGGCTAAAAAGCGAAGCGAAGTCAAACTCCCACCTTTTGCACCGTTTACACCAGGTCTTTTGATGAGCCATTATACTAAGCCAAGAAATCATTAGCGATGTATATAGACATTCTAGTTCATAACTGCCTGTTGACTACCGCAACTGACTGGTTGGCTTAGTAGAAAATCTCGTCAAATGGCTTGGTGTAAATGATTCATAAGGTGTGAGTTACACTTTGCTTCCCTCCCGGCTTAGCTTTTGTCAAATACATTTGTATGATACAAATGTGTTTGATACATTTGTATGATACAAATGTGTTTGATACATTTGTATGATACAAATGTGTTTGATAAGAGCTAAGCTTTTGAGTTACAAATTGTATCTCTAAACATAATACAGTATCGACAGAGAAATTTTGATGAGCGTTTAGTAGGAAAATCTAAAGTTTAATTAATAATTATTTCTATCTTTTAAACATAGAAGTAATATTTCATGTAGGTGAGCCCTCAATTAAACAACAAATACAATTAAACTTTATTACCAACTTGAACAACCATAAAATTACCTCTACAACCACAAACTTCAACCTTACAGTCTGCCTTTATCAGATACATATTTACACAATTATAAGTTTCTATCTTCTTCCCAATCACCAGTTTATATATTTCCTAATTTATTTGCCCAGCAATGAACTAATATTATAGGCTAGGGGAAAAATTGCATTGTGAAGGAAATAAAAAGTACAACATATACTGAAACATACTCGCTTACAAGTTAAATAAAAATAGAAAGACATCTTGTCTGTTTATGAACTAATATCCCATTTGGATGAAGCTGCATACAAATTGCTACAGCCGTATTGAATGGCCGTCTCTAAAATGTAGAGAACTTAAATTAAGCCTTTGTACAAAATTTATACCCATACTAGTACACCACAAAATAATACCTAGTACAATCACAGACAATTAGAACCTAATCACAAAGAAAACTCCTAATATATGTGAATGTTTCTAGATGCCAACAAAACTAAATTGTATATTAAAATATGTTATAAATTCAACGTTACAATGTAGCCCGTCTGTCGCCTCTCCAACTGCTAAATTCTTAGAATAAGAGCTGCTGGCAAAAATAATATATTTCCGATTTAGATAGGTACATTTAGGTACATATTAGACGTCAGCTAAACGTCATTATTGTGGTCAGAATAAACGGAAAACTGATCGTTTTCGCATAGACTGATAGAAAATGGCGTAAATCGTGATTAACGCTGACAAAGGGACTGCACTGATATATTCTACACTGACTGAGAATTAGCCTGCAACATACGTTGTACACTATTTTGTCGAAATCATTACTTGTAGGTGATTTTCATGTGGTATAATTATGTAATCATGTAACTGATTATTAAAAACAATGAGCTTTCGATTTGAGCTAGAATTTTGATAAAAAAATATCAAAATAGTAAGTTTCATAACTAGCTGATCACAGATTTATGATACGTCTATTTTAATATGTAAAATAATTGAATATGACCCTACCACTGAATTTTCTATAAGGTTTAACATCTCGAAGTCTTAGGACCCTATATCGTTACGACGTAGGCTCTTGAACTATTTACTTGATTCTCCTAGCGCTTAACTTTAATTAGTCTATTTATATTCAAGTTGCAATGAGAAGTGGCTCTCTATTATTTATTACTTAAATTAAATCAACAAATGTAGCTGTTCCAGTAACTTTAAATGTTTTATTCGACGTTAATGACGTGTTCTTGTGATGTATTCTTGAAATAATGGCTCTAGTTCTGTAGACCTTGATTTTATACGGTTTTGTCGACTGGAGTGGGGTTATCTTTTGTATTGGGTGTTGTTTTACTCTATTTCTGAAAGAGTTGGAAAGTTGAACAAATAGTCTAATTGAAAACTTACCTTTTTAGCCGTTAATAGTAAAAAGGGGGTTCTCAATTCGATTTTTTTATGAATGTTTTTTTTTCTTTAGAAATCCATTATTTAGGAACCGATGTGGAAAAATATATTTAAAGGCTAAGTCAGTTTTTCAAATTGATAAATATTTCTCATAAGCTTAATTTTTTTATTTATAAAAAACACCAATAAGAAATAATTTGGTTACCATCATGTGAGTGACATGCTCGTCTCATCACACAGATCTATATAAATCCGAGTTTTGAGAATACTTCTCCCTTCTCCCTCGAAATTTGCACGACATCAACAAACTTGAAGAAATAAATAAATAAATAATTAGGTAACAAATATTTTACTAAACTACCAAAGTATTCAATCTTATAACTTTCAACTTATAGTTAACTTATAACTTTCACGATTTGAGCTTATGTTTTAAATGTTTATCGGGGAAAGGTGCCTATTTTACCAAAATAAAATAATGCGTGATAAATCCCGAAATACATTTAATACATGTTCAATCAATTCAATCTTAATTTTCCTAAACTTTTGTCTTCACAAATCATCGACTCACTAAAGAACTCTTACGATCGATTTTCCCATGATGGTTTAGCGATATTGAGTCCTACTGTCCACAGAACAAGGTCGTAACTCGATGCATCGAATTTGTTGTATTTATTTTAAATTGCTGTACAAACGATCTAAATTTGATACTTAATATGGTGACTCAGTGCGCGCGATGTGAACAAACTGAATATAATATTTAGTTTAATAAGTGCAATGGTCTCATCTCAGTTCAGACAAATAAAGGAGACATGTCTTAGTGAAATTGTCGTTCGTATTCATTTCTCCGAGTTTCACCGACTGTTAAGCTATTCCGTCAAACTCTTAAAAAAACAATGGCAAAACAGTAAGCACACGATTGCTTTGAAGTCTTCGCACTACGAAAATATAAATGGCGCCGCTTCCGAGGTCGGCGTTACTGACGTCGCCATACATTTTCACATCGCATCAGCGGCACGCGTTAGACGCCAGCGTCAGACGCGCGTGGTTGGGATCGGCCGCTATGCACGGAAGTCAACCTTTACTCAATTTTAACGCACACTAAGAAACCTACAACGACTAAGCCTACATGCAAAATAGGGTGGCAAGGCCGGCTTCAAGGTGAGTTCGACTAAAAGCGTCAAGTTTGATTAGCCCTGATGCGTTCGCTCGCACCCGCCGAGTTGTCCCCTTGTTTGTCTGATCGGAAGTATCATCCAAAAATTTCAAAGTAAGAAGACCATACAAGTTTTTATTCTAGCTCCAGCGTATTTCGGGCGGTTGACGGTTGCTTTCAGTTTTGCAGAAAACTAGTAAATTTGGTTACGCCCCACGGTTACACTCGTTTTCCCACATTAATTTTCAATTTCCAGATAAAAAAAAAACACTTATGAAACTTGTTAACAATGTTTCAATACTTGACACTTAGAATGCACAAGACGTGAGACGGTGAAATACTCACACGAGGAAAAAAAGTTGTCATTTCACGGTTGTCCATGAAGGACATTTAAATAAATATTTACTCACACTCACACGACGGATCGTTTTAGTTATTTTAATACATTACGTAGACATTTTACCTACTCTTAACTAGCTCAAATGGCATCATAAAACCAGTGTGTAATTTATTGAATCAAGTGGGTAGGTAGAGGTTCTCGAATAATGTTGGTTCAAAAGTATATTTTCAAATTTTGATTTTAATACTAGTATAGAAGTCGATAACGTTTTACTATACTTACGTAGATATATAAAAGTCGCGGAAAAGTAAAACCCATTAAATGCAGTCTCGCTCACGCAATACGGCACCATTGTTTTACAAACGTATGAAACACGACTTGATTGTGTTTGAGTTTTTTGAGTTTATATATATAAATACGTATAGTTTTTAATGAACTAGGCACGCACTTGACCTATCTTACCCGATAGAAAGCGAAAATGTGGTCAAATTTGAAGCACGCTAGCCTAGGAAACAGAAAATACTTATTCACTTTTTTTTATAACAGCCCCGGATCGTACCTGTTCTGGAAGACTGACGCCGATATATCTAATTTATAAACTAACTTTAATCCTATTGCGTCATAATAATGTCTATTGTAGCTTGCTTAAAATGTAGACTAAATGCAACGGAAGATAGCGATTTAATATTATTTAGTTGGTCGTTATGATAGTGATGATTTTTTATGTAGGTATACATTATAATATACTTATTTTGTCATTGCAGTAAAAAAAAACTTTCAGTTACACCCATGCTATTAAACTTATATTTTTTTAGCAAGCTCAGCTTATTATGAACCTTAATCTTGGACTAAAAAGGTTCATAACATAAGTTCCAGATGAAGAGTAATAATTTCTATAAATTAATCAGTAAAGTAACGACGGGTCTCGTTCCCCAATGTTCTATTTTTGTATAAATCTAATAAATAAACATTCGGGAATTTTTTGCACATACGGTCAGTTGACCCCAAACTGAGCAAAGCTTGTAATATGACTGCCAGAGACTGATATACGTACATATATATTTTTAAATACATACTTTAATATATATTAACACCCAGACATATAAAAATCACATGAATGTTTGTTCTAGGTGGGAATCGAACCCACAGCCCCAAGCGCGCAGAAGATAGGTTCATACTACCAACTGAGGCACCGGGGCAGTCTAAACACTAGTCAGTCACTAGTTATTACAAAATATAGTTTTCAGTTGCACGCTTGGCAATAAGGGGTTCGTATTCAAAAATTATTAACTACTGAAGTACAAAAAAGTTGTGCAAAAAGACAACATCACGCCCAAGCGGTCACCCATCAAAGTACCAACCGCGCCAGACGTAGCCGTAAACGGATAGAATTGAGAACCACCCCGAAGTACCTAGAAATCGGTTAAAATGCTAGCGTTTATCTAGCTCAGCGTAAAAGCATTGCCATTCAGCGTGACAATGCTGTCAGAATTTTAGACACTCACTCGTAGACGTCGACACATACGACACGTACGACGACATCGTGAGATATTTTTTTTTGTGATACTGGGTGACGAGGCGAGCGAAGTCACTCGCCTGATGGCTCTTCACGCTTGCCCATAACAGCTCAACGCCACTCAGAATTTTGAACTTCAACAGTTCAAAACCCTGGATGGCAATGCACTGCGCTCGTCACCCCGAGATATAAGATGTCAAATCTCTGTGTGCCCTGTAATTTAGTGTTTGCACACTACTGCTTGGCGGTTGAATAACTGGCAAAGGTGTGGTACTTCCCCAGGCAGACCCCTGCAAAAGAGTCCTACCACTACAAGTAGTAGAGATAAAAAAATCTATAATTTAGACATATAAAAAAAAAACACGGGCGTCTTCAAATAAGCAGCTGAACATGTTAAGACAGTTTTTAGAATTTTTGTTTGTTTGTACACGCACATCTAAACAGATTTAAATGCGGTTTTCACGAAATGCTTAGCTATGGCCAGATTGAAGTATATGCTATGTTATTTTGCAAATGAGAGGAAAAAGGGTTGAAAGTTTATATGAAAACCTACCCGTACGAAGTCGCGGGCAACAGAACTAGTTGATAAATAAAACATTAGCCCGGCCGGAAATCTAACCTCCTACATCTGCCCTGAAGGCAGACGTGCTACCAACTAAGCTACGGTATCTAATTCAATGGCATTTTTATACAGAACACTCCCAGATGTATCAACGGTCGCCCTTGCCGTATTTTTTCTTACATTTATCTTCTCGCTAATCAGTTTGTTCAATGCGGGCGATTCTATCATAAACTTTTTCAGTGATAATAAAAATGCAACAATGCACTCGGAATTTCACATCGCATGTGTGATATTTAACTCGTACGTTATTTATGTGAATGTGTGCGCAATTATAATGCGGAATATAGTCCGTATATATTTATATTAACGAAGAAATTGCTATTACAAACGAGTGGTTACTTCTCCCAGCCGTTATTATGTAGTAGAAAACTAAGATAATTTGCCATTGCTATTATAACCATGCAAGTACACCACACAAAAGTTATAATTACTGAAATAATTTAGTTATGTTAATGAGACATTTACAACAAGTATGTTTTTTTTAAACACCGATACAGAACCACCGGAGGATGGGCAGCAGCATCCTTTAGTAAACGGTGACCGTACTGCGATCCCCAAGCCGCCTACCAAGCGTGAGGATTATGGCAACACCCCTCTATAACTAGGCCTTTGTGATAAAACTTCGGTCCCTAGTGGCCCGAAGTTGGGATAATATTGAAAAATGGGGTTATATAAATAGCTCTGATATCGAATGTCAGTGTAGTGTGAACCCTCAGAAAATGTCACACTTCTTGGAGTGTGCAGCGTGCCCTACAACATGCACACTAGACGACCTGAATGAAGCCACGGAGAGTGCCATTGGGATGGCAAAATTTTGGTTCAAAAGCTTAATAAAAAAAACACGAAAAATCGACTCGATAGAAGAGGAAGAACCCCCTTTTGCCTTCCTTAATTCGATCTTTTAGCAAAATCCTGTATAAGCGGACCTATACATCCCATTAGGAATCTGCCTGCCAAACCAGCTTCGTAGATGAAGTCGTTATCGAAATTTAGTGATGAGGCAGTGACTGAGTGAATGAGTAAATAGTATTTCGCTTTTATTTATATATATAGATAGACTAGCTTTTGCCCGTTATTTCGTACGTGTAGATTTTTATCATATAAACGTTCCATCTCCCGTTTGTCCCCCTTAATTCATCCTATAAGTAGTAAAATAATAATAAAAGTTGTTTTTAGATTTCATGATATGTCAGTGAATGATCAATTCACTCATTCACTGCAAATAGTTGCCTAATATCTACTACACAAATCAATAAAGTAACGCTTCATTAAATCAATAGTCTTTTAATATAATAAGACCTCGTATGATAGAAACAGCAAATACTTAATGTTAATACGCGCAACACAATAACGGTGGCTCACGCTGCGTGCGTCTATATAAAATGTTTTTAGAGATCCGTGGGAAGTAACGGAAATGAAAACAAAAGATCGTAAAATCACTGTTACTTGTGTTTACCAGTCATTATTTATATCAATTACAATCGGTTTACAAAAAAAAAAACAGAATAATTTGAAAAAAAGACTAATTTGTAATGTAAACGAACATGATTATCTTATACCTAATAAACCTAAGCAATATATTTGGTCTAACAATGTCTCCGGCCTGAGTCGGAGAAAGTAAAAAAAGAACAAAAAAAATGAACGATCAATATAATATATAAATATAAACGATTTTAACGAGGTGATTTTTTTAACGTACTTTTAAGTGGGTGTAAGTTACCCAAACTTGCAATGAAACCTATAAAATATTATGGGTTATAAATATTACAGTAATCCCCCTGAAATCTATTTCTTGAGCGTACACGCCTAAAACCTTCGCTCTCTTGCATTCCCCATTGCATCACTTACCTGTCAACAGTAACTGTCAAGTACAGATTAAGCTTTGTGCCCAAAGTGGTCACGGAAAGGGCAGTAGCCGTCAACGTTCGTGCTGTCTGCGACTGCCTTTGCGGTCGTCTCGTCTATGGAACCCTGACGCGTTCTTTGTTCGCACTTGACCGCATTTATCAATCAATTTGCATATAAAGTGTGTGATATTTCTAGAGAACTAATATTATCTAATTACAGATAGTCAACATAATCATTCTTACGTAACGGACCTTTAAAGGAACTTTTATAGGTATTCATTATTCAATTATTATTTTTTTCTCTACTTTTTTTAACAGATTTGTCGATCGATAGGTATTGGTAGTTCGGAGAATACATATGGATATTTTCTAAAAGTATAAATAGTTTTTTAAACCCCGATAAAAGAGCTTTGAACAGATTTTCTTGAGTCATAGCTAAAACGCTCTGGATCAAATCAAATTTGAAACAAATAATAAATTAAATCAATATGGTTTCAGCCGTCTGGGCGCTACGATGCCACATACAGACACACAGATACACAGATAATTTAAACTTAAAACAACCCTATTTTTGCGTCGAGGGTTAAAATTATTCTCACATAGTTCTCAGAGATAGGTACTTGCTTTTTAACCGACTTCCAAAAAGGAGGAGGTTCTCAATTCGACTGTTTTTTTTTAAAATATTTTTTATGGTCGTTTACCTCAGAACTTTCGACTGGGTGAACCAATTTTAATGATTCTTTTTTATTTAAAAGCTGGTGCTTCTGTGTGGTCCCATTTCAAATTGGTTCAGTTCTGCTTATTTTATGAAGTCGGATTTTCATATTGATAATTATTATCATTACCATCATCCACCAGAATTAGTCTTGGTAAATCTTTCTTTAGCTGGAAAGCGGCCGTGGAAAAGTAGACTCTTTTCGGGTTACGCTAGGTTCAGGATTAAAGTCGGCGCACCGGAAGCGCTACGTGGTAACTGCTACATGAAAGCGCGGCTAAACAATTTTGTACTTACGGTAAACTGGAAAGATTTTATTTTCCTATGCCGCTTATAAGCTGCGACACTTTTCTCGACTCTACAGCAACGGACTCTATCCGATGCTACCTTTTGCTCCGCGAAGCACGAAGGCGTTGATATCGGTGTGGTTTTCACTCTCTGCATTACTGTCTGTACGTTGAAATGCACAATTGCAGATGTAAGAACAATGTTCATCTGAACGGAACAGAACTGGATATCGTAACATTTAATTGTACATCGATGAGAGATTACAAAGTAATTGCCACTGCTTTCTTTTGCTTTTTAAATTCCAGTAAAGAAAATACTGTATTCTTTCCGAGTATATTGTGCTACTGGAATTAAATAAGTACTTACTTTATATCAGATTGATTAAGATTATCTGCTAGAAAGGAAATATAATGAAAATTTTGTAATAGAACTTTGATATAGACTTAAATAGGTAGGTACAGAATATTCCCTGTCTTTATTTTTATCACAGAAGAAATAATAGCTTTTGTGTGGTTTCCTCGAGCTCGTACAAAACATTACGGATCCAAGTTTCTAACTCGGACAGCTAATGAATTGAACCTGTCGGTTTTCTCGTTTTCTGAGTGATATGTATTAACCTAGGTCTTATTAATATCATGTTGTAATGAATTGAATAGGCATTTAATAGGTCTTCTCCATTTTGACCACATTATCCTTTGATCAAAATAATACAAAGATGCCACAATGACGCGCTAATCACGGCAATACTCAATCTGGCTCGACTCAATACGGGGACAGAATGGATTCATGGCTGACGAACCACCGTCTAACCAATGGGACAGAAAGAAAAATTGTCTCTTTCTCTCGGGAGAGGAGTTCCTACTTGCGATTCAGACGTAATCGCCATCTCGCTTGCTCAACGACGATTCACGAGTTTTGACGATGTTGTGCAAATCGCACAGACATTGGAGTGCTGAATCGTAAATGTATAAAATACGGTTGGTTTTGGTGATATACTTTTGTTTCAATATAAATTGTATACAGCTATGTTTATATATGTAACAGCGGACGTTTATTGAGTATAATTTTCTACGCGTTGTGACTTCTATCGTGGTTTTTCGAAGACATTATCAAATACAATAAGGTCAAACGTGGATCACGGTAAAAAATATATGCCTAAGGATAAAACGCGCTACATGCGTATAAGTTACAGAATTTCTTGCTACTGAGAGGCATTTAAAAAGTAATACAAAAGTAATACGATTATGAATACCTATTCCGCAAATGTCTTAAAACCAGTTTGGATTCAAGTTCAATAACAGAATGATTATTTTAAAATAAGAAATACTTACCTAGTACCACAAATAGTGGCTTGTTACTTTGTTGCGTGCCATTTTTTACGTGTTCACGAGTACAGTTTAAAAAAAAAAGAAAAAAAACTTATTTAAGAATTAAGTATTGACCCACTTTATAATAAGAATTCTTCTTTATTAGAGACCTATTTACATAGTTACTTTTTCTGTTTAGCGCTATGACCTACTGTTACCTATAAGTGTCAGAGGAGCTTAGGATTAGTTTAGTGGGCAGTTCTCATCTCCTATTACTGCTACGAACAATATGTTAATTAACACAAACCGGAAGACGCAGCGTAGGTAGGCCTCCCTCTAGATAGACCGACGACATTGTGAGAGTCGCGGGCGTCCAGTGGATGCAGATGGTAGGTTCTCGTTCAGTGTGGAGGTTAAAGGGGGAGGCCTATGTTCAGCAGTAGACGTCTTCTGGCGTCCACTGTTGATGATGATGAATATGGTAATTGTCGCATTGCATATCAACCGAATAAAAATCTAGTAATATTATTTAATGCCATAGGTGATAAACAAGCAGACGTGCCGCCGGATGGTTAGTGATCACCAGTGCCTATGGATACCTGCAACCCCGGGGGCATCACAGATTCGTTGCCGACCCTTAAATACTTTATTAACAGCCCTAGCCACCGATAGCCGATGGTAAGATAGCCGTGGCTTGTACTATGAGCTAATCACAGATCACCTTTTTTATCATTTGGCAATGACAATATGCCTGTGTACTAATATTTAATTTATTACAAATAACAGGATTATCGATGAATATAATTAAATACATTACATGCACTGAAAACAATATTTAACTTGGCTTATACATTTTTGAGATATATAAGCGTTTAAAGTTTTTGGTAGGGATAGAAAGCGGATGCCGTATCCCTCTCCCGCAAAGCGTGTGTTTGTATGGCCCGCGTAAGGCTTGACGTCATAACGTGCTATAATTTGCTCTCTACCTAGCATGAAATTAAAATAACTACTTATAAATTAACTATTCATAGGTACGTGCGTGCAACATTTCAATGTACAAAGAGGTTTGATTCCTTGAAATTAATTCCAGCAAGTTGAAAACAACTTGTAAAGTTCTTGATACGCTTGCCCTTTTTCGCGGATTTATTCGCTCTTCATTAGCTACAGAAGAGCGAATAAACCCGCGCAGATTTTCCTATTTCCCGTTCAGGGTGTAAATTTAACAATACAATAACTCTGGAGTATGGTTTATGTGTATAATTTGAATGTTGTTTGGGTCCACGTTTGACCACTATTTTGCCTGTTGCTGTACGCAACGATGTCCAAAATTAATCACGAAACATGAAAATACCAACTTATAACTCAGAAAACAAGAAAGCTGAAGTTCTTAAATTTTTACTCAAAATCGATTAAGCCGTATAAGGATATTATACGGAGAAGGTCGATTTCATTTGTGGTCCCAGTATTTGAACTTGCTTGCATTACAGAAGTGTGGAATTGTGACAGTAGGATAATTTTATATGTTTATATTAGACCGGTACTTCCTGGGGAAGTAACTATTATTAACACCTTAACCTGAAGCAGTAGTGTGCAAACACTACTGTGTTCTGGATTGAAGGTCAATGTTTCCAGCGAAATTACAGGGCACACAGAAATTTGACATCTTATATCTCTGGGTGACGAGCGCTTTGCTTTGCCATCCAGGGTTTTGAACTGTTTAGGTTTAAAATTCTGAGTGGCGTTGAGCTGTTATGGGCAAACGTGAAGAGACATCAGGAGAGCGATTTTGTTCGTCTCGTCACTCAGTATCATAAAAAAAATACCGTATTGCTAAGTTCAGGTCTTTGTACAAATTCTTATAAACAAGTATTATGGAACCAAGTCGATTGAAAATGTTCTTTTTCTATGGAAATATTCTATATAGTAAATATGACTAACTCTGTATCAGTCCCGGATTAAGAAGGAGGAGGAGAGAGCAAATTGGGGTTGTTCTTGGGGTTGTTGAATTGAACCACATTAGCATGGCTCAGTAACATGACCAAACCTCAAACCTGGGGGGCAATGTCCAGTTTTCTCGCTCGTTCCGGCTGACCTGTGTACATTTTTGTGTCAGAGGTAGGTATATGACGTATTTTGCGTTCTCATCAGCTCGAAACACGCAAAATGCACTCGCATATGAATATCAGGCGTTGTCGTCGATGGAATAAAATGGTACAATATCTAGTCGCGATCAAAAATCACATGAACAATTTTGGGCATAGTGTTTTAATGAACGGAAAAAAATATATAAAAATATAGCATTAAATCCTACAATCGAAAATGTTGTAAGAAGCTTTGAATTAGGAAAAATCACCATAGGCGAGAGAGATATTTTTTTTAAATCTTTAGCACTGGTTTATGTAGGTACATTGATTAGCTGTTGTTTTCTGCTATTTACATTTTTAGCGAGACAACTTATCCGATTTCTTTCCCTGCCAAAAGGACTTAGGCGTTGAATTTGTGCATTTACCATTATCCAATATTTTCAGTGTTTTCACAACACAATAAAAATATAAATTAATAAAATAAGTTTTACTGTAATTGCTGTCATAATTACAATAAAAGTCAAGCAAAGTAAGTCAAGTTCAAATCATGCCCCAGTAAAGTGGTGGTGGACTTCACTAAAGGGAGTTTTAGAAACGACACGAAAATATACATTGCACCTCGTTATATGCTTACACTCGAAAATGTGTACGAACACTTAATATATCAATCCACCTTTATTTCACTAGTGTATGAAAATAATACAACGCAGCAGCATGATTTCTCACGTTGACATTAAAACAATAACATTGATAGTCATTGGTGCAAAAATGGCGTTTACATCAATTGAACCCGCTCAAACCGCACCCACGGGGTCAGTTGAGATAATGCATATTTTGGATTTGTCTACTGGACCCGTTAACAAATGTAATATATCTATTTTATCAGTTCAAATATTTTTAAGCTTGCTATTTTTACAAATTTTACAATTGCACCTTCCACAATTCACTTTTTATTTACCAAAACTTTCTATCCCAATGCTGCGAACATTTACCGTGCTTTCTTTATAATAGAAGGCAATTTATATTTCAATATTGCATACATTTTGCGCTCTACAATCTCCACATCATATGTAAGGAAAATCATAATTATGCACCCAATAAAATGCACTTACTGAATATTCTATACTGTGACGAAACCTTTGTGTGTGTGAAAGACTACTTTGTATGTGGGTTATTCGACGTAATAACACTCTGAGTTGAGTTCGTTGACTCACTCGGTTCATTGCAAATGAAAATTTATTAAAATGATATGATTTGATAGATTGGAACGTTGTTGCTAATGTTTTATAAGTTATCTTTCATTAAATTTTAGGTACATCAGTACAGTGCATAAATACCTAAATATTTACTTAATATTGATCACTAAAAAAGGTTCCACGAAACAGTAGTACTTAGCCGAATTGTGGTCATTGTATATGCTGATAATTATGAACAAAATATATTTTACTAGGGGGTCAAACCTGAAATCGTAAAATAATTACAGATGTTCCATACATACTCGTATCATTGAATTAGCGTGCAATTTTTTTTAAATAGGTACTCAATAATACCTATTAATAGGTAATAGGTATCTTTTGTTACGCACGTACGTACGCAAAATTGTTCAACTTTTGCAAAAATAAAACAGTAGGTCATCGAAAATTCTTATTTTTCCTAACTGGTAATTTATGTATAACCATTTAGCATTTTTTGGAATAAAGAGTTATTCGTCCTTAATGCATCAGTTTTCATTTCATAACTTTCTTCTATAAGTTTAAACAACCCCAAAAATCTCAGCACAATGGAAATGGCATCTTTTTCTTCTTTTCTTTATTAGTTTTCCCTCTAAGTGTCTATATTAAATTGACTTCGTAGGATTACCAAGTTAGCATAATATATTAGTTAAAAGTATTTAGACAGTGCCTTGTATCACTAAAACATTTCAAACACGAGGCATAGAAACATTTTCTAATAATTTTGCTCAGTTATTCGTTTATAAATTTTTCTACTTATATAAGTCGGCATCATAGTTTTCATTTTGTAAAAATCCTTGCTGTCTAAAGTATAGGAAAGAACACGCAATAACATTCGAACAATATTTACTGGCTACGTAAGTACACATACATATCAAAGAAATGTAATAAAAAGATTGTAACAGCTAACCTTTCGTCCAATTACTTGGAATTTTATATAAATAAAACTTACATACAAAAATATGTATGAAAAGATGTTATTGTTCTAGTATTATGTACCTAAGTACATTATTTCCAATGAAGTTATAATAAATAAAACTCTGTCTTTGTAATGCACAATGCTTTATTATGCAATTATTATGCTACTTTTTATTTCTATTGTCTCATAGAACTGTCTATGAGACAATATTTTATGTAATTAATTTTGTTGTGCAATGTCGGCATACTGAAGCTACAACATAGATTCCTAGGGTTGGCCGTATCGGATGGGTAAAAAAAAAGAGATGTTTATAGCAGATATTTAAAAAAAATAAGTTTTTACATATACATCGAGTTTAATGACTGGCCATATCTAACTCCCCGAATGTCTAATTTTCCCAAACGTCTGATTATTACAAGCACGGATAGCAATGGCAAAAATGGCAAGGGCAATGGGTGCAATTGCACCTCCCCCCTTTCTCTGACTCCGACCAAGCACATTATTATGACCATCTATATTTTTATCGTCTTAATGACTTGTTTACAAGAGTCAAAAAACAAGTAATGGAACGTTATCCAGTTTCCGTCATATGTCATATTCAAGTATTATTTTATATTAAAAGTTTATATTTATTTTTTGTTGAGAACTTAACTAACGAAACTAGTAAACGAAATCCTGTATCCACGCCTGATTCACTGAGGTTTACCTTCTTGGAAATCTATTTCCCCTGTTTTTCTTTTTGTATGGAGATGTGCATGTGTACTTGGTATAAATATAGGTTTGTATGAGGTCGGTAAGAAATTAAATAAGTAGGTACCTATATCAGTACCTACATCAGCTTTGTAATTGATCAGCTGACCGTAAAGCATGGGAAGCTAATGGAAAAAATTGTATTAAGTATAATAAACACAATGTTAAATGGAAATACACAATACATTATTATGCTTTTTACTATAGGGGAATTTTATTGAAAAATAGCTTACGCTCAACTACTCATAGCACAAAATAATTTTAAGTTTAAGATATCATACTGCTATGCCTACCTACAACAAATAAATACCAGAGCCATCCCTAAAATGCAATGGTATATATTTTTATACGTTTAAAATTCAGATCTATATTACAACAAACTTGTCATTTTGCAAACTTTCATGCACTTATCTTAATAATTATAGAAGTAAGATGGTTATAAAAAAATCGAACGGATGAACGGACAGACGGACGGACAGAACAAATTTATAGGGGTTGGCTACGGAACACTTAAAAAAATTAATTATGATTACCTATTGTAATTAAAAAAATGTATGCAAAAAAAAACAGTTTGAGTACGGAACCCTAAAGATGATGATGTGCCAAAAACTTTTTCTTTCGACTGTATCTACTTGCGTTGTGGCTGCGTATACTTAATTCAGATAAAATTATTCAAATTCAGATGATATGATCTATTGTGTTTCAGCAACAATGAATAAATAACAATATAACATTATGTATATTGTAAATATTTATGCAACTAGGCTTATTATGGACACTTATTGTTTAGTTATGAAGGGCGGCAGGTTGTTTTGCTAAGATTTCGATTATGTAACTGCAGTATTCATTAACAGAACTTGTAATTCGTTAGTATCATACAAAGCGTGTCGTCATAAATACATTTTAACAGGGACTGAATCTCAAATCAGATTATGAATAAAATAAAATAAAATAATAGCCTTTATTTACCCTCTTAGAAATTTATCTTAACAAGGTACTTATTTAGATACAATGATAAATTAAATAATAAAAAAAAATATTAAGGGTGGCATATGGGTATTTTTTGTTGGTTTATTTTTGTTTTTATCCTATTAAAAATAATGATACATACAAGCACTATCAATAAGTTAATACAGGTAAACCAGCCAATTCAAAGTCGGGCGTAAAAGATCTGGAACTAAATGAAAGAAGGCACCGTTTTTTTTGGTAAATACATAACTTAGGTAAATTTATTGTCTATTTACCACCAACAGGATAGAATAGATAGATAGAAAACTCTTTATTGTTCACACCAAAAATTATAAACTTACATAAAAAACAACTTAAAAAACTAGTGAAATAATTGGCGGCGTTATCGCTACAAGCGATCTCTTCTAGGCAACCTTAAACCTTAGGCAGAGACTGACTTGCCTTGGCAGGTTTCCCTACTCTGCTCTCACTATGTGGGATAGACAACGCGACTTCATTCTCCATTGCTCTCTATCAGCCGTGCATGATCTCTGTATTTTATCCCACCAATCTCTACATTTATCCCTTTTCCGTTTCCGATGTATCAAACCAAGTCATAGCATATTATACAAAAAAATAAATGAAACTAGTTTTGTTTTACAGTTTCCAACGTTTTGCCGACATGATCCATACCCTGATATGTCAGATCTGCGTTGTTTTCTTTCTAAATATCATCAATACGGTTTAGCAGCTTTGTTGTGAAAAGGTAACAAATACAATCGATATCCTAGACAGAGTTACCTTGGCAATTTTTTTTCTAGTAACAATAGTAAAAATCTCCCCACGAAACCTTCCGCCACCTTCTGGTAAATAGGTCAAGACCGTCACGCCGCCATTGATTTGGCCTTCATAGACTGCGTTGTATGTCTGACACCCACTGCGATTATCTTCACCCATTGATTGGTCAGAATGCATACGTGCCACATGACCCGCCCCACCACATTTTAATCGTTACCTTTGAAGTAATCACGTCACGGTAGTGGCCCTCGCCAAGTTGAGCAAAAAGTCGAGCAAACGCAAACAAGCAAAAGGCTGAAAGTTACGTAAAAGCTCGTGACCTTCAAACTTGGCAAATATTGCATTTCTATTTTATTTTATATTAGGCTTGCGTTTGGCCAACTCACCTAATGTTAAGCGATGATGGGGTCTACGGTGGAGCATAAATATCAAGAAGAATAGAACAACTTTAAATATTATTAAACTGGATCTTTGAATAAATAGAATTAAATAGGCATAAATATTGTTTTAATTATTTTATCTGTGTAGTCGAAATTACTATATTAAGAAATTGATAAATCAAAGGCTAAGATTATACTGCCTTCTTTGGCTCTTACAAGGATCTCGAAATTTTGTTGCAAAAGTGTTGCGAGACTTGGCATTTTTCTTATAGGAAGATTGTAGATGAGATTATTAGGTTTCCGTACCCAAAGGGTAAAAACGGGACCCTATTATTAAGCCTACGCTGTCTGTCTGTCTGTCTTTCCGCTGTCCGTCCGTCCGTCCGACCTACCTTTTAACGGCTGTATCTTTCGAACCGTAATAGATAGCCAGTTGAAATTTTCACAGAAATAATATAATAACGTCAAAAAAAATTATTAAAGGGGACCTCGATACAACAAACGTTTTTATACGTATTTGCTCTAAAACGGTAATACTTATATACAAGCGTTAAACATGGCATGAATACAAAGTACAAGTAAAATCAACAAATCAAAACTGGCCAAGTGCGAGTCAGTGACAAATTTCTGTTCACCGAAGTTACGCAATGTCGGGCGCGCTCGGTAGTTGGATGGGTGACTGCCTGAGAGTGATATTATCTTTTTGCACAATTTTTTTATACTTTAGTAATAAACAATTTATGTGGTGGTACGGAACCCTCAGCGCGCGAGTCTGACCCGCACTCTGCCGGTTTATTTTATTTTTTCTGACTACACAAGAGTTATCGATCCGTAGACTCTAGTAACAATACAAAATAAGTTGTGCAAATTTGCAAAGTAATTTAGTACCTATAACAACGATGAGCGGAGAATAATAATTAATCATCACATGATTAATTATACTCTTGGCCATGGGCCTGACCTTGCCTGTATTTTACTGCCGGTATGACAATCGAGCTCCAATTTTTTTCTACCATACAAAATACGAATAATACATTTATTCTGTAATGCTTTTGTTCGGAGTGATAACATATTTCTGTCCATCGCTGAGTGATTTACAACATGTCATGAAAATATTCTTGTTAGCAACTTTTAACTAAACTTGTACTTACAGAGTTATTTTAGTTAGATTATACTTAGCCGAAAAACACATTGTATACTTCGAACAATGTCATACATCATAATAATTGTCGATTTTGATGTGAATACCTATACACATTAAAACCGGTCCAGGCGTTTAGAAGTTTTAGTGAAATCAATAAACCCATGTAGGTACATAACACTAAAAATATCAAACAATCATCAATGAAAGTGCAAAGCACGTAAATAATAAAAGAAAATGTGAATGACAAATTATAAGGTCAAAAATCTGGTAGAAGATAGGAATAGAAAGAATTACTTCCGCGCTTATTGCAATTTTCGGCCTCAAGTTTTATTGCAAACGTAACGTTTTTCATCTCAACTGTACCCCTGATGAGCTTTAAACTTTACCGAAGACTTGGAGTTTAAAATTATACCTTCGCTTAACAGTTGTAAAGTTTAATATCAAACTATGTTAAACCGATGCCATATCAGTCCAATGTAAAAGGTGAGCCTAAGCACATAGTTTTTGACACTACCACTCCTTGGACTATATTCATGATTTCCGTACCTACCTCAAGCCATAATTATCTTACTATAGCAAACGGGACCATTATATCAATAATTTGTAATAGAGACTAACAATGCGTGATACAAAATAACAATGTTGGAAAATGCCAAAAATAACTTTTATAACGATGAAGCTGAGAAAAATACATCATTAGTTTAGGTCAGTTTAGGTTAACTTCAATTATAAGTTTAAGTTAAAAATGGTACTGCTTCAATACGTAAATTTATTTGTAGTGAAAAACGTGGAGGACGCATGCGCTGCCCGCTCCCGTCCCGACGCCCCGGTTTTTATGTGTTTATATATTCTAATTTTATTGTTTTCTTTATTTGCGTCCCACTTTTGTTCGGTTCCGAGCCGGCATTGTTCCCCGTCGTAAATGCCGATTTAGATGATAAAATAAAATGTTGTATGGAATTTTTATTCGGTACGCGTAATTTCTTTGTCTGCTGGTACATTTGTAATTTGGCATCATTAAAATAACCAAGTGTTTAAGTCTCATTTGATTTTGATAGGTTGTTACGGGAAAAACTAACTTTTACGTATTTTTTGTATTTAAAGCTAATTAAAGCTAGTTAACCGATAACCGAAGAGGAAGAAAAGTTTTTGCAATGAAGACCACGAATCGGAAGACGGATTGTAGGTAATTAGGTATATAGGCCTCCCATTAGGTAGATCAATGACATCGTGAGAATTGATTAACAGCTCAATTGGTTATGGTTTAAAATTATTTTCCTAGATTTGTCCCACACATACGAACGAACAAACTAACAGGGCAATTTGATTAAAAGCTTGTAGAAACAGATCGAATGGAGAATGTCCTTCCTGAAATCGATTAAAATGAAATGTTTGCCGCATGCAGTCTGCTAAGTAGATGTAAGTACGAGTAACTGAAGATGCATAATTATAATTTAAATTCCATCCAGTTGTTCTGCAATTAAATGATAAAATAAGACGCAGGCGTTGAGTTACAGTCGGGATTGTCAGGTTCAGTTCCACCAATGACATCTCACCCCATAGACATGTCGCTTGGGGTTTTCAGTCAACACGTTGGCATAAAATAGCCTATACAAATGTTCACCCACCAGTTGCACGCATGTATCGATGTCTTGCATGCTAGACCCCCGGACATCGGTCAGTTTCATACAAACGTATTATTTAAATTAAAGTAAAGATTTAAATATATTTACCAAGTTTTACCAAAATTTGATAAGTTGTTTCCGTAACAAAGAACTAGTGCGTCTATATTAAAATGACTAATGTCCGGGGCGCCGTTAAGTGAACCAATCAGCGTTCAATATGTTTATTTAGCCACAGAAGAAATAATAGTACACCCACTGCGCAACCCAGCAAGGTATACCTCTATAAAAATTATGATATCGACAAGATAAGGTGCGTAGCCATTTATATCAATTATTACATTGGTTTTTTTTCCTTTAACCAGTGTTATAGTTGTCTAACCTAAATTGTACGTATGAATAAATAAGTGTTGTCTATGAGTTTTATAGTCGTTGCAGTGGGGATTGTCGCTCAGGTTCTGTTCTACAAAACCAGTTCGTACGCTTCGAATCGAGAATTAATATTAATAATGAATACTTGAAACGGGCGCGATTGTGAGTTGTATAGTTGTAATTAAGCGCGATTATAGCGGCACCTGCAATTACTGACAATGTCTGTGGCTTGAACCGGCAATGTTGCTTGGAGATAAAATTGCACGATCAACTTACGCTTTTAGGGAACGAGCAAAATGGTGAAGATAGTGGAAGCAACTTTTTTTACGGCCTATAAATTCGGGCACAAATTTAATTTAGATTTTTTTGTTTGTTTGTAAAAGTGTATTTTAGGTTTTTTTAAAGAGGGGCCTTTATTAACTAAATAAAATACGAGCTATACACATCATGGTACACACTACTTTCTTGCCAAGTTATATGGTAAACATTAGTAAATAAATAGGCAGTGTTAACATAATTTACTTTTTGCCTTTATCTTATAAGAACTTTACTGAGTTACTTGTCCTGCCAAACAGACTAATTTGACTAATGTTATTCACTTATCACAATAATCACGCGATACGCTTGTAGCTCCTCACTAGCAAACACACCAACCTCAGATCGGAAAAACAAGGGTGATATGGTAAGGTGGCGTGGTGGATGTGAACCCATCTGGCCTAAATCACGCTTGATGCCTTTAGTCGAACTCGCCCTGCCGCCTTTTTTTCGGATTTGGACTATTAGTTCGTTCATGGTGTCGCCATAAGTTCTAAGTGTGGATGAAATTGAGGTGTGCCATACTTACAGTTTTTGCGTTAAGCAGTTTAGTGGTATGGTGAAAAAAGTGGTTGAAACACGGAGACATTTGAACACGACCGATAATTGTACAAATGCATATCTGGCTTGTTTGCCTGATCTGACAAACAACTAACATTAGACTAACAAAGATATTTAAAATAATCGTTTTAAAACTTTGCTAAGATCCGTAACAGACACGTCAACTTGGCTGACCAACCACCGTCTGACCAACTGAAAGAAAGAGAAAGAGAAAATTGTCTCTTTCTCTCCCGTTGGTCAGACGGTGGTTCGTCAGCCAAGTTGACAAATCTGTTACGGCTATAAGAATCGAAGACGTAATCTCCTGCTCAAAAAGCAGATGCACTAATAACTAGGCCAGGCTAATAGAGTAACTCCTGTATTTTTCGTAGACGCATCATAATATACAGCAGCGTTTCTTCTTGGTTGACCTTGACATTTGTTTGTACGCCGCGGTGCGTGACGTCATACCCCTTCGAATGCTTCCAGTTACGTGACCCGCATACCGCAAACATTTGCTTGAACTTATCGCACCCCCTGTAAATACTTTGTATTTGCTTAGTATTGAGCCTAACTATCTCTTAAAACTGCGACCAGAACCACCGGAGGATGGGCAGCAGCGTCCTATTAGTACACGGTGAACGTACTGCGATCCCAAAGCCGCCTGCCAAGAGTGAGGATTATGGCAATCCCTCTATAAGAGGGAGGCGTTTTTTCAGCAGTGGACGTTTACCGGCTGATGATGTATGGTGGTGTGAGCTTAACACTAACAATATACAAAAATAACCATTTTATTAACCCCTCAGCCAAAATACATGTCAAAGTGAAAGAAAATTCCTACAAAGAATTAAAAACCTGGTTTCCGTTGCTATTAACCACCTTGCATTAAAATGTTTTTGAAAATGTTTGTAAATTACATTGGCATCAATTCTGTCATACAATTCTCTAAACTAAAGTAATTTGATAGGACTAAAATTATCGGCGTCTTTTTTCATTTCATTATGGCTGAAAAAGATGGCAACTATTTTAGAGCTGTCAAATTTAGTTTAATTTAGAGAATGGTACATCAGAATCGACGTCATTGTCGGATATTTTGTGCCCCTAGGTACTTATTGCTTAATTATTATTTAAGTACATTATGTCGTTTTTTTTATACAACGAGAGGCAAACACGGATGCGGTCCGCTTGATGGTAAGCAGAAACAGCCGCCTATAGACACCTGCAACACTAGCGGTGTTGGCGGTGCTTTGCTAGCCCGGAGAGGTAGATGAAGACACCCATTCTGAAACGCTTTGTTTGTGACTGTACGCAGTACACAACGCAGAAGCTTTTTCTGCATTTGGCACTCGTCCTGTATTTATTTGTATTAAATAAGATAAATTACCGCGCTGTGGGTTGAATATGGTCCGGTGCACACTCGCGATAAAAAGTCGCCGTGCCGTACGCGGATATGCAACATAAATAAAACCGTGTGCGAACGTACCTAATAAATTAAATGCTCAATTAGAAAAAGCGGACCTCACTTTCCGTTAGGCATAGGCTTTGTAAGTTGCTTTAGGAGTAAATGGATAGTGTAGCTTTCTGAATAATTATCTATAATATAATAAGTTTAATATATAAGGTCGGGGAAAAGGTTTCTTCGTATTTTATAAACAAATTCAAGACATATTTTTTTCAAGTTTAATTTTATTTAATTATGATATATATGTGCCATTTTGTTCGATAACTTGTTGCCATCTTGTAGGTAGTGACATGATCCCGTTGCTATAGAAATTTTGGGACTTCTGATCAAAAAAATGCAACAAGTAGTTTTGACAGTCTTCTCTTGATGTTAATCTAACACTAGCCAAAGAATTCTGAAGAGATCGAAACAGGTCGAAATCTGAGGGTGCAAGGTCAGGGCTATATGGTGGATGCATTAACACTTCCCAACCAAGCTCTCAAAATTTTTGCTGAGTGGCCAAAGATGTGTGCGGTCTGGCGTTATCATGGTGAAAGACCACACTCTTTCTGTTGATCAATTCCGGCCGTTTTTTCTTAATTTATTGTTTGAGTCTCATATGCTGTTGGCAGTAGAGATCCGAATCGATGGTTTTGCCCGGCGGTAAAAGCTCATAATGAACGATGCCCTGCCAATCCCACCATACACACAGCATCACCTCATTACGTGTTAATCCGGGATTCGCTACAGTCTGTGGTGCTTCACTGCCCTTTGACCATGATCGTTTGCGCACATTCTTGTCGTAGGTGATCCGTTTTTCATCACCAGTGATCAATCTTTTCAAAAATGGTTCGGTTTCGTTACGTTTCAATAGAGAATCGCAAATGAGTACACGATTCATTTGGTTTCTTTCAGTGAGCTCGTGTGGCACCCAAATATCGAGTTTTTTTGTATACCCAGTTTTTTTCAATTAGGTCAAAACTGTTTTGTGGTCAATGCCCAGTCCTTCAGCTACGTCGTAACTACTAATATGCCAATCTTGGTCCACTTTTTCAGAAATGGCATCGACTTTATCCGTAACAGGGCGACCAGAGCGAGCTGCATCTTTGACTTCAAAATTCCCGGACTGAAAACGCTTGAACCAACATTGTGCTACTCTTGATGACACTGCATTAGGTCCACAAACGTCATAAATTTTATTCGCGGCGTGTGTCGCATTTTTCCCTTTTTTGTAATAAAATTTCACAATATATCGAATTTCTTCGTTAGATTCACTCATTTTATCGAACAAAAAAACAATTGAAAAATGGCGGGAAAATGCTTTTTACTTTTTGTATTCCTTTTTTAAAATGTCATATTTTTAATGGTATCAAAACCAGCCAGATACAAACAGTACAACCGATGAGATTTTTACTACAACTTTATACATACAAAATACGAAAAGACTTTTTCCCCGACCTATTATATTAGTGCGTAGTTAGTCGGCGATAGTAAAAACAAGATATTTGTGTGAGTTAATAATATCAAGTTTGTAATTTATTTATTTATTTATAGGAAAACCAACAGCGTAATGCTTTTTTTTGTTTCATTACTTTTGACAGGATTTTGGCATCGCACGTTTTGTTGCACTTGCTAGTGTCAAGCATTGAAACATTTTCAAGTTTTATTTAATACAAACATGTCATGATCACAGTCAGGGTCAAGCTAAGTAAGTCATGGTCAAGTCCAAGTCATGCCCTAGTAAAGTGGTAGAGGCTTCTATGGAATTTTGGAAACAACATGATATGACACATGTTTCACTTCGTTATATCACTTGCCCACAGTCGATTCTTTTCACAAACACTGAATAAATATCCACTATACATACTTTTTTGGTGCCTTTTTTTTTCTTTCATAAAGCTATGTTTTTATTGGAATAAACTACTAAAATTTTATGTAAATCGGAACAACGATAAGGAAGTTATCTTTGAACAAATATATAATTTTAAACATAAATAGAAACGCCAACTTATCCCATTAGAATCTGAGCCATGACATGTCTACACTCGGTCAAAAATTATGACAACTTTATTATAATTAGATAGACATGAAATAGTTTCTATAACATGGGGTCATATAACTATAACATAGGTTTCTTCAAAAGGGCTGTTAATAGAGTCTTTAAGGGTTGGCAACGAATCAGTTATGTCCCTGGTGTTACAGATATACATAGGCGACGGTGATCGCTTACCATCAGGCATCCCGTGATCTTGTTTGCCACCTACGGCATAAAAAAATAACACCCAAATTTATCCCCATATACTAATAGAGGCACATGACAGGTTCATATTTATGAGGTTATACACTTAGGTCTCCTGTAATCTCGTATAAAATGTCTTATAAGCCTAAAATTATACAGGATTCCATAACATCAAATTTTTCTCAAACATAATGTATTTATAATATGCAGGTATATTATACCTACATGATGTTTCGCTGTACAGATCAGTGAATAATCTAATGAATATTTGATCAAATACGTTTTGTAAGGATACTATCCTCCCTTTTTGTATTATTCACGTCTCTCCATCAATATTTGGCCTTCATCTTAGATAACATCGGCATCGGCATAGCTGCCCAAACAAATATAAATGTGTCGTAATTTTTGATGCCTGACTGGAAAATTACGATGCAGTATGAGATGAAACACGCTCTACAAGGTGCAAATTGAGGTTATTTCACTAAGTTAACAATGGGCAGAGATCTGTTGAAGCATATTTAGAAAGACTGTCAATAGCCTCCTCTATTTGATGTCGGTTCAAATGCGATGAGAAGCCCTTTATAACGAACAATTGCACCTGGCGAATAACATCTCCCGTTCTATTTCAGAAACGCGGGGCCAACCATCGGCCGTAATAAATTTAATGTCTTATAAAATTTTCTTACAAAAACATAAGTTTTCTTTTCGGAGTTTACCAGCCGCAGTGGAAAGCGCAGTAGGCCGCTTTCGGATTCTTAATTTGTGTACAAATAATTTTTGTAGTTTCAAATAAACACGCTTATAAATAGCTTTTCAACGTAAAATTAGTATACTCAGGTATTCACGCACACGACACATAAGAAACGGGAGACGGGGGTCGATACCGCATCACTTGGCTCATGCACCATGATAGTTGGCGTCTTTCCCGCTAGATGGCTCTGCCAGTGTGATTCACTATTCAAGAGTTTTCTTATCATCTCTTGGTTCCATCATCAAAGTAGTTCAATATTGCCAAATGTTCGTGCCTATTGTCATTTGGATTACATATATGTACTTGCAAAGTCTTAAATCGATACAACAATTAGCAGTGGGTTTTAAATTGACTTCCAGGTTTTGGTTTACATTTTTATCTAGATATAAGTGAACCTAATATAAAGCATGTAATGAAAAACAAGTATGTGGGGTTTTGAGACTATGTTCGATGTTCAAAGACGACTGTTTTTAGTTATTGATGATGATTTGAAGCCTGAACATCCTTGTGATATTCTAAACTACAATAGTACGTTTAAAAATTGTAAAGAATTTTGTCAACTTCATTATAAAGTAATAATACATGAATAACATATGAAAAAAGGAATCTTGTTTGATATTCAAATAATTTTTTGGCATCAGATCAGACAAACAAGGGAGATATAACTTAGATAGATAGGTAGATAGAAACTCTTTATTGTGTATAACAGAAATAAAAATGACATACAGTTAGAAAACACTTACGACACACACACTACACACACACACACACACACACTTTGTCTTAGTACATGTTTAACGCAAAAACTGTCAGCTACACCAATAGTCTAACTAATAGTCCATATGCAAAAAAGCCTGCAGGGTGAGCTCGTCTAAAGGCATCAAGCCTGATTTAGGCCACATGCGTTCGCACCCGCCACACTACCTTACCATATCTTCCCTGTTTGTCTAATCTGAGTCAGCGATTGAGCGGTTTAGGCTAAATTGTGTTAGTAGGTAATTATTGACAGAGCGAAGAGAGGTTTCAAAGTTTACCTACTAGAACATATCGGCGTTTGTAAGTTTTTTTTGAAGTGATAACTTCTTTAAGCACGTTGAGCTTTTTTGGGTGAATAAAAATCATGGAACTCGCGCAATCGTCACGCTGTACCGTGTTTTTTAAAACAGCGCCATCTCTTGTAAAATAGCTGAATTACTACTTAAGTTTTCTCTTCTGACGCGCAGTCCTATGACTGTACCCTTAGTACAAGATTTGATAGTTTTCGAAAACTTTTTCGTTTTGTTCCATACATTACTGGGCTGAAACCTATTCGAAACCTTTTTTCGTATTTCAGCGAATCAACTTATACTGCCGATTACTACCGATTTTAGTTCCTCCGCGTTTCCGCTAGGGCCGCTTTGCTAAAATGTATGGAACAATACGAAAACGAAAAAAGTTTTCGAAAACTTTAAAATCTTGTACTAAGGGTACTGATGTGTTTTTTCGTGATGAGGAAACAAAATCGTTATATTGGTTTTAAAGATATCGCTTATAAAGAACATCGTCTACGTTCGAGTCGAGTTACAATTTAATTAATACAAACAGCTTAGTAATAGTTCAAGTCAAATTGATGGCACTGAAATTCTGTAAGTATACAAACAGGTCTATCTGTCTTCATTTCCCTGCGGACCGCTGCAGCGCCAAGCCAGTGGTATGAGGCGGGGGTAGGGTGCCAAAGTTGTGAATTGGCCCCTCACCCCCGGACGTTATCATGATTCATACCGTTTATAATTTTATATTATGTTAAATTTGGGGAGAGCTGGCGATCGATATCTCAGAGGTGTTAGACGTTGCTTGTCAGGTTTGAATTTATTTATTTTATTTTCTCTTTTAAAAGTTAACTTAACTCGAAAACGAAAGATCTGTGAATTTTACTAGCCAGGCCTCGCGTATTTACTCAATAATCTCTATACACAAAAATATTATCAAAACTTGCCTATTCGATGTTATCAGTCATATTTCCAGTCCAGCACTGACGTCCAGCTTGGGGTGTATTTTGCATGTGCATCTCTAACAAGCACCTATCCGAGCCAACCCTGCTCCAGTGGCTCACAATCACATATTAGCCCTCTGGCTTTCCTTCCTTCTAAAGGGAAAGCATTATCATAGAGCAGAAAAAAATCAGATAATATGGCACTTTTAGCATTGACAGTTAGTATTTTTGCTAGAAAACGATGTTTGTTAAAAAAAAACACATAAGTCATAGGACTACACGTAAGAAGTGAAAACGTAATTACTAATTCACCTGTTCTACAAGAGATGGCGCTGTTTTAAAATACCTACACGGTACAGTGTTCGGTGATGATGATGCGAGTCCATGAATTTTGTTCACCCAATAAGTGCTCAACGCTTTTCACTTAAAAAAGAAATAAACTCACTACTGAATCCAAACGTCATTTTAGGTCACGCAATTTAATCATATTTTGAAATTAATCGTATAATATTTATTTTGAGCTTGTTCCTTGGAGACCATGTAGAGTTCGTGCAGTATGGGTTCAGACAGCTCTCGGTCTATCGGGGCGATATTAAAAACACAAGTGCGGGTGCTCCAACGTTGGTCGTTCATAGCAACAAGAATTGTTTATAACGACTATCGATCGGCTTAGGGGTAGGGACTGATTCGGCAATTAAAGTTATTTTGGTTTTACAACTTACAACTGCATTTACAAATTTGTTTTTGTTCACCATACTTGGTTAAAAACGCGGATGTTGGTTTGTATTTTAGTGTCTGCAAATTCTAAATGATTAACTGTGCTTAAATTCCAGGCAAATTGAGATCCAGTTTTTTTAATCCAGACGTTTTATTCGTTCACATGAACATTACTAATATTGCTGAATTTCGGAACTGTCTTCTGTGAATATGATTAGTTTGACTGTTCATTTCGTAGATACTGATGGTGAAATTATCGTGATCGGAAGCAAAGTTTTGCTCGTTAAATTGGAATCTAGTATAAAAATTACCAAAGCTACAGACAAATATGTATAATACTGCCAATGTAAAGCCGTTAGTCGTCCCAGCTGTTCGCCCGCAGGACTCCTTCCTAATAAAATATTTAAAAAGATAATATATTATTCATCGAGTCTGCCTCATACTTGCAACAAAGTGCTGATCAGGGTCGAAAACCACTGTGATCAAGGTCGAAAGCCACTGTGATCGTTGTGAGAATCACGTTACATTATAAGTATTTCCAAATGATCGTTAATTGTTGTCGCATATGACACTCTGACATAGAACTTAAAAAAGATGATGTATTATTTATTAAGTCTGTTTCATATCTGCAACAAAGTTGTGATCAGAGTCGAAAGCCACTGTGATCAATGTCGAAAGCCCCTGTAATCATGAGAATCATGTTACATAGAAAGTATTTAATTCCGAAATGTCGTTAATAGTTGTCGCCTATGACAGTCACAATGGAGGCTTTGAGCTAAATATCAAGGGAGGGTAATTCGAAGTTCGAACATTGCGTCACATAATGTTTAGTACTAGAAATATGTAAGCCGTCTATGGAAATCTTATCTACGTTGTATAGTAGTGTGCATACGTGTTTGTATGTGTGCATACGTGTTTGAGAGATCTCCAACGACGTTGGCGAGTGCCTGTGCCTTCTCACTGGTGCACTGTGTACTAAGTAAATGAACCTATCTATTTAAAATATATCAAGGCGTTTAGGCTGCAGGAGAATAACTGATTGATGAACAGACAAATACGCATAAAAATATACCCCTTCTATGCAGTCGGGTAAGAGGATTTTCTTGGTAGAATTACACCCACAGTCGATGCCCCCATTATGTGCACACATCCAATTACAACGGTGACTAATAATTTTAAACATCCAACAGCAATGCACTTGCAAAAATAACTTTCATTGAGGAATTTTGTAGATAATGACGTATATAGTGTAATTTAACTGACCAGTGGGATAGATGCAATAAGACTTGATGACTATTTGGATTTTAATGTTATTGTTTATCTGACATTTGTAATTTTATTGACATTTTTTTAATTTTTTGCTTTTAATTATATATATTTTTGTAATTTTGATTGATGTTTGTAATTTTGATTGATATTTGTAATTTTTGTATTTTTTATTTATTTTTTCTTGTATGTTATCTGTTAATTTATATAATTTTCTTTTGAGCTTGTATTTTGTGACTAATGTATTTCCTTGGTTTTTTTTTCAATTTTTATCTATAATTATACCTAATTTGTGAGATAAAAATGTAATTGGCTTGACCGTGTAATATCTCAATAAATAAATAAATAGTTTTCTACTAAACTACATACTAGTGAAGAAAATATGTTAAATGTTGCGTTTTTGTATTGATAATTGTATAAAACACTAGCCGTCCGCCCCGGCTTCGCACGAGTGTAAGCTCGGCCTTCGGCCTCGCTACAAAATATAATATAGCCTATGTCACCCGGGGATAGTGTAGCTTCCCAACAGTGAAAGAATTTTTCAAATCGGTTCAGTAGTTTCGGAGCCTATTCATTACAAACATACAAAAATAGGTACAAATCTTTCCTCTTTATAATATTAGTGTAAATAACAAAACAAAAACAGTTCGTTTTTAGTAACAATGTCAGAACGCGTCTGCTAATAAAAGAGTGCCTTACCTCTATCTTATTCTATAAGTACAAACAGTCAAACCAGTATCATTATCTTCAGGCAGTAGACGTCCACTGCTATGTTCAGCAGTCGGCCTCCCCCTTTAACCTACACACTGAACGACATCCTGCCATCTGCATCCACTGGATGCCCGCGAGTCTCCCAATGTTGTTTGTCCATCTATAAGTGGGAGGCCTACCTACGCTGCGTCTTCCAGTTCATGTTCTCCACTCAAGAAACTTTCTTCCCCATTGTTCATCAGTACTTCGTGCGATGTGGCCTGCGTATTGCCACTTCAAATTGCAAATTTTATTAACAATGTCGGTGACTCTGGTTCTTTGGCGAATATCTACGTTCCGGATTTTATCGCAAAATAACTCCGGGCATAGCTCTCTCCATTGCTCGTTGTGTGACTCTTGAGTTTTTCCAAAAGGCCAACAGCAAGGATTTCGTACTTATAATTCGTAAATTAGGCCAACAGTTAAGGACCACGTCTCAGTACCGTGTGTCATCATTGGCAACACACACTGGTCAAAGACCCTTGTCTTTAGACACTGTGGTATCTTGGACGAGAGGATAACACGCAATTTCCTGAACACTGGCCATCCGAGTTGGATTCACAACCATCCAAACCAGCATAATTATGTTGTCAGAAACATTTCTTTATTAATGCCCATATTTTTGTCTTTGGTTTTAGTCAAAAAACAAACCAAGTGTCAAAAATGTTTTTTAGATTGATAGAAACTCTTTATTGTGTACACCAGAAATAAAAATTACAAACAGATATAAAACACTTACGAGCTTGTGCCACTAATGGTGGTGTATCACTAAAAGCGATCTCTTCCAGCCAACCATTGCCTACTGTCAGTGCTATAATGTAAAGAACTTTCATTTTCTGCGTCGTTTTCATACCACGCTGGTTAGACTATGTACTTTCTGAACAACGCAAACAAACTCACAACCGAATTTATCGCTGCCCAAGTTTGAGTCAGTGAAGCCTAACTCACAATTAGAGGTACTAAAGTTAGTTCCAACAATCTTAGTTCCGTACATCTACCTACCTCAAGTTTCTACAAATTAATTTAATCAACTGGCTGGCCTTTGTCCGCATCTCTTTTGTCTGATCTCCCTGATTCAAGGGGGATTCCTACGAACAAGGGAGACGGGAGTGTCTGATCTGGCAACACTAATTAAGAAGCGCTGAATTTTAATTGTTCCTGGAGTCGTTTTGTGATGCTGTCGATAGATTTTTAAGACATGTATCCTTTGACGAAACGTTAATGAGAATTCGAAGAGAATTTGTCTGCAAAAGAGGAATATGTAATACATTCTTTTACAAGCCACTAAAAAGCAAATTCCGAATGGAAAGTATTGACGTAGACGTCGGCTACAACCACACAACCACCAGCTCCTGCTCGTTCCGCCTGCCTAATACTCGATCAATCGGTTTTGTTTCTTGTATGTGTTGTCCCCGTTACTCTCACGTCAATTTCAATGTGTGACATTGTTTACTTCTCACGGCGTTATCTGCCTATTGAACAGAGCTTCGAGTCTGTAACTTATAAAGAACAATACTACAGGCTTAAAGAAGAAAATGGTAGGGTGCTTCTGGAGTGTCTTCTCGTTTGGTCAGCTTATATAAAATGATAGATCATGTAACAGTCAATGTTTAGGATAGAGGATCCCGTAATAGTATGTGTATCGGAAGTTAGTGGATTGTCGTATTTATCAGTCGTATAAAAGAATTCGTTCTATCTTCCTTCATTTGTTCTTGCTTGGCTATAGCTCTTTGGCTGTTTAAAACTCAGACGGTTTAACATCGTGTAACAGAAGAGCTATCCTATCGCCGCCCGCGCGGAAGTTCCTTGCTAGAAGCTTATAAAGAGGAGAGTTTTGGTTCTTTCATCTCGCGTGGCATGTCTTCCGACTTTCCGAAGGTCAGTTGTGGGTTTACCTCGTGTGACCAAAGTTTTAGTCCACCGTTAGCCCTCGCGGAAGCGACACCGATAAATAACAACAAGGCTATTAAACGGTCCGCCGAACCGAGAAACACGTAACAAGCGTATATTTATATGCGATACAATTTCATTATTAGATGCCTATTTGTGACTCGTTATTCCTATTGTCGCTTTTTTTCTATTTATTATCCAGCACAGTGTATGATTATAATTTGTTGTGGTCTGTACGGTTAGTGGGAGCACGCTTTCCGCTCGGTTGACTCTGCTGCTGGATTCGGTATATCATTAGCATTACGGTTTTTTGTATTATTTTATGTTTTTACCGTATTTTAATTAATTTATTGCGCCCGCTGAGCTGATGTATAACTTCTGTAATGTAGTAAAATACACGTTTTCGTTTTTCTGGTACATGAGTCTGTGAAGAATTTAAATATAAGTTAATTAATGTCATCGTTCTTTTTAATAAAGGCACATTTTCGTTATGCGTATTAAAATGCTTCATTGTTGTTTAAATTTGTAGCAACGATAGCTCAGTTGGTTGACGCATTCGAATTCCAATCCGAAGGTTGTGGGTTCAAATCCCTGTAATGAACTTCATTTAGAAAACGTCCCAAAGAAACTATAATAGTATAGTGGTGGCAAATTCTAGCGCCCGTTTTTTTAAGGCTTTTTTATCTGACTTCAAGGACCTAACGGTGTGTTCCGAGCAAGTTCCATGTTCAGGCTATATAGGCGTGCTTACCTTCTTCGACATCACCGTCACTTAACATTACATGTGCTGTAGTTAATCACCTAGCCAACCATTAAAAAAACTGGAAAATGTGCCGTGATGAAGTTATGGGATCTAATGGAAGTAGATATATAATATAAATATATTTAACAAAAATCACGAATTCGCCTGTTGGTGAGCGACGCTGTGGTCGAAGATGAAGCACGCAGACTTAGAAGATACCTATTCACTCTTGCCTTGAAAATACAATACATAAATACATACATTAAGATTTTATGAATTTTACCCATTTCGATCCAAATACAATTCAACATCATCATCAGCCAGTAAAAGGCCACTGCTGAACAAAGAGAGGCCTCTTAGAGATATGCCATAATCCCCACGCTTGGCAGGTGACTTGGGGATCGCAGTATGTTCACCGTGTACTAATAGGACGCTACGGTGTTACTAGTCACAGTTTGAGGACATACACATCATCAGCCAATTAACGTCCACTGTTGGACAAGGCCTCCCTCATAGAGAGGGGTGTTGCCATAATCCCCACGCTTGGCAGGCGGCTTGGGGATCGCAGTACGATCACCGTGTACTATTAGGACGCTGCTGCCCATCCTCCGGTGGTTCTGGTCGCAGTTTTAGGACATACCCGGGTCCGGAAGTTAGTACGTAGGTCCCTAATTATAACGTTTTTGTGATGCCTCTGGTGTTACAAGACTTATCCATATAGGCGACGGTGAATGATTACTATCAGGCGGCCCGTCTGCTTGTTTGCCGGGGTGTTTAAATATTTTTTTTTGTTCTGTAACTAATAAGATACATTGCTATCTATAGCATAAATTATTGTTAGTATTAATAAAACAGACGTAAAAAGGGAATTTTGTTGCATTAGTAAGGATTAGCGTAATCAGTAGGTGCTAGGTTTAATAAAACAAGTGAAGTAGAAGAATTTGAAATTTTGTCTATACATAATTAACAATTTAAATAACTGGCCAAGAGCGTGTCGAGACACTCATATAATTGTAGTCATAGTTTAGAAAATGATGGTTATAGAAAATTCGAACGAACGAAGCTCAGACACTGAGGACATACGCCGGGTCCCAAATACAATTACAAAACATTTATTAGGGCACAATGCAATATAAAATACAGTATGATTAAGCCGGTTACTCCGGTTATAATTTCAACTGCATTCGGCGGTCTTTGTCAAGATTAATGCACGTGCGGCTGCGTCTCGCTTTGCTGCGTCGTGTTTGCGGGGGTGTGCAAAGCGAGACGCAGTCGCCCGCGCGCATTCACCTTGAAAAAGACCACTGAATGCGGTTGAAACTATAGTCGGAGTAACCGGCTTAATCATACGTGAGTAATTACCGTGTCTTATAAATAAAATATGTGCAAACCACGTCAGTTTACACAATATAATAAGCCACAGTGTTCAGTTGTCCTCAGAGGCTCCCGAAATAGAGACTGTGTGTCGAGAGCCAGAAAGAAGAAATCTCAATAACGATTGAATGGAATGGATGATTCTTTATAGATTATTTGCACGTACTAACTTTTTGTAGTACTTTTTGCCCTGACAGTTGTAGTAAACTTTACAAATCTAATAGCTGTAACAGACGTATTGAACTTGGCTGACGAACCGGCGTCTGACCAACGGGACAAA
The DNA here is from genome assembly GCA_949125355.1 of Agriopis leucophaearia. NCBI lineage: Eukaryota > Metazoa > Arthropoda > Insecta > Lepidoptera > Geometridae > Agriopis > Agriopis leucophaearia. The sequence goes on from OX421261.1 coordinate 9,343,745, forward strand.
AAGAGTGAGTATATAATTTCTTTCTCTTTTTCTCTCGTTGGTTGAGGTGGTTGACGTCAGCCATGTTGGCGTGACTGTTACGGATATAAATGAAAACCATAACGTACTTAATGACATTCAGATCAGTTTTGCTTTTAGCTCGATTTTTTAATGCCATAAGTGGCAAACATTCTATCGGGACGCTTGATGATAAGTGATCACCTTCGCCTATGGATACCTGTAACACCAGTGGCATCACAGATATATTTCCGACCCTTAAATACTATATTAACAGCCCTTTTGGAGAACCCCATGTTGTAATTACTCGGAAATGCAGCAGGTGCTCATTCCACAATAGTTTTCAACGTTTTTGTACTTGGTAGGCGGTATACTAGTAATATTTTGAAATCTTTATAAATACAAATTAAATTATGTACGTATGTATGATCACTTGAGAACGGCTGCACTGAATCGGCAAATATTTTTTATGTTTGGAGGAGTCAAAATAAAGTTTTAAAGGAAAGAAAATTAAAAATTCAGGAAAAAATAATGTGTGTCAAACGTATTCTCAAACAAGTTGAATTTGGACAGGGCAACTGTTGAGTAAGCTAGTATGAAAAGAAAATGCTCCCATTCAGCTTCTTACTATGTTATTGCAGCAGCTGTCAGGGCAAAAAAAAATGGTTATTCACTAAGGGGATAAAAGTGTGTCTTAAGTTACGGGCGTCATATTGAATCGTAGCAAGAGAATCCTTCATTACGCTCGGAATTTAAGCACGCCCAAAACACTTTTATCCCTGAGGAGAATACTCTACTTTCATACTTTCTGTGAGACCATATAAATAAATTATAATACTAGAAACAAAGTAATTATTTTACTTGTAGAAGTAGACCAATATTTATTAAACTAAGAGTGATAATTTATGAATTAGACTAGAAAGACGACAGCGATTTCCAGTAATCGCCTTTTTTATTTCTTTATTGTGTTCTTATCATGATGGCAAGTATTTTTTTGAATATTAAGTTTTGTGTACAAGGCTATTTTAGTTATATAGTTGAGGTACCAAATTTTAAATTCAATACATACTATTGACCACCATAATTATAATGAAATTCAGTACAATATTATTGCCCGGCTAGACCGTAGAGCAATAATTACAGATTTGATTTGTATGACATATAATTGGACATTGTCGAGCAGGTGGTGTAAAAATGTATTCAAAATAGATCTCAAGTACTTCATACATTAATTTTACACCGCCCACGCGAAAATGTAGACAATACCTTGCTGCTAAAATTATGCTTTTCTAGACAAAAGATGCTTCATCTATTGTAACGCGCACGGAGTGGTACTTATCTGGAACAGGCCGATTACACACTTGCGACTACCTGACGTCGTCGGCAAGATGTCTTTGTGGATCGAGCCTTATTATTATGGATAGTTTTAAGCCACATCATACCCTCAGATCAAATAGACAAGGGAGATATACATTATAACAATTATTGTTTGTGTTCAAATGCCGAATGGCGCAAGATTGAAATTTGATGACCGTGACCACTCTACCAAATAGTGCTAACATTTAAGAAGAATTGTACTTACCCAATGGTGTAAATATCTCACAGGGCCTTGTAGTGACTATATTTATTGACATGCTCGTATCTCGTAACCCCTTTCGTATAATTATAATAGTATAATAATCAATATAATTAGTACAACAATCATAATACTAGCGATTTGTATCATTTTCATTCATTATTAACGGAAATTACCCTTGTGATTGTATGCAAATTGTACTTACATAATTGAGATGTAAATTATATAATTTATCTTACATTTATATTCATGGTTTCCTGTAACATTACATATAATGAGTACTATTGAGTAGGTAACTAATAAAGTTTAATGCTGAATGAAGTAGTGCTGAAGTATTTTCCGGTCACAACGTCGACTGGGTCCTCATTCTCTATCTCATACGAAATTCCTTGCCATAAACGCGTGATGGAATAATTCGAAATTGTAATACAATCAACCGGCAAAGTGCAAATCAGGTTCGCAAAATGTCCTTAGACAGAGTAGTCGAGCCACCGTATGAGGCGAACTTAAGGTCGATGAAAGTATCTCTGTCGCTCTAAGGGTGAGAATCCCAGGCTGGGCTGGGTTGAAATGAAAAACTAAGCACGAACGAAACATATGCAAGTTTATTAATTTTGAAGAAAAAAAAACACATTTTAACCTAGTCTACTCATAGCTTCGCAACTTTAGTAGATATCCGCCTTACACACCTCATAGAATAACATTACAAATACGAGTAAGTTAAAATATTTTTTTGAAACATTGCATTTATGTTACAGGCTCACGCCTCAGTTTCACATTAGTCCATAAACAATTCTGCAGCTCCATCATAATAAAAAAAAACATGTACTCGTAATTTTAGAGCTTATGCCAAAATATTGGTGTTGTAGTAAATTAAAAAAAATGACAAAATATATTGTGGAATTTGATAAAGGGCATCTCATGAGTCCGGAATCTCAAGGATGTTATAAGGCCTAATGGATTTTATAAAGTCCTTGAGGGAGCTGCACAAAACAAGCTAGTATCAAGAACTTTTTAAAATTCTACCTAAGTACAATTTATTTAAAATAATTACAGAAATGTACGGGCGACATGAGTGAGTAATTTTTTCAATTGAAAAATGTTCTTAAAGTTCTTGTATGGATTCGCGATTCGTCGATAGGACATTGTTTTCCGGATAAACTTGTTCATGTGAGTTTGTTTACATCTCTTGTTATTAAATTAAAATGCCTTTTTGGTTACGCAAATGATTGTCAAATCGGTACGGACATGAGTTATGGTAATCAGGACCATAGACTAAGAATTACAAGCTCTTGATTGAAACGCACAACGCTGTGGTAAGGGTTTCAACGCAGCGTCACAGAAGAAATAATAGTACAAGCATTAATGTAAAGAAATAGTGGGATATAGAAGATACGGGTCGAACTCCTTGACGTAGACCGCACAAATTAGGCTCACGGGTCTAATCGACTTCAGTTGCAATCGAACTGGCGTTTGTGATAGTAGTTGTCTTGAAGTACTTGTCAAAATTTTGTTTAAGCCGTGCCTTATTTAATTGGTAGAATGTTTGGATGTCACGCGTCTTCCCCCTTTTTGAAACAGTCATTTGCACATCATTGCTGACGCATGCTTCGAAGAAACAACATACCTACTTTTCATTCGCTTAATTCGGTGGTTGATACATTCCATGCATTGCGTGATTATTTTACTCTGAGTTTTTATTTTATTTTATTCATTTGATATAGGATTACGTTTGATGCCAACTTGCCTTATGTTAAGCGATGATGCGGCCTACAATGGAGAACGCTTGCCTCGAAGAAACAGATTTACTCGTGTTTTGAAAACACCCAAGCTGAACTATCAGATCATTCAAACAAGGAAGATATGGTAATAAGTGGGGTGGCGGGTGCGGAGGCATTCTTTCGAAATGAGTCTGAATGCCTTAGTGCAGTACACCCCAATCTTAAACCCTGTAGATCAATTAATATACGTGGCCAATGTTGGTTCAAGCCTCATATCAGACAAACAAGGAAGATTTGGTGAGATGGCGTGGCGGGTGCGAACGCTTTGGCGTTGAGCATATTGCTATTGCCCCCCACCCCCCTATATTGCCAAACATTGTTTTAACCTTATGTATTCATTGTTTTTGGCAATAAAATAAATCTTATTCTTATTCTAAATCAGGGATAAATTCTTTAGACGAACTCACCCTGCAGACGAACTTACCGTCCTTTTTATGCATGTAGACTATTAGTTTGTTCATTAGAGTCGCTGGAAGTAGAAAAATGTGTAAGTTTGTAAGGGCCGTACTTACCATTTTTATGCTAAGCGGTTTAGCGGTATAGTGATTTTTTTTAATGAAAAAATGAAGACGTTTATGAACACAAACGATAATTGTACTAAAACATGTCTTCCTTAAAATTAGAATTTGCAGGTTGAAATGGCAATGGGCACTCGAAGATAGCACAGTGCCTAAAGACAAGGGTCTTTGACCAATGTGTGTTGCCAGTGATGACATATGGTACTGAGACGTGATCCTTAACTGTTGGCCTTTTGGAGAAATTCAGAGTCACACAACGAGCAATGGAGAGAGCTATGCTCGGAGTTTCTTCGCGCGATAGAATCCGATGTGGATATTCGCCAAAGAACCAGAGTCGTCGACATAGCTGTAAAAATTTGCAAGTTGAAGTGGCAATGGGCAGGCCACATCGCTCGAAGAACCGATAACCGATGGGGAAGAAAGGTTCTTGAGCGGAGACCACGAACTGGAAGACGCAGCGTAGATAGGCCTCCCACTAGATGGACCGACGACATTGTAAGAGTCGCGGGCATCCAGTGGATGCAGATGGCAGGATGTCGTTGAGTGTGGAGGTTAAAGGGAGAGGCCTATGTTCAACAGTGGACGTCTTCTGGTTGATCATGATAATAATATTTTCCTTGTTGGTCTGCTCTGAGGTCAAAACTAAGTCAGGTTTGCATGAGCTCTATGGGTATTCGGTAGTTTGGAGGTTAAAGATCGTTATTAAAATAAAATCTCTCCAAAAAGGCATAAACTCACCATCCTACCACGTTACCGCAACTGGATATAATAACTTATTGTACTTGCCATCAAAGAACTATAAGAACTATGTGAAAATAAAATATCGTAAAGGTCAGTGCACACCACAATGTTGCCAAGCTGTTAATTTTAATTGAACCTTTATTAACACAGGCGTCTACATGGTCTGTGTGTGTGTGACTGACTAGTTATTACTTTGTTCACGCGGTTTTGATCGTACTACCTGGGTCTAACTTGTGGCTTTGACATTTTTTTATGACCATCATAGCTACGTCATATTTACATATCTAACAACGCCATCGAGATACAATACCTTTAGAGTCACAATTTCTCAGTGAAAAAAACGTCCGAGCGTCGTGTACATACCTAAACATCAATTATATAATTTAGACGTTCAACGTAGCTTGTCCGCTATGACATCGTAGCACTGGCATTGCAGTGCGTTGTAGTCAGATTGCGGTTGCTTTACAACTAACCAAAAACTCCTCCTATACATAATTATTCCCAAAAAAAAACTTTCCGTTTATAAGCTTATTTTAACAATTTTGTTGGAGTCTTAAGTGTAAAGACGAGCATTAATCCTCACGACACGACATCTTCGTTGAGTTGTGGATCAGTCGTGGCCCGTGGGGATCGGACCATCTATTCGTGTTTTTGCCAGTCATGCCACAAGATTTCCAGATCCAGATTACAGAGGAGATTCCAATAAACGCTCTACATAAACGTCTTATAATTATAATAATATATTTTACAAGTAAAAAACCTCACAATTCCTTGCAAACAATGTCTGGCCTGGATGTGAAATTCGAGGTTATTAATTGTCATTAAAAATTTAATTCCCGTTGCTGATAATATTACAAAATATATTATGTTATATTTATATCGGTTACTTGGGATGTCTTATAGAAGTGTCTTTTGTTTTTCTCTGTCATTAAAATGTAATATTTCAGCACACGATACGGCAGGCATTTATCTAATACATACATACAATAAGTAAACATTGCATTAATATACTAGTAATAACTAGTACGTACTTAATCAGGATAAATTAATGCTGAACATTACAAAATAATGATTTCAAACACAATTTTTTTTCTGTGGTTTCAAACATGTAGGTATCAATCAAAGAGTTTTGTATTCTGACCCTTATTTGCAAATTATGCCGTGATGGTTTTTGACAGCTTTACCATGTCAAATCTGTCCAAATTGTAATTCATCAAAGTTACTGTTGTTATGAAAAATGTGAATATGGCAGCCAGATTACGATCGTCTCGCTTCGTATAAAAGTATCGAAGGTTCATCGACCTCTGGCAACGAAACTAATTAAAGTATATTTTATTGTTCCCCCAGCAATTACTATCAGTACTAACATGACTCTCGCACGAATGCGGGCAAATAATTATAATTACATTTTATTTTTATTTCATTTTATTAATAGTCGCAACCATACGGCTAATAACATTGTTGACGTACACACTACGAGACGTGCATATGTGCGTGCGTGGACCGTGTCGTGTGTATGAATCGTGCAAATGGCAATGAATTTTGAACCGAATTCATAACGAGGAGTATTTCTAATTGAATGAATTTCTTTAATTTTTGTTTTGTAAATATTTTTCTTGAAACATTATATCTCCCAGTTCGGTTGTGAATTGATTTTTATGTTTTTAACACGCTTTTATTAGCTTAGTAATCTATGTATGTAGGTATGTATGTAGAGAATCTTTGAACGTGATTTTAACCCCTTTCAAAACGTCGGTAAATAGTTTGTCCCGTTACCCTAACCAAGATCTTCAGGATTAGCGATTATAAAGCGTGTTTTTTAGTTTTTTTTTTAACTACGAGAATTATTTTCGATACGGTAGGTAAATACGTCTCACATACAAATCCAAATCCGACAACGGATTATTTGCGATCAAGGACTTTAACTTTACCTAGTCTGTGTTTGCGATATAGATTTGTACAGGACAGTTTGACAACTATGATTATACCTATTTTTCATTTACATGAAAACTCTACCAATAAGTAGATTTTCTTCGTTTGTATTAATAGTTTTGAGTCATGATTATCAGCCTATAATGTTCGTACTACTGGGACACAGGCTCTCTCCCAAAGATATAAGATGAGACCTAACCCACCAAGCTGGCCCAGTGCATATTGGTGAATGTCATAATGTCATTGAACTACTGAGGTTCTAGAACATACCAATCTTCTCACGATGTTTTTCCTTCACCGTTGTTCAGTGATGGCATCGAAACTGCACATAATTTACTCAATAATTCAATGGTGCAAGGCCGACGATCGAACCAGTTGCCGTCAGATTGAATAGCACACATAATATCACCCAGCCACTACAGCTCGATAATTTTTAGTAAAAATAGTTAATATAGATAATATATAATAGTGTCTTTCTCTCCTAACTAACATACATCCCATAAATAAGAAAACTTACAAGAGCATTTTTACTATACATACTTCCTCACTTCCTCTTCTGGCGCAACGCACTGAAGTTGGTCGTGGTTTAGATACTTATATACTTTTGTCTTGGCTTAGACACTACTACTACTAGAGAACCGCATTCACCCCGGTATCTCCTCGATTAAATATTTTAACTGAGATGCTTTCGTGTCTTCCTATTCCTGGCATTTTATATGTATTTTTATGTGTATTTTGTTAACCATATTTTATTATTCAAAGTATTTTGCACCACAGTACGTACATACACCGCAATTAATATCTGTGTATTTATCAGAAATTTATCTTTGTATCTGTTTCTGTGGTGTGTGGTTTCTGTGGTGTTCTAACAAAGTATTGCTGTATTATATAAGTCATCCAAACTCATAGAAAAAAGCTATACCTACTTGAATAAAATTTAACGTAATCTATGACTCACAAAACCTAGACCGCCGTTCACGCAGCAAACAATAGTATAATTAACCCAACCCAATGCCCATTATTATAATTCAATTTATCTTAATTGTAATTGTAAAAATTGTAATTGTAACTGTGCCGTAAAACAGTGTTGTCTCAGATTAGATAAGGCACGGTATCGCACGCTTTTGATCTCGGGGAAACGCCGCGTGCTTGTTTGCCTTCAAAATATCAAGTCACAGTTTAATGTAAACACTTTTTGTAGTTTTCGTAAGTCAGCTTTTTCCACTTCTCTTATTAGATCATACAGATACCCACACTCATGGTCAACAGACACGGAGCCACAATCGCATGTTTCATAATACGCTTGAATCCATGTATGAAAATTAAGACGCGGACAGTGAAAAATTGTAGGTAACTCGCGTAAGAAACTGGCACACAGCCGAATCTGAAAGTACCAGCGATGCCAGAGTTCGTTTGTGAATATTAACGCGTTGCAAATCTAAACGTTTTCAAAAAGAAACCATAATTTATTGACAGTAAATAACGATTTTGCCCGGAGAAGTAACGACAAGGGTTCAAGAGTAACTGAACGTATCATTGCAAACTTTATAGCCAAAACTGCATGCTGTACCTTTTTTATTTAGTAACAGGCTTGTGTTTGACTTGATATTAAGTTATGATGCGGTATACGATGGAACACACTTGCCTAGAAGAAACCAACTCACTCATGATTTGAACACCCAGATTGTAACTACCTGGGAAAACCCATTCAGGAAGCGCAATCCACAGACTAGCACTAACTGGAATCAAAGCGCTTCGTACGGGTTTTCAGAATATCAACCATAAAGTAGTGTCGGTTTTTCGTGCCTGCTCTCACAGTTCGATATAAAAATGTGCAGGAGGAGGGAATTAGATCCTGCAGATCCGATGCACACTCTCCGAAATATATCCGATAAAAAACCGATAGACTAGCAACTTTGCGCCGATGCTCAAGACTAAGGAGCTTGGTCTGAACCAGGTCTGAACCGTTAGTGATGAGCCTCCAATAGAAGACCTATTATTATATTCTTAGCAGTGATTGAAAAAGGTCGATGATGATGAATTGTGAGAAAACCTCTAAATTGCAATTTTTACGTTCGTACACCAAGATTTGCGTACTTAATACGCATGTAGTTTTTTTTAAATAATACATGTGTAAATAACCTGTTTAAATTTTTTCTCCAGTAAATAAGCTAAATAAGCTTGCGCTTGGCCGCCAACTCGCCTAATGTTAAGCGACGATGCGGCCTACGATGGATCACGCTTGCCTAGAAGAAACCAACAATAAATAAGACAAGTATTCCAGAAAACAGCTTACAACTTTCAGCAGTTCATATTTTTCAGATTTTCATAAAAACAGCACGAAATATTTTATAATTGGGCTATTAGTTACCATCGTCTCGTTCTGAAAATAAAACACAATAATAGGTCAATAATATTTGAGAACTTTTATAACACCTGCTGTTTTCGATAATTTATTGTTAAATGAAAACAATGGAATTTCTTTTACGACATCACAAAATCATTCGTTATTTATTACATTTAAAACAATAAAAATTCTCGCGACTTCGGGTTTATTAGTGAGGAAAAGTAGATAATATTGTTTAAAAGGATAACTCAACCAAAGTACAGAATGTTGCAAATAACTGGCCAAAAGAGTGTCGAGATACGCATATGGTAGGGTTCTGTAGGCAAAGCCATATTGTGGTCACATTCGTAGTTCAGAAATTGGTGGCTATGGAAAAACTCGAACTAACGCAGCTCTGTGGACTTAGTGTGATTTAGTGATAGAGAATACTGCTTGGCAAACATTCTTTGTTAATATTCTTATTTGCTGTTTTTCGTTTCGGTTAAATTGTATTTATTGATCATAAAATACAAAAGGTAATAATAATAAATACGCAGGGGCGACTTTATGGCAAGCCGTCGGTGAGTGGCGACAACGCGTACCCCGATTCCATGGGGCTAAATGAGACCCCGACCCCTGGCTTGCCTTAACTGGCCGTCTGGGGGTGGCAACCGCAAGAGCTAAGAAACTAAGCTCCAGAGTGGGAGTGTTAAAAGGCATAACGCCGCGAGTAGCCCTTAGTGAAAGTGCAGCACACCTCTCGACACCCTAAGCCACCCGCGCTAATGTTGCCTCTCCGATGCCAACAGCCTTTAGATGGGGGACCCATGTTGTGGGTGGCAAGTAATCACCTTCTGAAATATATTTTGAGATTTGACAGGATAAGGCAGGTGTCGTTTCTCATCCTATAGATATGTTCTCTTATCCACAAGTTGTTCACCTCAATAGCCCAGTTTCTTTTAATCCTATAGGTACTGTAAAATAGTTTTATATTCCATTTTATACACATTCCATAATTTTTTTTTTTATATTCAACAGGGTCTCTTGGTGTTGGCTTCGGCTCCACCAATGCCTACCAAATGTACGGGCTTGACCCGCGAATTTTATGAAATAAAGTGTCATAATACATATTTACTGATTAAAATAAATAATTACTATACATAAATAAAACATAGAACTTAAACACTAATTGGAGATCGTTTATATTATCTATAGGTAATGGGAGCCTAGAGATAAGTTGTTATAATTATCGGGACTTATCGTGCACTATTAAATATAGGTAAAAATAGATACCTTTCGCTCGACGTTTCGACCATGTTACAATGGGCGTGGTCACGAGCTGACTGAAAACTGCGGGTGAGTCCGGCGAGAAGTGCGGGTATTTTGTTCTCCTACCCTAACTTGAATTTGAAAAATTGCAGGGTTGTCACTACGACACACAACACTGACTGTATCGGTAAAAGTCTTAGTACCTACACCGCGGTTTGTACATTTGCTTACTATGGGATTCCACGACGCCGCTAACTTAAATCCATCATCCCGGTAACATAAGGTTGTAACATGGTCGAAACGTCGAGCGAAAGGTATCTATTTTTACCTATATTTAATAGTGCGCGATAAGTCTCGTTAAATATGAAAACATGTGTTCAAATCGCGAAAGTTTAAAAGTTACTAGCCTATAGATATGTAGTTCAACCGATCCATAATTTCAGTTGCCTGAAATGGTGGCCACCTATAGCTTCACTGGAATGGGAGGTTGACTTTATGTCCAAAATACAGGGGCCTCCCGGCTACATACCAGTTTTAAGCGATTCTGTTTAGGTGATGAGAAAACCTGCGCGACCGCAAACCGTAGATCGGCGCGTTAAGGTTCATGTTCGCGTGATTATATTATCCGAACTGCGCTGTTTTAGCGCTAATTTGAGTCCACGTTAAAACTTAGCCGTAAGGGCCTAGGTCAACATATTGTCACGTACAGAATAATTCAGACTAGGCGACAAATCCCAAAAGCACTCGGCACCAATGCTCCAAGTATTCCTACCTCAAACGGCATAAATAAACTGTGTAAAATAACTCGGTATATTTAGTAATAGAAAACCTGTGGAATCTCATCAGATGAAACTGAACATAACTGATATGAAACACATTTGTCATAACTGGCATAACTTATGAACTGGACATAATTGATGTGAAAATTCTCCTCATTCCAAAAGCACTAATTCGCTGCCTTCCAACAATCCGCAAAAATATTTGAATGTTTCATCTAGAAATAGTTTATGACATTGTTTGACAGATGGGCAGTTCAATTATTTCACATAGGTATTTTTGAATGCGCGGAGTAAATAGCTGTTAAGGCAACGCATTATTCGCAGAGCTTGTCGTTGCGAGTGGCTGCACTTGTATTTTTATACTATTTTTCAAAATGGATAGATGTGAATTTCAATTGGGAGAGATCTTTCCCCAGCAGTAGGATAAAAAACTAGATAAAGATCTTAATGTGGCTCTGTATACTTATGTCTAAGACTGTATATCTCTTCACAATTGCATTGGAAGTGAAATAAAGAGAGTGTGAACCTTAAATCATGCAAACAAGGGAGATATGCCTTAGTACAATTATCCTTCGTGTTAATTTCAATTTTTTTAGTTAATTTCGTGTTAAAAATATTTCACAATACCGCTAAACCGCTTGATGCAAAAAAAGTGAATACGGCACACATACTAATATTTCACGCTCATCAAGAAACGAATTTTAACAAAACGAAAATTAACGTCTCCAATGGAATTAATAATTAACATGCAAATAATGATTATAAATATAAATGACCGAATTCACAAAAATGACAAAACTGTACCAAACCACCACCACCTTTCAAATAAAAAAAGAATCATCGAAATCGGTTCACCCAGTCGAAAATTCTGAGGTAACAAACATATAAAATTAAAAATAAATTTAAAAAAACAGTCAAATTGAGAACTTCTTCCTTTTTGGAAGTCGGTAAAAAAAGGGTGACAAGGTCGTGTGCAACGTCGAACTCACCAAGAGTTCGAATCGCAGACTAGGTAAAGCTACGATACTACGAGTAGTTATAGAAAGTCTAAACTCTAAAGGTAATAAGCCTTATTTAGGCCTGATGCTTTCACATACTCTTTGCCACCTTAGCATATCTCCCTTGTGTGTCTGATCTGAGGTGTGAACATTAGCATTCATACCTGCCTAGTGCTCACTTGTAGTATTCTGTGCTATTAAGGAATGTGGTGACCATTTTTTGCATCAAATTTATTTTTAACCAACTTCAGAAAAAGGAGGTGGTTCTCAATTTGGTTGCATGCATTTTTCGTTATAATTATAAACCGATTTGGGAAAATTCGTCCAACTCGGTTCAAAACGAAGTTGAGTGGATAGAAATATTTATACACAAACTTTCGCATCACATTATCAGCCATCAATGTCCACTGCTGAACAAAGGCCTCCCTCTCAGAGGGGTGTTGCCATAATCTCCACGCTTGGAAGGTGGCTTGGGGATCGCAGTACGTTCACCGTGTACTAATAGGACGCTGCTGCCCACCCTCTGCTGTGGTTCTGGTCGCAGTTTTAGTACATACCCGACATACATAACTTTCGCATATTAGTAGGTAATTAATAATTTTATGGTACTTAGAGTATCAGGTGAATATTGACGTTAGATTTAAATAATTATCAATTTAAGAAACTGACTTCAAAATTTGTAAATACGTAATTTCATTTCCTTGGATCACTTATTTTTTTCCAGTTATTTTGAATGAAAAACTAAACTACCAAACCAATGTTGATAAAATTTCTATAGGACCAATAAGAGAGTATAAATAACAATAAAAAATATATCAAATCGTTATATAAATGACGAATTTCTGAAATAATAAACATTAAAAAAAAATTTAGAACCCGTCCCTTATTGAAGTCGGTGAAAAGACGTTTGCGAAGGGATAGCTCTGGCCAGGAGCAAATTTTTAATACTAAATTAAATATCCCAAAATAGTTCCGTTGGTACTTATGCAAGATAGCGGGTAAAACAGCGGGAATAAATCCTATATCTAAGTATGTCTGTGTTTTTATACAAATTGACATCACCCCATTACCTTTTAATACATTTTTATGTATGAATCAGTCAGTTTTTATTTATTAAGCGTCTCTGTCAACTCGTTACGAGCAAAAAATTAAAATATATTGCTTTTCTGCTTCTCGCGCTACGATAATTTGTGCGACTAAAAGCAGTATTTTTTATAAATACACAATTCTCATTTTCTTGGAAGTTGATTTACAATTTCTTTGTTGGGTTGCGTACGTAATTCATTTTAAAATTGTTGTGTTTATTTGACGAGACTGAAATGTTTGTGCTGAAACAGTTGTCTTTTACAGCTCTGTTATAAAATGTATTCGGTTAGTTGTTATTATGTATTGTAGATTTGAGTAGGTATATTCTTTAAAAAGTTCATCCAGGTCAAGATGTTAGAGCTAGTTTTTTTAGACCGTCCGAAGACTTTGGACAAATCCTCGTGAAAGAAACCTAATTTTGTACGATACCAGTTGCATCCTAAGACTTTTTAATACTTGCACGAAACCGTAGTTTCAAACTAGAAAAACAAGCATCCTAGACCTACGATATGATGTGTTATCCGACACAAGGTAGTGCTCAGTTTAAATCCCACTCGCGGTCATCCAAAGACATACCGTAAGTATCGTCCGTGGCTACGGAAATCAGTTAAAAACAGCTACGTGAGCTACGCTAAAAGCACACCAAAATCTAATAGAAAACACAAACGACAGTTTATTTATAATAACCTATAAATAAATATATGGAGGCAATTCACCGTGCATTGCTGAGCAGTAACATGTGCGCTCTACAATCTGACGGCGCCTGACACGATCCTTGACTTAAATAAATTATATGCAGTCTCGAAAATGGTGACGGAAAATATTGTGAGGAAACCGGCCCGAGAACCTCCAGAAGATTGTCGTAAGAGACAATCATCAACATGCTCTGAGCCAACATGGTAGAGCTTGTCCTCTCTCTCTGAGAGAATACTTGTGTCCATTGGGCACATTATAAGCTTATGAAAATGAAAAAAAATTAACATGTGTATAAGTAAAGCATTGTAGTAAGCTAATATTTTAATGAATGCATAATTCGAACATTTAATTTACAACTAAACTTAAAAAACACCCTTAAAATAGATGCCCAAGCAGCTGATTTTGTCTGATATAGACACACGACCATCTGTCGCAAGTATCGGAAAAAATATCACGTTGATTAGCTTATGGAATTTTACACTTAATCAATAAGATATAGACATATTGAAAGTATTAAACTGGTTGTTTTCTTCACTGAGACTTGGTTAATAAAATACTTGTTATTCAAAATAAATAGCAATTGCAAGAATATAAAGTTAGCTACAAACTTGCAGCTAGTTTTCTAACATCTGTTTCGCTTTATGACTTTTAGGTAAGTTCATATAATATAATATATATTGTGGTAAGACTCACAATACGCGTATCTTGCAAGAAAAATTTGTAACAACTAAAATGTGAAATAATGATACATAGTAGTTAAGATAGAGGAACACAGAACATGTCTTGCCCCCATCTAACTACCCAAAATGTTCATGCTGGCCCCCATCATTTCAATTGCATGAAACGGTTTCCAATATCCACTTTTGTCAGATTTTCGTATTTCGAACTTGGTCTCTCAAGCTAATACCTAATATGGCACGGTCTGAGCGACTAATTTTATGCAGTGTACATGCCTCGTTGGTCAGCGTCCATGTTTTGGCACCGCTTAGCTCAGTAGCACAGAATACATATAGTACAAGTACGGAAGATTCACTCCGCAAGAGCATTTAAATAAGTAGTGACTCTTACAACCACACAATAAAGTCCAATTCAGGATGTGCGAGCGCTAACTGCCTACTGCTATATTAACCTACAAGTTGCGTCTCTGTCTATCGTGCAGCAGCGGGCACGGCAAGTCGGCTACTTGTAGCATTATACCTAAAGTGTGGAGTGCGCCAGGCTTGGTGTAGTTAGTATACTCCGATCATTCGTTCGATGCGTAAGTCGTGGGCTAGTAGATGCCTATTGCCTACCTTATAGCAGCATAGATAACTTGTAATGCAAGTTCACAGTCCTTTACCGTAGAGAGCATCTAAAGAACAGCAATAGGTGTTAGTGATTAGAAAATGAGCGCGACAAATCGCCCGCCTGCACGCGTTCTAAACACCAGCTGTGTTGTACCGTAAAGCCGAAATAAACTTTTTGCCCGCGCTTCCGCTTAAAGGGTCGGCGTAAACGCTACGTTTTTATGAATACTTAAACTAATAATTAACGCCGCACTTATTTGCGCTTAGAACACTGTTTACGACTAAATTTTCTCGGTAGTATTGTTTGTTTTCCCATTATATCCACATCGCGGTTCATTTTTCCGGGAGGCCATTACAGCGTATCGAACGCAAGCCACTTCTACTCGACATACTTTAAATTGCAACATTTTATTCTCAATTTTTATAATTAATGGTTTCGTTGTGAGTCGCTTGGGGCGACGTTGCTCTCATTAGCGACGCGAAGCGATATATTTTAATCCAGAGCGTCAGATGCTCGGTGAGAGACGTCGTACTTCCTATTCCTTTATGCGAGTGAATATTCATTAAAAAAACTTTTTTAAAGTGTGGACACATTTCAATATTGTGATCGAGATTCTAGTGAAAGTGAATATTTTTATATTTTTTTTATTATGATGTGTTAATCCAAAAACTGTATTGTTGGTGTCAAAGCAAACTCTGATAATGTATAGGTAACTAATTATGCATATAGGTAACTTATATCACTCACTGGACTGTACGCTTTAGATCGATATGCGTGTGTGCGTTGGTTATTGTTATAATATTGTACTCTTCATTGTCTTACATGTTGTCAGTACCGTTATCTATATCATTAAATTGTATTATGTTGTGGAAAACCGCAACCTCTTGGCGTCTTGGGTTACTATTAAAAGTTGTATTTTTTTATAATTGCTTTTATAAGTACCATCTGTCAGTTTTCGATCTCAGACGAGAAATTTATTGTTTACGAAATCGCTCGGATAATTGTTTTATTACTGTTGTAGTAGATGTTTAATTACTTATTTAAAAAACGAATTATAAAAATTCTTGGAACAAAAGTCGTTAAAGATAATGTAAGGAAATTGCCTACGAGAGGTTTTTGGTAGATCGATAACAACCCTTATACCGACTCGCTTATTTAAAATGTATTTTCGCCTGCCGTGACATATCTAGCATCCAATGAAAATAGATAAAAAACATCCTAATACTTTCGCCGTACTTATAAAGATCCTGCGAGAGAGCCACGCGTCAGTCATTATGTTTTCTAAATAACGAATCTTTTTGACTACGAAGTTAGCAAATCAATCAATAACTGTCTTAAGACTACGCATATACCTATAATTTATAAGTATTACTTTTTGAGTGCAAAGCGAGACAGAGCCACTCGCACGCATTCACCTAGACAAACACCGCCGAATGCGTTTGAAACTATAGTCTGATTAAGTAATTTCCGTGTCATTTAAATAAAATGTGTGAAAAGTAATAAAATAAGTAATACTTTATGACTATTTATTAAATAAATGATCCAATTTTATTTTATTTATAACATTTATTTCATACAACAACAGGCATGGTGGCGTTTCGCAACGCAAGCCTATTTCTATTCTTTTTTAACCTATTCTGTCCTAATGCTGGGAAAAGGTCTCCCGGTATAAATCCCGGTCCTCCGCCAGCTCTTGCCAACCTTTCCATAATGAGCCAAAATCACGCCAACGTTTCTTATATAGGGTCTTCCTTGACTGCATCGTTCACCAGGCACCCACTGTGTGACGTTTGTTGTAGCCCATCGGTCATCATATACACGCTACATGTCCCACCCAGTCCCATTTGAATCTTTTTGGTCAACTCAACCACACCTGTTCTGGGACGCAGTGCGATGTTGCGAACTCTGTGTATTCTCTTTATACCAAGCACGCTGCGTTTCATTGCTCTTTGGCAAACCCCAACTTTGACCTTTGAGAATCAGTCAGTGACTAGGTCTGAGCACCGAAGACCGTAGGTCAAGACGGGCAAAATACACATGTCGATCTCCGATAGCTACAATCAGATAGGGTGTAATAATTCACGTATAACAAACAAGTATAACGTAAAATAAAAACCCATTTTTACGAATCGAAATAAATTAGTCCAATAGTTTTGAAGAAAATTTGATAATATAAATGGAAAAACATTGTTATAAACTTACAAACATACACACAGCACAACCTTTTACCATAAGCCCATGATAGGTATGTTTTGTTTCTATTTTGTCAATGCCTCCTTTGTTCCGTGCGGGTAAAATGAGAGGTTAAACGCTCTCTTTGGTCTGCCTAGGCAGACCAAAGAGAGCGTTTAAAACCCAAAAATTAAACGTTGCGTCGTATGAGGAAGTACAAATGTAAGCAAAGACAGAAAGCCGACAAGAGCATACTTACTACTCACTAGATTGATGCCGCGACCTATAGGGGTCCTGGCTTCCAATACTAAGAGTTTACTCTACTCATTAGATTGATGCATCTTCTGGGTCCTGGCTTCATATAATAAAAGTATTAGTACTGGAAACCAGAAGTAAGCATTACGTCCTTTAGCTTGTAGTTTTATTTTCTCGTACGAAGCGACGTTTAATTTTTGGTCTGTAAACATTTTATTTGGTCTACCTGGACCTCTCTTTTGCTCGCGATGGAACGGAGAAGGCATTGACGAAAAAGAAACATAACATCGCATATGTTTTGGGGGTAAAAGCTTGTGTATATTTGTGTTTATTATCACTTGAGCTGTCTCCTGCCCCTGCCACAGAAAGACCTAGATCGGACAGGTATTTCTCTACTCTCCAACAAGAGCGTGGCTTCTAAATTAGAAGAATAATTATCCTATTTTATTAAGTCGGCTCAAAGCTACCGCGTAATACAATGCGTAATACGAGAATAATATAATAAATGTTACATCCGTATTAACAACTAATAGGCCAAGTATTGTATGAGTTCAACAATGACTGCGCCGGGATAAAAGTACGTATTATTTTACAGTATCATCACTCACAAACTACCGACACGCCAAACAATAGCATTCAGTACTAACGAATGAAGGAATTTGACAGTACGAAATTTTTGTAAAAACGATGTCAAAGTGCCACATTTTTAATCTGCGTAGATGAATCCAATTCAAATTTTTATCTAACTTAAGTGAATTTTCGCGTCAATACCGTGAAATGGATATCTATTTTAGACATCCTTAGCACACTATACCTAAAACGCCGATGTTTTATATAACCCTAGACTTTATGTTTGTGAATGTTTTATTTTTGTGGACATCAGACTTTGAATCAATTTATTTTGTTTGTTAATTATTTAATGTCTTATTTTTTTTTTGAGATTTAATCTTTGAATCAGTTTATTTTGTTTCATAATTTTTATTTTTCATTAACTTTAACTTCCTTGTCGTTGAGTTTTTTAAATATTACAATTATTATAGATTAACGATTATCATAATCGTATAACTGCTATCGTACCTACTGATTTATAATTTCATTGAATTCTTGAATTTCATGAGTATTTTGTCTATGAAGAATGACTAATGATGCATCATAATTATGCCAACGTCGTTGCAGTAAAAAGTATTGTATTTAGGTATATACTGACACTAGTAGTGATGTCCATCCACGATACTGACAAACCGAATGCAGGGCGATTACCTTGCTTTTATATCTAGTTATAAAATAGCGTTTCGTTGGAAAATATGTAACAGCCCACTGCCCCGACCGATTATCCCGAATTTAGATCATCCTCAGCCAAAATATAATATACGTATAATAACACAATACATAAAATAATAAAATGTGTAAGCGATAACTAGCTGCGGCGAAACGCGCCATTTAGCTTTTAAGATTCTGATTAAAATATGAACTCCCGAAAAGTAACGCCTAATTGAATTGATTATCTTAAGTCATATTTTCTTTAATATAAACATTAAATTGTGTAAAACTAAACTGTCGTAAATTCATTTATATATTTACAACACGAATGGCTCACGGTTTTCACGCTTCTCGTGTCGACGCTCGCGTCTTCTTAAGAATACTTCAAGCACCTTCAAGCTCGCTAGCACGCCAGGCTTTGTGGCCATCCAGACTGATGCAAATTAATATTGTATAATGTTTCTGCTAAACGTAACCTAGAAAACAGTCAACTGACTATGGTCATAATTCAGTTTATATTTTTAACCTACGCACAGTGTGTCAAAGTGTTTTATTTATTAATAACATTTTCTACTCACCAGTACTTACACGACAGATTCGTTCCGCCGTCGTCGGACAATTAATATTAATTAAGATTTAAATTGGTCTAATTATGTAGTGCTGCCCATCTTCCAGTGAACGGGCTGCTCTTTGAGCAATGAATTCTATATTTAAAACGTTAACCGCATTATCTTTTTTTTTGTATATATTCTTATATATTTTTTCTTCTTTTGCAGGTAAGTACGTGCGCTATGGGCAGTCACGTCGTGGAATCCTGTGACTTTCGAATCTCTTATTTTTTCTATGATATTTCATTAACAGGAAATTTATTATGTGCAATAATTAACTGCCGCCATTCGTAGACTAGAACACAGTCAACAGATATAATGCTAAACGTCAGTTTCTATAATCCAACTAGCGTCTTTTGTCATTGGAAAACGGCAGAAACATAAAAAATAATCTTTTGATGACAACACTGAATGTAGTTAGTAAACAATTTTGGCATTTTGTTTCTTTGTTTGACATTAACCACAACCAAACACTTGGCCTCTTAATAGAAATGCTTTATGACAAAATATATTGATGATTATAGTTGCATCGCTTTCTACCTTATACTCTAATCGATCTAAAGTATTAATTGCCCGACATCTAGTTGATGTGATGTTTATATCATGTTCATATGTAGTTGATGTTTATTGTCAAGTTAACATTATATATCAAGGGATTCGAGAGTCAGGATAGTCTTCACTTTTGGGTCTTTATTCTTAAATTTCGTCATGACCGTTTTGGACAGCCTTACGTACCATACAAAAACTGTCAATAAGTTCGTAATTTTTCGGAGAGTTATAACGTCATTATGAAAAATATGAATAAGTCCCCCAGGTAAGTGATACTGTTAATCTACACTAACATTTAAAACAGATATAGTTTGTAATTTTGCATTTATGGTTGAGTTAATCTCCGGAACAACTTGTTTGATGCCAGAGGTGCGAGCGAGCTAACTGGCCGCCGATGATCGATCGACGAAAATATCACCGTCACCCATACCTGTAACTACTGATCCGATTTTAAAAGTACTTTTCATTACTCGTACTCGGAAAGTAGGTCTGAAATTGCCTGAGGAGCCGGTTGAAAGTAATACATTTCAGCCCTAGGGAGAATCACTTTCAACTGACAGTAACAGATGACAACTGACAGACACTCAAATTATTAAAAAAACTAGGTCTATTTTCACATTTGTATTCCAACTTTTTTTTTCTCAGACGATCAAGGTCCCGCCCTTCTCGTGCATTTACCAGTGGCAATTCATGTTTTTATGTTTAGTTTCCTTGTATTTGTAATGAAAAGCACAGTGTTTACCTCAGGGTTAGAGGCTTATGTAGTCCCTCGAACTATTAGCCAAACCCCGTCTCGGGACTAAATAAGTTACTTTCACCCCTAGGATAACAATGTACTATTCCCGGACTATTCCCGTCAATACATAGGACATAGGATCAATTAATTTAATACCAATGCACATGCTATCTGCGTCTGTGCGTGCGACAGTAATCGTTAACAAAAAAGGTTGCACTGATACAAACTTACGTCAAATAGTGAATACCGTGACTTGAGATTGTTGCCTCGATTATGCACAAATATCCACTATACTAGTTGAAGAGGATTTTGGCATTTGCAACTCAGCGCTACCGTGTGCCGACTAACACGTTAAATTGTAAGCCCCGGTCGTTTTTCCCTTTACAGCAACAACTAAGCCATGGTAGAGGTCTTCGAGCTGTTCCGAACGATTCCGTAGCAAAACGGAACCTTTGTAGCTTTGCCGTGTCCGTCTGCCTACTACGGTTACAGAATAAATAACAAGAACTACGGTGCATGTTCACAAATTGCCCGGCTCTCAATAACAAAAACAAATATCATCTAGGAGCTGCCACCGCTTCAGAAGCCGATCTCTGCGTAAATAGCGCTCTAAGCGCGCTTTACTTTTACATTCCAGTGTTAACAGCTTCTTTTAACTTTTACAGCCTCATACCTTTCTGTAAACTCTCTCGCAATTACCCTTTCACGTCTCGCAGGCTTTTATTTTATCCGGTAGTATGTCTGCGCCTTATTTATATATGTGTGCGTATGATGTGGCGCGGTACATCGGCGTCGTCGCGTATCTTTTTAATGGCTGCAACGTAGGCTCCGTGTGTAACCGGCCTTTCATATTCGCGAGCCTTGTAGCGGGAGAAATGTGGATTTCGAGGTGGGTTCTGGAGGAATTTTAGATGTGATAAACTATGAAATTTCTAACTACTCAATCTTGATATCGTTTTATGGTATGAATGGTAAGAAACCGATATATATGAAAGTGTAAAACACATTTTTGACATGTCAAATTTGTAAAGAGTAGGTAAGTAATTTATTAATACTTAGTTATAGTTTACCTGTTTATTTACCTACCACACACGTTCAATCTATATGAGGAAATACGAGGACTAGATTTTGAAGTTACTGTGTCCTGATTTTCTTACTGAATGGGAATGACAATATAACCATAGCAAATGTCGGCTTACGTTTTATAAACGATTAAACGTAAACAATTCAACTGAGTGCTACCGTGTTTCGCAGTGGTTAGCAGTGCATTTTAACTATATAGTAATACGCACGTATATGAGGGAAAGTTGTACCATTAATCAACAGAGTCCATAGCTTTGGATCCTAATCCAGATATTTAGATCAGGTTATATTAATTTGATAATAATCTTATTTGCCATAATACCGATGCTTGGCAGCGGCTTGGGGATCGCAGAACGTTCACCGTAAAATTTGAAGGATGCTGCCCATCCTCTGGTGGTTCTGGTCGCAGTTTTAGGATATACCCGGGTCCTGATTACATTATCGAGCGATTATTTAGAAAAGGGTAAACCTGTAGAGTATAGGTTTAGTGACACTCGTACCTAATTTACATTTTACCCGTTTTATAAACCAAGCTTTCAAATAATTTGCCATTCCGGGCGCTCGGCAGATTTATTTATTTATTGATAGGAAAACCAAGAGCTTTTTACACTAAGATATACAATTAATAAACTATAGAAAGCCAATTACGAATAGATCTTAAATAGATATGAAGTCAAACATAAGAAATGTTTCCCGGGTATGTGGACGATGGACAAGCAAAAGCATACCTTGCTGTTCTTTTTCTCGACCTACCGACCGTTCGGCGGATTTCATCATAACTTATTGTGCGAATCCCCAGCCACCTTAGAACATTATTGTTTCTGGAAGCCGCCAGCTCATTGAGATCTCAAAGCCGTGGGTTACATGAGTGTTGCATCCACTTTCGTTCGAATGCTGCGTTAAAGGTTTTTGCGTTTGTCGTGCGCGCGATAA
Organism: Agriopis leucophaearia; assembly: GCA_949125355.1. Classification (NCBI taxonomy): domain Eukaryota; kingdom Metazoa; phylum Arthropoda; class Insecta; order Lepidoptera; family Geometridae; genus Agriopis; species Agriopis leucophaearia. The sequence continues at coordinate 9,366,327 of OX421261.1, forward strand.
TTTACACCTCTGCGGTGGCGTTTGACGCTAAGTTCTCATTTACAACAGGGAAGATGGGTTTGGTGATGGGATTTTTAAAACTGTATAGTTTTACTACTACTCGTGGCAAATCAGTGTAGATAGATAAAGAAATTGAGTTTAATTTACTAAAAAAATGCTATGCTTGTTTAATGTATTGTTTTTGTATAGATAAATTATAAATATTTGTTTATTGTTGCCCCTCCGGTGCCAACATACGGCAGCCTTTATGGGTGGGCCATTTAGTGGGTGGCAAGTTATCACCTGCCTAAATATATTTTGAGGTGAGACTGAGTAAAGCAGATGCCGTTTCTCATCCCATAGATCTGTTCTCCTATACACAAGTTGTTCACCTCAATAGCCCAGTTTTTTTAATACTATACTGTACAATAGTTCCATATTCCATTAAATACATATTCCATAATTGTATTCTTTATGTTCAAAAGGGCCTCTTGGTGTTGGCGTCGGCCCCACCATTGCCCATCAAATGTCCGGGCTAGACCCGAGAATTATATGAAATAATTTTATTATTCATTTTCAAAAGTTAATATAAAATAATTTATCATTACATTTTAACGACATAACAACAACCGACATCACGTAAAAATCTATAAACGACAACTAGAAAAAAAAACAGTCTAAGTGAGAACCTCCTTTATTAACAGTCAGTTAACCACATAGTCATAGTAATTTTATTCATAAAGCCAATATACATGTCAAAATTAAAATAATAAATATTACAATCACAGAAAAGACTAAACAAAAAAAATCTCACTTCAGTGAGTACAATAGTAAATCACTAAAGTTAAATGATTATTTACGGGATATTTACCGTGGTAAGGTTGTGGAAGGAGCTCCGAGGAGTCTTCCCGTGAACATGGTGCATGTAACTGCGCCGAAATATCGGGAGCTCCTTCCACAACCTTACCACGGTAAATATCCCGTAAATAATCATTTAACTTTAGTGAACAACCGTGATAGTTTAAAACAGTGTTTAATAGTAAATCAGTCTAAAACTACTACTAAGTAGGTAAAATTAGAATACAATTTTATAGAATTCATCGTAACTGTAGAATGCTTGCTCAACAAGCCAACGTTGTAAGCGTGGTTTGTAACATTGGATACTAGGAGCTTCAGTGATATGTTCTGATCACAACTATGATTGAAAAATTATTTTCGATAGTTTGATTATAATATTAGACGCATTATGAGGTCAATCGACCCCTGGACAATAATATTATCATAAACATAAATCTAAACAAGTAAAATAAAAATTAATAAATCCACAACCAACCAAATCGGAAATTAGCTCAAGCACAGTTTTGAAACTTACCGCGAAGAAAATGCTTTGAAATGAAAAAAATAAACTCATTCCAATTGGTCCCGCCGTTTAGGAGAAAATTATAACATACACTAAACATGACGCCTGCAGATGGCAGGCTGTCGTTCAGTGTGGAGGTTAAAAGGAGAGACCTGTGTTCAGTGGAGCAGTGGACGTCTTCTAGCTTATAATGATGATGATGACTCAACATGAACTCAGCTCCAAAACCTTGTTATGATAGTTATAAAAATATGTGTTTATATAAAATACAGATAAAATACGAGTGTCATATACGAACATGCTGTAAAGTTTTCCCCTTTCATACGTAATCGATAAGCTAATTTAATTGTCTCGCTTTTACGCGTGACATTTCTCGTTAGCGGGAAGTTGACAGATAATTTTATATCATAGATTACATTATCGAGCGATTATTCAGAGAAGGGTAAACCTGTAGAGTATGGGCTTAGTGACACTCGTACCTACTTTAAATTTTTAGCCGTTTTCTAAACTTTCAAATAATTTGCCATCCCGGGCGCTCGGCAGATGTCAAACATGACGGCATAAGAGAGCGTCATGTCGTTTGCCGTCCCGGCATGCGAGTCGGTTTTACTGACAAGGCGTGCTAATAGATTAATTGTTTTAATAGATAGTTCATATTAAAACTGAAAGTACCAAAACACAATTTTGAGGTTGAGTTTGCATCGATACCTGAGTAGATATCTTTGGGCGTGCATTTTTAGAATGAAGATATCTACCTACTTCTAAGAATAAATAAGTCACTCCTAACTTTAGGTCAATGTATGACAATTACGTGAATATTCTATTTAGGATTTCCGGTTTCCGCCACAGATATCTAGTCACATGTTTACATTTGCACAGAATAACGTTGCAAATCTTATATACATACATATACATAATATATATATTTTTCTTTTTGTTTCTTCTGTTCGTGTGTTTGTCACCTAACTCCTCCTTAACGGCTGGACCGGATTGGATGAATATTTCAATGGGTTCCTGGATAGTTTTAAAACATAATTGGACCCGGTAGGGCAGGATGACGTCTGCCGGGTCCGCTAGTATTATTATATTTTGGCGGAGCAAATTAAAAATTATTACCCTCATAATTTCTGACAAATTAAAATTAATTTTAATTATATCACTTAGAATATCATTTTCAATATAAAAAAACAAATTGAAATGGCACCACACGGGAAGCACCAGCTTTCAAATAAAAAAATAATCATCGAAATCGGTTCACCCAGTCGAAAGTCCCGAGATAACAAACATTTAAAAAAAAAACAGTCGAAACTTGCTGTTCAGTTCTCCTTTTTGGAAGCCGGCAAGTTTTGACGAAAAAAAGCATTGGAAACTGGATTTTTGACGTTCTGATTCTATCAAATAGTATAGAAAATTAAATTTCTTTAATATATGGATCTGTATTTTGAAATAATGTAAATAAAGGCTCTAAATTTTGGAAAAACTCTACATCACACTAATATCATACTCAATCACGCAGAAACGGCTAGATGGATTTGGATAAAATTTTAAATATACATTGCTTATGATGTCCTGGATTAATACATAGGCTAGTTTTCATGATCATTATCATCATCACCTATTTTCATCACCACGCGGGTGAAACTGCGGGGCGCAGCTAGTATCAACATATTTTTTTCTTAACCTATACTGTCCCACTGTTGAGCAAAGGTCTCCCCCATTTCCTTTCATAAATCTCGGTCGTCAGCCACCTCTTGCCATCCCTCCGGAATGAGTCGGAATGAGACTGCGTCGTCCATCAGGCACCCACTGTGTGATGATCCTAGCCCATCGGTCGGGATGCATACGCGCCATGTGACCTGCCCAATCCCATTATATATTACCTCCCTTTACCATCAACATTAAATTACCATCAACATAATACTACCTTCAATTTATAAAAGTAGGTTTTCGTAAAACTCTCGGGAGGGAAAGTTTGAGAGTGGATTTCGTTAAGTTACTGATATAAAATAAACAATTTTATTGTCATCTTTTACTTTTTTATATTAGTGTTGACAATTATGGCTGAATTTTTTGGTTTTATGCCCAAAAATATTAAAAAAAGGTACCTAAAATTTAACGAGAATTAACGATTCCATTATGTTATTCGGCTCTCAAAATACGTAGATATATACTATCGTTATATCAAGAAGAACACCATAGGACATATTGTTTAAAACACTTAAAACAATAACTTTTGACCTTATCGTGGCGTGACAGATCCGTATCGGGCGGTGGTTTGTTCACTCTAAACACCTAATTGCCGTAATAGTTTTATCGTCGCACGATCTCCACTAACGTTTCACGGTAGCTCGGCTTCATTGGTACTTACAAGTAGCTTGTGCATGTAAAAACACGGGCTGTGAGCTATGCACAATATGCACAAGCTAAAACTGACCAGCTTGAGTTTTTGGGCGTTACTGTGACATCTATCCTCAAATTTGGCTCGTATATTAAGAACAAGTCTCTATTGGCTGCCAAAAACTGGGTATCCTATTCAAGGTGCGACGGTACTTCACGTTGGAACAGTTGCTATCACTGTACCAAACAAAACATTGGTCGCGCATGGAGTACTTCTCTCACCTTTGGGATGGATCAGCTTAGTACCAGCTTGGGGCATTGGAGCCTATTGAGAAACGTGCTAAAAGGCATCAGCAACGATTCCCTAGTTCAGACTAAGCTTCTTAGTCTTGAGCATCGGTGCAAAGTTTTACTTTTTTTATCTTTTTTTTTTCGTAACATTTTATTTTCAATTTTTGTATCGGACTGCCAAGAAACACCTGCTCAAATAATCTACGGAAGTAGTATGCGCGAGTTGTTAGTTTTTGCATCGGTACATGGAGTCATTTATGACCCGCGCAATCGCCTCGAGAATACAGGGTTACAAGGTAACATAGATACATACAGCCTCGCCTCTTTCCCTTTGTGGTAGGCAGAGAGCACATCTCTTCACTTGCTACGATCCTGACACACATCTATCGTTTCTTCAACTTCCATTCAGTGTCATTCAAGCTCGTCGGTTACGGGTACATTTGACGAGCCCTTTTCTCAAAAAGTCTTCGAGTTGTGTCGACATTATGTTCGTCGACCGTCGATTCTTACCGGCTTGCCCATTACGCGAAAAGGGTGTGAGCCGAAAAGAGTTCATAGTACCAATTCATATGATCAACTTTTACTATTCGACTAACCGCCAATTTGACCAATCGCAAGAAAGAATATCAGTTTTTTATTCATATTTAGAACTAGCTGCGCCCGCGGTTTCACCCGCGTAGTGATGAAAAATTGTTTTGATGATGATGATGAAAAATAGCATATGTGTTTATCCAGAACATAAGCTATCTATGCTCTAAATTTTATCCAAATCCGTTCAGCTGTTTTAGCGTGAAGAAGTAACAAACATACACACTCACTCACACACTCACAAACTTTCGCATTTATAATATTAGTGTGATAGATCTATATTTAGGCACCAACTCACCTAATGGTTAGCGACGGTTAAGATTAGCTGTTAAATACATTTTGTTGACTAAGTACGTTTTGTAAGGAACAGCTGATATCAAGGTTGGTCAAATAGTAGGTAAAAATGTTCATAATGATAAGTAACAGACCCCTTTCGGCTTAAATATTACACCTTTTTCACGTAACTAACCCTGGGGCCTTACCCCTAGCTCAAAAAGTTGATCCGCATAGGTGTTATTTGTATAAACGGTACCATCAACTACTATAAGCGGTAGTTGTTTGATAGCCGCCAAGCTTTGCGATTCTCACGCACACACGCATAGTAAAACGGATTTTCTTTCATTCAATCTGTAGGACTCGGTACCCCGGGCGTGATATACACAACACACCAAGATTCCACAGATAAAGTAAAGATTTTAAACAGCCATGCATCCAGTCAGAGACAAGTTAGACGCTTTCAAAACGGTGCAGCTTAAATGAGTTGGTTGTCGCAATAATCGTAGGTACCTATCAGGTACCTACCAAAAGTTGGCTCGCAAAAATAGAGCTAAGGTAAGGGTAAGGCCCCTGTACGGATGCATGACTTACTTTTCTTACATACATGCATAAATACATACATACATACATACAGTCACGTATCTTTCCCATGGGTATATTTCTCAAAAGGTTTTCGATTACTATTCTTGCCTTACAAATTGAAAGTCAATTTTACTGCGTTTTTGTTTGTAAACACACATGCATTATTCTCGGTAACCTTGAACGATTTCTTCTTTCAACTTTACATATCTACCAAATTCACGCCTATCAGCAGTTTGTGAAGTTTAAACAATTCTTTTCTGAATTTGGATTATACCGACTCTCAAATTACAATCTCTGTAAGTTGTTATGTTAATACGTATCTACGTGGTGTGTGGTTTTAACACGTGCGCGTACAAAACAAAGAGATGGCGCATGATCGATGGGAAACTAAAATAATTACCGGCCAAGTGCGAGTCGGAGTCGCGCACGAAGGGTTCCGTATCTATAAAAACGGCAAAAAACACGTTTGTTTTATGGGCTAGGGCTCCCCTTTAATAATAATTTTATTTCAATTTATTTTTAAAGTGTATATAAGTAAATATTCTGTGAACATTTCAAGCGTTTACCTATTGCCATTATCAATATCGAGCGAAAACGAGCAAAAAAATCACGTTTCTTGTATGGAAGCCCCCTTAAATATTCATTTTATTCATATTTTTTTATACTTGTTGTTATAGCGGCAACAGAAATAAACGAGGAACATCTGTGAAAATTTAAACTGTCCAACTATCACGGTTCATGAGATACAGCCTGGTGACAGACGGACAGACGTACATACAGACAGACGGACAGCGGAGCCTTAGTAATAGGGTCCCGTTTTACCCTTTGGGTACGGAACCCTAAAAATTACAATAAGCAATTGACCTAAATTCGCACCCTCCCCGCACGCGACCGTATAATGTAAACGCATCGAAATCGATTAAAGTTAACCCTAAAAATGTAAATTGCTCAGCTGTGTGCTTCCTGTGGGACAACCTTATCTGTACATGTGGTCAAATAAGTGAACTAACAATTTTCAAAGGGTGTTTGCCTGTTTAGTACAGAAAAAACCGATGGTGGCTCGCCCATTGAATTCAATAAGTAAGTTGGTTGCACTGGCGCATCAGCAAAGCTTGCAAGCGGGTAGCAGCTCGCCGCTTGCGCAGTACGGTTTATTACGCCATTTGCGCATGCGATCATGGCGGTCTGACGTAATTCGGTCATATGATATTTTAGAGCTTTTCCGCGCCCCCATGTTTTGTTCCTATTGTTATTACGCGCGGCTATACGTTGATATCATAAGGGTGGTTTGTATTGTTCTTTGCGTTTCGGTAGTTTTTAGCTTGCAAAAAAAAACATGTTTTTACCAACTTCAAAATAGAAGAAATTTTCTCAATTAGATCCGTATTTTTTATTTACGAAATGCGAGGGACATTGTCATCCCTAGTCCAGAGCATAATTTTTTCGCATAGAATAAAAAGTTAATAAGGGTACAGCTGGAATGAAATCTATACACATGACAGTGCTAGGTAAAGCTCTGTGATGGATTTTGGGTAGTAGCGCAATATGACACATACGCGAAATGACATAATTATATGAATAATTCCAAATACACGACGTAACACAAACGCATCAACGACACAGTCGACAAGTGCCTAATCCCGATAAGATAGATGAAAAAAAAATGTCAATGTGACAGGGAAAAAATATTTTAATGTAGAAAAATACGTCATCGTACACACAGAAAAGAGAAGTAAATAGAAAGGAAATGTGAAGGAAAATCTGGCGCCAGATAATTATGAGAGAACCTTGATTGAACATTCTTATTTATGTCAACGCGTCGAACTCCGCGTCACAGTTGCTAACTGATTTCGAATGACTGACGTTTCGTTTATATAGGTGCAAGTAGCTACAACAAATTTCTTACAAGAATGCTTTGACAGCCGTTCTAATTAAAACAAAAAAAATATTTTTCTCTGATTGTACCACAAGCTTTTTGTGTTGTTTCCAAAACCTCATAAGAGCCTCTTCTCGTAAAGTGTCCACTGCTTATTGGGGCATGAGTTCGACTTGACCGTGACTTGCTTTGCTTGACTCTGACTGTGCATTTGACGATATCCAATAAAACTTGGAAATATTTAAATACTGGTCGTAAAAAATATGTTAAGGAATGTGGCCACTCCAGTGATCATCTACCAGTCAACTACGGTGTCCCACAGGGCAGTATACTTGGGCCCACTTTGTTCATAATGTACATCAAATAGTAAACAGCAGACTCTCAAACGCAGAAATCATCACTTATGCCGATGACACCGCGATTATTTTTCACGGTGAAACGTGAAATTGTGTGTTCAGCCTAGCTGAAAACTGTCTATACTTGCGGAAAGCCTTGATAAAAACTTGCTGACCTTAAATATCGAAAAGATTAAATACATAGCTTTTTCTAAATCTTGCTTATCTCGGCCGCCAGCTAACCAGCGCCTCAAAATTTACTACTGCTTTTCTGATCCCCAAATTTGATCCCCTTTTTGCTCATGCAACTATATTGATAGTACCATAAGCATCCGGTATCTTGGCGTAACGATAGATGAAAATCTTTCTTACAAACAGCATACCTCTGAGGTATCGTCTCGCATACGTAAATTGATTCACGTCATAAAAAACCTCCGAGACTGTGCGCCTATGCCACTACTAAAGCAAATTTACATAGCACTATGCCAGTCCATAATACAATACTGTATCCCAATCTGGGGTAGTGCTGGTAAATCAGTTTTCATGGCTGTAGAAAGAGCGCAGCGAGCCTTGATCAAAGTATTGCTATGGAAACCCTTCTTTTATCCAACCAACTCACTCTATACCGAGTTCAAAGTTCTAAGTGTTCGTCAGCTGTTCGTCTCTAACGCTGTTTTTAAAACCCACTACAGCTTAAAGTTCCGTCAAGACTACTACACGTTAATGTCTAGAAGGACCAATAGAGCTTATTTACTGCCACTACCTCGCATTCGATCGTTAATAGCTAAACATTGTCCTGCGTACTCACTTCTTTGTACATACAATAACGCATATACGCTTCTGTGTCTGAGCGACTGCGGTGACCAAACGAAATATGCATTTTAGAAAAAAGTAAGGGATTGGCTTTTGAAAATGTTGTACGGTGAGACCGAAAACCTTATTTGCAATTTGTATAGTGAATTTTTTTTGAGGCCACAGACGCTAAACATACTTTGGAACTTCACCGCGAACTCCGACTCGTTCGAAGACTGGTTTTTCCTAATCCCGAAATATCCCGTAATTTATTTTCAGTATGAAATTTTTGTTATCTTAAATTTTAATTATGTTTTAAAATTCATTAGGCTTTGCAGTGTTACCTATAAGTCTGATTTGCCTCAGCCAACTTATTTTCAATCGTAGTTTTACGTGTTTTCGGAGTTAGATTAGTTTATTTTATTCTTAGTTTGTATTAGTACTGTTTTTTGTTAATGTTCGCACTTGAGCCCCAAGATACAGGCCCTGTGCTTAGTTTGGGGTTCACTGCTTCACCTAGTTCGACATAGTACCCACTGGTTATGGTTAATATTAATAAGTAGTTTAAACTTTCCACCTCAAATTTGATGTCCTAGTTTTTATTGGTAAATAAAGTTATTTGTATTTGGTAAATGCACAAAACGTGCGAAGACAAAATTCTTTAAAGAGGTTTGTTTTCCATTATTATTTGTTTGATCAGACAAATGCTTTTATCAACTAACCAAAATACATACTAACGAACACTTTAAAAAGAAAAAGGCGATGTGTGTATGTTCCCTATGGATTTTGAAAAAGCTGGACTGATTTTGACGGGACCTTCACTGGCAGATAGTTCATGTTATGAGGAGTTATCCCTGTGGGTGAAACTGTAGGGCGCAGTCTACTAGCCTATTAAACTAAAACAGTTGGATTGACCGTTAAAGGTAATATAGAATACAGATACATAACCTCACAACTACTTTATTATTGATATGTTAATTAAGTTAATAACTGTTAATTGCCCATGAAACATTGTATCAAGTTTCATATTCGAAGTTTAATTATGAAATACTTAATTCAGTTAAAAAAATATTTCCCTTAGCCACGAGGCTGATACCTAATTCACTGGGTACGCGCCGCGATTTCACCCACGTGGTGATGAAAAATTGTGATGATGATGAAAAGTTATTTACGATCTATTCTCATACCTACCAAATATACATATAAAAAATCTTAAAAATAGGTCGAGTCTTTTCGGAGGAGTGACCACAAACACCGTGACACGAGATTTCTATATATATATATAGATACCTTATTTCGTGCTATCGTGTACTTAATTAGACCCTTCTTTTTATTAGTGCAATTTTTAACCCCTTTCGCTACAAAATGTTAAGTCAAAGTATAAATGGGTTTTTATAGAAAGGCTTCAAAGTTAATGCTTCCAAATGTGCAGGGCTTGGGTAAATGTGCACCCACTGCAATATTGTGTATATAGGTAAATAAAACCCATTGCAATACTGTGTATATAGTTAAATAAAACTCACTGTAATAATGTTTAGGTAAATAATACCCACTGCATTAATCTAAAGTTAAATAAAGCCCACTGAACGATTGTGTAGGTAATTAAGACTCACTGCAATAATGTGTAGGTAAATAAAACCCACTGCAATAATGTCTAGGTAAATAAAGCCCACTGAACGATTGTGTAGGTAACTAAAACTCACTGTAATAATGTGTAGATAAATAAATACCACTGCAATAATGTGTAGGTAAATAAAACCCATTGCAATAATGTCTAGGTAAATAAAGCCCACTGAACGATTGTGTAGGTAACTAAAACTCACTGTAATAATGTGTAGATAAATAAATACCACTGCAATAATGTGTAGGTAAATAAAACCCATTGCAATAATCTCAAGGTAAATAAAGCCCACTGAACTATTGTGTAGATAAATAAATAATACTGCAATAATGTGTAGGTAAATAAAACCCACTGCAATAATGAGTAGATGAATAAATCCCACTGCAATAATTTGTAGATAAATAAAGCCTAGTATAACAATGTTTAGGTAAATAAAACCCACTGAAATAATTTGTAATTAGATAAATAAAGCCCACTGCAATAATGTGTAAGTAAATAAACAATAGACATAGCTATTAAAATTGGCAAGTTGAAGTGGCAATGGGCAGGCCACATCGCTCGAAGAACCGATAACCGATGGGGTAGAAAGGTTCTTGAGTGGAAACCATGAACCGGAAGACGCAGCGTAGGTAGGCCTCCCACTAGATGGACCGACAACATCGTGAGAGTCGTGGGCATCCAGTGGATGCAGATGGCAGGTTGTCGTTCAGTGTGGAGGTTAAAGGGGGAGGCCTATGTTCAGCAATGAACGTCTTATGGCTGATGATGATGATGAAATTAAATATGTGTTCGTACGATATACGTGAACAATCTTCGGGTATCCCAGAGTATCTCGATATCATTGATGTTGTAGTAGAGATCATCAGAAGAGAATGGAGAAAATTATATTAGAATTTCAAGAGGAGAGGTATTATGGATTTGATATGGCTTCGCGCGACTCACTCTAAACTCTGACAAAAGAATCGGTCATGCTTCTTCCCTACAAAGTTCAGTACTCAAACCGCGGGCCCAGCCATCACGTACAAAAATGAAGTGAGAAAGAGAGGCAACAGCAGTCTCAACACAAAGCACCTTTCATTTCAATGTGAAATAAAATAAAAGGGAGGCGTCGAAAAAAATTGAGCTGGGAAGTTCTCGGCATGTTCATTGCCACTACAGGAGGCATTGAGGCACCGTTCGCCGATTCAGCGTGTGGGAGTCGAGAGAGCAAGTTTCACACTTACGTCTACCGACGCGTGACTTAAAGTAAGCCATAGTGCTCCAACCGCTGGACTAATTTAATGAGAGGGGCCTTTTCATCCGCCTGGCGCGAACTGCACACCGAATTAAAATGTTATTAACATAGAAATGACATAATTAAGCCACTACACCGTACATCTTCGCCTAAGAGGAGAGAATGTACGCTCATTTTTAATTGCGCTTTGGCGCTATCCGCGCATACATTTTCAGGGACATGTTTTTATGCGTTACCTAACATTTGAATTTAGGCCAAAGATGTTCTATTTTCTACGACTGCGAATGTAAGAAAATAGAACAAACTTACAAATATAATTTTTTTTAAACTTTTATAAGCGTTATATTTCTTTTATTTTTATTCCCGACGCAAAAAGGGTATATAATCAATCAATTTAATAATTTATTTGCCATAAGAAGGAACTCTGAACGCTGTCAGGGGCAAATGCACAATACACCCCAAGCGGGATATCAGTGCAGGTCTTATCACCCCCACTTTAAATACGAATTTATGTGTAATTTATGTTCCCTATGGACTCCAAAACGGCTGAACCAATTTTGACGGGACTCACTGGCTGATAGCTGGAGAAATCCTCGTGGTAGAAACCGCGGAGCGCAGCTAGTAATTTATACATTAAAAAAACTAGTAAAATTAGAAAAATCCATGAATTCCTTAATTAACACCATAGAAACAATGGTTAAAAAGCCAATTATTTAAAGTTTTTGTTATAAGTTTATCTGTGTATTTATGTGTCTGTCTGTGACATCGTAGCTCGCAAACAGTTAAACCAAATTGATTTAGTTTTATTTGTTTGAAAGGTGACTTCATCGAAATAGTTCTTCTATAATTCAAGAAAATTTGTTCAACCGTTTGTTGATTATCAGCTTTTTATGTGGACAGACAGATACACACGTTAACTTAAAAAACCCCTTTTTTGAAAAATTATATCGACTAACAACCGGTTCCAGTTAAATCATGAGTTACAAAGAGTTCAAATCAAAAATATGAAAATTACAAAGACAAGTGTAGAACCAATTTCTTGATGTTAATAATGCATTGCAAATTCCAATTGATCGCGGCCATAACAAATATGTCAACGATACTGTGCATGTGGTAAAGAACCATTCATTAAAGAACAGCATGTCTATTCTGCAAGCCATGTGAACGCGCAAGTGAAGTGATAAACTAAGTGAATGTAATGTTTTCTTGCCTATTTCTGCAAATAAATGTCAAAAAATCTAATTATAACGGTAAAGGACTACAGTCAAGGGTGATCACTCGACATTTTGACATTTCTTTGTAGTAATCGACAAGAAAAATACACGTTCACTTAGCTTATCACCTCACTTGCGCGTTCACTTAGCTTGCAGAATAGACCGGCAGTACTGGTATCGTACATGCATAAAAAATATAGACGACATCTCTGCATAGTATACAATAAAGTCGCTTTCGGCGTCTGTCTGCATGTGTATCCGGTAACTCCTCCTAAACCACGCAACGGATTTTGATGCGGTTTTCACCATCAGTTAGATAACTTTTCACGAAAGGTTTATATATAATAAAACTTACACCGTGCGAAGCCGGAGCGGGTCGCTAGTGTATTATAAATATTCACGTATCTTACGGTATTTAGTTTTTGTTAAAATATAATCTGTATATATAAATAAACTAGCTTCCGCCCGCGGCTTCGCCCGCGTTGTTTGAGGGAAATACAATCGAGTTCTCTGCAAAGTAGGTACTTATATTTTAGAACGATATGAGTATTTCATACTGGATATTGATGACCGGCATGGCTAAGTACTAACACATGTTTCTGGTTAGATCCCGGCCTGGCTGATGTTTAAATGGCGAATTCATCTTAATATTTATATGCTTAGGGTCTCAGTGCTAGTTATCTCTGCCTTAAACTGGCTCCCGCAGGCCTCTTGCGGCCCAGAGGACCTTAAACTTCTAAGTATGATAAGACGAATAATAAAAGAAAGTTGGTGGTAAAAAAACAACAACTGCGAAATGCTGTCTAAGATGGGTTTGGTTTTAGGAGTAACACGGTTCTAACAAGTAAACTAAACCACTTAATTATTCTAGTTATATTCTTGTTAACTATATTAAATTATCGCTTCAAAAGTACCAGGGACTGATCAATAATTCAAGTTCGCGTTGTTTATTGTTTAATTGGTAGGTAGTCGTAATGGCTTCGAAATAATACTTTAAATAGACGTCATGCGGTAGGACTAGACTGCTGTTAATTATTCAGATAAGTCCTGATTTCTAAACGGATTGGTTTTCCAATAGTATTTGGACTAATTAATCAATTATGCTTCTGGTATTTAGGTCCTGTATTTAGAAGTGAAAAGAACACAAATTGTATCACATTATTAATTACATATAATATGCAAAATGTGTTGATTTAAGTAAAAATATAATTTATTAATTGCCATACAAGAGTACAGCTAACTCTTAACCTTACGTCTAACTCTTAACACAGGCTCAAATTAGCGCTAATACACAACAGTTCGAAGAATCACGCGAACGTGAACCTTGACGCGCCGAGATACGGTTTGCAGTCGCGCAACTTCTCACCACCTAAACAAAATCGCTTAGAACAGGTAGCTGTAAGGTGTTATCAGACTTTTTTTGACGCGATTATGTCCGCGTTTGACCACCAACTCGCCTGTTGGTAAGCGACGATGTGGTCGAAGATGAAACACGCAAACCTAGAAGATACTTATTCACTCTTGTCTTAAAAAGGCCCAAATTATATCTCTCAGGAAACAAGGATGCCGGCAGGTTGTTCATATCCTTGGCCGTATGGATTAGAAACGTAGAATCGAAACGTTTGGTACGTATCCAAGGAAATTCCACAATGTATGGGTGGTAATGGGCCGTTTTCTTTACTTACTTAAGACTGTATTTTCATTACAATTCGGTCCAAGCATTCATTAGCTCTGACATCTGCAATAACATTGTAGAAAGAGTTTTTTTTATGTTGCGTTCAAGTAAGTGTATCGAGGTCCTGCTATAGCCTTGTGTATTCATAAACCTAGCGAAAGTGATCAGAATTCGTAATTTTCATTCAACTCTTTTATAATGCACATAATATGGAAAATAGAACCAAAATCTACTTGCAAATAAATATATCATAAAATAATCTATAAAACCCCTTAGTGGAAGGGGCTTTTCTTGATTCGTTTTGCTCTAATAGCTACAATGTTATTTTTGTGTCAAACTAAATAAATGCATGGATCGAGTTTAGTAAATAAACGCCATCATTACCCTAATCCTGCTTAGTTCTCAAGTAGAATCAACGTAGGTATAATCACCTAATTTAATTTAATTTGCCATCCACACGCGTCCATCCACGTTGATCACGCAACGTCCTTGAATGACTGATCTAAAGATGTACAAGGGAATATGACAAGGAAGTTCTAATTAACTACTTACATTATGGCTACATGATACAACCATTTGCCTGCAGTTTTGCTTCATTTGCTACTGGTGTTCTGCTGTTGTTTTCACATTGTTTTTTTTTGTGTTGAAACATCACATTTTTATTAAGTTCAGGAGGAGGTAGGTTTTCTACTGCCATTATATCGCCATATCAAAGTCTGTACGGGTTAAATAGAAATTCTACACTCTAATAATTATTAGGGCTAGGAACTTACCATCGTATGCATCACACAAATCTCACTAATATCATATATGTGAAAGTTTGGATAGATGTATGGATGGATGGATGTTTGTTACTCAATCACACAGAAACGACTGAATGGATTTGGATAAAATTTGAAATATACATTGCTTATATCTTGTATTAACACATAGGCTACTTTTCATCATCACCATCATCAACGATTGTCGGGAATCGGGTTATCGGTTATCGGGAAGTTGACAGAACATTTTATAGTATAGCTTAGTTTTTTAGATTATACGTAAAAAAGTTAGCAAAGACCAACATGGCATAGCATAGACGTGCTTTCCTAAATCATGGAACAAGCAGATAAAATTAATGGAAATGTTGTACCTAGGTGTGTATGTAAAAAGTTTTCTGACTCAATTTCGTAATGGGTGTAAGGATTTGGATGAAATCTGGTTTGTATGTACCTTATCGCCTGTATTAATACATAGACTTTTATTCCCCGAAATAAGCAAGCTTCATATAGGATATCTGGTGAAACTGCGGAGCTGTTTATAATCTAGCTGAAAGGCTTTTGGATACCATTGTGTACTTACTCTACTACTAAATCGTGCTCACTTCCAAATAGGCACTAATGAAATGCTCACCTATAAACAAATTCCCGGATTTTGTAGTGGAACAACAGCCATTATTTCGCCAGCAATACATGAACTATACAGGTGGTTTGAAAATATAATCGATAAGCTGCTATTACTTTACTAAAAAGTAATTTTTATACACGAATAGAATTTTTATATATTTAGTTCTTACACTTTAGGATTTAGTTATTAATTGATATAGAAATTTCAATTAATTTGAAGGCCAGAAGTATATATTCGATCTTGCGCCATCCGGGTTTACGTGTCGAAGACTTGGGAATACTTAACCTATAGATAAACATATAAGATCAAATTTTAAATATTTGCTCATTAATCAGTGAAGTAGCAGTACAATTAACAAAAATAGATTAAAAAAAAAAAAAACAAGCAACTTTGTTTGCCAAATTCCATACAAAATGTAAGGTAAAATGGTTTTTTTTTTCGTGAAGTTTTCCGATATTATAATACTTATTTAGCTATTCGGGGCGGAGAGGATATTTATTTATGTATATAATAGATAAATAGAATATTTAATATAAAGGTAACTGACTATAAGTGAAAGTGTTATTTTTTGTGTTACTAGAAAGATATCAAGTTTCTGACTTCTGTTAGTTCTCTATAGAATAATAATAATAATAGGCTGGCTATTTAAACCAAAGCCCTTCAATATAGGTTCATCTCGGTAACTACAATTCTGACAGATTATAACATATACCTACTAAATTCGTCAAAAAGTTGACTAGCGAGGAACAAACAGACATACTTCGTACATCACAAGCGCGGCTAAAGATAAAGGAAGATGCCCACACAATAGTTACCGTAGTTTACGCAATGAGGCGCGTTTTGCCCGCGTTTCCGGCGAGATGTCCGTCCTGACCAACTCGTGCTTTCCGTATGAGCCATTTCTTGATAGTACCACCTCCACACATTAGCTGTGTTTGCCCCAAAATCATTCACGGGCATTTTTTGTTTTTGTACCCTTGGTTTTAACTTAGACCATATGTTTTAATCTCTTCTTTTTACACGTTAGCATACTTGGCAAAGCGGTCGTGGTCATCAGCTTGGGTGGTGGGTCACTGGGGGTGGGTCACAATCCGTCGCCATTCCTTGCGTATACGCATGTTTATGGGACCGTTAAGTGCAGCCTTTATTTGGTAGGTCCACCGCACAGATTTTTTTTCATCAGAATGTCCACTGTAATGGTAATCTGCTGCGTGGTGTTGTCCCTTCTTCCCTTGGATTTTCACCTAAAAGACTTATCTACTTTTTGAAGTTCTTAGATTTACCGCTTTAATCATGATGTTTTCCTTCACCGTGGCTGAGCGATGGCATCGAAACTGCACATAATTTATTTAAGTACTTAATAACTCATAGGTGCAGCGCCGAGGAGCCAACCGGGTGCCGTCAAATTGTAAAGCGGAGATGCTACCGCCCGACCACCATCTAGAAATACTGAAATTAAATTTAAAATATTTTTCCAGAACTTTTTATTCAAGCCGAACAGGTCAAAAACAGAAAGTACGAAAACAAATTAATGTTATACAAAAATGCTCTTACTTGTTGTAAAGTTTCACTTTCGAAGAATTCCAATATCCACCTCCCAGGCTCCATCATCAAATCCTTAACATCAAGTGTTGATATGACGTTTATGACTCGTTATAACAAATCTAATGATCCCAAACCCGGGGGAGAATACACATACCGAGTTACTATTGTAGAGTTCCACTATCCACCTTCTGGCTCCACCATCAGATACTGAAAGGGACAGAGTATTGCTTTCCAATAACATAAACACTTATCAAACTAATATTTTAAACGCGAAAGTTTGTGTGTGTATGTTTGTTACTCCTTCACGCAGAAATGGCTGGATGAATTTGAATGAAATTAAGAATATAGATATCTTACGTCCTAGATTAAAACATAGGCTGCTTTTTATCATCATCACTTTATTTCACCACCGCGTGGGTAAAACTGCGGGGTGGAGCTAATATATCATAATACTGTATTAGCCGATTTAAATAAGTGTATTCCATTTTATGATATTTTTAGTAAGCCTGATATTTTTAAAAAATCGAAGAAAAAAAATTTAAAAACAAAAGGCATATGACAGAGTTTTCTGGTTACCCGATTACCTCTGCCTTGGCTTCTTTAAGGATTATTTTACGATTCTTGTTTTTTTTAGAATGTACGTCGTACGTAGCAATCTTTAATAGCTTAGCCAAGAAAAGTGTGCTTGTGAGTTAGTATATTCTGGCACTCCAGCTGGCCGAGCTAAAAATTCATTTTGAATTTTCCAAATTTTGTGAGGACGGACCAACACTGTGTCTAGTAAAATTGTAAAGGAAAATGTCAATGTACAGAAAGGTGCGCCGACAGTGCATTAGCCTAGCACATATGCAACGCAGCGTTTCTGAAAGTGTTGAACCAGGTTCCATTAGAAGCAAACGAGCCCCTACACAGCGAAGGCGCGCCATCCAAAAACTGCCCAAACAAAACGAGCACACACTGCCAGTATTGATTTAATACCGGCCGAGAGCGGGGGTGCAGCGAAAAATAAAATTAAAAATATGCATAATAAAAATTTGGTCGATAACGATGGTCCCTCGCTCCCCTGCGAAGGGGATCGATTTATTTTGAAAATTACGTCTACTGCAGTGGGTGCGGTTCCGCATTTCCATCACGCTTTTGGTTTTAATTCCTCGACGCGTTTTATCAAGGCTTGTGTAAAGTCTAGTTCTGGATCTCTTTGATGATGCGTTTCTGAAATCGCATTCAAAATTGCATTGAAAACATATCTACTTTGTAAATCTAGAGTATTTCTTATAACATAGTCTCTGTGTAAGTATATGTCAATGTGTGGCTGGGAGGTATAATCAAAAATAAAATATGGTTAGCATACAGTATAGTTAGTGTTCGACAATTATTTATTATGAAGAATTTTAATGCATAGTTCCATTTCTAGGTATGCATCAATAGTAAGCCAAGGCCAGCATAATCTATAAATACTTAGTGCTGGAAAGACTTACTTTTAATACTACCTTAATGGCACTCTCCGTGGCTTTATTCCGGTCATCTAGTGTGCAGGTTTTAAACACGCTGTACACTCCATCAAGTGTGACATTGAGGATTCACACTACAAAGACATTCGGTATCAGAACCCTTTAATATGACCTCACTTTGCCATGTTATCTTGACTTTGGCCCACTTTGGACCGAAGTCGGTTCAGGGTTTCCCAAGTGGACCATGGTTCTTTATGGCCTCGGGGGAGCTGAGCTACGAGGTTATTCAAGTAAAGTTTTTTTTTTAATGCTATATGTGGCAAACAAGCAGACGGGCCGCCTGATTGTAAGCGATCACCGTCGCCTATGGATTTCTGCAACACCAGGAGCATCACAGATACGTTGCCGACCTTTAAAGACTCTATCGACAGCCCTTTTGAAGAACCCCGTAATAAAGCTACTCGGAAATGCCGTAGGAGGAACATATTGCAGGTGTAAGTTACAGTACAATACGTTTTAGTCTCACAAACATACACAACAAATCGCATTACACTCTTTTACACACACACACACACACACACAGTCACAAGGAGAGAGATCACTTACAAATAAGTATTTGAACTTCTATATTATGTACCTAGTGTTTTGTGTTTTCAATTTATATTGTTTGTTACTGTTACCAGTTTTGAGGAAGTAACTGACTGTTGCAACACAGCTTACGCTAACGCAGCAGGCAGGGAATTCTAAATGTATTTGTGCTTTCTTTATGTAACAATAAATACATTTTGTATTTTGTATTTTTTGTATTTGTAAGGCAAAAAGAAACGCGTAAAACGAATAATGTGTGATTTCCACCGATCTGTGATATGTGTTAGAAATTTGTATGCATTAATACTAAGGGTTATTTTATATTTCATTACAAACTATAAAGCGCACCAACCAAATCGTAGAAACAATATATATATATTTCCAAATGACTATTATGGACACCAGCCACAACCATATATAGTTTTTTTAATTTGTAATTCTTACATAAAATCTTTGTGTGCATTCGATTTTTTTGTTGATAGAAGAGACAAAAAATTCGCCTATTTATTTAAAGCCTCGACCTTAAATTTGAATTTTACATGAAGTAGGTTTTTAGGGTTCCGTACCCAAAGGGTAAAAACGGAACCCTATTACTAAGCCTGTCTGTCCGTCCGTCTGTCCATCCTACCTTTAAACGGCTGTATCTTTCGAACCGTAATAGCTAGTTGAAATTTTCACAGAATACGTAATGTTACGGCAGATTAGCTGTGAAATAAAATAAAAAGTTAAAACGCAAGGGGGGTCCCGTACAATAAACGTATTTTTCTATTTGCTCTAATGTAAAAACGGTAATACTTACAACCTTCAAACTTGGCATGATTATAGTACACACTCTAAAGTATAACAGCAAATAATAATATATGAACAAGTGTGAGTGTGAGACAAATTTCTGTTTATCACCAGTTCTCTTACGATCACCGAAGTTAAATGGGTGGGCGCGGTCAGTATATAATGTAGTATTCCTTCATATTCATCCTCATCCATATCCATTTTTATATAAAATTTGTAAACTTTTTATCGGTTAGTAAAACTCTTTGGGCACACGCTCCGCAAGTCAAAATTCAAAATTTGAAAAAGGAAGAGGAAAAGCCGTGACGGCAAACAGAGTCGTCATTCTATAAACAACCTTGAAAGCAGGAACATCAAATTGAAAAATGGTGAAATGTTTTGATTGTGGATGCTGCTCTGAATTCCGCGGGTAATAGTGTTCCGTGGCTCTGAACCTAGAGGAAATGTTTTGAAAATTGATGCTGCTCTAAACCTAGAGAAAAGAGGACCGGCATGCGGAAACCGTGAGTCCCTTAGTATTTTACCATTCTTCGACCTGGAATTTGCTCCGCTGCCGTCCTCCTACCTAAATCCTCGCTCAACGTCCTCTGGATACCAGACGCAAGCGAAGCTTGATCTCCGTACCTCTTCCGAAGACTACACCTCCGGTCCACTACTTCGCCGGATACCTGCCGTGCGGAGACTGCGGAGCGCTTAGGCCCCTTAGCCCCTTTAGCTTTCTTTTTTATATTACTGTACTGACTGTACTGTACTGTACTGGTCAATTAAACTTATCTATCCGTTACCTGGTTGTTTTCCTTACCACCCATTAGGATCTGCAGGAACTGATAGGCAGGCTTAATTTTTCAACACCTAGAAATTGTCGCGGGACGCCTGTTTAAGTTAGCAAACAGGCGTAACGTTAGTTACGCCTGTACGTAACGTTAGGTGGCGCCCAACGTGGGGCCCACGTTTCATGCTCCTTAATCTCAAAATTCTAAAACAAACCTTGCCCAGGGAGCTCCGTTTTGACTTAATCTTTCGGCTTTAACATCTCTATATATTTATCTATACATCTTTACCTATTACTCTCACTCCACTTCATTCTTAACACTAAACCCTACACTTTACAGTACTATGTTCAACATTATGCTACACCCCCACGCACATATACATTACTTACCTGATTGCCACTGCAATCTACATCCATTCTTCTCTTGTAAGTGTTAAACCCTCGGGTCACTTTCAAGTTGAGGTTTGGTGTACTCTACGGCGTGCTGCAGGACAATATCCTGTAGTAAACGTTCATGCAAGTTTCCATCTACAAGAAGGTGTACTTCTAGATCTTCGAGGTCGACTAACAGGTGCACTGTAAGTTCACGGAAACTGAAGTCTAGACACGCATAAAACCTTATTACGCTTCATACATAATCTTCTTACACGTCTAATCAAACTATCACATTTTACCAACGATATAATAAATGGTAGATGCGGCATAATTTTACCATTGATTTAAAAAAGGTAGACGTGGCATAAATTTACCATCGACTTATTAATGGTGGACACGGCATAGATTTTTCCATCGACGTATATATACATGGACGAGACATCTCTTTAATTCGTTATTAATATTATAACGTTCGTTGTAGGTACTTTCTACGACAATCTTAATAAAATATAACGCTCAACATACATTTGCAGCGTCTTATTTATTTATTTTTTGTTAAGGGTGTTTTGAATATTATAGAATACTTCTATAATTCTATAATATTTTAACCCGAAACAAACGCGTATAAATAATTCTTTAATTCTTAACTCTAAACTTAACGTTTTAAAACTTAATCATGGCTAGATCTATCAAATATTCTTATTTGAATAAACACGAACTTGAATATGAAGTGTCTATTAGGGCTGAAAAACCAACAGATACTTTATCTAATCTTAAAGAACAGATGACGAAACTTTGTCACATTTTTCCAGAGAATATTAAGTCCTCTTCTTTACCTCTTAAGGTGGACCTCTCTCAAGCAGAGGTAACTCTTGAATACATTGAGACTAAAATCTCACACATCGAATCTTCTGGAGACAAAAGTGGTTTGAGAAAACTCGAGGCCTTTGTAAACCATCTTTATTACCGCCTGGACCGTCTTAAGGCGACTTCATCCTTGATTGAAAATTGTTCAAATTTAAGATCACGGTTTTTCACACTTCAAAAACGCTTCGATGTACTAACTCTTGATGATGGAAGGTTTTCTTCTGAAGAGATGTTGTTGGAGGTACACAGCCCTCCTCAGGCTCAATTTGACTCTCCCACGGTTTCTGTAACCCTCCCTACTATAACCCTCCCTGCTACCCTCCCTGCTATTCAGCCTACCTCTCAACTTAAATCAATTCCTGAAGTTTCATTCACACCTCAACCTAGTATAATGGTTCCGTACTCGTCAATGCCTCAAGTCTCAACAATGTTTCAAAATTGTCGTACATCGGACAACTTTATTAAAGATTTGAAAACTTTTTCTTATAATGGCGAAACATGCCCTAGAACATTCCTTCAAAAGCTGGAAGAATTCAGGATTTCTAGAAATATCACAGAGGAGATGCTTTGTAAACATGCCTTCGAAATTTTCTCTGGAAATACACTTCATTGGTTCCGTTTTATTTATCAACAGAACCCTAATCTAACATGGAATGATATTCATATGTTACTGATCAAAGATTTTGGATCAATTGATTATGATTTTAATCTTCGACAAGAGATAATGAAAAGAATTCAAGGCGATTCAGAGCCCATTATCATATATGTTTCCATAATGTCTGGAATGTTTTCACGACTTTCAGAGAAGCTTAGTGAAGCCGAACAACTTAAGATTATCCGTCATAATATAAGGTCGTGCTACTCTGTTGTTTTGCTTTGTATGGAAATAACGTCAATTAATTCTCTGGTCTCAGCTTGTCAAAGCTATGAACAAATTTATTTTCGCAAACCTGGATGCGGAGATGCTTCTTGTGCTGCTGAATTTGCTTACCATTGTCCTTCAACTTCTAAGACTTCTTCAAAGATGAGTTATACTAATGCTGTACAAAATAATGTGAAGCCGCGTACTTCTTCACAGACTTATGAGAACTTAGTGGAAGATTCTTGTTTTCGTTGCCGAGTTAAAGGTCATTCTTTAAAGACTTGTACCCAACCTAGATATTTGGTTTGCTTTAAATGTGGCCGTAAAGGCGTAAAGATCACTAATTGTCCTAAATGCGCTTCACAATCTCAACAAAAAAAACTAATTAGTGACTTGAATAGTTCTTTGAATAGTTCTGCTGAACTTCATAACGATAAATTTGATCTTAAAGATTGGAATCAATGGTTAAATACTATTCGAAATTTTATGAGATGTTATAAAACAACTTCGGTATTCTATGACAAGGAAAAGGACTACAATAGACCTTTTGTTGATGTCTTTATAAATGATTTATCTTTTTCGGGTTTATTAGATAGTGGAAGTTGCATCACTATCCTTGGAAATAATTCTCATAAAGATATAGAAAGGTTAGGTTTTAAACTATTCAAGTCACAAACTCAAGTTATGGTTGCAAATAAACAGAAAACAATGTCTTCTGGTTATTTTAATTTACCAATGAGATTTAATAATCAAACACACGTAATTAAAGCGTATGTTTTTCCTGATATTCATCCTTCTTTAATTCTCGGTTTCGACTTTTGGAAAACATTTAATTTATTTCCTGGTATGCTTTCCCAGGAATTAAATTTTAAGGTTAATGGTTGTACAACTGGTGTTGTTGAAACTAATGTCTATTCTTTTGATCATCTTTCTGACAATCAAATTGAAATTGCAAAGGATTTAATCCAACGCTTTAATTTGATTTCTTTTGAACATAAGGGTAAATTAGGTCGTACTGACTTAGTTTGTCATCGAATCAATACTGGTGACGCTTTGCCTATTAAACAACGTTGTTATCGTCTTTCTCCTGAAAAACAGAAGGCCCTTATTATCGAAGTGGATAAAATGTTAGAACTTGACGTCATTGAAAAATGTGAGACTCCATGGCTTTCTCCAGTCATTATTACTCCAAAAAAGAATGGAGAATGGCGTTTTTGCGTGGATAGCAGGAAATTGAATGCAGTTACTCGAAAGGATGCTTATAGCCTCCCCTTTATCTCTGAAATCCTTGACAACCTTAAGAACGCTAAGTTTTTATCTAGCATCGACATCGCTAAGGCCTTTTGGGAAATTCCTTTACATCCTGAGGATAGGGATAAGACTGGTTTTTACGTTCCTGGCAGAGGAATGTATAGATTTAAAGTTATGCCGTTTGGTTTGACCAATGCTCCAGCAACTCAACAAAGACTTATGGACAATTTATTTACACCAGAGTTTGACAACAAGGTGTTTTGCTATTTAGATGACATTATAATTGTCAGTGATTCTTTTGATGAGCATATCTCACTTTTGCTTAAAGTTCATCAAAAACTTTCTTGTGCTGGGCTTACTATCAACTATGATAAGAGTAAATTCTTTCGTAAAGAACTTAAATATCTCGGTTACATAGTAGACGATCAAGGTTTAAGGGCTGATCCTGATAAAGTTCAAGCTATTTTGGCTTACCCTATTCCTACCTCTAAAAAGGAAGTGAGACAATTTTTAGGAACATGTAGTTGGTTTCGCCGCTTCATACCTAATTTCAGCTCTATTGCTTCGCCTCTTTGTAAACTAACTTCATCTGGTAAAAATTCTCCAAAGAAATTTGTTTGGAATGCGGAAGCGGATTCTGCCTTTGTTAACTTAAAAAAGTGCTTGACTACAACTCCAATTTTAGCTTGTCCTGAATTCGATCTTCCATTTTCGGTCCATTGTGATGCCTCGAACTTTGGCATTGGAGCTATGCTTACTCAGGTGCAGGATAATAAAGAAGTAGTCATTGCATATATGAGTAGAACTTTAAATAAACATGAACAAAACTATTCTACTACAGAAAGAGAAACATTAGCCGTGATAATAGCAATCGAACATTGGCGTTGTTATCTTGATAATGGTAAACCGTTCACAATTTATACTGATCACGCAGCATTAAAATGGTTCTTAAATTTGTCTAATCCTTCTGGAAGATTAGCACGATGGACTCTTCGTCTATCTTGTTTCAACTTCACTCTGAAACATAAAAAGGGTAAAGACAATGTAGTTCCAGACTATCTTTCACGACTGAAAACTAATGATAACGCTGTTATTGGTTTTGTTGAACCTATATCGGATAACGCTACCTCTCAATTAGAACGTTTTAATAAATTATTTAACGATTGTCAAGATAACCCTGACGCTTTTCCAAATTATAAAATAGTCGATGCTAAGCTTTATCGTTTCTCTAAATCACCTAATAATCATTTGAACGATGATTTTACTTGGAAAGAAATTCCTCATCCTTCTGAAAGGCTAAATCTTATTAAATCTTGTCACGGTGAGATAGATGGTAATCCTCATATTGGTATTTTCAAAACTTACAAGAAACTATCGTTAAGATTTTATTGGTCTGGGATGTTTAGAGACGTTGCTAAGTTATGCTCTACTTGCGAGACTTGCATTGCCTTTAAACACTCAAACCATTCACCCTATGGTCTTATGGGTAAACCTAAAATTTGTTCAAGACCCTTCCAAAACATTTCTCTTGATTTAATGGGTCCTTTTCCTATGACAAGGCAGCGTAATCAACATATTCTAGTTGTTACGTGTTCTTTCTCTAAATACTGTCTTATTTTTCCTATTAAACGTGCTACAGCTACAAATATTATACAGCATCTGGAAAACTCGGTATTTCTGGTACATGGTGTACCACAATCCGTGATTATGGATAATGGATCACAGTTCCAGTCTAATGAATTCCGAGATTTCTTGATCGGTTACAAAATTCCTTTTATCTTTTATTCGCCTAGATATTGTCCCCAAGTCAATCCTACTGAACGTTATAATAGAACGATTGTCACTGCATTGGCACAGTTGGTAGGAGATGATCACCGATCTTGGGATAAATATTTACAAAAAATTCAATTAGCTCTTAACAGCTCGGTAAATGTCACAACAGGTTTTTCTCCATCGTTTCTCGTTTATGGTCGAGAAATTATACCTTGTGGCTCATACTATACCGATTGTGATAATCTCGATAGTGTTATTTTTCTCCCTCGCGATATTTATGCCACTAACCTAGGTGTACTATCTGCCACCTTTGATAAAGTTCAGATGGCACTACACACTGCACACATTAAGAACGCTGCTCACTACAACATAAGACACAATTTTAAGGAGTTTAACGTAGGTGACACAGTCTGGCGTAAAAATTATGTGCAGAGTAATGCCGGTGCATACTTTAGTTCTAAATTGGCTCCTAGATATGTCAAGTGCACGGTAGTTGAGAAATTATCGCCACTTGTCTTTGTCCTTGAGGATCCTAATGGTGTGAGAGGAAAATGGCACGTTAAAGATTTTAAAATTTAACTTTTTCTAAATTATTTATCTTTTGTAACTTCTTGGTATAAATTCTTAACTGTTGTAAACCAGCAATCTCTAAATTATTTATTGTAACTTCTCTTAATTCAATTATTTTCTATCTAAACTTAACTTTTCATAACTTTGCTTAAATTCAGTTTACCTTTTGTTACTAGTTCTTTTTTTTTATACTATTCTGTAATATCATCTTTAACTTTAAAAACCTAGACCTTATTTTTTTTTATCTTGACTATGTAAATCACCTCATCATCACTCATCGTCATTTCTGGTTTGGCAATCTTCC
Organism: Agriopis leucophaearia; assembly: GCA_949125355.1. NCBI lineage: Eukaryota > Metazoa > Arthropoda > Insecta > Lepidoptera > Geometridae > Agriopis > Agriopis leucophaearia. The sequence goes on from OX421261.1 coordinate 9,393,020, forward strand.
TTATCATCTGAGCGGTGGCACAACTCTTTAAGAAAGCCGAAGGTGCAATTTCGTATCATTGTATACTATCACTCTCCTTGTATATTCTTTTAGTAGTAACTTAGCTTTAATTTCGAATAGAGCCCAGGCTAGGACACGTTCCCCTGTGGTTTCCTATTCAACCTTCCTTGACTCTTAATCCTTGAGGGACCCTAAGTCCACTTAATCTTAAACCTAGACCCTTAATCCTTGATGGACCCTAAGTCCAAATTAATCTTAAGCCTTGACTTCTCTTGGATGGAATCTAAACCCATCCAGGATCTTGGGTATACCCAGACTTGGACACGTTCCTCTGCGGTACCTTACCCCTGTAAATATTTTTTTTTATGGGTCTTCTAAGCGGTGCGGGTGATGACACCCCCAAAATAAGCCCTAACATTAAACTTCGATATCTCCTTGAAGGAGTACGTGCCATCGACCTTGCAAGCGTGAGCCGTATCCCCTACCTCTGAATGTATGAATGAAAGTGAAGAGTGAATACCTTTGAGAGAAGATGAATACATGTGTCAAGTTGATATCCTTAACCTCAAAATTACATGATTTTATAAAAAAAAAACTTTTTTTGGTAAAAAGTTTTTTTTTCCGGGGTTTTTGGGGTAATGTAGTATTCCTTCATATTCATCCTCATCCATATCCATTTTTATATAAAATTTGTAAACTTTTTATCGGTTAGTAAAACTCTTTGGGCACACGCTCCGCAAGTCAAAATTCAAAATTTGAAAAAGGAAGAGGAAAAGCCGTGACGGCAAACAGAGTCGTCATTCTATAAACAACCTTGAAAGCAGGAACATCAAATTGAAAAATGGTGAAATGTTTTGATTGTGGATGCTGCTCTGAATTCCGCGGGTAATAGTGTTCCGTGGCTCTGAACCTAGAGGAAATGTTTTGAAAATTGATGCTGCTCTAAACCTAGAGAAAAGAGGACCGGCATGCGGAAACCGTGAGTCCCTTAGTATTTTACCATTCTTCGACCTGGAATTTGCTCCGCTGCCGTCCTCCTACCTAAATCCTCGCTCAACGTCCTCTGGATACCAGACGCAAGCGAAGCTTGATCTCCGTACCTCCTCCGAAGACTACACCTCCGGTCCACTACTTCGCCGGATACCTGCCGTGCGGAGACTGCGGAGCGCTTAGGCCCCTTAGCCCCTTTAGCTTTCTTTTTTATATTACTGTACTGACTGTACTGTACTGTACTGGTCAATTAAACTTATCTATCCGTTACCTGGTTGTTTTCCTTACCACCCATTAGGATCTGCAGGAACTGATAGGCAGGCTTAATTTTTCAACACCTAGAAATTGTCGCGGGACGCCTGTTTAAGTTAGCAAACAGGCGTAACGTTACAATACTTGGTTGGGTGACCGCCAGGCCGTTGATGAATTGTTGTATCACTGCTTTTTTGTACTTTAGTAGCTAAAAAGTTATGTATGTGGTGGTTCGGAACCCTCAGTGCGCAAGGCCGACTCGCACTTGGCCGTTTTTATTAAACTGTGAGTACATTGTCGACCATGTTCGAGAGAACAATATTTACGTATCGTTTTGTTTCCATTCTACACGTGAAAAGTTATAAAATCCCTGTACTTAAGCCAATAAAAAAACAATAGGTGTACGAAGCCATGCTAAAACAAACATCCGGCTTTCTAACTAAATTGATTTTCTGACCAACACGTGTCACGAAAAAATAATATCACCCGGCAAAATAACAGTGACAAATCGTTGTTAATAACGCGCACATCCAACCAACAAAAAAAAAAGTTAAAACATTACAAAACGCACAAACTCTGGAGTTTTTCATCCGGGCGGGAGAAAACAACGCGAAATATTTATAAAAAAAACAACATTCAATAATTCAGCGCGACGCTTGTCGCTAGGCATGTGTGTGACAGCGGACATCGGGCGAGGGCTGATTAAAAACCGGTTTTGACAAATACGAATTGATATATTTGAGTATACCTTATCCTTTTTACAGAATTCAGATTTCTATCAGCCTACATAAATCACCCATAACACATCATTATTATGAAAAAAAAAAGTTCTAGAAAATCTATTTAATAATACCTTACAACTCCATATAGTAATAAAGTCTATCAAGCACACACATATTAAAGATAGTTTACATCTCACAAATTCGGTAAGTAGGTCTTTATTACCCCCAAATGGGGCTTGTAGGTGACCAATTAGCGCTCTAGGGTAATAATGTAGCTAGAAAAGCCTTAGGGCGGTAAGTAAATAAAAAAAAACTTCACTCTTTAAAAAAGTTCGCGTACATCTAACCATCATACTGGCAATAGACATCATGCATTCAGCCCAATGACAAAAGAGGTCGCTTCGCTATTCAGCCTTGTCTTCGAATGAGTATAATAGTCATCAATTTTAAATATCCAAAGGCGAAGCTCAATTTCGTTTTTGAAAAAATAATTTTAAAAAAAAGATGAAAAAAGGCAGGAATAGCGAAGCGACCTCTTTTGTCATTGGGCTGAATGATGAATAACGGAAACTATTCAGCTTTCAAAAAATGAAACATCTTTCTCAAGAGATGATCCGCAACCATCAACTTCTGCTGAAGAAAGCTGAATCCCGTCAGATTTTGTCCATGACCAACAAATATTACAATCTCAAACTATTAACATACCCAAAAAACACCTGTCCCTAAAATTTGAAAATTGTTCTCATTTCACTATAAATTTTAACTAATAAAATGTTTTATTCTTGTAATGCCGGTTTTTTTCTACTTACCTTACAATCGAGATGTAAAGCAGAGTAGTTAGCTCGGGTGTAAGCATCAATTGTACCCTCGAACTATAGGCGCCCTCGCTGCGCTCGTGCGCCTAAATATCTCGGGCTGCAATTAATGCCTTACAGCCCTTGGCTACTAATCTACTATTAATTATCTCTTTATTGCGATGAAAATTCAAATAAATCGCGTGCATGCTATCTAGAAATCCGCACACAGATAAAAACTGAAAAATCTTGCACATTAGTTCGGCGAAATTTATAGCTCACAATAAAATGAATATATGAATTATTAACCGCTTACTTAATTAATAATTCATTTATAGTGCTTGCTAACGGTACTTAAATAATGTAATGCATAAACTTTGCGTTACTTTTAAAATATTATGCGTATAAAGAGATGCACTGAGACGTAAAACATATTGTAATTCATTATGCACATTGAGACATGGACTTTGTTTGATCAACCTTGATCATACTTGGTTCTTAATTTCCAGGGTTCCTTATACTTCATTTTCAAGTTTTGTTAAATCGAATAAGCACGGAGCTGTACCAAAATAAGTCATAGTTACAGTTCAGTAAACTAAGTCGCATTCAAATCATGCCCTCAATTATTTTTTCAAAAGCGGTTCATAAATACCGGATTTTTGAGGTAACGAACACAGAAAAAAACGAATTGAGAACCCCCTCCTCTTTTGAACTCGCAAAAAAATATGAAATTTGTACTGTTTAACGTTACTGGGCAAACTTAATGCAAAGTGCAAGTTCCCAGGTTTGAATCAGCTGATGGCGGCATGGGTAGCGGTCTGTCCATCATATGTCAATTAAACCCAGTAGTGATGAATTAAATTTCGTGTAAAATTTGCAATTGGCATAAAACACCGCTGCTGCCGATGGATATGATTAAAACATGAATGCGAGCTTGACGAGGCGATTGTCGGGTAGTTAAATATCATGTTTCGTCGTCGGACTGATAGCCCTGAGTGACTGCGGTGATTGTAATTAATATATGGATGGATTCACGTCACTCTACTAATAATTAAAATGAATGAAATCCTCTTGCTCTCTATTGCCGTGGAGGCACCGGCCTAAGAATGTACCCGGCTAAGCGATATCAACCAGAAGACAAGCAGCAGCGTCTTCTAAATATAACAACACCTAACTGCGCTCGCATACCCGCCTGCCAAGCGTGGCGAGTATTGCCAATCTTGGACGGATTAGTTACAAGTAAGGCGAAAGAGTTAAATGACTTCTATAGTGGACTGATATTCATCGTTTTAGTTGTTAAAATTTGCATATTGAAGTGGCAATGGGCGGGCCACAACGCTCGTAGAACCGATAACCGATGAGGAAGAAAGGTTCTTGAGTGGAGACCACGAACCGAAAGACGCAGCGTAGGTGGGCCTTTCACTAGATGAACCGATGACATCGTGAGAGTCACGTGCATCCAGTAGATGCAGATGACAGGCTGTCTTTCAGTGTGGAGGTCAAAGGGGGAGACCAATGTTCAGCAATGAACGTCTTCAGGCTGATGATGATTCATCGTTTGATCGAAAACTCCCGTTTGCAGACAGTGGTGGCATGTTTATCTGAAATTGTTGATATATTGCAAAAACAGAACAACGGCTTATATCCAGCCATAAGTACTTAGTTGCAAAAAATATTATGCACACAAAAATCAACAGTTGTCCCGCGGGCGAGCAGAGCATTGTACATACTGAACCATAGTGTACACATCCGATCGCGTTATCCCGCCGCCCGACATAATTCGGCACAAATGCACGGGTGTAAAAACCGTTTAATTGGCCAACCGCCGCGCCGGAGGTACGCGCGTACGGATCATTCGCAATCACGCCCGGCTAGGGATGCCCGATGTCGATAAAATCATCGATGACGCACTAAACGTTGCATGTGACGCATGACGTCTCAATTGGTTTTAAGAATCTCGATAATCTCAGCTTAAAAAATTATTATTTTGTACTCGTCTTGAACTGTATAGACATTTTAATAACGATTATTTTAATAATTAGGAATTAATAAATGTTATGGTAGGCTAAGGTAAATTTTACGGGAATTTTCTTAGTTGTAATGGTTAGTTAGAAATCACTTTTCTTGCCATACTTTTGCCCCAAAATGTATAAGACAACACTTATCACTCTTCTTACTTGGACGGTGAGTTTTCAACATCATTGGTGTTCCCGACGGCGATCACTGGTCATAAAATGTTTCTTCATTTTAATCGGTTCATCGCATTATCAGAACGATGGTAGACTTAGTCACTATAGTATTACCAAAATTAATGCTTTCACAAGTCAATTTCTCCTCATGTTCATTTCTCTTTTGTTTCGGCTGTTCTATATCATCAGTGCAGTATTAGATTTTTATTGTTTTCAATGTCATTTTTTTCGACTCGATACCACGACGTCATCAACTCCCTCGTGGCCAACAGGTGTGATGTGCCCCATCACTAGTCACTACGTAAAAATAGTGGCAAATTTGGCAACCTGTTAGGCCTGGAATGACAACGCGGGCCGCGACCGGACGCGGGCCGACCGCAACTTTAGCCAACAAAGTTCGATAGCTTATGGAGTTGCGTATCTGATACAAATAGGTGACAGTGGATTTGCATGGATAGTCAACGATTTGTCGTAGGATTGTAGACAACAACTGGGTTTTTTATGTCTGAACTTTGGAGTATGATTTGGGCATGTCGCTCTTGTTTCTGTTCACAACTGTCCAATAATAACCATTATGGGGCATATCATAGTAATACTCGTATATCAAGTTTGGTTAATAGTCCATCCAACCTGGAAGTGGATAATGGCTTGCTGTGATTGGTATTAAAAACCTTCACTTTTGCTTTCTTGGACGTTGAAATTAACAAGAAAGTGATAGATTACACCACACTACAACACACCCCAGCTGAGAACTATTACGACGAAATAAACGAACAACGCTAACTTCTGCGGCTGCCCATCTTAATTATTATAAGCTGTACGTCGTCGCTACGACACTAGTGCGAGTGCTACATGATCATGACTAAATCTAACTTCGTAGTCGTAGCTCTGTAGCCGTGTAGCTCGTAGCTCGTTTCTCAAGAAAATCATGTGTACAAAATCTTAAGTTTGCCGTATTACCTCATTACTTCCCAGAATTTGAACCTTAGCAGCGACACTGTCGAATGGTGTAATAATACAGTGTGTTTTTATTCAAAATCAATGGGGTCGATTCCAGGTTAGGAAAATTAATTTTTCAACAATTCTATGATGCAATTTTAGTTTTTATCTAAATTGGGCCCATTTTTTCGAATCGAGTATTGTTAGCTATTCCTCATAGTTTCTTATTTGGCCATACATGCCTACTTGAAAAATGTACCTGTATACTTCTTTACCAATGTATTGTACTTGCAATTTTTATGATTCCGTAGTAGAAAAGAAACGTTTTGATCGTTCGGTTAGTATAAATTTCAGATAACACTTCCCTAAAAGTATAAATCTGATGAACTTCACTTGATGATTTTTAGAACATGTCTAGAAAATCCTAACATACATACTAACTTATCATTATCCTAATATATAAGGTCGGGGAAAAAGTTTCTTCGTATTTTATAAACAAATTCAAGACATATTTTTTTCAAGTTTAATTACATTTAATTATAATATATATGTACCATTTTGTTCGATAACTTGTTGCCATCTTTTAGGTAGTGACATGACCCCGTTGCTGTAGAAATTTTGGGAATTCTGATCAATAAAATGCAACAAGTAGTTTTGACAGTCCTCTCTTGATGTTAATCTAACACTACCCAAAGAATTCTGAAGAGATCGAAACAGGTGGAAATCTGAGGGTGCAAGGTCAGGGCTATGTGGTGGATGCATTAACACTTCCTAACCAAGCTCTCTAAATTTTTGCTGAGTGGCCAAAGATGTGTGCGGTCTGGCGTTATCATGATGAAAGACCACACTCTTTATGTTGATCAATTCCGGCCGTTTTTTCTCAATTTCTTGTTTGAGTCTCATCTGCTGTTGGCAGTAGAGATCCGAATCGATGGTTTTGCCCGGCGGTAAAAGCTCATAATGAACGATGCCCTTCCAATCCCATCATACACACAGCATCACCTTATTACGTGTTAATCTGGGTTTCGCTACAGTCTGTGGTGCTTCACTGCCCTTTGACCATGATCGTTTGCGCACATTCTTGTCGTAGGTGATCCATTTTGCATCACCAGCGATCAATCTTTTAAAAAACGGTTCGGTTTCTTTACGTTTCAATAGAGAATAACAAATGAGTACACGATTCATTTGGTTTCTTTCAGTGAGCTGGTGTGGCACCCAAATATCGAGTTTTTTTGTATACCCAGTTATTTTCAAATGGGTCAAAACTGTTTTGTGGTCAATCCCCAGGTCTTCAGCTACGTCGTAACTACTAATATGCCGATCTTGGTCCACTTTATCAGAAATGGCATCGACTTTATCCGTAACAGGGCGACCAGAGCGAGCTGCATCTTTGACATCAAAATTCCTGGACTGAAAATGCTTGAACCAACATTGTGCTACTCTTGATGACACTGCATTAGGTCCATAAATGTCACAAATTTTATTCGCGGCTTGTGTCGCATTTTTCAGTTTTTTGTAATAAAATTTCACAATATATCGAATTTCTTCGTTAGATTCACTCATTTTATCGAACAAAAAAACAATTGAAAAATGGCGGGAAATTGCTTTTTACTTTTTATATTCCTTTTTTAAAATGTCATATTTTTAATGGTATCAAAACCAGCCAGATACAAACAGTACAACCGATGAGATTTTTACTACAACTTTATACATACAAAATACGAAAAGACTTTTTCCCCGACCTAATATTCTAACGTAACCGTCAAGTTACGAACAACTGTATACCTTTGCGAGGTATCAAAATGACTGAAAGAGGACTGAGAGAGAAGACTTGAGATATCAATAAAAAATAAGACTTTTTTCCATTTATTTTGATTTAAAATCAACACTACTGAACCGATTTTGATATAATTTCTATGGAACCAATATGAAAGTATATCCATAAAAAAATCTAATCAATTTATAAATAATGGAGTCCTGAGGTAACAAAAATTTTAAATAAAAAATACATCCGATTTGAGAACTTCCTTTTTTGAAGTCAGTTAAAAATTATTTTTAACAGTCCTCTCATGTGCGTGTCTCCATGCACTTAACTTCCAATCACTAACCAATCTCCTCATCTTTAAATAGATCTTGAATGATCTGGTCTGCGCTATCTATATATCTCAACCACAAACCATATAACCGCAGCTTGCACGTCCATAACCCATCCAAAACCTATATACGTCTATTAAACGTATGTTCGTCTAATTCGAGCTACGCCGGCTGCGTTAGCAAATCAAGTTTGGACTGCCTCGTATCCCCTGATAATTTGTTCTAATTGAAATTCAAGTCAACGGGACATGGCCAACGGTACATAATCGAATCTCTGCCGTACGTCTGTTTGGTGTGTGTTAATCTGTCATAGGTTAAAAGTTACTGTATCTCGTGACCCAGGATGTTTTCTATTCACCGTTTGATATATATAGCGTAAGCAAGTGTGTCAAGTAGTGATAGCATAGCTAAATAATTTTTGTTAGGGTTATTTTGCATGGTAAGTAGAACTGATGAGATGGCCATTTCATTTGTGCTTAGCCACGAGCGGAAATGCAATCATCAGACGCTACATGAAATCATGTATTTTAGATATCGATAGGACAATGATGATGACGTACGATATGATAGCTCTCAGATCAGGCCATGCCGCTATTTTGCAGCTATTTAGAAGGTTGGAGAGTATGTATAGAGTACAAGATAATGGGCACCCTGATGGTAAGCTATCATCATATAGAAAATGAAAATCATTCCCTGACTGGTAGCCACCTTTAGAGCGGATGTTTTACACCCATTACGAACTTTATAAAATACTTTGATCTAAATAAATTCCACAGTCATTTACCAAAAGTCGGCAGTAACCTCTAAAAAGTAGAGAAATCTCGTTTCGATTATACTTTATCGACTACAATGCAATCAACTGGAAGTGATATTCCGGTAAGCTAGTTCAATTTCAATTATATCTATCATTGACGCAAAAATAGATAAAACATTTTTTTGGTTTGTACATTTACTAAAACAAAAGTATTTAAACTATTCTAAGTTAAAATATGTTTTAGTTAACGAAGCTAATCTTAGTTTATCTGTTAAGATGTTAGTAGCGATTTGTAATAATAAATAAATACGCAAATAAAACTCACTTTGCACTTGAACTTTTTTCAGTACTTGTACCATTATTTCTTCTGTGATTCAACTGATATGAAACAAGTGTACAGAGCGCCCCCGATCACATTAGATGGGGTGGTAGCCAAGTTCTTGGGGGTGGCAACGGTCAAGGTTGCTAAGAGTTCCAAATCCGACCTACCTACAGCGAAAGCGTGTAGTGACAGAGTTTGATTGAGGATACTTTTGCTAGTGAACGTTTTGTTTAAGGAAAAAGCAAACTCTGAATAGAGTGTACCTACATTAATACGCTTTACACACTTAAGTATTAAAATTCAACAACAACTTTCAACATCTAACAATACACTAATAAAAACAAAACTGTAAAAAGCTAACCTAAATAAAGATCGTTTATACTATGTATAGTTCTGTATATATTATTCTGTAATGCGCTATAAAGGTAAATGCGTTAAAAATAATTAAGTGCCTAAATACTTTTTAGGTAGGTAAACATGTTTGCCCAGGTTTGTTGTTTAAAATAATATGTTGGACTAATATGGTTCAATCCAATTAGCGTACCCTTGAATTGCCACCTGGGCTATGTGCCCTGCCCACTGCCACTTCAACTTGCTAATCCGGTGGGCTATGTCGGTACCTTTCGTTCGTCTACGGATCTCCTCATTTCTGATTCGATCTCGTAGATAAACCCTGAGCATAGCCCTCTCCATAGCTCGTTGTGCGACTTTGAGCTTGCTAATGAATGATGCACATAGAGGGAGACCACGTTTCAGTACCGTATGTCATCACTGGCAACACACACTGATTGAAAACTTTCGTCTTAAGGCACTGAGGTATTTTGGACGAGAAGACGTTGTGAAGTTTACCGAACGCTGCCCAGCCGAGTTGGATTTGTCGATTGGCCTATTTCTTGGAGTTGGACCTGCCTAGTTGGACTGTCTGTCCTAGGTAGACGTAACCGCCAACAACTTCTAGGACTGAGTTCCTAACTGATACTGGGATGGGCACAATATGGATGTTTGACATGACCTTCGTCTTGTCCTTGTTCATCTTAAGGCCCACCTGTTGGGAGACTAGATTGAGGCCGGGCTGCCTGATTGGGAGCGATCACCGTCGGGTATGGACCTGTAAGACCAGGGGCATCACAGATACGTTGCCGATCTTTAAAGACTCTATTAATTAACAGCCCTTGCAACCAACCTATCAACCTAGCACTTGCAGGTAAGCAACCTACCACAGAGGTAAACGAGGACAACAACAAAGCCGACTGCTCTTAAATCAGCCCACGGGTCGCATTTTCATCGATGAACTTAATGAATCTAACATTTCGTCGATTTAAACTTGATACTGATCACGTGGAATCCATTAGAAATGCCTGGCGGAGATTAATCCGCTTTAGATTTTCATAGTGAACGAAAACGGCTAAATGCGTAGTTTGATATGGCAATATCGTAGATAAATTCCATAGGTGCACTAGGAAACTAGATTTCATTCCATACTTGATCGTATACCTGAACAGAAACCATGATTATAAATTCCAACACAACAACACTTTCTTTACTGACAACGCTGTAAGAAATTAGATAAGCTGTGTAATATTATAAAAGCGAAAGTAACTCTGTCTATCTGTCTGTTTGTTCGCTTACGATTAGCTCTCACGACTAAACGACTAGGCTGATTTTAATGAAATTTGGCAGGTAGATGGTGTGCATCATGAGGATGGACATAGGGTACTTTTCCTGCCAAATATGAAGAAAATATGGAAAATCACGGGTAGCTCCGTAAGTTCAACCAGTAACCTATAAATATAGTGACTAATAGAAAAGTGACATAAAAGAAGGTCTTATTGCTGAACAGCGATCTCTTCCAGTTGATCTCCGTTGATAGAGTATGAGATGGGAGTCTCTTTTTTATTATGAGACAGAGAAAAATATACTTTTCAAAACCCCGACCCAAAACGATGGGTATTATAAGTTTAACGTGTGTGTCTGTGTTTTTGTCTGTTGCCTCGTAGCTCCCAAACGGCTGAACTGACTCTTTTTTAGTTTTTTTTAAAGGTGACTTGATCGAGCGTTTTCTTAGCTATGATTCAATATGTTCAGTTGCTTGAAAATTATCAGCAATTTATCGACGGTTCAAAAAAAGGAATTTATACTTGTTTGGTAATACTTTTGCTATTTCGGTATTCGGTATGTATTCATTTATATTCATGGAATATACAGGTTAGTAAAAACCACAATGTGTAATAAAAAGATAGTAAAAAAAAACACTTAAAATAAATGTTAAAACATTATAAATGATATAAATTCACACTAACCTATTCATCTTTATTATTGCAGTTAAATAAATAAAAAAATTATAAAATTCGTCATAATAACATTATAGGCAAGATTAGAAGCTCTGCAAGTCAGGGGCTGGGCCTTTATTCCGCACGGGCAAACGCGCGCTATCGTGGCCACGTTAAGTTTATCTCAAAAAGTTGGCTTCCATTGCTTAGGAAATAAAGTTCAACTTTTGGAGGTTAACTTAACCCACCGCGATAAAGTGCGTTTGGCCCGTACAGAATAAAGGCCCTATGTGATTTGACCTACACGAAAGTTGGTGGTCGTATGGGGGCGACAAGTCCTATACTTATGTGTATCTATAGGTAGTTTTACAATGGCAAAGCTCTCACTGTAGGCAAGTAATAATTAATTCAATAATATACAGGAGTCACACCCTCCCCTCCTCCCCCCTCCCCTCCTCTATGGAGATATTCATGGACGCAAGAGTAGACAGTTCATTCATATTCACATAATCAAATGTCCATTCTTGCATTAAAATCGCAATGTCGCATAATTTCCTAATGGAATATGATTCTAGATTGACGACCAGCAAACATACCTACAAGGTGAATGTTTGTTGACAGAACTAGCTAATATATGCGCTTCTAATGAAACAACGTTGCTTTCGCTTAATTAGTAAATTGAACATGATACTTGGTAATGTATATTTCAAATACGGCTGATAGATATTTCGGTTTTCCTATGCGCCCGACTCAGGTATAGATATCGGAACCCCCGTGACAGACTGACTAATGAAATCCCAAACCGAAGTCTAGTTTGCAGATCTCCGACTAGCTATAAGCATGTGTTATGCTTTGCAGACCAAATGCAGACGTTGAATTTTTTAGTATCTTCATATTAGTTAGAATTTAGATTAAATGAGTGGCGTAATGATTCCTATAACAAACAGTACTGTGATTATCATCATACCTAACGTATTTCTTAACAGTTGTTGAATGGTAGTCAATAGCTGGAAGCTAAACCCCAAAAATTGGGCAGAGAGTGGGCTATGACCAGAACTGGATTATGGCAGGCTGATAATTATGATGTTGAGACACAAGGTAGGGCTGGTGCAGCTGCCAATTTGGTAGAGCAGCACAAGCGGCGCAAATATACTAACCTCAGCAGTGGTTACATATTTGAAAAGGGGTTGAGACATTGAGCCCTTGAGGACCGGGAGCTTACCTCATTTTCAAAAATATTTTAGAGCGCTTGGTTAATGCGACGCGTGACCAAAAAGCTGGCGTGTTTCTGGCTTAACGCATAAGCGTTGCCATTCAGCGTGGTAATTCCACCAGCTTACTAGGTACGCTGCCAACTAATAGTGGGATTGACCATTTGGATTATCTTTAGACCTTCAATGGTCTATGGGCATTCTAACTGTTTTTGTAGTGTTAGTGTTAGCTTGTATTTTGATTAGTTAATAATGGCACAAACCGACAAAAAAAAAATGATAATGAGGTATATCGTATTAAATGATTCCTACGAAACACAACAACGTAAAATATCCTGTTATAAACCAGCCAGAATCTTTTTACCCATACAGCATACAGCCATTTTTTGACATGATTATTAATTTGAATGTTACCAGAATTTATAAACTTTAATGTATGCTCTTCTACAAACACCAATATAATTATAACCAGCAATAACCAAAAAATTTTTTTATTACAATATTTTTTCCTTAACAAATTATTCATTTAAAACTAACCTAGCAGGTACTTTGAATAATAAATATCAATTGGTTTTACCTTGTATACTTGTACTCGGTAAGACAAATCAAATAACTCTTTATTGCAAAATAATGAACCTAATAGTTGTATTTATGCTTTTTCTTAGGCAGTCGAGAGAAAATCATCCCTAAAATATTCTGTTGGTTTTATACTATACTATCGAAAACTGGTTCACATTGAAGCGTTATTCACGATGGACCCTTTAAACTCCACGGAATAGGTGCAGGTGTTCAACAATGGGCATGTCATCGAGTGGACATCAGTGCAAGAGCATTGTTGCAGTTTATGTGAAGTTAGCATTGTAGCTGTGTAAAGTTTGAGTTATCGACAAGCTGATACCGAGTGACAGTGGTTGTATATTCAAAGGACCTATGTGACGAGCTCTGAAAGCGCTGAGTGCTGCCGACTAATGTTCAGCGCATCAAATGATTAGCATTCTTAGTTGGGCTCGTCGGCTGCGGATCACTCTTTGTTCCGCTTCAATTGTTCGCGAGCTGGTAGTTCAGAAACGTGACAATGACACGTACGTAGTGGCATCAAGAGTGTTATTTTGGCACTAGAAAACTATTACACACTAAAAATACATCATCATCATCATTTCAGCCATAGGACGTCCACTGCTGAACATAGTACTCGGGCTTCCCTCATCGATCTCTAAAGGGGCCGGTTGGAAGCGGTCTACAACCGGTGTTTTCCTGCGGTCTCTTATAGGTCGTCCGTCAATCTTTTGGGTGATCGTCCTACGCTGTGCTTATCGGTTAGTGTTCTCCATTCGAGAACATTTCAGCCCCATCGGACATTTGTTCTGTGTGCTATGTGTCCTGTGCCCAGTGTCACTTCAACTTACTTATCTGGTGGACTATGTCGGTAACTTTCGTTCGTCTACGAATCTCCTCATTTCCGATTCAATCTCGTAGAAAACCCCAGAGCATAGCCCTCTCCACAGCTCGTTTTTCGACTTTGAGCTTGCTCATGAGGCTCATAGTGAAAACCACGTTTTAGTGCCGTACGTCATTACTGACAACACCATAGAAAAGTTTTTCGTTTAGCTTTTTATGGGAACCGCTCACAGGTTGAAGACGTTTGTCTTAAGGAACTGAGATATTTTGGACGAGAAGACGTTGCAAAGTTTACCGAACGCTGCCCAGCCGAGTTGGATTTGTCGATTGACCTCTTCCTAGATATCGGTCATATTTAAAACCTTCATTCAACATTATTTCGAACATTATCTGATTATAACTTTTTGAGTAACAGTGATAAAACTGTAACAAATTCAAGGCGTTCTAGCTCAAAGTCATTGAGTTTTTGTAAATGATCTTAACAAAGAATTGGTTAAACCATAATAAGTATATGCTATGTAGGGATGATAATTTGTCCACAGAGCTTCGTTCGTTTGAATTTTTCTATAACCATCAATTTCTGGACTATGACTACAATTATATGGCTTTGGTACCAGAATCCTACCATATGCGTGTCTCGACACGCTCTTGGCCAGTTATTATTTCTTTCCTTAAACTACGCGTTGACGATGCGATCGTCACTGGAAATTATTGTGCTGTACGATTCTGTACGTAATCCGATATAGGACTCACATTGATAAAGCTGACATTAAGCTATACACTGTATACACTCTTCTACAACCTTTAGTTATAATTTATAAACTAGATTATTTAAAGACTGTTCAATAAAACCTATTCGCCGTAATTGAAAGCCATGCCACTAGAAAGGAGCATGTATTTTTAAGCACTAGAGTCATATCTAAAATTCAGACACAAGCGGCCCATAACCATGCAATAAATATAGTATACCTCGTCGGCGCTTTCATCCAATATGAATAGTACCCAGTATTAGTGTTCCCTCCAGATTAACAACCCCTACAGAGGCCCGCTGACCTAACTTATGTATAGGTGTTTGTCTGTCCGTGCGTCCCTACCGAAAATCCTTGAATAAATAATGACAATTGCAATACATATAACGTAGACGTTTAAATATTTAGACATAGTTCTTCCTCGTTGGGAGCGAGCAGCATAATGGTGGCAGTGAATTATTTATCACAATTTTATGTCCGGACTTGCGCCCCTCCTGCATGGTAAATAATACTTTCGATTCAGCCGTTTTGGTTGCGTAGTTGTTATAACAGAGTTGTGTTCAAATTATTATATTACACAATTTGGTTCTACGTTCAACGTGCGTATAAGTACTGCTAAAGTATGATATTCCCTGCCGTCTCCTTTGATTCTTGAGGCATTCTTTAATCAATTTTTATTTTACTCAATTTGATTATTGTAAATTATTAATTAAATAAATTAATAAATAATAGCATTTGGATTGTCTTTAGACCTTCAACGGTCTATGGGCAATCTAACTGTTTTTGTAGTGTTAGTGTTAGCTTGTGTTTTGTTTAGGTAATAAAGGCACTTGTCCTTTTTCACGCTTGTTGTTATATTAAATTGTTATTTTATTATTATTATTAAATAAAACATTGATTGAATCAGGCATTACCATGCGAAAGTTTTTTGTTCAGTCCTTTTTGGTCGAGTAGATGTAATACATTTTGGTTTAAGGAAATTTCAGTTAAATTAGCATCATTGATAATTTTATGTAGAATAAAACAAAAATCAGAGGACGAAAGGAAATGGTCCCAATATCTCTAAAGCGAAAACTCATGGACGTATGTATCCTTCCTATTCTAACCTACGGCGCACAGACATGGTCTTTGACAAAGAATTAGAAGTCGACACTCTGGGTTTGCCAGCGAGTAATTGAGCGCAACATCTTAGATGTCAAGCTGACAGACTGCATACGCAACATTATACTGCACTCCAAAATACAAATCGCCGACGTTGCATAAAAAGCAGGCAAACTGAAGTGGGACTGGGCCGGCCACGAAAGTAGAATATCGGATGAAATGTGGGCTAGAACCACTACAGAACGGCTGCCGCATGCCATACGACCCCTTGGGAGGCCCAGAAAAAGATGGCGATACGAGCTTGATCACACAAAAGACTGGTACACCATAGCACAGAACAGAGAGGAGTAGAAGAAAGGAAGGCCTTTGCCCTGCAATGGATCGACCACGGCTGAATTAATTAAACTAACAAAAACTATTATTGATCTCAAAGGGTGTGAGTAGTCCACGCCCTTATCTGGTTATTTTAAAGTTAAAAATAAACTTGCGTTTAATCGACATGGAGTAACATAAAATAATCAAGTTAGATTTTTACTATTGAATTTTCATGTCTTCGTTAATAATCGGATTTATGTACCTATATGGGTCCCGTGTCAAATGGTCAATATTTTTTTGTGTACCATATGTGGTAAACAAGCAAGCAGGCTACCGGATGGTAGCCACCGTCACTCACCAGTCACCGTCACTTAGAATTCTTGTAACACCAGTGAAATCAGAAGAGGTTGTTGAGGTTATTACGACCTGCCTTTCAAAGAACCCCAGCCATGTTGTAGCCAATTGAATAAAATTTTATTAAAATCGGACACACACCCATAATGTCTATATAGAAATGATAATAATTATTTGATATCAGCTATTTCCGAACACAGCTAATTGATATCTTTTCTCATTAAAATTGGCCGAGCTGCGGAACAAGACCGATGATTTTCAATAACCGATCCTAGGTAATCAAGGCACTCTGCAAGCAAAACCAAACCTTTGTCAACGGTCCAAGATAATTATTTCCATGGCATTGATACAAAGGGAGTTGCTGACATTTTCTCACCAAGTTTTTTAATTAACGGTTTGTTCCTTTATAGCACGATTTATCTCCACGTTAAGAATATGTTTAAGCTGTTCTGCACTAGGCAGTTCACCATGCTTCCTTTAGCTGTGTACGTTGTTCCTAAGATACAGCATCACTTGCAGTATGACAATGACCGGTGGATCAGTTCGTAGTGGCCTTACCTTCTGCGCTTGGGAGCGCGGGTTCGATTCCCACCCAGGGCAAACATTCATGTGATGAACATTTGTATTTGTTCTATGTCTGGGTGTTAATATCTATTTAATTATGTATTTAAAAATATATATGTACATATAACAGTGTCTGGCAGCCAGCCATATTACAAGCTTTGCTTAGTTTGGTGTCACATTATGGTGTATGCAAAAAATGGTTTATTTATTATATTTAACGTAAGCGTTCCTGTTTTTTTTTTAATATGGTGCAGGTGGTTTTTTTTACACTGTAGAACTCTACAGTGTGAAATTTTAAAGAAGCAAGTGGTTTTATTAACTGCTCTAACAACCCTTCAAGTTATTGAAAAATTAAATAGGGACAAGTTAGTGAGGTGCTTAGTGCTCTGTTAAGTCCAAAAAAACGGCATGGTAGTAACCAAACTCTATTAATATGCTGAGAATTTTTAAATGGATCAAAACTCTCGTAAAAGTGCGGTGAAAGAAATATGTAAACTGTACCTACTTAAAATGCCTAGATGCTATATAGGTCCATAGCATCTAGGCATTAATTAGTAGGTAGGTATAATGCACAGTTTTCGCTTGAAAGATCTCTACTAAAATCACGAAATTCTATCACGTAAAGTATCAAATTCCTTTCCAAAAAGATTTACGCCGACGAAGAAGATCAAAGGCAACGGCTTAAATCTGTGGCTGTTTTATTTATATTTCGTTAAATACAGACAAGTGCACTTTCGCCGTGTTCTTTTCACAGTCAAGTGGTCACCTCGACAATAGACTAGGAGCTGTTAATTATCTGCATCAGCGGGTGCAGTGGGTGGCTCTCTACCCCCTACTCTACCTCCCCATTCTACCCAGCAGGGTGTGAGGCGAGTTTGTCGAACAAATGCACCTGATTAGGCGTGCTTTGCCCGAGGCCGGCGAGATATCGACGCATCGTAGATATCGTGATTGATTAAATCTACGCTAGGTATATCTCCGTTTACCAGATTTTAGAATTGAAAATCTGATATGGCTATAACTATGACTGCATTTCGAATGAACAAGCATAGCGTCAACCAGGTTCGTCTTAAATAATAATAAATATCTGGAACATTTTTGCACACACGGTTTTCTGACCCCAAACTAAGCAAAACTTGTAATATGGCTGCTAGAGACTGACATACGTATATATATTTTTAAATACATACTTAAATAGATATTACCACCTAGACATAGAACAGACACAAATGTTCATCACAGAAAAGTTTGTCCTAGATGGAAATCGAACCCACGTCCCTAAGCACAGAAGTTAGGTTCACTACCAACTGAGTCACCGGAGCAGTTAAATAGTCATTTATAAATATGATGCCTTAGTCAATGTAATGAAAAGATTGCTTAGGTGTTAAGAGTTTAGGCTAGTGTTTCATTTTCATTCACGCTAGGTCACTTAATCAGATGCCTAAATATTTAGGAGTTGCCTTAGGGGGAAAAAACGTTTCACCAAACTTTAGGTGATAACTAATGACGTTAGGCCTCTCGTAAAGTTACGACACCAATTTAGGGGGTACCTAATGATAGTATAGACAACTCTTAAAATGACAGCCCGTGCCACGTTCATTCACTCACATCACCGCGCTCGTTCACTCACATCAAAACTATAGATAACTGTCAAAAATTCAAGCAAGCTTAGGAGTCATCTATTAAAAATAGATTGGTGAAACAGAAGATTACGCTTAGATTTAATAGTTCGTTAGTTAGGCGTCGCCTTGTTTGTGGTTAGTGAAAACATCATAAGGGTCTCATGAAACTATGCGTTCTGATTGTGAACGTACTTTTCAGTAGAGAATTAATGAAAAAGGAAACGTAAAGTTCGTAGTACGAGTAACTCCCGTGTCAGCCCGCATCAACGGTAGGTTTGGTCTGGGTATTACAGGTGCAGTGGACTTAGTCCTAATTCACTTTTAGCTCATAACCGGCCTAAACAACGAGATAACGCTCGGCATGCGGGACTATCGGAATTAGGTATATTGTATTACCGATGGAAAGCCATGGAACTATTCAGTTACGAATCCTGAGTAACTACTTTGCTCTGGACTGAGAGCTTGCGATGTTCCGTTTTTTAATCCTGAACCTTTGACACCTACAAATTTAATCCCTTGACTGATTTTATTTGTATAAGCTACTTGCTCACAAATTTTTTGAAGATCGGAACAACGGCATGATATTTATCGTTAAACTAATTACACAACAGTAATTTACTCATAAGCACTTAATATTTCTAAGTAATATTAACGATTTCATGGCGAAAACACTATTACTTTTATACACAACTAAAGCCTTTGTTTCGTTCCCACTTTATATGTGACTCATCCTTTCACACGGAACGGCACGAACTTTTAAGTGCAACTGAAGCGTTCTATCGTAATTGAATAGCCTATCATCTCCTATACTACACACATGCATATTTGCCTATCTGGATCGGACACTCTTAAAGTGGATGTGGATCCTCAAAACATGGGATTAAGTAGTGGTTTTCACCACAGAAAAGAGAAGGAAAAAATTCTCACTTCAGTGGTTTTTACAATGACGCGCCAATTTCTGAAAACCTTTGATTTGGTTTTTTTACCATGACCACAGAATACAAAATAGTACATAGTTTTTTAGGAGAAATAGGTGCATAGCGTAAAAGCGAATAGCAAAGTTGTTCTGCAGAATGTTTTATAAAAAAAAAAACTCAATTGTATTGAGAATGGACTCATTGATGACGATTTTTTTAATACAACAGAATGTTTCAAACACTGAAAAATAGAAACACCTGTGTCATTATCTTCTACTCTATATACCTGTTACACCCCAATTTTCTCAACAAGAATGAGGGTCTTTAACCAGTCTGTGTTGCCAGCACTGAAGTGAGAAATCTTTCGTACCCTTATCTTTTCTGTGGTTGCCAGTGATGACATATGGTACTGAGATGTAGTCCTTGACTGCTGGTCTTTTGGAAATATCAGAGTCACACAGCGGGTAATGGAGAGCTATGTGCTAGGATATTTAGTTGAATTCTTCTTCTTTAGTTAACTGCCCCGGTACAGTTGGTAGTGAACCTACTTTCTGCGCTTGGGGGCATGGGTTCGATTCCCATCGAGGACAAACATTTGTGTGATGAACATTAGTATTTGTTCTATGTCTGGGTGTTAATATCTATTTAAGTATGTATTTAAAAATGTATGTATATCAGTCTCTGGCTGCCATATTACAAGCTTTGCTTAGTTTGGGGTCAGATGACCGTGTGTGCAATAATGTCCCAGATATTTATTTATTTATTTGTTTTATGTGGAGTAGATAGATCTGGCCGCGATAGAATCTGGAACAAGGATATTCGCCGAAGAACCACAATAACAGTAGTAACATAGCTATTAAAATTTCTAAGTTGATATGGCAATGGGCAGGCCACATGGCTCGATGAATCGGTAACCAATGCGAAAGAAAGGTTTTTAAGTGTAAACCATGAACTGAAAGACACAGCGTGGGTAGGCCTTCCAGTAGATGGACCGACGACATCGTGAGAGTCGCGGACATCCAGTGGAGATGGCAGGTTGTCGTTCATTGTGGAGGCTATGTGGCAGTGGACGTCTTTTGGCTCATGATAATGATGATGACCCAAAATTCAATTGGTAAAAGAGTATGTAGCTAGTGACAGCAATATTGACATGCAGTACAGATACAACAGTACAGATGAACTTTATCAGCGTAGGACTCAATACAGTTCACATGTAACGGGGAAACTGCAAAACCGTTTTTTATCAGAAACTATTCCGAAAGAACAAACGAAAAAAAAAACGAAAAGAATTAGGAATGGTAAAACTGTGCCCGTACCTCTTGCCTATCGGAGGGCCGGGAATGTCCCAAACTTTTGCATAAATAGGCAGGCGGGAATGTGGGGCATGTTTACTAAGTACGTAGATTCGGTTAATATCAGAATAAAACGGATTTTATCGCGTGTCGGTGTCTCTGGACACCGTGAGAGACTACTGCGTACATAGGGAACGTTTTTGATTTAAATCATTGGCGGTACTTGTAAATAATTTCATAACATTCCTATAGACATCCGTCATCTGGTCTACCTGTGACTAAGGATTCTTCAGTGTCACCAAAAGTCTAGTGTGTTTGAAACGTCAGGATTTAAAATAATGTATACATTACATTCACACATTTTTTTACATTTATTGGACCGACGACATTGTGAGAGTTGCGGGCATCCAGTGGATGCAGATGGCAGGATGTCGTTCAGTGTGGAGGTTAAAGGGGGAGGCCTATGTTCAGCAGTGGACGTCTTCTGGCTGATGATGATGATGATGATACATTACAATACAACGATATCATCATATGAATATTATAAATGCGAAAGTAACTCTGTCTGTTTGCTACATAATCACGGCTAAACGACTTAACAGATCTCGATAAAATTTTGCGAGGCAATGGTAGGTATCATGAGGACGGACATATGCTATTTTTTTCTGAAGAAGTTGCGTACGAAGTCGCGGGTACAGCTAGTAATATTATAAATATATGTATATTGTAAGTCGAGATGATACATCTCTGAAACTTGGCTAAGTAGGTACATAGTAGGTACATAGTCTCGTTCGTTAAATTTTTTCTATTATCACTTATTTCCGAACTATGAATATGACTACAATTATATGACGTTGGCTACGGAACCGTATCGTATGTATGTCTTGACAAGCTCTCTGCCAGTTATTGTTCTTATGAAATCCAACTGTATTGTTCAATATTACCGAGTAATTTTAAATCATTAAAAATGCTCATTCCCAGCATTGAAGTTAAGTAGAAATCTTTACATAAGCGCTAATATAATCAGTATTGTATTTGATTTGAAGTAATTTTATAACATTTAATAATTAAGTTTTTAAGTAAGTATTATAATTATTTGCTCACTGTTGCGTGCTAGTTATTATTTCAACACGTCAGTTCTAAGAATTATAAGACAATTAAATATGAATAATTAAATAGAGAAAAGGATATTTCTCATTAAAATATCTACTAAAATCGCGTGACCGCTTCAGCCTACTTTATATAAAGATTTTATAAATTACTAGCGATCTGGCCCAGTTTTTGCACGGGTTATAAGTTATAGTTAAGTTATATTTCATATATAAACCATCCGTGAAAAATTATCTAACTGATGATGAAAACCGCATCAAAAACCGTTGCGTGGTTTGGGAGAAGTTCGCGGATATACAGACAGACAAACGCGGAAGCGACTTTATTTTATACTATACAGAGAAAAGATAGTTATTTCATTGACATAATTAGATAATAATTAGTAGATGATTAATGATTTTATTAGTCATAAAATGTATTTTAAACTGAGTACCAACGTGGTCTTGCCCTCTTCTTTTTTGGCCACGTAGAAATGGAGAAGGTTTTTGCGTTTGGGATTAGATATTGTATGTTAGTGGTATCTTTTTTTTTGTCAAGATTGTTGGGCTGTTTGACTGCTGTTTTTAATTCATTACGGTGGCTCTAATATGTATAATGAGCACTCTTACAAATTGGTCGGGGTTTTTATACTTTATAATTTATTTTCAATATTTTTGTTGACAGAAGCACAGTATAATACACAACAGAACACAATAGCAACAGATTCATAATAGAAGTATAATTTGGACTGTATCAAACGAAGCGTGAGAGTCCTCAAAGGTAGGCAACATAATGTCATTGCCCCGGTAGTAGGTAATATTGTAGGTGTCTATGGGCGGTGGTGACTACAAGCGCTTGTTTTAGGGTTGGTCCCATATGAAAATTTTTGAATACGTACGTAATCCCTTATAAATTAGGCACGATCCTCAAAATATCATACTAATACATGGTTTATTAGTGTGATATTTTGAGGAAGACTTACTTTGCTTTACTTTTATTGTGACAATGACTTGCTTGACCATATTTATTATGACTCTAAACTTGGTACTGCGGGCAAATGCAAAAGACGTGCAACGCAATATCGAAAATAAGAAGTAGAACTATTTGTCGATGTTATGACCTAGGCTCGTACAACTGCTTATGGTAAATAGAAAATTCAGGATTGATATGAAGTGATAAAGGATTTAATTACAAAAACCTAGTACGCGTCGCTATTATTTCTTCTATTGTTTTAAACGTTTTATGTGTTTATTATTCTAATTAATCTGATGATAAATGATAATAATTGCTGTGGAATTATTAGTATTCTATTGTTGACCCCACAATAGCAACATTATTATATTAAAAGGATTAAACCTACAAACGGGGCTGTTATGTAATCTGCCACTTTGGTGTAATTTCACACGCGCACATGGTGTGAGTAAATTGGCTGTATGGCTGTAAATTGGATCTATCTATACATAATAGGTCGGGGAAAAAGTCTTTTCGTATTTTGTATGTATAAAGTTGTAGTAAAAATCTCATCGGTTGTACTGTTTGTATCTGGCTGGTTTTGATACCATTAAAAATATGATATTTTAAAAAAGGAATACAAAAAGTAAAAAGCAATTTCCCGCCATTTTTCAATTGTTTTTTTGTTTGATAAAATGAGTGAATCTAACGAAGAAATTTGATATATTGTGAAATTTTATTACAAAAAAGGGAAAAATGCGACACAAGCCGCGAATAAAATATGTGACGTTTATGGACCTAATGCAGTGTCATCAAGAGTAGCACAATGTTAGTTCAAGCGTTTTCAGTCCGGGAATTTTGATGTCAAAGATGCAGCTCGCTCTGGTCGCCCTGTTACGGATAAAGTAGATGCTATTTCTGAAAAAGTGGACCAAGATCGGCATATTAGTAGTTACGACGTAGCTGAAGAACTGGGGATTGACCACAAAACAGTTTTGACCCATTTGAAAAAAACTGGGTATACAAAAAAACTCGATATTTGGGTGCCACACAAGCTCACTGAAAGAAACCAAATGAATCGTGTACTCATTTGCGACTCTCTATTGAAACGTAACGAAACCGAACCGTTTTTGAAAAGATTGATCACTGGTGATGAAAAATGCATCACCTACGACAAGAATGTGCGCAAACGATCATGGTCAAAGGGCAGTGAAGCACCACAGACTGTAGCGAAACCCGGATTAACACGTAATAAGGTGATGCTGTGTGTATGGTGGGATTGGCAGGGCATCGTTCATTATGAGCTTTTAACGCCGGGCAAAACCATCGATTCGGATCTCTACTGCCAACAGCAGATGAGACTCAAACAAGAAATTGAGAAAAAACGGCCGGAATTGATCAACAGAAAGAGTGTGGTCTGTCATCATGATAACGCCAGACCGCACACATCTTTGGCCACTCAGCAAAAATTTAGAGAGCTTGGTTGGGAAGTGTTAATGCATCCACCATATAGCCCAGACCTTGCACCCTCAGATTTCCACCTGTTTCGATCTCTTCAGAATTCTTTGGGTAGTGTTAGATTAACATCAAGAGAGGACTGTCAAAACTACTTGTTGCATTTTTTTGATCAGAAGTCTCAAAAATTCTACAGCAACGGGATCATGTCACTACCTACAAGATGGCAACAAGTTATCGAACAAAATGGCACATATATATTATAATTAAATGTAATTAAACTTGAAAAAAATATGTCTTGAATTTGTTTAAAAAATACGAAGAAACTTTTTCCCCGACCTTATATAATAAAAAAGTAGAGATTAAAAAAAACTGTAATATGCATTAAACTCTGAGATATGAGCGTTTAAAGTTTTAGGTGGGGATAGAGAGGGGATGCTCCATCCCTTTCTCACAAAGTATGTGTTAGTATAGCATTTGTATGCCGCGCCTGAGGCTTGACGTCATAGCTCAGTATAGTGCGCTCTCTGTCAAGCATGAAATTAAAATACTTATAACTTATTTATTTTTGAACTAATTAAAATTTTGTTTACGTTGATAGGCTTTACTGATGATCTGCTTTTTTATGAGGTATTAAAAAATATTAGTCATCATGCCTATTGCGAGATATAAAAAAAAATATCGCACAGGCGTCTCAAAATAAGCAGCTGTCTTAAGGTATCCTTAAGACAAAAAAAAATGTGTTTGTTTGTGCACGCACATCTCCTAAACCACTAGGTTTTCACGAATACGCTTAGCTATGACCAGATTGAAGTACAGGCTATGGCTAGGCTATGTTATTTTGCGAAAGGGCTAGATAAAGGGAGGAAAAAAAGGTTGAAAGTTTATATAAAAATCTAAAAATCACTATCATCAATAACAACCCAGCTCTGTTGTTATTTATAGAGCTGTAGGTGATATCCCGAGGAATACGTCTTGTTTTTACCACCTATTGTGAAATATGGTTTATACCGAAATAGACTTTGATTTACCTATATAGTAATACACATAATTGCACGATCGGATTATTTTTCGTTACAAAATATTATCAATTTAATCACGTCTACCTATGTAAAATTATAACCCAAAAACATTCTTGAAATTCGAAAAATCGAAGGACGAAATTGAAAGTTATTTCAAGAATGTTTTGATTTATAACTCATTAAATATAACATAAAAACAATAAAAATATAATTATAAATCTGCACTAATATATCCACACTAATGTTATAAATGCGAAAGTATCTAAGAATCTGTCTGATTGCTACATAATCACGGCTAAACTATGTCGATAAAATTTTGCAAGGTATGTATATTTTTTTATATATTTTATTAGTATGTATCATGAGGACGGACATAGGCTATTTTTTCTGAATAAATCGTGGACAAAGGCGCTGGGTGGTACAGCTAGTAATATTAAAAATAGGAAATTATTTTTGGATGTTTGTAACGAATTAACAAGAAACCTACTGGACTAATAAAAAAAATATTTCATCATTAGAATGCTACATTATCTCTGAGTAACATAGACTATATTTATTACTAGTTTATTTTTTAAAACTCCACTTGTGTTAAGCCGGGAGGGGCAGCCAGTAATAAATATATGTAACAATATAATTATCAATATAGAGAACCGACTTCACAAAATTAGTACTTATAAAATACGCAATTCGGTTACTTGGATGACCATATTGTCATACAAGTAACGAAATTTTCCAGTTATTTTGATTTAAAAACCAAACCACTAAACTGATTATGATGAAATTTAATCGGACCAATCTGAAAGTATATCCTTACAATTAAAAATAATTTTCCAAATATGTTCATATATGATAGAGTTCTGTTCTGTTCAGTTCTGTAAAAAACATTTAAAAAAAAGAAGAAAAAAAATATGCAACCGAATTGAGGACCCTTCCATTTTTGAAGTTGGTTATAAAAACCGGCCAAGTGCGAATCGGACTCGCGCACGAAGGCTTTCGTATATACCATTATCTAGTAAAACGGCAAAAAAAATGTATATTGTATGGGAGCCCCCCTTGCCTACATTTCAAATGCTTCTATACGTTTATTGAGATCTTCCTTAATAGTCCAGGCCTTGCATCCGTACGCAATATTGACCAGAAGTATTGACCAGATGTCGCACTGGCGAAGACGAATTTGAAGTGGGATTTTTAAGATTCATTTTTCCAAAGGCTGTGGGCAATTTTAATGCGACTTTTGATCTCTTTTGTTTTTAATGTACGTTTGTAATTTTTGGTGTGAACAATAAAGAGTTTTTTATCTATCTATCCTTCTCAATGTCTCAATTCTGAGTAAGCTTTTTGGGTATCTAAGAGTTGGGCGTCCTTCGGATTTTTTGGTTTCGTACACAAAAGGTACGGAACCCTAAAAATTTACCACTCACATAAGTATACACATACTATCGCATATTTTTTAAGAATAGTGTGATAATGTTAGAAACAATAGAACTCTCATCAAAGGTACAAATAATTATTCGTCAAGAAAACAAACAAAGCCTTATAAATTGACTATAGCTCGCCTATCCATTTTGTCAGACAAGCACTACGAATAGATCGCCTAGGGTTGTCATATTTGGTATTTCGCATAACGAAGCTTTTAAACTAATATCTCAATGCGAAATTTGTTATGCGTCAATTCCTGAGTTTCATAACACATAATAGGTACCTACTCTGATCAACACCTAGGACGGTAGATGACAGGCTCCGTAGTTATCCAAAACTGAATGGATAGACCCTAAATGTCCTAAAACTGCGACCAGAACCACCGGAGGATAGGCAGCAGCGTCCTAATAGTACACGGTGAACGTACTGCGATCCCCAAGCCGCCTGCCAAGCGTGGGGATTATGGCAACACCCCTCTCTATGAGGGAGGCCTTGTCCAACAGTGGACGTTAATTGGCTGATGATGTGTGATGTGAATGGATAGAACCAGTTTTCATTGGTTTTGTTAGTTTGTATAACCTTACAAGTTGCATATAATATAGGTACCTATACTATAAATTTATATCTATGAAAAAAAAAAAAAAAACCCTAAACGGCTTGACAAATATTTTCGAAATGTGAACTGCAGTTAGATTCGGGTAAATTTTTTTTCGTGAATAAGTCCGCGTAAATCACTGAATAAAAAAATATATTTTTATTTCTGACAAAAGGTTTTATAAATTGAACAAACTTTTTCGCTTTTATATGTTATTTATAACGATAGTGATTTATTATATTAAAATTATTATTAATGTTATATAAATATCAGTATTGTATTTACATTAGTATGTTATCAGAATCAATATCGGCTAGAGTGTAGGAAACAAACACAACCCTAGAACGCGGCGAATCTAAATTCATGAGTTGCACCATGATTAGAACGACGCGACGTAGGCTACGCAGCTCGCAGGACCGCAGATAAAACGTTCCTATTGCCAGATTAATTGTTTATCGCCAGTGTTGCCATCGACAATTTGAATTATGCACTAATATTTAACAGTAACAGCAACGCGTTATTTACTGTTTGCACCGATTCCTTGTTTTGTATATTGACGTTAGAATATGAATTAGATTCGATTATGATAATTAAGGGTTTATTTTAAACTACCTGCGCGGAAATATTCAGCATTTTTATTATAATTGTCTGCGAATAAAAATACGTATTCACGTTCTCGTACGCTGTACTTCGTTGCTGAATATCATCATAATCGATTCAAGAGTGTACTCGGGAAAGTTAAATAGGCAGATAGTTATTTTAGCATTTTTATAATACGGATGAATAAATTTGTGCCTTAAATAAATCATTTTCAATACATTTTGACATTAATAATTTTTTTACGCCGTTTTGGAGATCCCGCTATATATCTAGTGACTGGGAGTAATAGGCAGTCCTGTTACTTGACATAGGCAGTCATATTACTCGTAATAGGTAGTTAGTCATATTACTCGAAAAGACACGTTCCATTTGAATTAATATTTTGGCACAGCGTGATGTTTTGGATAGATACTATTAGGACAGTTGTTTTCTCGTGATCTTGTGTTTGCAGAGCCTATAATGGACAATGCTCTCTGTGCAACAACCTTAATATTCGCCAAGATAACCGTTCATAAACGCGGCGACGTAAGTGTAGCATACTAGGTGACTTATGACATCGTGTACGAACATTCTTACAAGATAATTAACCAATACATCATCGAATTGACTTGCGTCTCAAATGCTCCTCGATCGTTTATATCCGTTCCTAAGTGGGCCACATCCTCACCGGGACAATTGTATTAATTGGCGAATAGCATTGCAATTGCCTTTGCGTCTGTGACGTAAGCAAAGCAATATTACCTATCTTAAAGGAGAATTTAATGAACCTTACCTGCAATCTAGTAGCAATCAACATTAACACAAAATCGATGTGTAAAGAACGTTTTCGCTCATTATGCGCTATTTCGCTTATACTTACATTCGTTGCTCAATCTGGTTTCAGAAGGGTCAGATATTTTTACTTGTGGGCTAGCAGAGTTCACAGAAACGGTTCACAAAATTTGTGAAAAATATTCTTTAAGGGAAATCTATGGTTGATGCAATTTTGTTATTTTTTTGGTATTTTTAAATTAGAATAGTTTATATTTGTTTAAGTTGTTATAGCACCGCTTTAGTGTATCTGCTATGGTGTTATAAGTGTTTTTTAATAATAAATAAATAATAATAATAAATAAACATTTTAATTATAAATAAACATTAATGTAGGTGATAGAATGTTTATAAATAAATAAATAAATATCTGGGACATTATTGCACACACGGTCATCTGACCCCAAACTAAGCAAAGCTTGTAATATGGCTGCCAGAGACTGATATACATACATATATATTTTTAAATACATACTTAAATAGATATTAACACCCAGACATAGAACAAACACAAATGTTCATCACACAAATGTTTGTCCTAGATGGGAATCGAACCCACGCCCCCAAGCACAGAAAGTAGGATCACTACCAACTGAGCTACCGAGGCAGTCTAATACAGTTTGATTGTATATTTTTTTCTAAATAATTTCAATCGTTTCGTTCGTTAGTTGAAATGTTTTAATTTCATATTAAACATTAGATTTATATATTAATACCTAATTAGTAGTTTTTTTGTCACTCATTGGTATCCATACTTCTATAGTAATATTATAAATACAAAAGTAACTGTGTCTGTTTGCTACATAATCACGGCTAAACGGCTTAACCGATCTTGATAAAATTTTGCGAGGTAATAGTATGTATCATGAGGACGGACATAGGCTATTTTTTTCTGAAGAAATCGTGGACGGAGCCGTGGGTACAGCTAGTATAAAACTTAGGCTGAACATGGGAATCAGTATTGAACGTCAGAAATGTTATGTATAGTAGAAAAAGTATCAAAAACTATATTTTATCCGTATAAATTTGACATCGTTAGGAATTGAATGTGCCAGCTTAATAAAGTGAAAATCGGTTTCCTCTTCTTAAATAATACATCTATGGGATAAAACTTAAATCATCATCATCATCATTCACGAACATACTTATCCCACTGCTCGGTATACATCTCTCTCTAATAGTGTTTCGATCGTTTTGTTTTGGTAAACGAAAATTTATTCAGTAGGTTCGATATTATAGATACTTAGCAATAGTTTATTATTATTATTTTTTTATTGCAAAATAGGCTTGCGCTTGGCCGCCATCTCGCCTGATGTTAAGCAATGATGCGGCCTACGATGGATCATACTTGCCTAGAAGAAACCGATTCACTCTTGACTTGAAGACACCCAGATTGTAACTATCGGGGAACACACATTCAGGCAGTGCATTCCACAGACTAGCAGTCCGCACAATAAAAGTGGAATCAAAGCGCTTCGTACGGGTTTTCGGAATGTCAACCATGAAGCGGTGTCGATTTTTCGTACCCGCTCAGGCAGTCTGATCATCATCACCAATCATCTTATTTTTTCATCAATCTCACCAATTTCATTATCTCTCGATCATCACCAATGTCACATATACACTTTCTGAAATCGAGGTCTGGTACCTAGCGAAGGTATCCCAAAACTGACGAACGAGTTCATGTGCTTAAAGCTTCGCATATTGGCAAAAACGACAGAATAGGTAGGTATTTACGTGACATTGAAAGTCGGAGAAACCCACATATACCTCTTTTCTGGAAATAATTTTAGGTATAAACAAACAGCTTTGTTTTATGACTTTCTTCGAGGAAATTTTGTATAATATTTGTTACGACTTTTAGAAGAAACCTGACACAGTGCGTCATACTAAAAGCACTCTTAATTAAAAATATTTTGTTGCATCACGTGCCCTCCCTCCGTCGCTTGCACAATCAATATTAATTGTTAATGTTGACTGTGATGTCATAGAACCATTTAAAATAATTAATAAGGTTTGTAAATTCTTTACACAAAGTATATTTTCTGTATATTTATTTGAGGGGCCATCGGTAGGTTGTGCGTTTTAAAATCTGATGGTACCTAATTCGATCTTTGGCCCTGCACCAATGCTTTTTAGTAAATACCTAAATAAATTACGTGCAGTTTCGATGCCATCGCTCAAAAACGGTGAAGGAAAACATCGCGAGAAAACCGGTATGTTCAAAAACCTCAAAAAGAAAAATGTATGACATATTATACCAACATTATTAACAAGCTATATATAACTCATAACTTGATTACGGTATAAAAATATCAGCAACCTTTTTCGAGAGTGAGTTTTGAAGCTAGACATAACCAAAAATGCACGTCTTGAACTGGCATCGTAGACGCGCTACGTACTACGACCGAAATGACGATGTAGCGTCGTAGCTTTATTAAGGAAAACATTGTCTGGGAAATCTACAACTACCCAACATTACGAGTTGAACAAGTTGGACAATACTCGGTTCCATAGTTTTTAGGTCGAAAAGCGCCGGTCTAATTAGCCATCACGCCAGCCTGAACGACATCATACGCAGGGCTTTTTCTACCGCCAATGTCGCAGCTGAGCTCGAACCGTCTTGCGCGTGACGATGGAACGAAGCCTTACAGTGTGAAACTTGTTCCCTGGAAATTGAGACGGCAACTTGTATAGGACGCAACTTCTGTCGATACTTTGGTGCCGTCATATCATTCCTGAGACACAAGGTAGGGCTGATGCGACGGCTAATTCAGCGGAGTAGCACGAACAGCGCAAATATACTAACCTCATTCAAACCGGCTCAAACATGACTGAAACCTTAATAACCAGTGGTAATGTTTGAGCCGTTTGAGGTCCAGACATCGGACTGCGGGAGCTCATCTCATTTAAAAAAATATTTCAAAGCTTAATGCGATGCGTGACCAAAATACTGGCGTATTCAGCGTGCATATTTATAAAGTATTATTTATTTCCCAACTTAAAAACAAAAAAATTACGAACACTAAAAAAATCTGTATAAAATTGTAAACTAAAAGACTATTAATCGAAAGAAAGGTCCCCAGAATGCTAGTGGCATTGCCAATTTCTGTTCGAAATAAAAGCCAGCATTCTGTACACCCGACGCCTATTTTATTTCACGTTGTAATAATTTCTATAATCTAATAATCATCTAATTTTGCAGAGCTACACGGCGCTATAATACTACGCCAATAGGACGTCTTTGTAGATCATCATAAACAGCTATTATATACGGGATCAACCCTTTATACGTGAAAAAGATCAACTGTTTCATATATATTGTAGTTTGAATGACATTTTTGTATGACTGATTAGTACTGTATACTCGTAGCTTAAAAATATACTATACTAGCGAATAATATATACTTCTGATATAGTATTTGATAGTATCAACTCATAGCTTAAGTGCTAGTTATTTCGTTCTAAAATCTATTTCGAAACTCTTAAAACAACTAACTGTTACACTGCTTCTTGTTAAAAGCTCACTATTTATAAGAAATACCGTAAACAATAACTCTCTTGTTATAACAATTGCGTTAAACAATGACAGTTTACATGTTAACTGAAAAACCTGCACACAGTTTTGAAATCTTTAACAAACAAATTCATAACAGTTTGAGCCAGTTACACTGAAGTCAAATAGTTTTCTAAATAACACAGGGGACAATAGCAAGAATTTTGTTGACATTACGTTTTAATTTTGTAATTGTTACGTTTCTTTGTGGAAAAAGAAATGTTTTCTCATGATGTGGGTTGTTTATCCCAGTGATAATCATTTGTCGATGACGAGAATATACATGAAACACCTATCTACATATTTAGACGTCAGATGTCCTCTATAAATAGCTAAATATTGTATTATTTTTTTATTATAAAGAGCGGCAAACTAGCTTGGTCCACCTGATTGTAAGCAGGAACAGCCGCCTATACGCGGACACTTGCAACACAAGCAGTGTTGATGGCGCTTTATTTGCCAGCCTGGAGAGATAGGTTTTTTTATCACCCTTTTTAAAACGTTGCATGTTGAAGCCTGGCGGGAAGACCTTTAGGGAAGGACATTCCATACCTTGCAGGTCCGCGGGAGAAAGGTGCGGAAAATCGGTCGGTGTGGGATTTCCAGCCTTGCAAGATGACATTGCTGCAGCGGTCGGCAAATGTGGCCCAAAGCAAAGCCGAGACCAGTGGTCCCATAAATGCTTAATTGCTCCAAGGCTTGTATCGTACTTTTCTGAAGCATAGCGTCGATATTCATGTAAAAATATGTATAAGTATTTTGGGGTAACATTACACTTTAACCATAAAAAATTAAAAAAAACTTACACTAATTTTATCTCAAGGTATTTCCATATGGACATAGCTGCACTATGAGGCAATCACAGGATACCACCAGGATACCTTATTTTACGTCTCTAAATTCAAACATAACCTCTGTGTACTCACCTATTATTAGTGGAAAAACGTAATTAAAACTTTATTGCACATAATTAGATGAGACAAAAACTACTTCAGGCAATTTTCGTCAACGTATGCTATTTAAAATATTAATACATCAAATACCATGTTTGAGAATCAATTATTACAAAAAACCTACTGCTAAATATAGCTGACACTCCGGGCATAAAAATGGATTTAACGACTTGCAGTCCTCGCGCTTCATAATCTTTCGAGGGAGCTCGAGGTCACAAAGGAACTGGCATAAGGGTAAGCTCGCATGCCCACAGTTCAAGAGGTTTGGGATCCTGACGTTACCTGAACTGGCCATATTCCAAGTTTTGTATACCTTTAATGTCAGATTAATAAATTGCCGGACGGAGTACATCACAGAGGCGCCAGCGGCTAAATTAGGGAGTTTTAAATCACGTCTAAAACGCTGTCTTATAGCCGTAACAGACGTATCGAACTTGGCTGACGAACCGCCATCTGACCAACGGGAGAGAAAGAGTGAGAATATAATTAATTTCCCTCTCTTTTTCTCTCGTTGGTTACGGTGGTTGACGTCAGCCATGTTGACGTGTATGTTAAGGCTCTTAGCGAGCAGACGTTTTATCGACAGCTACGACAAATTTATAATTGTTATAGTACCTAATTATGACTATGCTATGACGCTTGCGGATTAGAAGTGGTGATTTACCATCAGTTTATCGCTTATTTATCACTTATTATAATTCTGATATTATAAATGCCATAACGTGTTTGTTTACTGGTTTATTTGTTCTTCTTTCTCACAGCAACAGAGCAACGGATTGTGTTTTTGTTTGCATAAGATAAAATATGATGACTCTTTATTAAAAGACCACACAAACAAGGAAAACTTATATTACAATGAAAATACTATCTATATTTTAAAAAGCGGCCTTATTGCTTAAAGTAATCTCTTCCAATCGCTCTCAAATGCAAATGACTTCCAATGCATAAAAATAAATAGAGGGCCAGAGAGTGACATAGTCTACTTCTTATCCCGAAAAAAATGTCAGATCGCGGGTGAAACTAAAACATTGACCTGAAAAATATTATCCTCTATTACCTATTATTACAATATTTTACTGCAATCGGGTAAAAATAGCAATAGCAACCTGTGAGCTAAGATATTATACTTAATTGGTGCACTCCAGAAGATGGCTATTGCATCCCTTATTCAATAGGTATCGGCTAACGAGGTACGAGGGTCCTCCAGTTCTTTAGATTCGTACGTTTAATTAAAAAAGACTACACCAGACTTTGCTTTTTTTATTAACGATTTCACTAGAAGTCACTTTATAATTTGTAATAACATACACAAAAGTGGCGAAAAGTTACCAAACGGTTCTGTACTCTAATATGAAGAATCAGCTACTTCGATCATCATTAATTTTCACGGTGTTAAAAAGTAAGTAAATTCGTATAGGCTGAGTAGTGAGTGTAGAGCTTTTAGTTTGCCTTGGCTTAATGATTATAATAGAAAAAAAACTGCGGCCTAAGATTTAACCTGTCTAACAAGCGGGAGCACTCAGTTTTAATTTTAATTTTCAAGCAACTAACCTTAACTTTGGTAGTCTTGTAGAATCTCGTAGTGGTGCTACGCCACAAGCGCTACGATGGTTAAAAAATCCAAACAAAATAATGAGCAGCCCTCCGTCATTCATCGTTTCGATATCTTGCTCGTCAGCGGGTCGTCTCATCACATGCCGTTCGCCATTCATAACCTGATACCATGCCTAATTCTAATTAATCATTCAAGCATAACGGTTAAGCAGCAGAATTCGCTCTGAGCGCGGTCGAGCCCCATTAGATATTTAGGGGCCGAACATTACGAGGACAGGCATGCAAGCACAAATAACATTAATATAAAGTAGAATCGAACGCGCACTATCGATTAGGAGGCCGCGTTCACAACAATTAATGACCTGCATGTCCCAAGCTCGACAAAGCTATGGCAAAACAAATAGACGCCCTCCGCGGCACCCGTGCTACAGGATGTGCGACTGTCGCGCCCGAATTTCGGATGACGTTCCTGACGCTCAACACTTCGGCTTGTTCGCTCTCTACTCAACATCTGAATGCCTATTATCTTTTGAAAAGTACGATTTGTTCATCGTCTTCTGATGATATTTTACTTCTAAAGAAACATACGTACAGCCAAAAAACCGACAATCTGTCACGTTCTTAGTTTCCTGAAAGAAATAATCTGGATCGTTTCAAGGCCAGGATCAGAAACCAGACGCTAACCACCAGGAGATGTGGCGCCAAACAAAAAAAAACATCGTTAAGTCGTAACCGTAATTGGATTGAGTTGTCTACTTACCGCAACAGTTAAAGCTCATTCAAGTGTGACAGTAGACTGGTTAAAACTCGTTAATCACGCTACGCTAGTTCGTTATTAACAATTTTTTTTTATATGCGTGCTACAAAGTTTCTTTCAGCAAAATAATTTTTCAGCATTGTGATTCTGATTTACATACTTTAGAGCATCTCCGTCACTCACACACATACCTCTTAGGGACGTTGAAATTCACCGACAGGGCAAAACGAATGTAACAAAACCACCGCCGCACTGCCAATAAAGGCACCACGATCAAAAGTGTATGCAAGTTTGATGGAATTAAAATGTAAAATAAAAGAATCAGTCTGTATAAGCGAACGGGTATGGGGTGCAGCGTTTAGATGTGTGGGTGCATGCGCTTGTGTGAAGCGAGGTTTAGGCGTAGGGGTGTGTTTAGCTTAGACAATTTTAGTATTACGTGTCGCGAAATAATGCATAGAGGCCATATCGTATGCATAGCCTGTCACAGACATGGGTTGTTTATGATGTGGTGCCACTTCATAAAATAGTCTTTTTTTAGTTCCCTTTTAAAAAGCAGAAACTCATTTCGTGTTTGACTTGGCTATTCTTTTGTATATCGTTCTTTGTAGGAAGGTCAACGATAGGGCGGTGTAACACTTTTTACTGTTTGCAAGTATTACCCTCGTTTTTATAAACGCTATTCTATGATTTTTTGTCTCGCTTTTATAAGTGACTCTTCTAATTAGCGAGAAGTTGACAGATCATATTATGATCATGTTTCCTCTTATTCGATAAGATATAATCTATGCTATATATATATATATATATATATGCAGCATAGATTATATCTTATCGAATAAGAGGAAACAATGCCTTATTTAAGTTAATACAAAAGAAAACGTACATGAACTTCGTCTGAGAAGATTTTATAGTTTATTTCATGGCATCGGATGATTTTAAACCTA
This sequence comes from Agriopis leucophaearia, assembly GCA_949125355.1. Taxonomy (NCBI): domain Eukaryota; kingdom Metazoa; phylum Arthropoda; class Insecta; order Lepidoptera; family Geometridae; genus Agriopis; species Agriopis leucophaearia. The sequence continues at coordinate 9,429,577 of OX421261.1, forward strand.
AAAATTACTTGACGATATTTAGAAGACATCGCAAAAATTGCAATGCTAATTGCCATAGAGCTAATTTTCTTTGTCCCTCTTATGGCGATGGGCATGGTAGTGACTGAGATAGAAACGATGACGATTATTCTGGATTAACCTAGACTACTACACTCGCTGTGAATACATAGCAGACAGCTGTTATGGTAAGATGGGAGCGTTTCTTGAATTTTTAAGACTGGTTGTCACATCAAATGTGCCCACATCGTAGGATTGGGCACATTTGTTACCACTGTCGATTGTCAGGCTTATACAGTATAGTATAGGGTCACATTTAGAGTGGCAATAATATGACAGTTAGGCAAGTTGACGCGTGTCAAAATTTGTTTATTACGTTTTCACAAGCTTTTATTCAACTTATCCTGTTAGTATGTATGTACGTTCGTACGTGTGGGATCTTGCAACTGAATTTGAGACCAGTTATTCTCAACCGATTGAGCTGATCTTTAGCAATTATGTAAGTTGGGTGACAATGGAATGTTATGGTACCATCAAGCTGGTCTTATGATTGTGACAGGATGTGCCCATAGGAACTCCTAAACGAAACGATGTAACCCCGTCAAGTTTGGGTTCGTAGGATTTGTCTTCCCAAACACTTGTTTCTAGATGGTAAATTCAATATGAGGGAAGCCCCAAGACGGCGGACATAATGTTCTTATCTACCATCACGATATGGGAATCAAATGAAAAGGTTTGCTGAGAATAATACGAAAAAGCTTGTTTTTAAAAGGATTTTTTTTAATTGATAATTTTATTTTCTAATTACTTGAATAAATAATAAACGAAGCTCAATAATTATTTACAGTATTTTCAGTAATTAAAAACCGTATTTTTGGTATAGCATTACATGGTCTGATAAATAAATATCTTAGATTACTTACGTTTTATGCATTTCTAAAGTAATCATTGATTTTAAAAAAATACCGGCCAAATGGGAGTCTTACCCAAGCACCGAGGGTTCCGTTTAAATTTATTTTCTTATTCGGTTCGTGGCTTTTAGTGTGTACCCGACTCATACTTGGCCGGAGTCATTTTTTTGTCGTTATACTTTAGGGTATGCACTTATAACCAAGATATTTTTAACGCTTGTATGTAAAGTGGAGTGTTATAAGTTTAACGAGTGTATCTGTGTGTCTGTATGTGGCATCGTAACTCTCAAACGGCTGACCCGATTTTGATTTAGTTTGTTTTTTGTTTGAAAGGTGACTTGATAGAGCGTATTGTTGTGATTTGCTATGATTCAAGAAGATCTGTTGAGCCAGTTGAAGATTACCAGATCTTTTATCGATGGTTTAAAAAAAAACTACTTGCAATATGTGGAATCAGCTCTCTCCATTTTCGAGTAGCTATAATATAGGGTTCTTCAAAATGGCTTTTTATAGAGTACTAGCCGTCCGCCCCGGCTTCGCACGAGTGTAAGCTCGGCCTTCGGCCTCGCTACAAAATATAATATAGCCTATGTCACCTGGGGATAGTGTAGCTTCCCAACAGTGAAAGAATTTTTCAAATCGGTTCAGTAGTTTCGGAGCCTATTCATTACAAACATACAAACATACAAAAATAGGTACAAATCTTTCCTCTTTATAATATTAGTGTAGATTTAAGGGTCGGCAACGTATCTGTGATGCCCCTGGTGTTGCAGGTATCCATAGGTGACGGCGATCGCTTACCATCAGGCAGTCTGTCTGCTTGTTTGCCACCTATGGCATAAAAAAAAAACATTTATATGATTTGATATATATTGTTAATGACTGATTAAAATGGTAACTAGTGATTTTTTTGCTTGTTACCATGTTACTCCAAATAAAATATGTGATGTACTGCGTAAAAGTAAAGCTATCTTAAGGTATATTGTAAAGAATTTGTGAACGTGTCCTAATTTATGTATGTTGTATATTATGCGTATTATGTATATTGGCAACACAGCCACCAGAATTCTCTGTCTCTCTCTCTTGTAAAAAAAATAACATGGTGAAAAATGCATCCATTAAAGCGATGTAAATAAATAGTTTGGCTTAAAGCCTCCAAATTACTGGCCCTGGAGACATTAATGGAATCAAGACAGGGCAACTCTATAATTTTTAGGGTTCCGTATCCAAAGGGTAAAATGGGACCCCATTCCTAAGACTCCGCTGTTCGTCCGTCTGTCTGTCACCAGGCTGTCATCTCTTGAATCGTGATAGTCAGATAGTTGACATTTTCAGAGATGATGTATTACTGTCGCCGCTATAACAACTAAAAAAACAGAATACAATAAATATAAGGGGTCTCCCATACAACAAACGTGATTTTTTGCTGGATATTGATAACGGCAACAGGTAGACGCTTGAAATATTCGCAGAATATTTAGTTATATATTCACTTTAAAAATTAAATTAAAATATAAAACAAATATTTAAGGGGGGCCATACAGAAATGCGATTTTTTTGCTCGTTTTACTCGATATTGATAACGGCTACAGATACTCGCTTGAAATATTCACAGAATATTGAATTATATTATTCACATTTAAAATAAATATTTAAATTAAAATAAAATTGATATTTAAGGAGAGCTCCCATACAACAAACGTGACAATTTTTGCCATTTTTATAGATAATGGTACGGAACCCTTTGTGTGCGACTCTGACTCGCACTTGGCCGGTTATTTAACATAATATCATATCAGAACTGATGGACGTTTACTACCGTTTGTTCTGTTCGTTTGTGGAGGTGCGTGCAATCTAGCTGTTCGCCATTGAATTCTGGTGGCGATACGCGGTGCGTTTTCAACGCGTCAAGATGTTGACGGACATCTCATTTCCGCTCGTGTGTGTGCAGCCTAACGTCAGCTCTTCTGTGAGGATATCAAGAGTGGACTATTGTCCAAATAACAAAAGCTTACCACCTTTGTTTTATTTCGATCCAGGTTATGTTCACCACTTGAATTTTTTGATTGGAAGTTTTTGTTTTTACCCGAGAACTATTGTGCTTAACGTATGTAAGTATGATCCCGCCTACTGCCTCAGCCAATTCCGATAAATTAGGTGCCGTGGATTTCTCTAAGTTTGAAACAGTTGCTAGGTAGGTGATGTCATCATAAAAACAAGATAGCCTGTGTGAGGGGGAGGGGGGAGGGATTTGTCTGCACCCCCTCATGTATCATTGAATAGGTATTTAAATTGAATATACATAAAAAAATACAATGGAACATAGAACCGCCCCCTTTTTTGAAGTCGGTTATTAAAAAATCAGAAGACTATACTTTTACTACGAACCAATCACATGACATAATAAAAAAAGTTAATTATTTTTTGTGTAAATTCTAGCATAATGTATGTAAAGAGCAAGCGCAAATTAATTAATAGCATTAGCAATAACATTAACATTAATTATTGCTCATTAATCATCATCGACCTTTAATTGTCCACTGCTGGGCATATGCCTTTCCTAATGCACGCCACTGACTGAGCTTGGTCGGCAGTTCTCTACACCCAGGTTTTACCCGCCGTATTACGCAGTTCATCACTTGGGCGCAGGGTGTCCTACACTACGTTTGCCTTAACTTGGTCTCCATTCGAGAACTCATATACCCGATTGGTTATCGGTTCTTTGGGCTATATATATGGCTGGCCTTCAATCCTCTTCGCACATTAAAATATTGTAGACATAGACACGTACAATATTATCAGAGAAGACAAAAAATTACCACAAATTAATTACTTTAGCAACGGCCGAGGCCTTAATGCCCAATTTTCTTAGGAGCCTTTTCTTCAATAAATAGAGACATGAAATATGTATAAGTATTAAGTATATAGTATTATTAAAAATACATTTAATATAATCATTGTCATTTTCAGTCCGTAATCGCAAACTGCAGAGTTGCGCCTCTTGTTTTACCACTCATAAAATGTCCTATACTAATCTTGTCTAGATTCGAGTATATATAAGTACTTTCTATTCTCAGCATATTTCACTAAAATATGGAAGCAGTGAAACTAAGTAGCGTGATTGAGGGAAAATACAACAGCATTTCACTAAAGTAATACATTAAAAATACTTGAATAACACCAGTAAATGATCACGCAGGCAATTATTTTCACCGGTCTGATTGTTGCGATTATAATTATTGTTGCTAGTTTAATGTATTTATAGCAATTACTTGGCAACGTTCTTGAAAAAATATCTTAGTAACTATTGTATAATATTGTATTTTGCCGGCGAGTTCACCTTCTTTTCTGACTTGTCATTTAGTAAGTCATTCTACGTAACAAACAATAATACAAGAATTTGTATAAATTGTTTACCCACCTAAAATAGACTGCAGGAAATGTTGGATGCAGGCCGCTTCCAGCTGACCCTTTTGGAGATCGCTGGGGATGCCTGTGTTCAGCAGTGGACATCCAATGACTGAAATGATAATGATTACGAAGAGGACATGCGAAATTATACTCGAAAATATGTCATATTTTTTTATTTGTTAAATAATTGGATTGCGTTTGACCTCCAATTTGCCGGATGTTAAGCGATGATGCTGTCTGTCTACGATGGAGCACGTTTGCCTAGAACAAACCAATTCACTGGCAATTTGATGTCACCTAGATTATTATGATCCAGATATTGGCTCGAGACCATTTTATGTATTTATCCAGGCATAGATAAGGTACGTTTGTATAATAGCTTTTCATCTATATTCACGATTCGTATTCGCTAAAAACTTCGTTTTAATAATTACGTTTATTTATCCAAATAAAACTTACATACAGACTTGTAGAAATTTCGTAACTTTAATAAGACGCATGCAGCAATCGCGGCAGTGGATTTGCATTGACTCACGCGATACTAAAAATATTAAGTTTAATTTATGTAACTTTGCAATTGTCTGCTATCATTTTGCTTTTTTATCCATACCATATAACGAATCTATACATTCATTCTTCGATAAGTAGTTAGATACTGTGGTATTTAGATTAGTAGGTTGCCTTGGGACTGGAGTTAGTTTTCTTGCCTAAGCCTGATCTTGTACATTTTTTGGCATACTTGTAATCAGGTGACAGGCAATAACAATATTCTCCAAATCTCACTTCTACCGACGAGCTGCTCCCAAAATATAAAGTATATACATAAATGATACGCTTCGTGGTATCTATTCCAGCGCAAACCAATAGAATGCCTGCCGGCCGCTTCCAAATTCAAACAATATTACCTACAGAGCAAATCGAAAACTAAACGTAACGCGTGAAAGCAATCGCCGGCCGAACATTAGCCGTGCGGCCATAGCCGTATGCCGTTGATATCGAGAGAATTCCGCCCGCTCTAACGTAACCGCCCAAAATTTCCGACAGATTCTTAACAAGACCTCGGGCGTTCGGACGGAAAATCTCGAAAATCTCCCTGCAATCGCACTTGAATCGGAATATGTAAGGTATTTACCGAAATCGTTCGGAAGGGTCGACGGATGGACTTACGACATTCAATCTGTCGGCGTATTTTTGACGGCTCTGTAAGCGGCTTACTCTTTAGAATCTGGTGTTGTTTGCTACCTGTATATAGCTATGAGGAGAGGAATTTTGACCTGACTTACTTTGCTTGACTCTGACTTGATTGTGACTTGTGTATAATATTTAATAAAACTTGATAATATTTCAATACTTGACACTGGCAAATATACAAGAAGTGCGCAAAATCGACGGCAAAATTCTTGCAAAGCAAATAATTTAAAAAAAGGTATAAGCATTGTGACATTTTATCACTTGCCAACCTCATTGAATGAGTCCTTTTTTTCTCGCAAACATCTATTTCTCTTTCGGCCATATCATCTCCTAACCCTATTTAAACGTGTGTGATATCGCTTTTTTTACATTTTCTCTACATAGGATAATCGACAAGGCAGATTTTTTTATAAGATTTTATAGTTATTAAGTTTAAGTTATGATTGTACCTTCTCGGCTCTATACTGGTAAAAATGATGTTATAGCGTTCTAAACTATACTAAAGACAGCTCAAAAAATTTTGCCATTTTTTTTCACATATGAAAATGAAAAGAGACGCAGATAATTTTAGTCTTCTTAAATTGATTTAGTTTAGACGTTATAAAACCTAGGATTTTTTTTGCATCCATGCCTAGGAAATAATCGATCTGCACGTCTATTACTCAGAAACCAATTAATAAACCGATACGCGGATTTTTGAAATTTTTTGTTCGCCCTTTGAGCGTTTTCATTTAGTATAATGAATTATCGATCTGGATCAGATATTTTTACCTGGATTGGATTCAACTTTTTTGTGCATCGGTAAACTAGAGGTTATGAAAACCTCTAGTTTACCGATGCACAAAAAAGTTGCAGTTGGAGGCATGTCAAAAAACGTTGTGCTAAAAATACTTATCAAAATTTTCTTGTTTCAGGTAAGTTGGCTGAGTTGAGAATTTGAGATCAAAGACACCGTCACATGCAATGTAAGCATGTGTGGTAAGTAGACAATTAACGGTATATGGAGTACCAGCTGCGCCCCACAGTTTCACTCGCTCTCCTTCAGGAACTGTTACTTTTTCAGGACAAAAGTTGTCTAAGTGTCCAGGTTAAAAACAGACCTATGCATATATTTTTTTACATTCGTTCAGTTAATATGAAATAAATTCAAACAATAGGTTCTTAGGTTTAGTTGTATTTTATACCTAATTTGTACATGTATATCTTAAAATTTATTTCAAATCATAATATCCAAAGTAAAGTGATTAAATAAATAAATATTAACTTCCGTTAATATGAAATAGTTTTTTGTTTAACCCCCGAATAATGAACTGATAATCTGCAAACGGCTGAACAGAATTTCTTAATTATAGCTATAAGAATACTCTCATAGCTTAGCTACGTTAAACTTATAACACTCTTCTTTTTTGCGTTGTGGTTTAAATTTATTACGCATATCGATAATGTGTCACAATTATAATTTAGCCCCATTGGTAGTGTACCTGCCTTCTGCGCTTGGGGGCGTGGGGTCGATTTCCACCTAGGACAAACGTTTGTGTTTGTTCTATGTCTGGGTATTAATATCTATTTTATGTTTAAAAAAATATATATGTATGTATATCAGTCTCTGGCAGCCATATTACAAGCTTTGCTTAGTTTGGGGTCAGATGACCATGTGTGCAATAATATCCCAGATATTTAATTTATTTATTTATTATTTATTTAATTGAATAGAGGTTTGGAACATTATTTTTAGGGTTCCGTAGTACTACAAGGAACCCTTATAAGTTAGTTCTGTCCATTCGTCCTAATTCTAAGACCATAAAATATTGCACAATTACATTTAAAGTTGCACCCCCGCATTCCTAAACAATTCGTAATCGAATCTAACGTAACTTTCCATTCTGATACGTTATCTTAAAAACGTTTGTTCAAAATTGTTTTGAACGTATTGTAATTAAGTACAACTTTTTGAGTTACTCGTATAGTGACAAAACTAATAAATTCAAGGCGGTCAAAGGTTATTGTTTTTTCTTTCTTTCGTAAAATGATCTTAACTAGGAATTTTTACCAAGTAGTTTTCATTTTGGCAAAACTATAAAACGTATATATGTTATGTCAGGTTGATGCATCTCTAAAATTTGACTAAATCTACAGATAATCAGTTAGTCGAATTGTTTTATAACCACCAATTTCTGAACTATAAACTTGACCATAATTATGTATTATGGCTTTGGCTACGGAACCCTACCAAATGCGTGTCTCGACACGATCTTGGCCAGTTATTTGTTCTAAAATACCAATTGTGAAATATGATCTGCTCTTGTTGGGTTTTTGATAAATACTCTTGTTGGGTTTTTGACTCAACAGAAACCAAATTTTTATAGTTTAGTCCGCTGTCAAAATGCTTGTTACTGCGGCTATCGAGTAAGTATGTGGTATGCGATCTAGTATAGTACCTATCTACTCAAATGCTTTACTTGTACACGAGTATAATGATTGTTTTCGATATTGCAACTGTTTCATGGAATTAATAAGGGAAACAAGCGTTGTTATGATATTCTATACTGAGACGTACTTGATTTCCGATACTTTACTTTCCATACCAACGATCTTGTAAACATTTTGAAAGACAAAACACAACCTGACAGTTTTTTTCATTTCTGGGTATTCGGTAATATTGATACAACAAATGTTATTTTGCCTATACTAATATTATGAAGAGGAAAGATTTGATTGTTTGTTTGTTTGCATTGAATAGGCTCCGAAACTACTGAACCGATTTGAAAAATTCTTTCACTGTTGGGAAGCTACACTATCCCCGGGTGACATAGGCTATATTAAATTTTGTAGCGAGCCCGAAGGCCGAGCTTACCTCCGTGCGAAGCTGGGCCGGACGACTAGTGTAATATATAATACTAATAATACGCATTTTAATGCCTGGCTAGACAGAGACCGCAGTATACCTACTTTCAAATGATTTCAAATGTAAGTACGCCATACAAATTTCATACTGACATATTTTTTGAAATATATCTCGTCACTAATTACTATTTGTTAAGAATTTTTCACTGCTGAATGCAAGCATTAAGCAGGATGTGAATATCTCGGTTCTAAGGCCTCATTGTAGGGCAGTTGTAGGTATTAATTCGTACATAGTTATTTTTTTGTTACTAATTTCTCTAATGCTTCCTATATAGCGGCATCTCTATTCTACTAATGGAGTAATAATCAAGAATTCCTTTTAACGCTAGAACAAAAAGACACCTTTCAAAATTTCATATTAAGAACTCTCGTCAGCCGCCATTTTGATTTTCACCGTTACCGTAGCACAAACGAACGCTTTAACTTAAAAGCAGCAAGAAGCGCGGGTATACCTATTAACGCATTACTCACACAAACGACAATGACAAACGAGGAAAACAAAACACAACAGCTTTTTCGCTTCTAAAAAGAAAAAGGTTAAAAGAGAACGCAGTGTTCGAATAGGCCAAAGTTCGGCGCGAAAGTTGGCTACGATCGGTGTTGCTAGCACCGGAAAATCTGCACAGGCTCTTAAAAATTCGCCCTAACTCTTTGTTGCCTAAAAATCGTATTTTAGCCTTGCATGCTCGGATTTTTGCAGATTAATATATAGGGTTTTTTTTTTAATTTTGTTCCGCATGGATTCGTAGTATTGCTAAGTGCAATCGATAAATAGCAGCGTCAGTGGACATTCGCACCTAAAGTGTCTCGGTTCACTCGTAAAGGGTGCGAGTAGATAGAGCAGGCCTCACCTTTGTCGTGCCACTCGCCGACCCAACAAGTGTAGTTAGGCGCAGACAATGATTCTCGCGCGTTTTTAAATTAAGAACATTTTTAACCCAACTATGGCAAAAGGCTTTTGTTGCCTTAGACTGCCTGTGCATGTTGACATGTATCTTTGGCATAGAGTTCATAGCTTGCACACAATTTACTTAATGAAGATCATTCTCTTTCTATTCTATCACAAGTAAGGTCGATGCCGTTTGTACGTTTCCCCCATTCATCGGCAATAGCGTGCACTAACCATTTTTTTTTACTTTCACGCAGTTTGTTTCTTCTTTCACCCTATACCATGATAACCATTCACATTCATGTACATCGTCTTTTTTCTAATTTTTCTCCTAAATTGGTCCTCTTTTTTTTCTTTAGATACTTATAAAGGATTATATTTTGAAAATTTTAAATTTATCGTTGAGTCATGTTCATGCTGACACAATCAGCCTATCTATCATATTTAATTAGAGGTCAAAATTCTCTAGGACCATTACGTCGACGTTCAAAAATGATTAGTCCTCAAAGTGTTGAATTCTCATTCCCATAACATACATTATTGTTGCGTTGAATTTCCATAATAAATACATAATTATATCTATAGCCATTCTTTTTACTTCTTATAATAACTGAACTTCATTTAATAAATGAATTAAGTAATGAGCTGTTTTAAAAATTATTGTGTAATTACGATAAAAAGACAAACAAAAATATATTGAAAACTTTAAATAAATTAGCTCTTTATCTCAATGTAAAGATATTATAGTTGATCAAAGTATAATCCCATAAACCCATGGAATTACCGTCTTACTGTGTACATATTCATGTGATATGCTAGCTTATAGATCCGGATGGCTTATGGATTGGACCAGGGTATGTCCTAAAACTGCGACCAGAACCACCGGGGGAAGGGCAGCAGCGTCCTAATAGTACACGGTGAACGTACTGCGATCCTCAAGCTGCCTGCCAAGCGTGGGGATTATGGCAACACCCCTCTCTATGAGGGAGGCCTTGTCCAACAATGGACGTTAATTGGCTGATGATGTGTGATTTGTATGCTAGCTTTTGTCCGCCATCTATGAACTATTACTATAGTCTACAATTCCTTGTAGACTTATTATTTTTTCTGTAATTGTGCAGATCATCAGTAGTAATTTTTTCTCAACTATGTAACGAGTCCTATGTGAGTCCTGCAATATGAAAGTTATCAAAGTAGTACCAAACACTGAAAATCAGATCAAAGTATATCAAGTACTATGCGATGGATAAAAGTCAAAATTAAGCCGTGTCATACAATCTAGCGTTTATTGATGCACACTGAATCTAAAGGTTTTAATCTTATAGCATGGATTATGGAATATTAGACGCTTCAGTGGGCACCAAACGGTAGGGGGCCACTTAATTATGTGCAGACTAACTTCGTGCAATAATAGCTGTAGAGCGATATTAATACGGTAAAAAGTTCTTAACACACACGTACATTAAATGATTAACGTTACCGTGTCTGTGTACTTTTTTTAAATGTGTTTGCAGTTCAAAAGGCTCATCTTTGAAGTCGGTACTTTAATCGTCCACATGTTTAACTGAACGAAGCCGCTGAACATACAACTCGACATTGTTTATTGCTTGCAAATGTTTAAATAAAAGTTTCAAGGAAATAAAGTCCCGTACGTAGGTGAGCATGCTATAAAAGTTTTTCAAGTACTCAAAATGACGTTTGCTCAAACAACACGGTGTAATAGCTGTCGAAACCCGGTGCGGTGCCGGTACCGACCCACCTACCTAATATACTGTAACGTTGTTCACATTTATTCTTAACTCCTTCATTTTTATGATCCACAATAAACTGTTTTTATTTTATATTCCATTCAAAGTACGCGTAAACGTATTTATAACGGAATATATTTAAAACAAAGTAGCTGCGGCAGCGGAACGTTGCGTAGGCAAATAAGTCATGGCCTAAACATGATTTGTAAAGCAACATTTCGGGAGTCGCGGCAGCCGTAGGGTGGGAGCGGGGGACGTGAAACACAAATTATAAATTATAGGTGAACGTTATTTTTTCGAATACATATTTCATTTTATATTATACGGGAGCGCGGGGAGGCGTGGGGGTTAAAATAAAGAGAAGCGCAATTGAATTTTTAATATTTCATGAAGAGGGACGGGAACGTAGCCGAGGCAGTTTTAATGGGGTTACTGCGAGCTACCCGAGCGAGCTACCGCCATCGGGCAGGCTACCTCTCCTGCTTTGCCCACACGTTCCAGTACCTATCTTATAATAAAATATTTGAATGTCCACTAATACAAATAACATAACATTGTTTATCAGGAGTAGGATCGAGAATCTTGAATTGTTAAGCAGATTTAAAAGTCCGTGGGATTCCCAGGATAGTGGTGTGGCATCCGTGGGCTATCATAGTACAGGGCCTTTACGCCCAACTCTTACCGCGGGCCTGAATACGCGCAGTTTGCAAAATCACGCGAACACAAATACGGTTTGCGGTCGTAGAGTTGGGCGTTAGGCCCCAGGACGAAAAAATTAACGTAGAAGACAGAAAACTGATAAAAAGTATATAGCAATACTGATAATAAGTATAAGCTTAGGTTCGAGTTCGAGTTCCAGTGATAACCGTAGCAAAAGACTAAGAAAGAGGGTAGATCGTTTTGCCTGTACCTAACTTTGAACTTTTTCACCATCCACCCGCATTCTTCAGTCTTCCCGTGAACATGGTGCATGTAACTGCGCCGCAATATCGGGAGCTCCTTCCATAACCTTACCACGGTAAATATCCCGTAAATAATCACATAACTTTAGTGAACAACCATGATAGTTTAAAACAGTGTTTAAAAGTATATAAACGCAAATTGATATATTTGGTGACAACAAAAAAAACTGAGACATTAATGCACACATGGTCATCTGACCCCAAACTAAGTAAAGCTGTAATATGGCTGCCAGAGACTGATATACATATATATTTATTATTATGATGATAGAATGTATTAAAAAAAAAATATATATTTAAATACATACTTAAATAGATATTAACACCCAGATATAGAACAAACACAAATGTTCATCACACAAATGTTTGTCCTAAGTGGGAATCGAACCCACGCCCCCAAGCGCAGAAGGCAGGTTCACTACCAACTGAGCCACTGGGGCAGTCAATTATTCCTCATGTCAATATACTGTGACGGGTAATGACGTGCTACCCACTAAGTTGCTGGCGTGGAGGGTGTCGAGATAACGTGCTGCACTTTCACTAAACGCTTCTCGCCTTTAACACTTCCACCCTAGACTTAGGTTCTTAGCTCTTGCTGTTTCCAGTCCTAGGTGGACGTCCACTTTCCCAGGTGTCAGGGGTCTCATTTAGGCCCATAAAATCGAGGTTTGCGGTGTTGCCATTCACCGAAGATTCGCCACAAAGCCGCTACGTATATAATAATAAATATCTGGGCCATTTTTGCACACAAGGTCATATGACCCCAAACTATGCAAAGCTGCCAGAGACTGATGATATACGTACATAATTATAATTATATATTTTTAAATACATACTTAATTAGATTCATGCATTGATGCATTGTGAGAGTCGCGGGCATCCAGTGGATTCAGATGGCAGGATTTCGTTCAGTGTGGAGGTTAAAGGGGGAGGCCTATGTTCAGCAGTGGACGTCTTCTGGCTGATGATGATGATGATTTAATTAGATATTATTATCCTTGTTATATTAACTAGTTGCTACCCAATTTTATTAAGTGACTTAATGAAACTATTAACTTCCCGGTTAAGCTAATCCAAAAATGTTGAATAAAACGACAGCCTACATAAGACAGACCAACGATAAGTACAACGCAAGTACTAAAGCTGTAACTAATTGCTAACAACTCGATTAACACTGATAAATCGAGTAATCGTACTCCACGATCGCTTCGCAGTAGTCTCGGTCATTTGTCGCCTACGAACATCAGTTCAGGACACAGGATACCTAGCGACAAAGAACTGTGTTCCAGTTATTCATCACAAATCCGTCTGTCCAGTCTACTCTCTCATTATTCCCTTGTCATTTTACTAAAAAAACTATTCAGCCTTAATTAAAACCTGAACGACTGATTGCCGTGCTTAAGACCTGACGTATTTCTGTTATTTTCTTCAACACGGTTTTGTTGTTTATCAATCAAACTTAATTACAAATGATAATCATAATAAATTCTTTGGGTAATTTTTTTAAGGTTTTCGAGTTTTTTTTTGGGTTTGTGGCCTACATTGTAGAGGCAAACAAGTCCATTCTGATGTAAAATTTTCTAACCTGCACTAAATTCACAGCTCTAAAAATGGAACCATCCTTTTCTTACATCATTATCAGCCTATCAAGTTCCAACAGCTGGAATACAAGCCTTCTCTGAGAGAGATGAAACATCACTTTTTTATTCTAATTAAATTTGAAAAAAAAAAAAAAAATTGGAAGGTGATGGGGAAGATCTTTGTCCAAGAGTGGGACAGTATAAGTAAAAAAAAAACATTGCTTTTGACCGCCATGTTTGCGATTATTCATTTGGGTAACTTGTTTAAAAAATTGAAGACAACTTTCTAGGGAATTGAACGTTATAAACTTGAACTGACTTAAGCTATTATGCACACAAACAAATCGCTAGAAATCTGGGATGTATAATTATTAGCTTGATATGTTCATTAGCTACCTACTTTTTGCTGTTAAAAGTAGGTAGCTAATGTTTGTTGCGTTTCATTGAATATGGGTGGTCTAATTCACGACAAGCGATAAATGGTAGTGATACTCAAAACAGTCGGCCAGTAAAAATAAACTTCTTCGCAGCATTAACAATTACAGCTTACTTTATTACGGAATACACCTTATGTCTGTAAATCTAAGATCAGAATTGAATGGGTGGACTGTGTTAGAATCCATTCATTGACACATGAAGTGCGGGTAATTCAAGTTGGTAATTTCAACATCGTGTAAATTTTATAATGATTTCCGCAAGGCGTCGAGTGGCGTCTTCGACCATTCACTACTTAATAGTTTTGATACTGGATCATAATATCCTGTCGTTCATTATATTGTGTTTACTTTTTACTACAATAACCTATATAATGAATGAACAGCTGTAGTCTAGTATTGTATCATGATCATCATTATCCTATTGTGTTCCCACCCCACTGGAGGTCACAGACCTCCTCTCAGAGAGAGAAGATGGGCCTAATCTACCATGCTGGCCCAGTGCATGTTGCTGAACCTCATATGTCTAAGCATTTGTTGACGAGGCCAGCATACCTGCGTCCATTAATGCTTAGTGGTCGCCAAGGCTTGTAATACCTTTATGATTGTATCAGAAAAGTATACTATACAAGCCTTGGCGGCCGTTGAGTTTCACGTTAACAAATGCATCAAATTTCGGGGTAATTTACACATTTCATTCAAACATTATACCAAATTTTCAAAGTAAAAGAAATGTTTCGGCCAAGGCTCGCGCACGGAGGGTTCCGTACCACCAAAAAATACAATAATTATTAATTTAAAAAACCGACTTTAAAATTAGTAAAATGTGTTTTTTGGATTCGTTGAAAGAGATAAATAATAAATAAATATCTGGGACATTATTGCACACATGGTCATCTGACCCCAAACTAAGCAAAGCTTGTAATATGACTGCCAGAGACTGATATACATACATATATATTTTTAAATACATACTTAAATAGATATTAAACACCCAGACATAGAACAAATACAAATGTTCATCACACAAATGTTTGTCCTAGATGGGAATCGAACCCACGCCCCCAAGCACAGAAAGTAGGATCACTACCAACTGAGCCACCGAGGCAGTCAAATAATAATATATATATAAAAGATGATAAGGTCGTCCAAGTAACGAAAACCATTTATAACTTGGTAATGAACAGAAATTTGTCACCGACTCGCACTTGGTCATTATTTATTATTTGTTATTATACTTTAGAGCGTAAACTATAATCATGCGTCAAACTTGACGCTTGTAATTATAACCGTTTTAGCAGTAGAGCTAAAGATAGAAAAATACGTTTCTGTACTTTGCTCCCCCCTTTAATTTTTATTATTTCTTAATAAATCCGTCATAACATAATATATTTGGAACCTTAAAAACGTAGCACATTTATTTATTGTATGCACGTACCTACAAGATTTGAGATGAGGAACAAAATATCTCTACGGTCTTTAAAGCCGAATTTTCTTTTAATTATGATCATGTTTATTAATACCATGTTTTAGAAATTTATTATGCGGGTTACTTAAGGCGATTTTAGTTTAACTAGAGCTGTAAAATTCCTCAGAATAATTAGGGGTATGAATAAGTAATAAATTCTATTGTTAATGATTGTAGTTAATTTTAGGTGCAATTATTTTCTGTTTAAAGTATCGCACATTGCGTTAAAATAGGTTGAAATTCACTTATATCGTACAAAACGTAAAAAATTAACAAACTGGGCTGTTTATTGGTTTAAAACTTCTATACGACTGACTAGTGAAATTCCATGAAAGTTTGTCGAACAAAAATACAAAAACGCGCACCTGCGGAGTCAAAGTTATAACGGAAATAAGTTAAACGAAACGCCCAGTCAGGCAGTCGTTTGCAGTCATTGGCTTATAATGTTCCTGTTTTTTTTTCACTGACAAGTGCCTTTATTACTAAACATTAAAAAATAAAGTAAATTTTTTACACATAATTCGGTTCACTGGTGTAGACGTAATCGATATACATACATTAAATAATTGTTTTTTATATTTATCGGGACTTATCGCGCAATATTGCGCGATAAGTCCCGATAAATATAAAAAAAACATGTGTTCGAATCGCGAAAGTTTAAAAATTACCATTAAATAATTCTCGCAGTTTAATAAACATGCTTTAAAATCACCAATCCTGCAGATCCTGGTAAGAATAATTGGGCAAACTATACAAATTATAGCATTGTTATCGGTTCTTGATAAGTGAGCAAAATTTCCAAACAATCCGTCGTTTTGAAAGGGGTGAAAATCACGTTCAAAGATTCCGTTACATAGATACATACCAAGCTTATAAAAGCGTGTTAAATATGACGACGAATTGAGAAACTTTCTCCTTTTTTGAAGTCAGCAAAATAACGACTTCAAGACTACATGTACAAACTTAAACTAAAAAGTAAAAAAGGTAACCACGAAACTAAACGTCACCTTTGTATACAGGGTTGTTGGTAATCAGTTAAAACCCTCTTAAGAGCTTCAATATGGCAAAAGAAAACAAAAAACTACGACTTATCAATATTCGCGGGGAAAAATTAGCTGTTTCATACATTATGTCGGAAGTAGGTAAATGTTTAGTTTTTTGTATGGAATGGCTGTTTTTTTTTTTCAAATTGCGATAAGTCGTAGAAAAAAAGTTGTTTGTTTTGATGCACTGAGCCCGCCCTTAAGATTATGCTGATTACCAGTAACCCTGTATATATTTTGATTTTGTTCATTTTTTATAAAAGCACTGAATCAATTTCGGTAAAATTTATATGAGACCACATCTGAAGTATATGACCTACCAAACAAAAAAATAATCATCAAAATCATCACCAGAATTGTCGGAATAACGTACAAAAAACATACAGTTAAATTGAGAACCTCCTCCTTTTTTGAAGTCGGTTAAAAATACAACATAACACTAACACTACGAAAACAGACTGTGCACATACCACTGAAGGTCTAAGGACAATCGGCGATTAACTTTTTTCTTTTTACTCCTAATACAAAAAGAGGGATATTATAAGTTTAACGTATGTATTTGTAAAGAAGTTTAAAAAAAAACAATTCATACTTAGTTATAATGAAGAAGAAGTTGTTGAGTGTAACTACTGGAACTCTGGGAGTAGGCCTTCTCTCAGAGAGAGAGAATTTATAAGCCCCAATCCATTATGCTGGCCCAGTGCATATTGGTGAATGTCATATGTCTTTGATCTTTGGAGGTTCTTGGACATACCGGTTATCTCACGATGTTTTTCTTCTCCGTTTTAGAGGGATAGCATCAAAACTAATTCTAACCTTAACTTTTACGTATGTACCTATATAACTTTTAAAACTAAAAGCGTATCCAATAATAAGTTTTTAATGTCTCCATTAAGGGGAAGACACATTGTTCACGTGTTCTTTAGAGATAGCATTACACTACTTATAAACATCAGAGAGTTAGTAAATAATAGAAGAGTTAGTGTAGTAAATAACCAAGTGTTAGTACACTTGGTTATTTACTACACTAACTCTTCTCTTAAGTCTTCTAACAATGTTTGATCTAGATGGTCTCGATATTCCCATAATTATGAAGTCTGTTATTCGTTTGAGTTGTATAGGCATTAAAGATATACGATTCGATAATGAAGTAGCAAGGTGAAGGGGTCATGTGGTCTCTCGGACTCGCAGCGACCTACATCCTCACAATACGGCTCCGCTTGCGCCACGCAATTAAGCGCAACACTAGACATAAAAAATTACCGAAACAAAAGCGAACGGGGCGCGCCTCCTCCCAGTCTCCCCGCCACCCCTCCGCAGTTACAATTTATCATACCAAATAAAAATACGCAGAATTAAAAAGAAAAGGACGAAGAAAGTGTAACGAGAGGGAGAACTGATCGTTGTGCGCCTTTTCCAAAAACATAATATTAGATTTATATTGTACGAAGTTTTGTGCCGGGAGCCCTAAACAAATATAATTTATATAAATAATTACAGGTAGGTATAAATACAATATACATAATAGATATAATACATTATTATATACATTGTATAAAAAAAACTTTTTAAAACCAAGTTATCATCTAGGTAGCACTCGCGGCGTAACTTTATTAGGTGTTCCTAAAAGACTGCAATGGACGAAACTTTGAGACAAGTCTTCGGGTGACCATGGCGTTTATAACTGAGCGCTACCGTGGGTCAGATAACACGTTAAATTGTAGGTCCCGGTTGTTAGTTCAGCAACAACAATCGCCTAGCCATGTCACTGATCTTCGCCGACCTTAAGACTGATATTAGGAGAACCGACTCAGCCTAAATGGACTTACTTCCTTATCCAGGTAAAGTCATATTGTCAAAGCATTCACGGTTACCTGAGTAAACTTTGGCTTGATTTAGACAAAAATCAAATAGGTCTCATTTGAATTTTGTAAAGAAACAAAATGGTTCAAAAATATCTAAGATATCACAATGCATTATTAACGCAGTTATTCAACCGCCAAGCACTCAAGCAGTAGTGTGCAAACACTACTGTGTTCCGGATTGAAGGGCAATGTTTCCAGCGAAATTACAGGGCGCACAGATATTTGACATCTTATATATCGGGGTGACAATCGCAGCGCATTGCCATCCAGGGTTTGAACTGTTGAACTTCAAAATTCTGAGTGGCGTTGAGCTGTTATGGGCAAGCGTGAAAAGAAATCATGCGAGCAACTTCACTCGTCTCGTCACCCAGTATCATAAAAAATATATGTGTATATATATATATATTATTAACGAGATGGAACATGTTTTTTTTCGAGATGTTTCAAAAAGTCTATAGATACCTCATGTAAAATTTCCACCACTTTACTTGAGCGTGACATGGAACACGCGTGACATGTGACTCATTTTGGACTCTGACTGTGATTATGATTTGTTTGACAATATTTCATACTTTTTGACACTGGCAACAACATATTTGATATGAACAAGACGTGCGACGCCAAAATCCATTCAAGATGAAACAAAAAAAAATGCATTATGTGTTTATTATAACAGGTGATGTTAAGTTGTTGTATTTAGGTTAGGTAGTTATGGTAATAATATTATCAATAAATTTTACAGTAACAAATTTACGCTGATACCGTCACCCCATAATTTTCTTTAAAACCAACACAATGAAGGCAATAAATTATTAAGCCCTAATGAAGCGATACGTTAATTACACTTGTTATTAACTATTCATGTTTGATATTGATGCCGAAACCATTTTGTTTCTACGATTATTATCTTGTTACACGGTAAAAAATATGTCAATTAAACAAACTATCAAAGTATCAGTATCAGTAGAGGACCTACTGATAAAACATTTTGTGACACTTTTCAGTTGGCTTAAATTTTCTTTCTTGCTGATTTCAAAGTGGACGAGAGCATTATTTATGGCATGAGTATACAACCACGGAGCACCATTTGCTGCTAAAAATATATATAACTAGCCACACGCCCCGGCTTTGCACGGGTGTAAGCTCGGCTTTCGGCTTCGCTACAAAATATAATATAGCCTATGTCACCCGGGGATAGTGTAGCTTCACAACAGTGAAAGAATTTTTCTAATCGGTTCAGTAGTTTCGGAGCCTATTCAATGCAAACAAACAAACAATCAAATGTTTCTTCTTTATATATTGGTACAGAAGACTAAAAACGTAACACATGCTACTTCACGGAATGACATTCATTCCCCAATTTTCCACTCTTTCACTTAATTCCACGCTTATTGGAATATATTCTTCAAATTTAAATTGAGAACATTGGAACTCTTTTTAAATAATACCTAAATACTGCCTGCACTTGTAGTATTGCGTTATTCTATAAGAAACCCTACATATTTTCGGGTTAAAATACGTTTCAGTTGCATTGATATGCAAACACATAGATGTTATTGGGTCTTGTACAAAATATTATATATATAAAAGGCCATGTGTGTATTTTGTATGTATGTAAGTTCCCTATGGACTCCGAAACGGCTGGACAGATTTTAACGGGACTTTCATTGGCAGATAACTAGCTGATGTAATAAGGAGTAAGTACTCCCCGTTAGAAATACCGACGAACATATTGAATTCCTATGTTAATTATAACTTAGGTTGCAACAAAATGTGCAAGTACTAAAATCAATTATTATCTTGATTGTTAGTATGGTTTAGTCTACTTTTGTATCGGAAATTTTTAAGCACTGATCCATAGTTTTAAATAACTGCTCAAATGCATAAAAATTAAATTTTATCCAAATTTGCGCAGCTGTTACTGAAGGGAGTTGATTGAAAACAAAAGATTTCGATAGAACATCTAAATAAAGGGCTGCTCAATATGTGGCCTGCTTTTATGGCATTTTTTGAACGAAAAGTCCGCTTTTGACCACTAAATCGCCTTTTGGTAGGTGACGATTTGGTCAAAGATGACGCACGTAGACTTAGAAGATACCTATTTACTCTGTACCTTGAAACAGTACAAGGTACATAGTAAATAGCCTATATCTTGAAAAGGCCCAGATTATATCTCTTAGGAAACAAGGAAACCGGCAGGTTGTACTTGTATATATTTATAATACGAATATTTATTGAATTTAGAGTTTTTTCATTTGGAACATTAATTCACAAAAAACCAAATACTTGCAAAAATTGCGCTATTTCTCGAAATTCTAACGAACTACGTTACAATGTACTCTGTTTACAGTTATATTACTGCGAGCCGCTTTTTTAGTACATTTTTGTCTATTTTATGGTTGTTTTTGCTCACTTGTGCTACCGCATTCTACCAAAACCGGCCAGTGACTGACAATACAACGGTGCACACGACGCGTTTGTACACCGACAAGTTAGTTCCATTCGCACTGGTTCATAAGGCAGGCAATACTTATGTATTAAGATATTATATTGCCTGAAAAAACATTCACCTCAAACTATACGAAGAGAGAAAAACTTGCAACCAATAAATGGTACCTACGTAATTTGTTAATGAGAAAACTTCACCTCTCGCCGGCAGATCGAGAGGCATCTTCATGTTATAAAACTAATTGGAGTCAGAGGTAGATCAATAAGCAATTGGAGTCTAAGTGAATGGCAAGGCGCATAGAAATGCTTTGACACACGAATTGATTACCAATTCAAAACCGGATATCAAGGGGTAGGCTTTAATTAGAAGAATCCGGAACAAGATAAAAAAACACATTTAATTAGTGGCTATAGACAATTTTTTGTCTCAATGTGGCTTGTTTGTCAAACTTCAATTAGTAAGCCGTTGGTTTTTATGTCTATTTGTAAAGGGAAATCTATGAGAATGTGATTTCATGTTGGATTACATTATGCGATTTCAATTCGATGAAGGCGTTTAAGGAAGGAGATAATTAGAATATCACACAAATTTTAAAAATGCTTTAATGTATATGTTTCCTCGTTCAACTCCGTAACGGTTGCATGGATTTAGATGAAATTTAGTGTGGAGACAGCTCATATCCTGGTTCTTAGCTCATACCAAATCGTTTATTTATCAGAACATGGTTGATACACAGACGTACAAATTAACATAGGTTAACACAGGGTCAGTTATTAACACAGGGTCGTGCAAATTAAATTTTAAAGCGGAACGGCATAAGATTATTTTTTTTGTAACATAAAGACATTTTTACTGCGTAAAAATTTATTTCTACTCTAACTATATTTAAAAGACTTTAACCTTCCGTTCTGTATTTTTATTTTTTATAAATATGTCTATACCCTGCTTAGAACTCGAAACAATGCCTTTTAAGACAGTCTGAGTATCACAAAAACTAGCATTGTTGAACGGGTTTCCATTCATTCAGTTTTCAGGGTTCCGGAGCTTAGCAAAGAAAACTAAAAAGGCTCCGTTTGCTCTTCTGGATTCTTGACAGATTCAGCTCTGCATTTTCAAAAATGAGAATTCAACGGATTTTTGCTTTGGGGTAGAATTAGTCCGGATGGACGCTGGAAGGCTACAAACGACATCTACACTATTTTAGGTTACAAGAGAGAAAGAAAACAAAATTGGCCGTCACACGACACTCGACTAATGTGAAATATGACGGCATAAGATAATGTAATAATGTTTACCGTCACGGCATACGAGTCGGTTTTACTGCCAAGGCGCGCCAATGAATGCTTCACTTCACTTCAGCAATAAAATTAATACAACGCTGTATCTAAGAGTCAAACCGAAGAGAAAGTAAAATAATAAATATTTTTGAAAAAAACTTGTTGTTTATGAAAATCTTACTTAGTAGCTATTTATTTTAAACTAGCCGCCCATCCCGGCTGCGTACGGGTGAAGATTAATTTTTAAACAATCTAGTAATATATATAGCCTATGTTCCTCGGGGATAATGTAGCATTCAATTAGTAAAATATTTTTTTAATCGGTCTAGAGGTTTTTGAGTTGATTCATTACAAGCATCCAAAAATACAAATCTTTCCTTTTTATAATATCATCAACGTGTAGATAATGTAGATAAATATACGGAATTCTAATATGAGCTCGTGGGTTCACTACTACCTGGTTTATGTTTCAAGTGGTTCAGAAAATAATGGATTTGGTTGACGAACCGCCGCTTGGTGAGAAAGAGAAAATTTTCTCAATTTCTTCCGATGGTCAGATGGCGGTCCGTCAGCTTAATCCGTCACGTCTGTTAGCTACTGTAGTTCTTTATTTTAGATACATCTACGGAATTCTAATATGAGCACGTCGGTTCACTTCTAGCCGGTTTATGTTTCAAGTGGTTCAGGAGGGTTCCTAGCTAGGTGGCGAAGTAATTCCCTCCTGAGGCACAGAACAGGCAATAGTTGTTGAATGAACAATGCATTATCACAACGCGTAGGCAGCGTTATATGACGTCACAAGACATAGAATAAAATTAGATTACGTCAAGTTTCTCATTCCGATATATTTCCAGCCAATTAATAACTTGATGTGATATTGCGCAATCCCATTTTTTATTGTCTCATAAATAGAGCCGAACACCGAAAACAAAACTTTTAGGGCCTTACTTAAAATCGTTACTCAAGTTGATCTGTGCTTAATATCTGTCTCGTTTTCGCGTGTGACGTTTGCAGTCAGTGAGAAGTTGAGAGAACAATTTTAAGCATAGATCAACTTAAGTAACGTTTTTAAGTAAAATTAAGAAAAAAATGTTTAAAATTAAGGAAGATATAAGCATTTTAATATCTTGCTAGACAGAGAGTACACTGCACTTACTAATGACGTCACATGTAAGTACGTAACTTCATACTCTCCTTCCTAATCCGAACAAAAACTTTAAACGGTTATATTATCTCCGAAATTTATTAGCCAATTTAAATTGTTTCTTCTAGGAAAGTTTGAATGCATGCATAGTCTTACTTAAAAACGTTACTCATGTAAATCAATGTTTAAAATTGCTCTGTCTTATTTTCGCGTATCTCCATTGCCGTCAGCAAGAAGTTGAGAGAGCAATTTTAAGCATAGATTAACTTGAATATCGTTTTTAGAAAGGTCCTTATATTTCAACCGGCTTTAAGTAAGAGCTTCTCAATTCAACTGTATTGTTTTTTGTATATAAAATACAATACAATATCGCTTTATTATACACCATATTTAAAAAACAAAGTTACTTAAAATTAATACAAAATCCGGCAGCATAATAGGCGGCCTTATCGCTTTAAGCGAATTCTTCCAGGCAACCTTTGATGGATATAAACTGAAAGAGGAGTGGGCGTATATCTGTTACGTACGTAATTTCTTCGCCAATTGTTAACAAATTTTATTGTTTTATTAATGAATAGGCTAAATCTCGAAGGTCTTTTTAAGTTTAAAGAAAATACGTCATCCTCTAACGGTAGAAAGGTAGGGGATGAATCACGTTTATTGGACTACCCGTAATGTCTATTTTAACTCCCAACGTAAAATGAGGGGTGTTATAAGTTTTACGTGTTTATCTGTGTATATGTGTGTCTGTCTGGGGCATCGTAGCTCCCAAATGGCTAAACTGATTTTGATTCATTTTTTTCCTGTGAAAGGTGTCTTGATCGAGAGTCTTCTTAGCTATGATTCATGAAAATCTGTAAAGCCGTTTAAAGATTATTAGCTATTAATTTTTTTATTTAATTCTTTAAAATATATATATATATATTAATTATGAACCATTTTAAATGTACCTAAACGCCATCTAAGATTACGATGGTAAAGCATTCATGTCAAATAAACCGATCTTGGAATACAATAATGTGTAACGGTTACTAAACCATTACAGCTCGTAAAATAAAGGTTTTTTTTTTAAAAAAAACGGCTTATAAAATTTATACTTATTATAATAATTACCTACTAAAAAATTTGCTACAAGCAATCTATTTTCAGCTCTACACGCGGTAATATTTGAATTTTGTTCTTTGCAGCCGCGCTCGTACTAAGTACTTATTTGCATCCTTCCCACCTTTGTGAGTTCCGCTGATAGGACCTTTACTTTCAAACGTGTAAATATTACCTACAATTGAAGAGTGAGATAAATCTACGCGAGTCTACACGCAAAAACTATGTTTACTAGTGAACTTCCTATAAGCATTTTTTTAATTAAACCTTTTTACAGCGTGGCATTTTGTTCCATCCTTATTTTTTTATTAGTATTTTAGTTTAGTTTTCTGTATATTTATATAAAAGTGGTTTTAGGTTCAACATAAAAAAATAAACAGAAAACTTAAACATAATCTAAAAACTTTAAATCGTTTAACAAAACCAACTATATGACCATAAGTGGAGGGAAAGGTTCCCAGACTGACGGCATTGCCACATTGAATGGCAATCACATCATCAGCCAATTAACGTCCACTGTTGGACAAAGGCCTCCCTCATAGGGGTGTTGCCATAATCCCCACGCTTGGCAGGCGGCTTGGGGATCGCAGTACATTTACCGTGTACTATTAGGACGCTGTTGCCCATCCTTCGGTGGTTCTGGTCGCAGTTTTAGGACATAGCCGGGTCCTGGTGGCAATGCCTCCAGCAATTATGTTTAAAAAATATATATGTATATACTATTTGAAAATATCGTCCCCCTTTTAAATAACCTCAACAAATCGTCAATTAATCTGTATAGAAAGTCGATATACACTGGCTGTTATTGTCTTCTCAGCGATCGTGGTGGCACAAGTTTTCAATCCTTAATCTAAGTATTTTTTTATAAAACTGAGCGAAAACACAAACTAGTTGCTCGCCGGATTGTAAGCGTCATGCTCATAACATTTCACTGCCACTCAGAATTTAAAACTTCAACATTCCTTGGTGTAATCTTACGTAGATTTACTGTATAAAAGCCTTCATAATAATCATCATCAGCCAGAAGAACTGCTGAACACAGGCCTCCCCATTTGACCTCCACACTGAACGACAGTTGCTGCCATCTGCATCCACTGGATGCCCGCAACTCTCACAATGTCTTCGGTCCATCGAGTTCAGGCCTACATACGCTGCCTCTTCCGGTTCGTGGTCTCCACTCATGCACCTTTCTTTCGCATCGGTTATCAGTTGTTTGAGCGATGTAACTGCCCATTGACAACTTGTAAATTTTTTAAATTTCTAAAGGCTCTCATCTTATGATACCATAATTAAATGCACTAATATCCATTACGCCATCGTTGCCTCGTTTCAAAGTAAAAACTACTAGGGTAAAAACTACATCATCCCCGTGTCAATGTGCATTACAACCAAAACCTTTGAATATCTACTAAGTATAAATTTGAGAGCTCACAGAAAGCCACTGCAGCTTTGATCTTTGTATACTGTACCTCTGAGAGGCTAGTACTTCCATTACTGTATGCAGATTTTATACTTTGTCATTTTTGTGCGAGCGGCGTGTCGCATCGCCCCCTAGCCCACCGCCCCCCGCCCGCGCTACTTAGCTGATGACTTATTAACAGTGCATTCTTCAGAGGTGTCTGCCTGTCGCGAGGTTTAATGACGTGGCTGCTGGGATGCTTTTCGATCTTGCTTCGAGAATGCCCCACTTTTGTGACAATGCTTGTGGTACAACTGTAGACGCCTCTTTATGCGGTCTGCCTTGTGAAGTGATTTTGGCAGCTTTCGATGTATATTTGGGGTTACACGAAAAGGATAGGGGCTCACGGTACACATCATCATACTAATATTATAAATGCGCGATGGTGCTTGTTTATTCCTCTTTCGAAATAAAGATCGATGTGATTTGTTGCATAGAGGTAGATGGAGGGCTGGAAAATGACATAAAATAATCGCTGATTTGCATTAGACAGTTATAAAAAAAATCATAACTTATATATTTTAGCTCACATAAGAAAAGAAAATATTGAAAAAATATTTTTCACTTTCAGTCTCAGCAATTTAAATATAATAAAAAATGGTTTGTATAATTGTGCTAGCGAAAGAGAGTTGTAATGGGTCAAAGCACTCGTTCTGAACTGCAAGTCAGGGTTGTCGGGTTGAAAATAAAAGCTGTTTGACAGATAATCCCGGGGTATTAAAAGGGCCCCGTTGTTTAGATTCGTCACTTCCGGTGTACGCACGCAATACCACGAGGCAGGTTCGATTTTAGGGGCAAGTTATCAGCTGATGGGAAAGTTACTTTTGAAACTCAACATTCTGATTAAAAGTTACAAGTTAAATCTGTAGCTATCAAAGCCGCCAAACTGAAATGGGGCTGGGACTGTTCGGCCAAAATCATCATCAAGTTGAGTCACACTCAGCGCTTGGCTACTTGGAAGGCCCCGTAAGAGATGGCGCGACAAACTCGTCACTTTTAATTTATAAATACTACCAGACTATCATACTACAACACAAGATCGCTAATGCTGGAAAATACAGGGGGCTTTGCCCAGGTACTATATTCACTTACTAAAAAACACGCACATAATGCAGAGCGTTAAGTTAACGTCTAAAAGTTTGGCTTCTATTTATTTACATTGCCACAAAATGCGTTGAGAACATTTTGATAAAAATGCACTATATAACCATCATACCCTGTTTATAGGGTGTTGCAAACAGTAAAAGTTGTTGAAGAAATTCAACTTATGAAAATAATAATAACATTAAATTGAAGAAGGCCTAATAATAACATTAAATTGAAAATAGTTAGCCTCTATTCTCTATCTTCTATAAGAATAAAGGCCAACTTTTAGAGGTTAACTTAAGGCGCCGCGTTATGAGCGTTTTTAGTTAGTCAACACGGGCCAAGCAATGTTGATTTTTAATAGACCGTGCTTATTTTGTTCAAACCGTCAAACTTGTTGTACATCTTTGAAACATTGACCAAAACAGTGTGTATACTTCTCAGTAGAATAAAAAAAATGTCAGAACTGACTTCAGGAGGTTCTAAATTTGGTCCGTCTTTTTTTTCGTTTAATTTTTTTTATGTAAGTAAACCGATAATACTGACATTTGTAAAAAAAATACGTGGTTTATTATGTACAAAAAACTCTCAAAGTGGTCCCACAAGAATTTCATTAGCTTTGGCTCAGGAATTGATTTTTAAGGTTTTCGCGATTATTACACCTGCAAAATGCTGAAATTAAATTCCTGATGTCAGGAATTAAAATAATGTAAAAACCACGCGATAAAATTAATTAAAAGTGTGAAATTAAATTTGGCTCTGTAGGTTTTTAAACGGGTCCAATAGTATAAATAATTATGTTCGAGCGGTTACTAATTTTGAAATCGTTTTTTTTTGTATTGATAATTAATTATCTTTATCATTTTACATAGTGTGCGCCGCAGAAAATGGCAGAAACAAAAGAGAGTCAGATCTAGTTTATTTAGGTCGATGATGATGGTAAGTCATAGCTGCCATAACCAATGACTCGGGCCATCGCCCGACCGACATTTTAAACAAAAGAACTTTCTTTTATTAACACCAAAGCTTTGAATAATAGCTCCGGAGGATTGCGAGAAATCAAAAAGGAAAAACCGTGATGAATGCAGTTTAACGACTGTTTTAATAGGGCTGTGTGTTTCTTGCTAAATTGTGGCGTATTCGTGCAGATAGCGGCTAGTAGGCGACATTTTCTTTCATTGTGGGCCGCGCATTTTTTGCTGTAATTACTCCACTCGCCTTTATTGCTGTTGACAACCATAGCACGGCTTAATTTGATATTACGTAACACGCCACTTGAATTATTGCGGTCTGATTTTTATGATCCGTTACTTGGTTTTTTATTGTATTCTTTGTAGTTTAGTCGTCACACGTGTTATAGGGTATCAGTTGTATTAATTATGGTTTAAATTTATGAGATCTGTTTGTTTAGACCATAGACAATAGGTAGCAATATGGCTAACAAGCAAACGGCCCGCCTGATGGTACAAGCAACCAAATGCAATCTCTGGCACTGTATAAAATAGTAACACAGCTTGCGTCAAAGCAGCAGCTTCAATTTAATATGACTATGAGAAATGTTTGTTTTGAAACGATAAATATTATTGTATCCTTCCTCCAAGGCTGTACATTTTCCGGAATATAAAATAGCTAAAGTCCAAGTTATATCAATACATAATATATTGTATTGAATCTAATTCCGTTTTTTGCGGACACGAAAACTAGGCTACAGACGTTACTCTCCATTACATTATTAATGTTATTTTTGAAGTATCGTATTGTTGTAGCGCACGACCGTATGAAAAAGTTACGGTTTCATGGAAATACCAAGGATTATTTTCAATAGAAAATCTGTCTAAACGATTTGCTTACCTCTAACCCCGACGTCAAAACCGTAGGGTGTTATAATTTTGATGCCATAGCAAGTAGATTTCAAAAGTATGGACCAAAATTAATGCCTTTTGTAATTGGAATCTAGTTTATTTTTAGGTTTTTTATTAGTTAAAAGCTTTATTAGTTAAAAACCAGACCACCGTTTCAAAAGTTAGAAGGTGTTTTTCGAAACAATGGACTTTTATTGATTTGACTTGTTTTACTGCTACATTATTGATTGCATTCGTGTGACGTCATCAATAGAGCTCTGAGGCAACGTATGTTTAATTATCTATACACATAATAAAATCGCAGAGATAAAAAATATCTGTAAATGCGAGATATCAAAAAATTATCACACAGGGTATCATAAGCAGCTGAACACTTTAAGACAGTTTTTAGAATTTTTGTCTGTTTGTTTGTTTCTCCATGCACTTCTCCTAAACCACTGGACGGATTTAAATGCGGTTTTCACGAATATGCTTAGCTATGACCAGATTGAAGTATAGGCTATGTTATTTTTACAAGGGCGGATTAAGGGAGGAAAAAAGTTTATATGAAAATCTATGCGTATGAAGTCGCGGGCAACAGCACTAATTATCAATAATTATGATCTCAAAGTATAATTTTATTGATTGTGACTTTATTAATGGATGTTATTCTTGTGATGTAAGTAATAAATTTTGTGTTAACTACTTGAATGACTTTCAATTGTCTGTATTTTATTTAACAAAAGATCGCTAAGCAACAAACTCAAACTTGATTTATACATTTTAGTAAAGCATTTTTCTGAAAACAAAGTAGGTACATAACGGTTTTTTTAAATTATATTTAACATTAGTATTTAAGTAATTGTACTTTTTACCGCTAATTAGTTTCTTACCGGTGATTCGATCCTAGTGGATTTTGTTTGATTGTAATCTTATTTATGTCCAAAATAAATCATTTATATTTTAAATTAAAAACTAAAAAAAATCATATGAATCTAATAATTCAACATGTAAATTCATTTAAAATCAAATTTATTCATTAGCCTACCCTAGAATGACTCCTTTATTCACCAGAGTTTTGCGTTCAGCATTATCCGTTCAGAATTATATTGCATTGCACCGTAAACACAGTATAGAGGTAGGTAAGTTATATTTTTTAAATATTTATTGATTATAGATCTCCATTTGGTATTTCTATAAAGAAATTCGCGAGAACTCTGAACCCTTGACTGCTGTGAAGCTAGCGCCAATAGGACTCTACACTTCGTGCCAGCGCGAAGTGTAGAGCTGTAAAAATTAAAAATAAGTGTAAAAATTAAGCTAATAGATGCATTTTAGATGTTTCTGAAATAAAAAAAGGTTTAAATCTAGTTTAAATACTTTCTTAATAACTTTCTTTATGAAACAATGGAAACATTCAGTGAATTGTCCTTTAGAGCTCGCGTGTGGTAAACCTACAAAATGGAACCGTACAACTTTACAAGTTGTACAATGTATTTTCCCTTGTTCCGGTGTTCGGATTTTCATTATTGAAGACATATTTTGAATACAACAGGCTGTGTTTTGCCACCTTTTTCTTACATGTAAATAATGGTAACATAACGAAAGGTTTTAGAATGAGCAAGTTGCTACAAGCTGTTGAAGATGTACAACGACAACCTAGCCAATACTAGCCATGTTTATTTTACGTAATTATGACTAGGTACTTCGTTATGGCTATTGGATGCATTCCAAAATATCTCCTATCTACGGAATTCTTTATTTTGATTTCTAATATTTATATATTTCGGTCGCTCTCACATTATGCGTTCTCTAGCTGGCACAATCAATATTTTTAATTTTATAAAATTAGTTGTACCTTGCGGGAGATATTATCTTAGAAACCGTAAATTTTACGATAAAAATTATCGATGTCGCTCTCTGTGTCTCCAAATATTTCTATATATGCAAAAAACATGCCAATCTGTTTATCTGTTGCTGAGTAAAAGATGAAAAAAAAAACCACACTATTTTTCATTCTAGAACAGAACAACGTACGCACATAAATTTGGCGAAATGACATAGTTTTTACCACGCTTTTTACTAGCTTGGTATGTATCTATGTAACGGAATCTTTGAACGTGATTTTCCCCTCTTGCAAGACGACGGATTGATTTGAAACTTTGCACACTTATCAAGGACACAAAACAATACAAGACTATAATTTAACTTGGTCCCCTTTTTCTCATTTTATGTTTCGGTGGGATATTATTGCTCTGAACTAACAACACACATTTATGAGAAAGTGCACGTTTTTACAACAATCAACAGAGCGTTACGTTTTTTACATAACATAATGAATTATTATTAGACTTCTAACCACTTGACCGTAACATAAAAAGTGTTTCCGTCATAGAAATTAAATGCAGTTTTTGAGTAAACGTTTGTTATGGGGAATAGAAAAGGGTTTCAAACACTGGACTATTTCTTTAATAGTTATAATAACTTTTAAGTTATAATAAACTTTTCACATACTTTAATACATAATATATATCTTATAAATACGAAATACAATTCACAAACTCACTGAAATCACAAAAACTAATTGATCTACGAAGCTGACATATGGCAGGTAGATTCCTAATTAGGGTCTACAGATCCAGTAAGACAGAATTTTGCGAAAGGGCCCAATTAAAGGGGACAACAGGAACGTTGAAACTTTATATAAAATCGACTACTTAATCATCTAATTTGTTTATTTTGATATACTTAAATAATAAAATAATTTTGTTTTAACAATAGTTAATGCCAAAATCAGAATATAAAATTTGGTAAATTAAATATAGTTTTTTTTTCTTATTATACAAATTAATTTTAATTATGCCAATAAGTTTAGCGTTACAACAATGTCAAATTTTATAGCTATGATAGCTCAATGGTTAGGGCGTTCAAATTTCAATCCAGGGTGTGGGTTTATATCCTGACAAAGAGCTAAAGCACAAGGTGAATAGAAACATCGTGAGGAAATCATATAATGTTGGTAGGGCACTTACTAATGCTAGACTGGCTAGCTACCACCCTCAAGTTGAAATCCTGTCACCAAGTACCTAACGGTGTTTTCCGGCAACATCACTTGAGAGCCAGTTCCCATTCCAGGTCAGCCGTGTTTACCGTCTCTTAACATCATTTAAGCTGTTCAAGCTCCTAGCCAGTCAACCATAAAAGTGTCACCAAAAATTTAGACCAAATCCACAGTTCCAATGGTTTTAGTCTAATTTGTTTTAGATATCTTTGAGCGCCAATATCTATTGATTGAAATATCTTTATTGACAAAGTATAGAAATAAGGCTACAAAGAGTTTTATTCCATTCCGATTGAAATGAATCTTTTCTTTTTAGTTACGATTTTCATTGCGAACTTCATTAAGACCTTAGGCATTCCTAAAGTCCACGCACGTGACATCTTACAGTTTACGCCTTCAAATATATAATTAACTCTATGAGTTTGATTAACCATTGTTTTACTTGTGTAGGTACTTAGTGGACTTATAACCACTGATACCTCCATTAAGGCTAGTTACTCACGTATTTTTTATTGCAGGTTTTCTAATAGGCAGATAATATAAACAAAATATTTTTATTGTTTTATAAAAAAGATGTCCATAAATAGAGCCGAACAAAGAAATCAAAATTGAAATGTCTTGAAAATTAAGGAAAATATAAGCATATGAATATCTTGCCAAAGAGAGAAAACATTACACTTACGAATGACGTCACATACATGTGTAAGTACGTCATACAATTCCACACTGACCTTGCGAAATAGGAACAGAGCATTCCTTCCTAAACTGAACAAAAACTTTAAACGATTATATCTCAGAATTTCTTTTTGATTAAAAGTTTCTTGAGTAAGTGTGTGACATTTTATTATATTTTTCACTAAGCCTGTGATATAAAACAAAAGAATTATTCCTTATCTAGAAAGTGCACGAGCAATTGAATTTCGGTCCGACTATCAAGGAGCAGGCTGTCTCTATCATTTCGAAAATCGTCATAAATATCATCAAAATATGATATTGCTTGTCAAATGTCTTGGCCTTGTCTTCCAGAAAATTAGAGCACTGGATTCGCTAATTTGGACTAGTTTTATCTTTGATATTTCTGTTTACTATTTTGATCTTTAATGTTTTCCTCGTTATCTTTATTATTTATTTATTTATTGAGACAAAAACGATGTGATATTGATAGAATTTTTATTTTTTCTAATATGATTTATTATACAAGCTGACTTTTTTATGTGTATAATCCAATTGGGTATAATTTGATTCTTGGAAATGAATGAGTGTGAGGGGTGACATAAATAATTTCTGCTGTTCAAGAACGGCGTTGCCGCGCTTGGACACTTTCTTTCTCACAATCTTTATCGAACATTGTTATGTAAAATAAAATTCATCCAATTTTGTTCGTTCGTAATAGAAATTAAACATTTAGATTTTGTACCTTTTCGTATACTTATTTTAAACTGATACTTTTGCACACTGGATTGAATTAGATGGATTGGTATTTTTAATATTAATGAATATGTTACTCGTACAGTCTTGTCTACCTGTATTTTGGTTTCCGTAGGAATGTTATCATATCATTCCTTCTTTCTATTTCTGTACAAATACAATGTATGAATTTATTAATTTGCCAAACGAGTGCCAAGAACCAATTTTTTCTAAGAATCCTGTTCAGAATGTCGCCTTATAAAGTTGTAAATTAAGGCGCCGCCGCCGGGGAGCTTAGTGATATTTTATTCGTTTTCTATTCGATACATTTTTGTATCGATCAAATCGGTGGCCATTGTTCAAGTTTATGGGTTTAGTAAAGTGATTAAATACCATACATAGTCAATGGCGGAACGCTGGAGCGCGGTCGGGAGTTAATTTCGAAAACTTGCGCGTTCCGTTTTTGGTCTCGCGCTTTTACGTGGGGTCACTGACTTGCGGCGAGCCTACGAACTAGACTACGACGTAGCGGCTCGTAGACGCCGTACCCAGGTACTTGTTATCTAGTCTACTAACGTGTCTCAAAATCACGCTCAATTGGAATGGTTATAGAAAGTCTAGAAGCTTTTGAATAACTTATCTCGATTGTGATATCAACACAATCTTTTTGCAATTTTATTACTTCCATATATATTTCTAATTAGGTATCTTACATGTATTTATTATGAAATAATTAAAGTAAAATGTAAAGTATGAAAACAACATAGCATGCAGCAAATGTTTACACATACGTGCACAGAAATTTTACAATCGCAAGGCTGACTCGCCATATAAGCCAGTTAGCAAAGTGGTAACGGTGCGTTGTGGCGCCGTGCCGTTGCGGCAGAGGTTGCGGCAGACAGTAGACGAAGTGACGATACTCGCGCCGCGCGCCGCCCAAAATGCACCCTCGCTCGACTCGTTCTAACTCCAACCCCAACGACCAACCCGACGCCACTTCTATTTTTGTTGCTTAACTTTTTTCTATATGAAAGTCCACTCACTTATTCATGCGAGCGGGATTGTACTTTTTATATTTTTCTGCATTCGCCGTATATAGATATTTTGGCCACCCCCTATTTTTTCGTGACCATAAAACTCGGCCTGGGTCGTGCACATTTTTCGCGGGCCTCGCCCGACGGGTGGAGGGTGCTCGCTGTTAGAGAATTATTCATTGCCTACCCCCGTCGAACCGACTTTCCGTTATTTCTGTTTGTTATGAATTATGTCCGATGACTTTTCCCGACGCCCTGTTTCTTTCGTTTTCACTAATTACATTTTCCGTGTAAACTATGAGTGTTAGTTCCATGGCGCCGCTTCGAATACGAGCGAGTCGAAGGTAACGATCGCAGAGCTGCCATCTACCGCCACTTCTCTCGTACAAATCTTCACAACAGATTTGTTTGTGATAAAACATTGTTTTCCTGTATAAACTGACGTACTAAACGCTAACAAAAGATTCAAATTCACACTCTGCTGCCTACTAAAATATGTAGAAGAGCTCGCTCCCGGCCCGCTACAAATTTGAATTTCATATGTATGTTTCGCCTATTACGGATGCACTCATTAATATCTTAAGTGATGTGTAGACATGTGCCGCGTGGAATTGTGAACCTTGTAGCCTCGACTTTGGGGAATTATTCGCTTGACTCGAGTCGGTTGCTTCCGTTTATAGTGAGCACGCGTTAAGATTATGTCGGATGAAAAATGTTGCAAATTGTATGACCCCCATGAAAAAACATTATCAACAGACACAGATCGGGCAGGCTATCTTTTACAATGCAAATTAGAGTGTGATCCGCTCCGACACTCTCTTGCAATTTGTTTATTGTCCTTGAAAACACGTTTGTGAGCGTAGGAAGTGTGAGAAGGAAGAGCACAGAATATTTATAGCCCTTAAACCGCTGCAGGTTGGTATACGTGATATGATATCATCTTGAAATGTCTGGCTGTATGACTTCAGATCAATTGAATCTAGCACCAGAATTTGTCAGGAAGCACGAGGAAGTATTTCATTTTCGGTACCAATTTTAAGGGGCTATTTACGTCAAGTAACCTCATTTCTAAACCCATGACATCACGTAACCCTCACGGGTAGAGACACATGAGATACACAAGTTTGCTAGCTCAAAATGGAAGCGCACACGGCCGCAAAGATATGGGACGTCTGTCTACGTCCTGTAACGTAATTTCTAAACTCATGGCATAATTCCGTCATTGATTGAAAGGCCGTGACTGGCATTCTACAAGTCACTGAAATGGCCGCAAGTAGGTACTTTTTTATTAGTACTTTGTAATAATAAACTGATATAATTAGAGCTTAAAGCAATAAACCCTTTTATTAAAAACGTTTTACGTAAAGCACTATTTGGTGACTATTTGTATCTGTACAAATAAAAATTGTGTATTACTAGACCACGCTAAGAAAATATCATCTTATATACAGTATGTAGTATTTCGTGTTCACACAGCGAGAAGTAAAAGGTCCTTTGATGAAGATTTTTCTCCTGTGTTCGCTTTTCATATGTTGCGAGCGTATAGTGATTTTATCTCAGAGATGGATTTCGACGGTTTTTGTTTCAGTTTGATAACATTTAGCTTTGCTGATGTTAGCGGTTATTGAGTGGAATTAAAACTTTATTTATAAATGGATATCATCTCAAAACAATTAAATATTTTCGGATTGAAGAGATGCAAGTGGGTATTTATTCTGTGTTTTATTATAAAATAATACACACAATTCAGTTTTTGTATTTTTAGATATTGTGTTTTAATGATTGTATCAAAAAGATCGTGCCACAGAATGAGTATTACGAAGCATTTGTTAATTTGTAGCGAGTAAAACCCAAAAAGAACTCGTCTCAGCCTGTCTTGGGTTTAAAAGTCACTGCGAAAAGAGTCAAAACAAGTTAAGTTTCGATTGGCCCAAAGAACTTGAACAGGCCTGAGCCCCGATTCTACTAAACCAATTGTTATAAAATTATTAATGAATTGCCTCAAAAATTGCCCTTTTGACACTTTTGGTATAGATAAAGTGTCAAAAATGAACAACCAATTGTTTTTAAATTGATAATTAATTGCCTCAAAAATAACCATTTCGACACTTTCGGTATAGATAAAGTGTCAAAAGTAAAAAAAAATGGGCAATTCATTAACAATTGAAAAACAATTGGTATAGTTGAATCGGGGCCCTGTTGCTGAAATACATTAAACATGTAAAAAAAAATAACTACAAAATTCACTTTCATTTTAAAAGGCTATTAAATTAATATATCACATACGAGAATAAAGGGTATCAACCCACACTCGGTGCGGTCAAATTGATTTCCGCACTTTATATGTCGCCATCTTTCGTCACTTACCCAGATACCATCACTGGATTTAAAGGACTCTATCGACAAATCATTTATAAAAATCAGTTTAGGCATTTATGCTTTAGGTGGGAACATACATACATGATGAACACACCTCTTTGCGTGGCGTCGTCGGATAAAATCATTTATTTATTACAATCCCCCTTTAAAAATATTTCCTTAATCCACCCCTGCTTGTCTTAGCCAGCCCTCGCACTAATAGAGGTAGGCGCAACTTTTCTGATGTTTCACAAAGAACACTATGGCAGGAGGCGCCTATTTCTATTAAAACCCGCGACGGAGTCATCCTTTTTTTAATAACGTATGTACGTTAAAGGAATCTTCCTATCCTCAATTGAGGTGCGGGATTTTGTGTTTTCTTTAGTTCTTTCAGTTTAACGCCTGTGATAAGAGATTCGTGATATATATAAACAGCTTTCTGTATGTAGATTTCATGTACAAGCTTACAAGCTAGTGGCTGCGTTTTTTTTGCGTATGTCTGCGCGTTTGACCTTGAACTCGCCTGTTGGTAAGCGTCGAACATGTAAAGCAAGCAGATTAAAAAAAAAACAACGGCTTCATTGACGTCGTCGTTCTATAAAAATAATCGTAGGATAATCGGTTAAATTAAAACTTTATGACAATACTATAACGATTGCTAAAGACAATAAATTTTATTGTAATCTATATTTCAATTTATTATTTTTATTTAAAACATTTATTTAATTGATTGAATGTGCTCTAAACATAAAAATGAAAATGAATAACTAATGTACAATATTCTGACTTATGTCAACTCTGAAGGAACTACCCACCAGGATACGAGCTAGCGCTCAGTTTGGTGGCTAGGGCCGATTAATCTTTAATGATGTACCTAAATGTGAAATAAATAAATGTCAATTTGTATTTTTTTTTATGATGAGTTATGAGTGACGAGACGAGCGAAGTCGTTCGCCTGATGGCTCTTCACGCTTGCCCATAACAGCTCAACGCCACTCAGAATTTTGAATTTCAACAGTTCAAAACCCTAGATGGCAATGCACTGCGCTCGTCACCCCGAGATATAAGGTGTCAAATCTCTGTGTGCTTTGCTGGAGACATTGCCCTCCAATAATTGCTTCATTGCTTTGATTTGCCAATTTCAATTTGAGTGAGTTAAAAATGTTGAATGTGCGAGTGAGAGGGAATCAGTTCACGCGATCGTAGTGCGAGGTTTTAATTTTCAAAGAACCATATTTCACACATGTACGTTCATGCCACTTCAATGGGTGTAATATTTGGAGCAAGCTTTTATTAATATGGTGCTTTTAATTTTCATTAAAATAATATAGTTTTATTTCGGTGGGCATTTTGAAAATATTACAATAATTGTTATTGCATATTTTATTGTCATTACATAAGGAAGATAGTCAAAAGTCCAAGACCGATTACGCAAAAAAGTTTAATGTACTCGTATACATAAAATACTGACTGAAAACGGCAGTAAAACTCTATGCTAGATTTTTATCTGGCTAAAGCGGAATTCCATCACATTCACTTTGGTCTGATTCCGTTTTCGCCAAAAAAAGAATAAACGCTGTTATTTTTCTAACTGAACTGGAATTCCTTTTAAGTCTAATACAGTCTTAAAACCCCATAAATAACCGCCGATTGCCCTTCGTATACTTGTTAGTATTTCAACCAATAATATAGGTATTTTCTCTCGTATCACTACAGACTGCTTCTTTTTGATTATTAGAGTAGATTTAGGATTTTCACCATAATAATACATTCTTATTCCGTAACTCGGTTTTTTTGCCCACGACTTCGTACGCGTAGATTTACATATAAATCTTCAATCCTTTTTTCTTCCCTTAATCCGGCCCTTGCGTAAATTAACATAGCATATACTTCAATCTGGTCATAGCTAAGCATATTCGTGAAAACCGCATTTAAATCCGTCCGCATTTTCTTCCAGGGGTTTAGGAGATGTGCGTGAACAAACAAACAAAAATTCTAAAAACTGCCTTAACGTGTTCAGCTGCTTATTTTAAGACGCCCTGTGTGTGTTTTTTTTTTATATATCGCTGTTACAGATTTTTTAATCTCTAAGTTTTTATTATATGTATAGATAAATTTGACCGGCCACAAATAACCTTTCTAAGATCGGACAGATGAACAGCGATGGCTTAGGAACAGAGTCTCGTCACACCCCTTAAGTATGAGGCAAACAGCGTACTTATGTATCTTTATATTTTTTGACAAAACCGAAATTTCGCCAATGTCCGATCAAGTTTTTGCCAAAAAAACAGCGTATTATACCTGTGTTGTAATGTTTTTGTTTGTTGTTTCTTATGTTATGTTTTTTCCTGCCGAAATCGGAATGACTCTTATGTCAGAAAGAAGCGTATATTTTTTGGCGAAAGCAGTAAGAAACCTTAATTAAAAATTGGGATTTTTTGGATTGAGGATCCTTTGGTGAGATTTCATGCTTACCAAGAGATTGACCACTTGAAATAAAATAAAATTGTATGTATCACATATGTTTACAGTAATAAAAATCGCTACACTCTCGCAAAATAAATATGCATGTGTCTTGCAGGTACTACGTCACGACGTCACGTCTTTGCATACTCATAGGCCCGCTCGGAATGCCTTTCATCCATTCCCCTTTATCCTGCTTTCTGTTGAACTCTTTTCACCGCTGTGTCACTCGCTAAAGGCTAGATTTTTATTTATGTTTAGCGTGAATAAACGCGATATTGTTTGCTTTTATGGATTGAGAAAAAAATTCTCTGTATCTATCTGCATTTTTGTTACACAGTTATTTCAGAGTAATTGATATACTAAGTATTGTCAGGGATCAAGGGACAACAAACAGGACCTTCGTAGACCTTTCCAACCCCCATTAAATTGAATCTAAGTGACCAAGAGATGACTCGTAGTTCTTTTCTTATGTAAAATCTTTTTTACGTATATCTACTGCATTCACTTTATTTAACCCACTAAAGTATGCAACATTTCAAGTTTATAGAGTTACATAGATTATTATGTGATATAGAATGTATGTTGATGTTTATATTTATTTATTTATTTAATATCATGGCAAAATAATTAGGCTTGTTTTTACTTCAACAAATTGAGTATTTCCCACCAAAACACCAGCTTCAGTTACATAGCATGATTACATACCAATTTGTAAGTTTTTCATCAAAGGATTTTCCTATATTTGTTTTATCTTTTCTATTTATTTTAGGAACCTGCTTACCGTATGAGTAGGAATGCTGAATCTTTTAATCACTTAAGAATGAAGACTAAGTAGTTACTTAATTAAAATCTGAAAACACGCCAACAAGATCAAAGAGATGAATAATGTAGTCTAGCTTGATTAGTTTTCCTCCCGCACTAAAATGCAGTACGAATCGTACTAAAATTCAGTGGAAACGAAACTAGTGACTCATCATTATCACCATCAGCCAGAAGACCTCCACTGCTGAACATAGGCCTCCCCCTTAAAGCTGCAAACTGAACGACAGCCTTGACATCTGCATTCACTGGATACCCACGACTCTTACGATGTCGTCAGTCCATGGACTGCCTCGGTGGCTCAGTTGGTAGTGATCCTACTTTCTGTGCTTGGGGGCGTGGGTTCGATTCCCATCTAGGACAAACATTTGTGTGATGAACATTTGTGTTTGTTCTATGTCTGGGTGTTAATATCTATTTAAGTATGTATTTAAAAATATATATGTATGTATATCAGTCTCTGGCAGCCATATTACAAGCTTTGCTTAGTTTGGGGTCAGATGACCATGTGTGCAATAATGTCCCAGATATTTATTTATTTATTTATTTATCTAGTAGGAAGACTTTCTATGCTGCGTCTTTCGGCTCGTAGTCTCCACTCAAGAACTTTTCGTTCCCATCAAATATCGGATCTTCGAGCGATGTGGCCTGCCTATAGCCACTTCAACTTGCCAATTTTAATAGCTATGTCGGCGACACTGGTTTTTGGAATATCTACGTTCTTAATTTTATAGCGCAAAGAAATTCCAAGCATAGCTCTCTCCATTGCCCGTTGTGTGAATGAGTTTTTCAAAGGTCAACAATTAAGGAGCATATGCCATCACTGGCAACACACACTGGTCAAAGTCCCTTGTCTTTAGGCACTGTGGTATCTTGGATGAGAAGATGTCAGGCAATTTCCCAAACGCTGCCTATCCGAGTTGGATTCTTCGGGCGACTTCTTTGCTTATGTTGAACCTGACTAACTGGACAATATGTCCAAGATATAAGGTATATTAGTCACCAATTTCGAGAGTATCGATTCCAACGCCTATCGGCACGGGTATAACACGGATTTTTATCTTGTCCATGTTCAATATAAGACCCACATTTTTCGATCGAAGAGACCCACCTGTTCAGAAACGCTAACTTCAGTAGCAGTAGACTGCTGAGCATCGTCTCCAGCGACTCTGCCATGATGAGCACCTAATATCATTCAAAAAACAAAGGTTAGTAATGTATTTGCCATTGTTTTGCCAAATCCGTTTCAGTCCAGAAGTTTGTAAACTAGCGACTAAATCAGACTAATAATAATTGAAAAAAAGTGTAGAACCGCAACTGAAGTTTTTTGTTCACAGTGTTAGAGATAAATACAAAAAAAAATTGTGACGCGGTTATATTTTGTGTTTTAAATGATAAAAAATAATGATAAATTGGATGTTCTAAGCTGGGTTACGCGGAAAGCGTGCACTAAGCAAAAGAGGTCTATAGTACCAATCATTATGAACAACTATGCTATGGAGCAACTCTGAAATCGATTTCAGGGTTGGTACCTTAGTAAAAGTTGTTCATAAGGATGAATATCACGGAACCCGTTCGGCTTAGTACATTATTTCCGCATAACCCTGTATAGTTGCTTACCCATTATTTTTTAAACACTTCTGCCAAGCTAGAAACATAAATTGTAATTTAATATGATAATATTCTGGTCTAAAATTATATTCGAAAGATGATTCATTTTTTTTAATTCAAATAGGTTAACACTTAATTTCTTATTTCCGCATTTGGTCTTACGCCACATCAAACAATAACTTTATATGCTATTATATATGTAGGTATATATGTATGTTCAATCTGTCTATCATGTTCTATAAAGATTCCAATTCTGAAAACCGCCTTCGCCGGCTTTGTGCAACATTGATGATATGAAATGTGCAGCCTTGTAATAAATCCTTTGTGAAAATTTATCAAATGGTTTGCCAATCCAGCGAACTAGATAGCTGGCCAATGCGATGGGAGCCCAAACGAGTATTAAATCAAATGCTCCCGTACGCTATATACTACTAGAGTCAGTAAAATAAAAGTCAACATTTTCAAGCCGTATTCATGAGACGCTAGAATTAGAATCAAATATGGATGCTTATGCATGTTATATGAATATGCGGGCAGTACTTGGCGAACTTTCTCCTACAACTAAAACTAATACATTAATAATGCGTTTGCTTACAATGCGCTATAAATGTAGATCCCTGAGTGCGTCTCGCTCGAGCTAGCACGGCAGCGCGGTGGCAGCGGCGTCGCTCGCTCGCCCGCGCTGTGTGCCTCCTCTCGGCTCATGCAAAATGTAGGAACTAGGCGACTAACGCCCTCTTCCCTCTCAAGATAAAGCCGGTGGCGGAATGGACCTCCCACCCCGTCTATCGATGGTCACCGATTCACCGCACGTAACCCCCCGAATCGCTCCTCATCAAATCATTGTTCCGTGATTTCCGCGCTCGTGATATGGCAATTTCTGTTGTCTAGCGTCATTTACATACCCCGATGAAATCGCTATTATTCCAATACAAGTTATGGCAATATCAGTATTCAAAAATGCCTGTGGTCGATTGGGCAAATTCATGACACGCCAATCGATAGGAAATTTCAGAGTCGAAATATAAACTCGTCTTATAAGTAAAGATTATTCGCCGAAAGTCTTAACAGCCAGTTACGAGAGAACGAGTAAAGTTTTGTCTTGTTTTGAAGGGCGCAAGTGCTCACTCTGACAATTTTAATAATTGACATAAAAGCCAGTGAATATTTATGGCGGCGTGTGAACTCCGAGAGCCGACACTGTTGTTTGAGTACATAACTATGTTTTCCATGCATTATGTACAGTCAATACGGGGTTCCTGAGACTTGGGAATTTGAAGCTGAATAAATCATTAGGCCCGGCGCGTTTCACTAAAATATGCAATAGTTTTGTGTAACTTGAGCGCCTTGGGTGGGCGGCAATGTTAAGTAGTACGCTATATAATATTTTATTTAATAAAGTTACTGAGTTACGGGCGTGTTATCCGAACAAGTTTGTGGTTTTCTACCTATTTGTGTAGTGCCGGATAAATGTTAATGAATGCGACAAACGAGGCACGGCTATTTAACTTTGTTTACACCGTGTACGGTTGCATTTTTAATTTATAGTCGTGGGGTTGTTATTTTTGGGCCAAGTGAGCTACCGTTACCGTTGTTGGTCACCAAGGAGAATTGTTTAAATAGGATCCTTTGTTGAAAAAGAGCTCATTCAGACAGAGTTGTATACGTTCTGTGACTTTTATATAGGGTTACGCAGATCTGTGGTAATGAGGTAACGAGAGGTGAGAAACTGAGTACAATACCTCCCTTTGACTAATTACTTATGACTACCTTTCCGGGTAACCTTATAAAATATACACTAGTATACAGTTTACATTTCCGTTGACTCTCAGTTTTTTGTACAGCTAATATAAAATCAGGAACAATAAAATCTTTTTAATTCATCAAATCTGAGGTATTAAAAGGATTTCATCAGTCCCGATCCAATCCGGAAAGTTTGTTTAGAGAGAGGTCTGAAAAGTATTGGACACACGTACGTTGAGATAAGACTAAGGATGTTTTCATATTAGCACTATAAGTAGCATCTCTTTTCTAAAAGAACTATTAAATATTTCCGGATAACGATAGGTGCTTTATCAAACGTATGTACATACATACAAAAATTCATACAAATCCGTGCAATTATTAAGGAGTTCAGTGGATCAAACACTTAGACAACACTTCACTTTAAACATGTTTTTGTTTAATCTCGTTCCAGTGAGGTTGCACCTTTAAAGTAACTATTTATTCGTACCACTATACTTTTCTGTCCGGACAACCAATCAAGTTGCCGGATCCGCTTCTGAAATTGAAATGAAGGTACATTGTAACAAGTTTCTTCCAATTTAGGCGGCAAAACTGGGCGGCAACGAAGTTTAGCTTTTAATTCCGCGTGCAGTCGTTGTACAGTTCTATAGAAAGCCGTTTTGCTCATATGACATTTTGTTAAAAAAAATTACCCCCAGGGGAACAAGCTCAGGCGATAGATGGAACAAG
Organism: Agriopis leucophaearia; assembly: GCA_949125355.1. Lineage (NCBI taxonomy): Eukaryota > Metazoa > Arthropoda > Insecta > Lepidoptera > Geometridae > Agriopis > Agriopis leucophaearia. The sequence continues at coordinate 9,473,568 of OX421261.1, forward strand.
TCCTCATTGAGCCTTTGATGAGCTTACGTATTGTATAAAGTGCTTTGTGAACTTCTCGCTCACGAGAATTGATGGGAATCAACTTTAGAATAACATTGGAAATGGTTGAAAGCAATGTTCATTTTAATATTTTATAACATGGTGGTGGAGTTCCAAATCGCAAAAAAGTGTTGTTTTTTTTTCGATCTACTCCGCCAAAGCAATGCCAACTCATTTTTTTAACACGCTTTTATACTCTTCATCGTTATCATCAACAGCAACCAGAAGACGTCCACTACTGAACATAGGCCTCCCACTTACATAGGCCTCCCTCTTAACATAGGCCTTTCCCTTACACAGCTAACTAACAATGAACGGACGCAAATCTTGGAAGCTGATTTTAACTATGGAGACGTGGTGACCATTTTTTTTTATTTGTCATTACTGATTTATGCAACACGTGAGCTGACTCAACTTTACTCAAAGGGTGAGCATTGCTGTAAAACGTAAACGTAATAGTGTCAATATTTTGGGTCAATTCCCAGTGTTTTTTTCTGTCCGCTTCTCAACAGGCGAGTTGGTGGTCGAACGCGGACTTATTCGCGATAAAAAAAAGTCCTTAAGTAATATTTTTTTCTGTACATGTTTTTATTATAAGTGTCTATGTAACTTGTACTGGTCGTATCAATTGGAACATTTTCAAGTAAATGTAATTCTGATTACAATAGAATAATTTGGTACCTTCGAACAGATTTGATGATAGAGCCGGGTAAGTAAGTGGATAGTGAAACTCTTTAATAGGTTTATCTTAAATTGGGCTTAAGTAACGGGTCACATAAGCATGTTTTTCTTAGTTTTAGAAACGATTATATCTACTAATTATTTATTCCAGTAATTTTTCATCTCATTTTTTTTTACGGAAGACTCACCCGACAAGTTTTATCTTTGTATTTTATGGATAGGTATATACGATAGGATAGCTATATCAAATAGTTTTATCTTGTTCGAAATATAGCCCAAGCTTCTTATTTTATATCGTCTTAGTTGCCAATGTGACGTCTAAGTAAAACTTGTCTTCCTAGCACACGGTAAGATTTTGATATATAATTATTATAATTAAAGAAACTAAATAAAATTATTAACAATTTTTTTACGCGAGCGTTTTGTATAATTCTTAGCAAACACTTTCATTTGATACCCATACCATGATGGTGGTTAACAAAATCTTGTTTGCCATCTTGAAGCATCCGCCATATTGAATTTAGTGTAACTTAGTTTTATTATTCGTATTTTTCTCATCAAACCCTTTCATTTGATACTGATAAAAATACTGGTCCGCCATTTTTTCGAGTCCGCCATATTGGATCTGGAATGACTTCATTTAGTTAACCATTAACTAAACATTTTAGTATGCCATATTTCGGCTCAATCGGTTGAGGTTAACTGGTCTCAATCTCAGTCAGAAAGATTTGTCCCACACATACATACATATATACTAACTAACAGGGCAAGTTAAAAATCCTTGTAAAAATACGCTGGACTCCTTAAAATAAACCAAAGGTTGCCATACTTGAAGGGTTTTTGCACTTAGTGACGAGGGCCTGATGATATGGTACCAGAAGATGGTTAGTGGAACTCTTGCTGTGGGACTCGTTAAATCAAAATAAATGAAGCCAAACTCGACGGGTTTACTAGTAGCCATTGGGAGAGGCAATATATGTTGTCATTTTGTTGCTGACTGTACTACAACCACTCAGTTATTTTCCCCACTATAGAGATCTAGTGACGTTGAATGTACTCATACGCAGTCAGTTTTAATTGATCTCCTTCCTTTTCTATTCGTTCCGAGCGAGACGGGCCGATTGGGCAGGTTTTCTAGTCTGTGGCAGGGGTGTCATTAAAGAAACGTTTTTGAAACCACTGACATCGATTACGAAATTTCACTGTTATTCCTCCAAAGAAAATTTTAGCGTCTCACGCCTTGTGCATTTGCACAATTTGTTTGTTGCCATATCTAAATATTTTTAAGTTTTTGTTCCAGTAATTCACGTTTCTACCATATTAAACCGATAAACACACAAACAACCGTCTGTATAGGTTTTTTTTTAAGTCAATATTTTTTTCACGACCGGCATGTTTTTTAAATTTTTATTTTATGAATTGTCTCTTTCATTTCAAAAGTAGTAAACCTTCAAGTGTAGAAACCCTCTTTTTAATCTGTCTTGTCTCACTGTTGGGAAAAGGTCTCCCCCCAATTCCTTGTTTAACATAACAACATTTAAAATATATATAAAAAAACATTCCAACAAAAGTTTTTGTTATGCGGCAAGTTTAAAATAGGTTCCAACCGATTCAATCAAACTTTATAACGCGGCAAATGTCAAGTGCAAACTGCTGCCGCGCTGCAACAAAACTTATATAGGTACAGTTGTAGAAAACTAAAAATGCTGCCAACATCACTTGGTACTCTTTTTTTGTCGTAGGAGAGTAAACAAATATTGCTATTTTTAAAGTATTGGTTCTACGTACTGTTGAGCAAAATTATAACACGTAAGAAGTAGCGATAAGGATCATCATCATCATTTCAGCCATAGGACGTCCACTGCTGGACATAGGCCTCTCCCACCGATTTCCAATAGGGCCGGTTGGAAGCGGCGTTGTATCCAGCGTTTTCCTGTGGTCTATTTTAGGTCCATCCTGTGGGTAGACGTCTTACGCTGCGCTTACTGGTCCGTTGTTTCCATTCGAAAACCTTTCGGTCCCATCGGCCATCTGTACTGCGTGCTATGTGCCCTGCCCACTGCCACTGCGATAAAGATACCTTAAGGTACAATACATAACAAATTTTCTAGAGTATTTTTGTCCATGACGTTCATTTCTGGTGTAAAGAGTTTTCTGACTACTTCTTGAATCGACATTTTTATAAAAACGTATACTTAGTAAGCATTAGTAGAGCCAGATATAAATATATATAAAATTTTCAACGGTCATTAATATAGTTTAGTACACAATGTGGCAACCCTGACAGGATTCTCATCAGTAGAGTGTCGAAGCTTTAACTTCATTGTCTTTGCGAATGTCACATAGCCTGTGACCTATTACGGTTAGCATGAGAGCCTAGCTCTCATCTAAAGTGATCGATTAGATATAGCACGAGAGAGTCCAGTTCACAGATTTTCAATCCTTTAAAATGGTTTCATAGGTACATAAAATATCAGAATCAGCTTATTATTAAACTTCTTGTTCGCCTCCAACTGTGACCTATCGACCCCCATATCTTAGCAACACCTGGACCCATGTTTCTTATTATTTAATAAATAAAAAATATTGGAATAAACTTACCTACAAAATGTCATCAATGTTAGATTAACGGTGCGCAAATTATAAAGGACCTAATATACAAACAAACAATCTCATAAACATATGTACAAACGCCGATCGGTTCTCGTAGACTCTAGAGACTAAAAAACTTTCGACAAAAAATATCACGTTCTTTCAAGGAGGTCTAGGTCGAGGAAAATTCGTGTTAAGATGTACACAAATCTTGTATACGAACAGCGTGTTCTTCTTTTAGGGCTATTCCATTATTAGAGGTTGACTCAAATATCTGATGGTGATTTTGACTGCCCCGAGAGCTCAGTTGGTGAGAGCTCTGCGCTTGGGGGCGTGAGTTTGATTTCCACGTAGGACAAACATTAATGTGATTAATATTTGTGTTTGTTCTGTATCTGGTTATTAGTATCTATTTAAAAATATATATTTATATCAGTCTCTGTCAACCATAGTACAAGCTTTGCTTAATTTGTGATCAGATTATCGTGTGTGCAAAAATGTCCCGAATATTTATTTATTTAAGTTACGGAGCCATGACGTCTTGCGTCTTCTCATCTTACGCGAACACTAAGCAGACTCTCATGATGAATACCAAAAAAACATTGCATATTCAGATCTATTCCATTCCATTTAGTGGTAGGACTCTTTTGCTGGGGTCCGCCTGGGGAAGTACCACACCTTTGCCAGTTATTCAACCGCCAAGCAGTAGTGTGCAAACACTACTGTATTTCAGATTGAAGGGCAATGTATCCAGCGAAATTACAGGGCACACAAAGATTTCACATCTTATATCTCGGGGTGACGAGCGCAGTGCTTTGCCATCCAGGATTTGAACTGTTGCAGTTCAAAATTCTGAGTGGCGTTGAGCTGTTATGGGCAAGCGTGAAGAGCCATCAGGCGAGCGACTTTCGCTCGTCTCGTCACCAAATATTATAAAAAAAAAAGTTTACTATTATGTTGGCGTTTGACCAAACTAATCAATCAATTCAATATAATTATTATAATGAATGGGGCATTTTCTGACAAAAGTCAGATCAGTTGACAAACAGCTGCATGTACAAAATATATCTACGGCTAAAGCAAGGATCGTCTGTTTCCACAACTTTATTAAGCCATCGGAACGCGTGCTCAACCACGGCAATCCCGCTTATTTCATCTGGGCCGTTAACACCACGGAAAGAATGCCGGTAGGTACGGGTGCTCCTTTATTGGATTTCAAATTCGTTATTGCAAGAGTTTTTTGACTCTATTTGCGTCGGGCGCACGAGATTTTTCCGTAGTGGACACAATCGCAACTATATTGGGGTCTGTATTCTCCTGTATATTGCGTTTTTGAGTTGACACTCGTCATTGGCGACGCTGGTCGCTGGCCAAAATGGTTTATGGCTTTTGTAATATCGCTTCGGCTGGCCGGGACGGCGAGTCGATCGTGAACAACTTTTGTTCAATTCTCGTTGATTATTTTCGTTCTCAGCATTTGAAAAACGGTCACCGCACTTTTATTGTAATAAATGAATTAAAAAAAAACAACTTAACATAATTTTCTTCTTAATTCACGTAAGTACTTTATTGAGCTAAAATCAAACTGTAACTCCACAATACACCTCAAAAGCTCAATCGTAATAATTGTTCGATCTAAATCCATTAGTTATCAACGTAAATGTTCGATCGGTACGGATTTATCGACAGTTGAAACGCAACATCGAAATTGAGATGTCACTCGTAGTTTTGACAGCTTCACTAGAACGAAGCTAGTAAACTCTATGAGAAGTGGCGCAAGCTCTTGTGGGCCAAACCATATCGATACGTCAACAAACAGTAATACAGCCTTAGTTATAGCGAACCAGCGTATTTTGTCACAAGAAAACTGCGGAAATATAAAATTCTTAATATGACAAAATTTATCATCAGCATCATTTCAGCCATAGGACGTCCGCTGCTGGTCATAGGCCTCCCCCATCGATTTCCAAAAGGACCGGTTGAAAGCGGCCTGCATCCAGCGTTTTCCTGCGGTATCTTTTAGGTTGTCTGTCCATTTTGTGGGTGGACGTCCTACGCTGTGCTTACCGTTCCATGGTCTCCACTCGAGAACCTTTCGGCTCCATCGGCCATCTGTTCTGCGTGCTATGTGCCCTGCCTACTGCCACTTCAACTTGCTAATCCGGTGGGCAATGTCGGTGACTTTAGTTCGTCTACGGATCTCCTCATTTCTGATTCGATCTCGTAGAGAAACCCTAAGCATAGCCCTCTCCATAGCTCGTTGTGAGACTTTGAGCTTGCTAATGAGGCCCTTAGTAAGAGACCACGTTTCAGTTCCATATGTCATCACTGGCAACACACACTGGTTGAAGACCTTCGTCTTAAGGCACTGAGGTATTTTGGACGAGAAAACGTTGCAAAGTTTACCGAACGCTGCCCAGCCGAGTTGGATTCGCCGATTGACTTCTTTCTTGAAGTTGAACCAGCCTAAGGCCGTACAAAACATGCCATACCATACAAAATTGATCGTTGCCAGTAAAATAATGTGACACTTGGTTTGTTGATTTGACATGAACAAAAAAATTACCTTTATAAAGAAATACCTTTTGATGAAATGCATTTATTTGACTACATTTGCAATAAGAAGAATAACACTTATATATCCTTATATATGTCATTAAATACCACAGTGCCTAAAAACAAGGATCTTTAACAAGTATGTGTTGCCAGTGATGACATAATATTATGGTACTAAAACTTGGTCCGTAACCTTTAGAAATAACTCAGAGTTGCGGAGTTTCTTTGCGCAATAGAATCCGGAACGACGATATTCGCCGTAGAACCAAAGTCACTGACATAGCTGCTCCGAATTGCAAGATGTAATTGTAATGGGCAGGCCACATCACCCGAAGAACCCACTACTGATAGGGAAGAAAGATTCTTGAGTGGAGACTACGAGTCGGAAGATGCAGCGTAGATAGACTCCGACTAGATGGACCGACGAAATCGTGAGATTCGCGGGTATCCATGCGATGCAGATGGCAGACTGTCGTTCAGTGTGGAGTTTTAAGGGGGAGGCCTATGCTCAGCAGTGGATGCCTTCTGGCTGATGACAATGATAAATCACTAGCTGTCACCCGTGACTTTTAATATTGCGTCAGGAGACATCTATAATACAGAGATCTGCTGATATATTCGCTAATATTTCAGGGGTAATTATAGTTGTTACACCCCATATAAGAAATCTACCTGTAAAATTTCAGCTTCGTAGCCAAAGTATTTTGAGATTACGTGATGAGTTAGCCAGTTAGTAAAATTTTGAAAATGTGAGTGGTATTTTACTTTTATAACATATAAGGTCGGGGAAAAAGTTTCTTCGTATTTTTTAAACAAATTCAAGACATATTTTTTTCAAGTTTAATTACATTTAATTATAATATATATGTGCCATTTTGTTCGATAACTTGTTGCCATCTTGTAGGTAGTGACATGATCCCGTTGCTGTAGAATTTTTGGGACTTCTGATCAAAAAAATGCAACAAGTAGTTTTGACAGTCCTCTCTTGATGTTAATCTAACACTACCCAAAGAATTCTGAAGAGATCGAAACAGGTGGAAATCTGAGGGTGCAAGGTCAGGGCTATATGGTGGATGCATTAACACTTCCCAACCAAGCTCTCTAAATTTTTGCTGAGTGGCCAAAGATGTGTGCGGTCTGGCGTTATCATGATGAAAGACCACACTCTTTCTGTTGATCAATTCCGGCCGTTTTTTCTTAATTTCTTGTTTGAGTCTCATCTGCTGTTGGCAGTAGAGATCCGAATCGATGGTTTTGCCCGGCGGTAAAAGCTCATAATGAACGATGCCCTGCCAATCCCACCATACACACAGCATCTCCTTATTACGTGTTAATCCGGGTTTCGCTACAGTCTGTGGTGCTTCACTGCCCTTTGACCATGATCGTTTGCGCACATTCTTGTCGTAGGTGATGCATTTTTCATCACCAGTGATCAATCTTTTCAAAAACGGTTCGGTTTCGTTACGTTTCAATAGAGAGTCGCAAATGAGTACACGATTCATTTGGTTTCTTTCAGTGAGCTTGTGTGGCACCCAAATATCGAGTTTTTTTGTATACCCAGTTTTTTTCAAATGGGTCAAAACTGTTTTGTGGTCAATCCCCAGTTCTTCAGCTACGTCGTAACTACTAATATGCCGATCTTGGTCCACTTTTTCAGAAATAGCATCTACTTTATCCGTAACAGGGCGACCAGAGCGAGCTGCATCTTTGACATCAAAATTCCCGGACTGAAAACGCTTGAACCAACATTGTGCTACTCTTGATGACACTGCATTAGGTCCATAAACGTCACAAATTTTATTCGCGGCTTGTGTCGCATTTTTCCCTTTTTTGTAATAAAATTTCACAATATATCGAATTTCTTCGTTAGATTCACTCATTTTATCAAACAAAAAAACAATTGAAAAATGGCGGGAAAATGCTTTTTACTTTTTGTATTCCTTTTTTAAAATATCATATTTTTAATGGTATCAAAACCAGCCAGATACAAACAGTACAACCGATGAGATTTTTACTACAACTTTATACATACAAAATACGAAAAGACTTTTTCCCCGACCTTATTATGTTAAGTAATTTTCAAATAAATAAATAGAGGTAATAGAGAAATAGAGGTTTCCAAAGCCAAATCATCTATATACTTATGCACTGCACTTCATTGTACTTGATTTAGTGAAAGGAACCGAATATTTTGCTTGGGGAATAAGATCTCGACTCGAACTCGGACAAACCGACCAAAAATGCATTGATATTACACCGTTTTAGTATGGATAAATTAATTATTTCTGAGCGCAAATTGTCAGTTTTAATAAATTTGCAACCAATAAAAACGAAATGAAAATATGAACAACAGTCGAATGAAAAATATGATTCGATTCGCAGATAAATTATTCACAGAAGTATAAATCGGATATTTTTACCACGCACCATATTTCCCCCTCATCAGACATGCAAAATCGATAAGTGGCTGTTAATATTTAATCAGATTCAGCTTATATTACCTATTGAGAGAAAATCATTGAGGCAGACTTTAAACTGCAACGTGAAGCGATGCAATTTTCGGTGTCCAATTTAAAAATATTGTATTATTATTGATATAAAATTACTACCGAATGATCAACGTAAGCTACAATTTCAATGCATTTCTAAAACAAGGTCTGCTAAAACCGTGAGGATTCACAAAAAATATTTCTTTAAATTTTTGTTGGTTATTAAAATACCGACTCATCAAGTTTTTCAAAAATACATCAGCTTGAAGAAAGAAGAAGAATGGTTTCTCCTGGTTTTATAACTGTGATAGAAGAATCTTTTATACCAAACCTCCTTTACCTCTTGTCTTGTTACCTCTCCTTTCCTTTTAGTGCCGAGGCAAAACTTTTGTAGAGCATGTAGCATGTATTTTCGTGATGTTTCCAAAACTCTTTATAAGCCACTTGTAAGGCCTCCATCACTTTACTAGGGCATAACTTTAACTTAACCATGCTTACTTTGCTTGATAATGACTTGTTTCACTATATTTAATAAAACTTGATAATATTTGACACTGGCAAATGCACTACAAGTTCAACGCCAAAATCGTCACAGAGTAAATAATAAAATAAAAGTAAAGAAGTCAGATGTCATGTCTAAATTATGTCATTTCGAGAATTAAGAGCTGACAGATGAAAACCCAAGTGGAAAATAGGAAAAGAACTTATTTAATCGACAAGAGAGCTCTTAAATGTAAACCATGACCTGTGGTAGAGATATCAATTGGCAATAAAACCGTAACAGTATCCAATCAATCGTTGGACATATTTTTTTTTATATTAAAATGGTGCATTTCAATTCCCTCATCCTGTCGATTTGACGGTCGTTTTAACAGGGGCAAAAAATTCCCGGCGATATTGCCTCGACGAGATGGTAGGTTATCTTTAATTTGTGAGCCAATAAATGTTAATACATCAAGCGGGACACGACTCTGGTACTCTGGGTTCAATTAAATTTTCCGCAGGCCGTCAAACTAATTTGCGAACTACGCCCATATGTTTTAGGTCGTTTATCGTCTGGGTGACTAATTATTTTGTTTACGAAAATGTTTTTCGCTTTTCCAATTGTAACGTGTTGATCACCGGTCAATATTTGATCTGTGGCCGCTCGCCACTTCGGTTGTGGCGTTATTTAATTGTGATTTTATTGTTTTATGCGCCGAGTTTTTGTTACGATCTAGTGGACACTTGTCTTGAACGCAGTTATTAATCTCTTCACCGATTAATTTCACCAATAAAGTTCAAATTCAAATGAAACCTTCGAAGCTGTCATGCTAACGCCGTCGAGGTAGCGTGAGCTGAGCGGTCAAAATTATTTTCTATGCTAGAAAAAAACTAAGAAAAGTTAACATCCTTAACCTCTGTATTCGGCTCGATTTGAATTTTATCTTCTACAAATCTTAAGCTGAAATACTAGAGTAATATATAAGCATTTTTACACGCTATTCGTAGTTTCACTTGAAATAACGAACTCTCAATATAAATCTTGGAAGTAGATTTAAATTTACTTCTAATGGTCGTATCGATTTGAAACTTAGAGTATATGTAATCCAGATGACAACATAGTAACTTGTTACCATCTAATCGATCTGATGATTGAGCTAGGAGGTGGATAGAGAACTCTTCAATTACTACCAGTAAAATTATCGTGTTTGGCATCATTTGGTTTGTTTCAGGCTTATTTATCTAGGTTTGGGAAACTAGGCCGAACCTCTGACACTAGCTTATACGTGTACCTGAGGGCTTTCGATCACAAGCAAGTAATCTACGCACCTTAAGAAAGATGCGTGCATCCTGCTCTAACACGTACACTTTGGTTACTTGTATCGTATTTGGGATAGCAATTTTTTTTTGTGTTGTAATTAATTCGTTCGAGGAATAGACTTATAAGTTATTTGTATTAATAATTGTTGATGATGAATTTGTTAATTAATATTTATTGAATTTCACTAACCTGAGAATGACGTCATCTTTGGCATCCTATAAATTAAAATGTCTAGACTACTGAGCAACATCCATGAACCTACTACCCATCTTCTTAGTAATGACTTTGACATATGAAACATTCATTTTTAACAGCTTTAGAAAAGCGCAATAAATGGCGTTACAAAGTAGGTTTTATAACATCCTTTAGCACAATATAATATCGTACCGATGCTGACGTCATCACATATAAAAATTACAAAATCTTATAATATTTTCTAATAAATAACTACGGCAGGAACAACATGTTTCAAAGTTGTCTATAATTTTGTCGATAATTACATAAAAACTATTATGTGAAAACTGTGAGTAAAATAATATTGCTTAGTGGATAGAACGCTCGGGGCGTGTACCCGATGGCGCAGGTTTAAATCATGTCGGTCATAAAACTTTTGAATTTTCTGTAACATTAAAAAAAACTATTTATTGTATATTCTCTGCTGAACTTGTATCATCATATCTAATAATTATCAATAATAAAACTAAAGCCTCCGGTGGAGTGAAATATATTCGAAATGAACAGCCATAACGTGTGTTTATTGTTCGATATTTCCTTTCAATTATTGCAATAAATTCTCAATGGAATCCATATTTTCGATATCAATTCTGTGAGATTATTCCCAGATACTGTGGCCTTAGTACGAGCACTTGCGAAAAAGTTATCGTTACGTAAACGATAGCAAAATGTATGGAGGTATGACGACCCCCCAGGGGGTCGCGACCCACAGTTTGAGAAACACTGGTTGCCTCGCTGGATTGCGAGGCTAACTTTCTGACCTGTCATTTTATACTTAGTTTTATGATTATTAACCGTGATAAGGTTGTGGATCCCGATATTTCGGCGCAGTTACATGCACCATCTCCACGGGAAGACTGAAGAGCATGGTTGGTCGAACAGTTCAATATTAGGTGCAGACAAAACGATCTATCTCTTTCTTAGTCTTATGTCGGGAACTCCATCCTAATCACGGTAAATATACCGTTAGTAATATATAGTTTAAAACAGTGTTTTAATTTGACTTAATTAATAAAACAAGATAAGAAAAATAAAAGTACCACATCCAGATATGTCCTATTATCTCACGTAGTCAGTATTTCACCGCTTATGCAATATCCAGTGGGTTAATGAATTAAGCCTCGCTGCTGGGCTGAAAACAATTTTGTCGGTACTAGGGGCGATAATGCGAATTTATTATATCATTTAAATGTCGGTACGTAACAAAATGGCGATAGTTGTGTGTACCAGTGTAATGTATTTTTTACCCAGTTGTTAAGATCTACCAGTCAGCTTAGTGACATTCTTTGATATATTTTTAACAAGATAAAAATACAAACAAACAACTTTGGAATAAATCTTGTATACTTGATACTGAACGGACTAAATAGACAAAATGTTAGAAGCCAAAACTAAAATAAAAATTGGCCAAGAGCGTGTCGAGACACACATATGATAGGGTTCCGTAATCAAATAAATAAATGTCTGGGACATCAAAGCCATATAATTGTAGTCATAGTTCAGAAAGTTATGGTCATAGAAAAATTCGAACGAACGAAGCTTTGTGGACTTAGCCAAATTTCAGAGATGTACCATCCCGACATAGCATATACTTTTTATGGCTTAAACATAGAAAAAACTGATTTAGAAACATTATTTGTCAACACCATTTTACAAAAAGGTCAATTACCTATGAGCTAGAACGTACGCTTTGAATTTATTACAGTTTTATCGCTGTTACTCAAAAATTCATCATCAGATAATGTTCGAAATAATTTTGAATGAAGGTTTTAAATATGAACTATCTGTATTGTAAGATTCAAGTTTTTATGTGTTATAGTTTAGAAATGCAGGGGGGACCAACTTTTTGCCACTTTGGCGGGCCATATTTCACAAAGTATAGTCTTTATAAAAAAGTGATTTATGAAACTTTTCCCTTCATTTTAAAAGACCTTTTCAACGATATACACGAGTAGTTGGAGTGAAAAAAAAACATCCTCATTTCACATATACCAGAGCCACCCCTAAATTGCAATATTATATATTTTTTATACTTGTAAAATTAAGATCTATATTATAACTGTCATTATGCAAAATTTCATTCACTTATCCTAATAATTATAGAAGTTAAAAGGTTTACAAAAATTCGGAAGGATGGACAGACAGACGGACTGACGGACAGACAGACAGACGGACGGACAGAACGAATTTATAAGGGTTCCTTGTCGGGCTACGGAACCCTAAAAAGGTACCTTTACAACTTTGTGTTGTTTCTGCCATTTTGTTATTTTTTTGTATAGCACTTCTCCATAGAATAGAAAGTTTTTTTTTAATGCCGCCTTATTGTATTATTTTCCTAAACTTTCAAGTATTAATCTACACTAATATTAAAAAGAGGAAAGATTTGTATTTATGTACGTTTGTAACGAATTTACTCAAAACCTATTAGACCGATTTAAAAAAAATCTTTCACCATTGGAATGCAACATTATCTCTGAGTAATATAGGCTATATTACTCTACGTTCATCCCTTTTTTTAAATATATCTCCACCAGTGCGTAGTTGGGACGAAACGGATAGTGTGTAATCATTGTAGATTATTATTTAATAAAGTGTTCGTGAACTTGTTCGAGCTTGGCCACAGAAAGCTCGTAATATTATAACTTTCTATGGCCAAGGATATTACGAGGTGAATCGATTATTTTTGTGTTGTTTCAAAAACTCTACAAAAGCCTATCTTCCCACATGCATTCAAGTTCAAATCATGGCCTAGTAAAGTGGTTGACCACTTTACTAGGGCATGACTTGGACTTGGCCATGACTTAATTTTCTGTACTCTGACTGTGATTATAAATAGATCGGCAATGTTTAAAAAAACTTGAAAAAACTACCTACTTAACGTTGGCTAAGTCGCAGATTTCGTTTGCTCACGAAAACTCTCAGAAAACGTAAGCAACGATTAATTTCTTGCTCCCAAAATTACAACTGCTATATCTCAATATACTTCTTTATAGAAATCGTTACAGCCGTTTTCGCGAACGCGATCACGAACAAATTTACATACGTATAACACTTTCTGTGTATGGTGTATTAAACCAATATCCATGTTTTTGTTAATCGATGAAATACTTGTCTTATTTAGGGAAAACCGTGAGACTCTACTATTCGTGTTTTACTTCCTTTAAATAATCAAATTGTTTATTTCTAATCGGTTACAAAAACCTGAGTACGCGAAAATATTTGTCCAACCAATGCTGAAAGTGCGGTGTCATTTTTTTGTGAGTGCGGCGAACTGTGATTGTCAATCGTCGTACTATGTGTCAATCGCGGTTAAAAACTCGCTGAAATTAAACCATTCTCTGTACCGCAACGTGTGCCGTCACAGCGCAGCCTGTGTGAGAATAGAATGGAGGCACATGGACAACTCGTTATTGATGACGTAGATTTTGACTTTTTAATTACAAATTACTCCTCATAATGGCATGTGTCCGATTCTTAGCAAAGGTCTAGTACACTTGCTATACATTTTAAAAGAGCTTATGAAAAACTAGCTGCGCCTCCTAGGATTACTCCTTATAATATTAGCTATCTGCCAATGATAGTACTGTCAAAATTGGTCAAGCCATTTCAGAGTCCATAGAGAACATTCATAGACTCATCGCCTTTTATATAGTGGGAACCTCTTTTCATATAAAAGAGGTTCCCTCTGACTTTTATTTAGCGATTGTTTCAACGTCAAAAGATGACGTTGACATAGCTCTTGTAAAAGAGAATGCAATGTGTCAGTTGATTGTAATGGACTTACAAATTGTTTGAGAGGTATGAAGGTGTTAGGAACCAAAGAAACCGGCTCAAAACTTTTACACGAAAAATATAATCCAGCAATACGAATTCCCAAACTTTATTTCCATACAGGCTGAAGCCCAAAGAGTTCGCGTTTTGCTACTAAAGCATTCTGTAAAATATAAAATCATTGAAATTATTTATAATGCTACGTAATTAACTGATTCTATTTTTTATCACCGTTTTGAAGTTGTCCTTCTACCTATTCTCAGTCTGTGACGTGAAACCGTTTAATAGCTGCGACCAATTATCACTGTATCAAGTACCTGGTATGGTATCGGTGTTAGTCGATAGATACTCCTATACTCTGTTTCATCAGAATCCTTTACAATATTTGCTTTCGATCCGCGGCAATCGCGGCTATGATGCAGCTGTGAGCCGTAAAGCGGTTTTTATCAAAATAGTATTTTTGTTAGTTGGGCATGTAGAACACCGCGATGTATTTTGTTTGATGTTTTGTAACAGTTTTTATGTAATAAATTCAAGAAAATAAAATTTATTAATAACAATACAATTTAATAACATGACAGAATATAATTTGATTGAAGTGATGTCAATGATCGTTTTTATTTAACTGTGGTACTGTTCCGAGGAATTAAAAAACTGTCATCTTTCATGTATTGAAGTCATGTGAGTGACAATGTCGGTTGATTTAGAATCAACCTGTTGTACGAGTATGTAATATCTATATCAAAAGAAGCACGAATAACCGATAATTCTCTCATCTACACAGAAGTTCAAAAGAAGAAGACGTGGTAGGAGATGGAATTTTGAAGATGATATGCGGGGTATGAGCAACTTTTAAGACATGAATCCGATAATTATCAGTTAAATTTAAAAAATGCGCATTCGATTTTTTTTATCATTAGAATAAATGTTGTATTTTTTTCCACTCCGTCCCAATAAATGGTCCTCAAAGGCTAAAATGGCCATATATTCGTGCTGAAGGGACAAGATTGGCGCAGATAGCTTAGGTTGTCGAGCAATATGTGCCATTAACAGTAAACTTGTCTACCATCCTGGAGCTTAGGTTCCTAGCTCCTTGCAGTTTCTACCCCCAGACGGCTAAGTCTCATGTAGTCCCATGAATCGATTTATACTGTGCCTTATTATTATTATTCTTAAATGGAAACGAATTTTTTAAACATCATCATCAACCGGAAGACGTCCACTGCTGAATATAGGCCTCCCCCTTTAACCTCCACATTGAACGACATCCTGCCATCTACATCCACTGGATGCCCGTGACTCTCACAATGGTGTCCGTCTATCTAGGGGAGGCCTACCTACGCTGCGTCTTCCGGTTCGTGGTCTTCACTCAAGATCCCATCGGTCATCAGATCTTCGAGCGACGTGGCCTGCCCATTGCCATTTCAACTTGGAAATTTTAATAGCAATATCGGTGACTCTGGTTCTTGGCGAATATCTACGTTCCGGATTTTATCGTACCGGGTTTTTTAAACACTGAATTGCAATTCTATTGTGAGCTTTCTATTCATATCGTCATTGTATTTAGAAAGCTGGTGCACACCTTCTCGAGCTGTTCATTGCAAATGAACAGAGAATACCTCCTTACCAAGAACGGGAAATCACACGCTAATGATACCTACTCAATTCTGTCACACATGTAATCATACAAAACACCGCAATGCTCTGTGAACGGTTCACCAGGACATATCATTACATGCCATTGGTAATAACTATCAGGATGGATCTGTAGGATGGATAATGAAATAAATGGCAGGTACATTTGCTGTCATCGTGATGTATGGGTGCTCATTAGGTATTGCAAACTATGACAGCAAAAAATCCGGCCAAGTGCCCGTTCAACTCGTGCTCCGAAGGTTCCGTATCACTACTCAATTATATATTTTTTAAGAAGGGACTCCTGTTGAGTACCTATTCCAAAATGAAATTAGGTTACATTAAACAATTTAGCTTATACATGAGTAATTTAAATCTGAATTAAACTTCTAAGGAGGTATTCAATGATATAGAAGTTATTCAATAATATTTTATATTGTTTCTTTTTATTAAGCTTCTGTATGAAGACCCCCTTAAATATTTGCTTTTTAGCGTTCCGAAATACTACAAATAACTCTTATAAATTCGTTCTTTCTGTCCGTCTGTTCGTGCATTTGTCCATCTGTCTGTCAGTCCTAATTTTTTAGAATCTTCTAACTTCTATACCTAGTAATAGTAATAGTAATATAGTATCGTATAGGGTATAGATGAAGAAATCTTTTAAAAGTAATGTAAAGTTGATTCATAACTATTTTATTTGGGCTGATAAGGTATCATATAAAAAAAATACCTTAATTTTCTAATTATTTTTAACTTTTTGTGGGCATAATTTTTTGAGTTATAGCGATAAAACTGTAATACACAATTTCTGAAAAATAAATAAAAACTCAGTTGGCTACGGAACCCTAACATATGCGTGTCATGGCACGGTATTAGCTAGTTATTTTCTTATTGTTTGTTAGAATATTTACCATTTTAACACATTTAATTTGTGAAAATTTATACCGGCTCCAAAATGTTCAACCCTTTAAAGGCAGAACTGGCAGAAAAAGCCTGACAATCATAAATAACCCAGCCAAGTGCGAGTCGGGCTCATGCACTGAGGGTTTTGTACCAGCAGCAAAAAATACAAAAAGTAGTTCAAAAAGACAACATCATGCCCTGGTCCCGTTCCATCACACCCGTCCAAGTACCGAGACCGCGCCCTACGTTGCTTAACTTGGCAATGGACAGAAATTTGTCACCGACTTGCACTTCGTAATTATTTAGGTATAATTTGTTGTTTAACTATAGAGTGTGTATTATAATCATCCAAGTTTGACGCTTGTACGTATCACCGTTTTTACATTAGCGCAATTTACAAAAAGTTTTTTGTCTCGATCTATTTTGTTTTGACTTTTTTATTATTTCTTAGTTACTCCACCGTAACATTACATATACTGTGAAATTTTTAAGTGGCTATCTATTACGGTTCTAAATATACTTAATTACCTACAGCCGTTAAAAGGTAGGACAGACGGACAGACAGCATAGCCTTAGGGTCCCGTTGACACACTTTGGATACGAAACCCTACAAAAATGAATTAATATTTGTAACCAGATGAAATGGTAAAACAAAAGTACAACAGGTTGGAACAATGCGCAGAGTTTATTCCCTAGCGACATTGTGCATTCACATAGCACATCAAATATCATCTGTATGGATTCAAAAAAGATTTATAAACACTAGCATTGTTATGTTTACTTACTTGTTGTTTTGTGTCATGTTTTAATAATGAGATATCTTCGAATTGCATCATATGATTTACACAGTAAAAAAATAAGTGAAACAAGGTTTTAAACTTTCACAGTTAATACCTTGGATATATTATGATGACTCTTATTTAGCAGAACAAATCCAATAATTAAAAAATTCAAGAACAGATTTCAAAATTATTATATTATCAATTTCGTTACCTTGGATAACATATTTTAACAGTTATTTTGATTTAAAACAAAACTACTAAACCGATTTTAATTAAATTTTCTATGGGGCCAATTTGTATTTTGAAAGTATTATCATCTACATGTCTATCTATCTATATATACATGTAATGGTAGACTTTATTAAATAAACAAAATACTAGCTAAAACTAACACTAAATAAACAGTTAGACTTTCCATAGACCGTTGAAGATCTAAAGACAATCCAAATGCTCAAACCCACTATCAGTTGGCAGCGTACCCAGCATGCTGGCGGCATTACCACGCTGAATGGCAATGCTTATACGTTGAGCCAGATGTAATTAAAATAAATATCTGGGACATTATTGCACACATGGTCATCTGACCCCAAACTAAGCAAAGCTTGTAATATGGCTGCCAGAGACTGATATACATACATATATATTTTTAAATACATACTTAAATAGATATTAACACCCAGACATAGAACAAACACAAATGTTCATCACACAAATGTTTGTCCTAGATGGGAATCGAACCCACGCCCCCAAGCACAGAAAGTAGGATCACTACCAACTGAGCCACCGAGGCAGTCTAATTAAAACGTAGAGATAAATAAATCTGTAATTGCGAGATATAAAAAAACACGCACAAGGCGTCTTACAATAAGGAACACGTTAAAACAGTTTTTAGATTTTTTGTCTGTTTGTTTGTTTGTCCGTGCACATCTTCTAAACCACTGGATGTATTTAAATGCGGTTTTCACGAATATGCTTAGCTCTGACCATATTGAAGTATTGGCTGTATATATAAGTATGTTATTTTTCGCAAGGGCCGGATTAAGGAAGGAAAGAAGGGTTAAAATATTATATGAAAATCTACGCCTGTGAAGTCCCGGTCATCAGCACTAGTTTCATATAAAAATAATTTTCCGTATCGGTTTATAAATGACGGAGTTAGTTTGGTTGTATGAGTACATACACCGAAATTAAGAACCCTCCTCCTTTTTGGAAGTCGTTAAAAAGGAGCGATTATAACTTTAGATAATTCGTTTTTTTGTTTTTTTAAAACAACAATATTCACGTATAAAAATGTTAATAGAAAGAAAATGTATCATTAAAAATGATACAAAAAATATCAATGCACGCGAAAAGAGAGAGGGTAAGGATACAGCCCTGGGTTTTCCCGAGAAGAAATGTTGGCAAATAAAAATTACCATTAAGCATGATTTATTCATGCTAGTCTAAATACATGTTACATATCTGCTGTTTGTCTGTGTATACGTCCTAATACTTAGTAATTGAAATGAACGAACACTCGATATTCTAATATGCTACGAGTAGATATAAAGCCATATTTGAATATGGCTTTCAAAGCCTTTTGTTCTTCTTTAAGTCTCTATGTTCACCATAATAAAGTGTATTATAAGTTGTACTCCTAGATAGATAATTATGTTGTGATTATTTAAGGTATATGAACAAAGATTCATTTACACATCTAAATTATACGCAATAATAAAGAACTAAAAATTGAAAACTATTTAAAATTCTATAGTAAGATATATATTTGTTTATAGGTATTTGTTTTAGCGTGAATGTTTTCTTCTGTAGTGTGGCTTAGGATCAAAAAAACAAAGCGTTTTTTTTTTTCAGGAAAATCTTTTTCTATGGAATTGTTTTAAGAACCTAATACAAATAAAATTATTGAAATTTGATTAGATTGACGTCTGCCAGATCAACCAGTTATCATTAAAAACCCGACCTTCGACCGAAGTGTTAGAACAAAATTACATTAAATAACAGAATTCTTCGTATTATTAGAGCTGATTCATAAACTATTTTATCGGGACCAGCTCTACAAAATAAAATAAAAAACACGTAAATGAGTTCACAAAATGTCGGAGTAATCCCCAGCCTAACCTAACCTATGTACATGCTTATAGCTTTCGGATTAATACGAGTACCATGTTATAGAAATAATACAAACAGGCTTGAATATAAAACCCTTATAAATGGAAATGTGTGCGGATATAGTATGTAGAAAAATATAAAAATGGTGTCATTTTTGCTTATCGTTTAACATGTCACAAAGTTTAATTATACTCAGAATTTTAACTAGTATTGTTGTAGAAACAGTGTGGGCAAATATAAAGAACTATATATAACTACACTGTAGCAAATAATATTTTAATATCGCAAATATACTGTGGCGCCTCGAAAATACTATGATACCTGAAATACATAGTGAGGCCGCAAATATATTGTGATGCCTGACGACAACCAAGTCAACCAACGAGTGAAAACGAGAGGGAAATTATATTCTCACTCTTTCTATCCCGTTGGTCAGACGGCGGTTCGTCAGCCAAGTTCGACACGCCTGTTAAGCTGCTGTTAAGACTAGTACTGATATACTTTTACGTCTTAAATATAATGTGTTGCCGCAAATTAACTTTGACGCCTTAAATATAGTATCATGCTTGACACGACGTCGTATTGTGACGTTGAGGCAGATGTACCTACTATGACATCGCAAATATATTGTAGTAAATTGATAGATGGTAAGCTACTAGTCAATGATAACATAACAACAGAGCCATCAATTGTTTTTAAACTTCAGTCACACCTGTCGCTAACCCGTTGCAGTCGCAATTCAGGTGATGCTAATCACGTCCTAATGATTTCACGTAGGTACTATTGCACTCAACTAATTTTCCAATGCGTTATTGGTAAAATGGCCGCCCCAGTACACAGCCGCATAATTATAAATTGCATTCAACATGGTGTTATTATAGTTTATTAGGCGAGCTTAGGCGACAAATTCGATCATCAAGCGAAGAGCACAAATTACAACGCTCCATCCCCTCCACCCCGCCCGCTCCCCTCTCGTGGTTAATTGCCAAAACAATTAAACCATTTATCAACAATACGAATTTTAAGTGTCCGATTTCAGAGGACGTAAGCGCCGTGCCCTTAAAATTTTATAGACTAATTGTATTGCGCTGATTGAAAAATTGAAGTCAGGACATTACGTGTTCTTTTAAATTATATAATGTATGATACACTCATGACACGTCGACTAACATCAAATGGCAACTAGTCAATTTCAATTAGACGCTGACACCTGTTACTTTGATATCTGTCATTTTGAAACTTACTTCCACAATAGATGTTTTAGAAAAAATATTTTTTGGTCCAAAATTGAGCAAGTCCAAGTCATATATACTCGTTAGACATTTTGCTCCGGGCCATATTATACAAAATGCACCGTTCATTTTTAGGTATTTGAATTTGCGGATTTGCGGCATAAAACGAAAAATAAAGCCGTAATTGTCAAGAAAAATATAATCAAGTACGCCATTACATTTAAATTGTTTATGTTAAGTCAGTAATATAACTAAATCCAGTCACAAACTTTCCCTCCGAGAGTCTTACGAAAAACTTCTTTTGTAAATTGAGGGTAATTAGTTAATATGCTGTTATTTAAAACAAAACTCTAAATATTTCAATTTGATAGAAAAAGAACGCAACAAAACCATTTTATGTTGCTTCTTCGTCAAAATATGTGAGAGGGCCTTAACCGTTTCGATCATAATCCAAAACTGGATATTCAATACATATACAATTCGAGATACTTAAATGTAACTGCTACCACAACCTAACTCCCGAATCATAAAAACTGTTAACATTGCAATTTAGGTAAATGGCATCAGGCAGCGTTGCATGTCAGGCCACTGTTAGCGCCACTACTGGTCGAAACTGCCAGTGGCTGCCCAAATTGCTGCCCATAAAACAATTACATAGATAGACAAAATTGTCATCACACCATTAGGTAATTTTACCAGGTTTTTTGCTCGAATTGGACGTCACCTACACTAGATCAACTATTTTTATTTATCAATTCCGTGTAAGTTACTTATTATTATATTCTTATTGTTAATCGTTATGTTAATATTGTTCAGGGCTTCTATATTATTTATTATAAGAAGAAAAAATCTCGTTTATGATCTAATATTTTTATTTCGAAAAAGTTTGAACCGAGCTCACAATACTTTTTATTTTTTATGTTAACAACTCCTTCACTAGTGCCATCGGAAACCAACATATTTTAGATAATATACATTTTAAATGCAATCGAAGTAGGGCAACACTGTATGAATAATTTATTTTCTAATACATAGATATTAGAAAAAATGCATACATGCTTAGTTGCTAATTACCACAAAACGGTTGCAATGTTGTGTAAGGTTACTTAGAAGCAATATTTTTTCAGGATACTTCCTTCAGTAATATTCTTTTACATTTACAAGGCTACACAGAGCTGTGGTACTTCACCAAAAGGAGGGTGGTCTTTAGCACTATGAACAACTTTTACTCCGGGACCATTAAGGAAATGGCAAAAAAAAAAACAGTTGTTAAATAAGTCAAATACATATAGGAATAAATCATTCAGATTAAAAGAAATGTATGTGGAACTGCTGATATATTTTTCGCAATTTCAGTGTTAACTTTATAGTAAGAGTTATCTATAATAACGAGTAAAATTACTTCTTTTCAGTTTAATGCCTCCGTTTTTTATAACTCTGTAGAAAATTTGTAAAACAGTTTCGTGAATTGAACAATCACATTCCTATAAAATAATATACCTACAAAGGTATCTCTGTTTGTCTATCCGTTTATTGTCTTTTCACGACTCAACAGCTGAACTGATATTGATGAATTTTTTCTGGGAAGTAGTATTTATCGTAAGGATATACAGCAAGTAAACGCACAGGAAGCAGCTGGTTTGCACATAAATTAAGTATGGGAAGCCGAGGCAGGTCGTTAGTAGAAAGAGGAGAATTTGTTCCCACTAGAAGTCATTGTACTATATTTTTTTGTATAACAATTGATAGCAGGTTAATACCACGATTATAACAATCATTAGTCATTACAAAAGACTTATATGGGCAACATTGTATGTAATAACGGCAATTAGAAGCCGCAACGTTGTGCCTTTGCAATTTATTGCTATAGGTGGTATTTTCTACCGAATTGTAGGTTTTTGGGTTCTATGGATCCATGATCTAATTAAAAACCGTGTGTAGTATGTTTTTTAAAATGCGGTCCAAGCAATTATTTCCTTTAACAGCTGTAATAACATTGTAAAATCTAAATAAAAACATTTTTCTTTTAATATTTCACTGAAGTATACACGTTCAGAAACCTAGCGAATGTGATCAGCTTTCGTGGTTTTCATCCTGTTTTTACAATATTTTTGCAGCTACCAGATAAAATCAATGCTTGGACTGAATTTATTTTGTATGTCCGGGAAGTTCTTCAAAAGGCGAATTAATATGAGTCTTAAAGGGTCGGCAACGTATTTGTGATGCATCTGGTGTTACTAGTATCCATAGGTGACGGTGACTGCTTGCCATCAGGCAGCCCGTTTGCTTGTTAGCCATTTATGGCTTGTTGTCTTCATTTTTACCCAACCGAAATATTTGCCACATGGTCTAGCAGATCGGCGCTATTACACACATGTTGTTTGTGTGTTGGTATACTTGGTACATATCTTTGTTTTATTCGACGATAACTTGGTTACCGTTATTTCGATCTTAATGAAATTTTGTAAGGAAGCAGCTCATATTGATGTTATTTTAGATTTGAATATGAGCATAGTTGATCTAGGCATTAAACTCTAGTGGTTGCAATAACATAAGGGTTGCAAGGTATTACGAGGCGAGCAACTCGTTTAATATATTCACGCATATTTCCCGTGGTTAGTAAATTTAAATCGTGTCGTACCCCGATCCCACGGGGCTAAATAATACCCCGACCCCTGGCTTGCCTTAACCAGCCGTCTGGGGGTAGCAACCGCAAGAGCTAAGAAACTATGCTCCAGGGTGGAAATGTTAAAGGCCATAACGCCGCGAGTAGCTCTTAGTGAATGTGCAGCACACTTCTCAACACCCTAAGCCACCCATGCCAAAGTTACCCCTCTGGTGCCAATATGCGGCAGGTTTTATTTCAGTGGGTGGTAAGTCATCACCTGTCTAAAAATATTTTGAGATGAGACCGGATAAAGCAGGTGCCGTTTCTCATCCTATAGATTTGTTCTCTTATCCAGAAGTTGTTAATCTCAATAGCCCTTTTTTTTAATCCTATACTGTACAATAGTTTTATATTCTATTTTATACACATTCCTTGTAATTGTATTTTTTATTCAAGAAGGCCTCTTGGTGTTGGTTTCGGCTCCACCAATGCCTAACAAATGTCTGGGCCAGACACTCAATAAGTGGAAATGAATAATGTTGTAACGATGGCGTATTAGAGGAACGGGGAATTCTGGTGGTGCTTGAGATTATCTCGGCTACTCTCGCTTCCATGACATTTTGTAATGAAAGAGACAGTGACGAAGATGACGAGCGCACCAGAATCTACTCGATATATAAAAGAAATATTTTCAAGCAGTACCTATTTGGTAGATCCTCATTTTGTTTTTGTTTTCGGCACAGAACCCTAAAAATATTGTTTTTTTTTTAAGTTTTTCGTATTCTTTTCAGCAAACCCTTTCATTTGATACCCATATCTTGATGGTTGATAAGAACATTATGTCCACCATCTTGGGGCGTCAGCCATATTGAATTTATCATCTAGGACCAAAGTGCTTGCGAAGACAAATCCACCGAAGCCATACTCGACGGGGTTAACTCGTTTCGTTTAGGAAGTTCCTATGGTCACCTTCTGTCTCCATCATCAGAGTAGTTTGATGGTACCATAACATTGCATTGTCACCGAACTTTCATAAGTATGCCAAATTTCAGCTCAATCAGTTGAGGATAAATGGTCCTAAATTCTGTTGCAAGTTTTGTCTCACACATAGTTACACACACACACACACACACAGGGCAAGTTAAATAAAAGCTTGTTACAAAACGTGATCTAGCGCTCTCACTTTTTTATATTAATAACTTTTTTATTTTATAAACAAACAATAATACAAAAGAGACGCATATTAGACTCCAAAGTAAAAAAAACAAATCGTAACACGCTATTATTAAAAGCTGGCAATGAGTCGCGGCTTCACTTGCTATCCAGGAACTGTAATTTTTTCGGTTTAAAAAGTACCCTAGTAGCTGTTTGGTCCTTTTTTGATCCATGGTGATTGATCCATGGTAAGGTACTGCCCTCAGATCAGACAAAAACGGAAAATATGCATTGGTACAACTATCGTTTGTGTTCAAATGTCACCTTGTTTCACCCACTTTTTTCATAAGTCGGTTCAGCCGCTCCACTAAATGCAA
The DNA here is from genome assembly GCA_949125355.1 of Agriopis leucophaearia. NCBI lineage: Eukaryota > Metazoa > Arthropoda > Insecta > Lepidoptera > Geometridae > Agriopis > Agriopis leucophaearia. The sequence continues at coordinate 9,498,535 of OX421261.1, forward strand.
CTTTAATACAATATATTAAGTGTCATGGTCATCTATAGTAACAAGCGTGGCTTAAAGTGAGAAGATCTTAAGTGGGTTTTTATTAACTAATTAAAATAGCTACTAACATTTAGTACTACTACTTAAATTAACTAAATCGAAATGCCCCTAACAGATCCAGACAGTGCCATCTAGAATTTAAAAACAAAAAAAAAAAAAAAAAAAATTGTTCTTAATAATTATTAATTTAGAACTAAAACATTTTAAAACCTTACGCTGCAATGCACTGTGCTCGTCACCTTGGTTAACATTGTAGGTACTTCGTAGGTACCATTAGTACTAGAACAATGTTATGAGAGAAAATCTAAAAACCGCGACTATACCATGTATGAATCTGCACTCAATTGCATTTCCCACTTAACCCAAGCAAGGGCCAAGATCGGCTTGCGTCGTCTGTCAATTTGTGACGATACAATGCCTAAGCGTGTAATTGATTGAATTTGCAGGCACGGTCGACTAGTTCTGCGCCACGAGCCAACACCACACTGACGTCACAGCTGCACTGTCACTAAACTTGTTACACAAACACCACACTACCTATGCAAGGAATTTGATAAAAGTTCCCAAAGCCCATCCCCGAGCTATTACTTCGCACACGCAGTTTTTGAATATCGAACGACTGAGCGGGAATTTCAATAATGAAAATTGTTTACATTGTGTACACTAATAAATTATCAAATAGATATAAATAAAATGAATATCAATTCTTTGTCAAATAACATAAATTTTATTTTTATGGTTCATATGGACAGCTTGCCTTATTATTATTACTAAGGCTACGCTATCTGTCTATCCTACCATTAAACGGCTATCTTTTGCACCGTAATAGCCAATTGAAATTTTCACAAAACACAACACAATGAAATAAAATAAATTTGCTCCCCTTTAACGTATTTTGGTCTCCTCTAGAGCAGGTCAAAACGGTAATACGTAGTACAAGCGTCTAACTTGGTATAATTACAGCACACAAGCTAAAGTATTAATTGCTTTAGATTCAGGGATGGTTACTGGATTCGTGACGTCATTACAAATACAAGATGGCGACCTAGATGAAAAACTTTTAGTGAATAGTTTTTTTGTTATGTTGTACGTTTTAAAAGCTGTTTGTTTTCCGTAAATAAATTAAATCAAATTACCCAGTACAAAAAAAAAACGTAATAAAAACAGCAACATCCACTTATCGTGGATCTGTGAAAATTGCATACTGTGCGTTTTAAATGTTTTAATCGATCTTTTCTGCCTCACCTGCAATATGTGGAATGAGCTCCCTACTGTGGCATTTCCGAGTAACTATAACATGGGGTTCTTCAAAAGGGCTGGCAATAGTCTTCCAAGGTCGGCAACGTACTTATCTGTGATAACCTGGTGTTATGAGGACGGTGATCGCTTACCATCAGGCGGCCCGTTAGCTTAATTGCCACCTATGACACCTATGGCATAAAAAACAAATTACTTTACGCTAAAACGGTACATACTCACTTGAAACTGGCAGCGACACTAATGAACAACTAATAGCCCACATGACTAAAAGGCGGAAGGGTCTTCTGCAGAATGAATTCGACTAAAGGCATCCAGAGTCATTTAGACTGCATGCGTGCGCACCCGCAACGACCTTACCACATCTCCCTTGTTTGTATGATCCGAGGTTCAGGTTAAAGCCCCTTGCCATATTATATTTCTTCGTAAACACCTGATAGAGAGAAACTGTTTTTGCTCACTTACATAACGAATGTTAACTCGTTATGTATCGGTTCATTAGTGAGGAAATAACAATGGCTGAGTCTAGAGATTGTTACTTTTTACCTTTATATTTTATTGCTTAATGTAAAGTTGATTACGCACGATTAATTTAAGAATTAATTAATTCAATTCAATTTATTAATTTACAAACCAAATTTATTTATTTAGCACGCATTAAATTACACACTCATTGTAACTTACTGTAGCTTTGCTATTAATAAACATATAATTTTCAATAGTTGATTGAATCAGGCGTTACTTTGCGGAAGTGCATCTTCAAAACTGAATTAAATTAATACAATTGTTTATTTCATTTGCATTTCAAATTAAATATAAAATTATATTTTATGTTTCAGAATTAATTAATTTTTGTCCGTTAATTTTCTCTTTTATGTAATTAATATTTTATTTCCGGTTAGGCTAAATTAAACTTAATTAAATTAACTTCATTAACAAATTTCTAGCGAGTAAAATTAATCCCAAAATTCCTTATTGTACTTGAAGCGACGTAGAAGCGGAATTACACTAGAGATTCATCAGAAAAACAGTTTTTATATAATTTTCATTTAATTTCATTTGTACTGAAACTTTGATCTATTTCAAGTGGTTGTAGACATTGTTATATTAAGGACCTGACTATTGGACTATTTCTAGACATACACAACGTCAATATCACATAATTCTTTGTAGCAAAAAACACAATATACGAGTACAAAGGTAACAAGTGGCTTCCATTAAAAACCGACTTCAAAAATATATGAAAAACGTAATAAATGTCTATAAAATTTGAGGGTTTCCCTCGATTTCCCTGAGATCCCATCATCAAATCCTGACTTGGTGACAATGGGGCAAATTGGAAGTATACACTACCGAACAAAAAAAATCAATCAACAGTTGACGGTGAAATCAGTGATTATATTATACATGAAAAAAAAACATTGGAACATAGAACCGTCCTCCTTTTTGAAGCCGGTAAAAAATGTTAATAGATTTTTTTAAACCCCAAAATTAAAAGAGTTGATACTTTTCCAACGGATCCCAAGATTTTTTTGAATCATAGCTAAGACAAGAAACAACAATCTAACATCTTATTATTTATTCAATTTAACAAAAAAAACTGTTCAGCCGTTAGGGAGCGATGATGCCACAGACAGCCGCACAGACACACAGACAAGTTAAACTTATAAAATTTTTTTTGCTCCATTATCTTACTATCGGCTATCAATGAAAGAAACAATATCACAAATTGTTTAGACTGTCCGAAAATCGGATCGAAAATATATTGAACTAGCTGTGCCCCGCGGTTGCAACCGCGTGTATTACTCTTTATAATCATCAGCTATCTGCCAGTGAAACTCCCGTCCAAATCGGTCTAGCCGTTATTGAGTCCATAGGGAACATACATACATATACACATTGATTTTTATATATGTAATATATATAGATAGAAGAGTGATCAATATAATAATAGAGAGTAGGTCATGATTAATTAATTTCGATATAATCACACTAATTTAAGTGAAAGTTTGGATGGGTGGATGTTTGTTACTCAATCACGCAGAAACGGCTGGATGGATTAGGATGAAATTTGGAATATACATTGCTTATGTCCTGGATTAACACATAGGCTACTTTTTATCACCAGGCGGGTGAAACCGCGAGGTGCAGCTAGTACTTACATTATATTGATACTGATGTAAAGGTGTTCGATGTGACAAACATACAGGGTTACACGGGACGTTAGTACTTAGCCGAAAGGAGGTCAATGTAAACCACTTTTACTACGATATGAAATCGCGAAAGAATATTATCTCTTTCATACGTTTCGATGTAAATGATTAATCTATGGAAATCTTCGAGCAAATATACAAACGATAGATTGTTCCCGTAAACTCTGGAATTTTGCTTCGCTCGGTCAATATTTTTTTATTACCTTATAAAAAAGCTGATCATCAATAGAGTCTATCAACGTAAACAAAATTTAAATTAGTTCCAAAATAAATAAATTATAAGTATTTTAATTTCATGCTAGACAGAGAGCGCACTATACTGAGTTATGACGTCAAGCCTCAGGCGCGGCATACAAATGCTATGCCGCACCTGACTAACACACGCTTTGCGAGAAAGGGATGGCATCCCCTCTCTATCCCCACCTAAAACTTTAAACGCTCACATCTCAGAGATTAATCAGCCAATTCTATTTATTTTTTCAGTATGTGTAATGTATGTCGTTATATTCATCGCTAAGCCTGTTATATGTAAAAAAATAACCTAAGGCCACATGCCTATTATAACGGTTTCAACACAATGCAAACTTTAATTATGTTTGATTCACATTATGGATCACAAAAGCTTTACAATAACAACTTCCGTTCCAGTTGCAATTGAAAAAGACACGATGTTTTGTACTCCCAATTAACGATAATAATTTGTTACTAAACGTGTTTGCTCTGTTTTGTTTTACCCGTTTGTGTACAAAAGTATCGGATGCACTGTTCTAATATCTATGTGTTTGTTTCAGGTAAGTGATACGCAATTCTACAAGACGATGTTTATTATTTCACTCATATCAGCTACCGTAGCTGATATGTAACGTAAGTATTGAGAACGACTCTGAATTTATACCAATTATTCAAAAAAATATGGCTGGTTCCTCATTGCATCTAAGTTAAAAAGATTTCCATAGACGGCAAAGTGTTTTGAATTAGGAATAGAATAATAGTGTTCCGGAACCATAGAGATCGAATCAAAAAAAAAAAAATATGACAAAGTTGCTGGCTGGCTCAGAATACAGAAAATTCTGTATTCTGAGCTGGCCGGATACCTCACGAGTGAATCGGCTTCTTCTAAGTAAGCGTGCTCCATCGTAGACCGCATCATCGCTTAACATCAGGCGAGTTGGTGGTCAAAGGCAAGCCTATTTATGCTATTTTTATCAAGTTATTTATGGTCACGAATGTTCACATAGCAAAAAAATTAAAAGCCAACATTATCCCCTCGGATCGGGCATCCCCACTTTTGATCGAAGGTCCCCACAAAAATCAAACCATTTTCTGATCGGATGCACTGGACCCTGACGCATCCCCAATTAGTATATACGTGTGAAGTAAGAGCGCGGATACTGGACAGAGAAAAACTCACTCCTTTAGCGAAACGATCGATGGTGGACATAAAAGGAACAATTCGAAGTGCATCGCCTTTTTTCGAAATGCGATGGGATGAGTTGACGCCTACCCCCACGAGTGCTTACACGCTACAAAGTGCCTTTTGGCCGCCTAGCGCTTGGCGCCTGCTGCACCGAGGTGGCGAAACATCACCGTAGCTTTATTTTTACCCGACTGCCTAATAAGGAAGGTAATGGATAGCGTACGAATGTTTGATTGTAATTTGTAATGTCTTTATATTACATTTTATAGCCTACAAATGGCTTAATGATTTTGAATGATTTTGATGTGTGAGGTGTTATTAGATTTCTCTTAATATTCCCAGAGTATATAAGACTACATTGTGCAGCTGGGTTCTTTGTTTTTACTTATTTGTAAAGGTGTAGAGTGTATAAGTGTAGTTTAATTTATGAATTTGAAATGTAAGTTTGTGATATTGTGTCAGTGCGGGTAGTGAATGCTAAGAATCGATACCAACATCTAATTATTTCGATACTCATTACCGGAACTATTATATCTATAAAACAATCGTCGCGAATGTCTTTATGACGTAACAGACGAGTAATATAGGCAACAATTGTATGGCGAGTAAGAATCTGTTTATATTTTTATCGCGAAAAAGTCCGCGTTTGACCACGAACTCGTCTGTCGGTATGCAAAGATGTGGTCAAAGATTAAGCACGCAGACTTAGAAAATACCTATTCACACTTGCCTTAAAAGACCCAGATTACATCTCTCAGGAAACAAGGAAGCTAGCAGGTTTTTCCAATCCTTGGCCGTACGGATTAGAAACGTAGAATTGAAACTTTTGGTACGTATCCAAGGAAAGTCCACAATGTATGGGTGGTAATGTGTGTTTGCTGCTTCACTGAAGTAACGTCGCCCCATAAATATCAAAAGATGCATTTACGCGGTAGTTTAATAATTTTAATTTTGATTGTGCATTTATAATACAAATACTGAAAATTATTAAGGATTGAATCACAATATTGCTGTATTATAGAAAATTTGAGATGGTTTCGTAAAAAACTTCAAATACCCTTCATGCAGTTCGATCTCCGTCGTCTTGCACACGTCAATACAAAAATGCCCAATTGCGCCATTAAACAGTAAAACTCTAACAATAATTGGCCTTGCGAATGAAGTTAAACTAGACGCCATAGTAGGTTTTAAAAAAAAACACTGGGTTTTCGTGCAAATTGACGTCCTTTGTTTTAGGTCTGTGGTTTTATGCATTCCCGGTTACGTGTTTGGAATTATACCTACAAGATGACTTTTCCGAAACAGAAAAAATAGGGTGCGACAGGCACGTGGATTAAATTCCCGTCTTCCCCATTGGTGGGGACGTTGATGGGGCAGTTGGGAATATTTCATTTTGTTATCACATTTTTCAATTTTTGAAATCCATTGTTGTAAGTTAAACACCCTAGTCTATCCTCATTAAATGACAGGATTGTGATGATTAAAAATCTGCAAAGTAACGGGTTTGTCAAAATACAAAAAAAAAAAATATAAAAATGTTTATTTGCTATAAAACCCAATTACAAGGTTATTCAGGGTGCTTGTGGACCCCACACTAGGTGAGACCTCTATCGCAGGGGCCGTTAATAGTATTTTACATCTCTCATATTCGGTAAGTAGGTCCTTATTACCCCCAAATGGGGCTTGTAGGTGACCAATTAGCGCTCTATGGTAATAATGTAGCTAGAAAAGCCCTAGGGCGGTAAGTAATTAAAAAAACACATCTCTCTTTAAAAAAGTTTGCGTACATCTAACCATCATACTGGCAATAGACATCATGCATTCAGCCCAATGACAAAAGAGGTCGCTTCGCTATTCAGCCTTGTCTTCGTATGAGTATAATAGTCATCAATTTTAAATATCGAACGGCGAAGCTCAATTTCGTTTTTGAAAAAAAACTAAAAATTGAAAAATTGATGCCTTACAGCCCTTGGCTACTAATCTACTATAAAGGACGGCAACTTGTCTGTGACGCCCCTGGTGTTACAATCTATAAGTGATCGCTTCCCATCAGGCAGACCGTAAGACTTGTCAACATATTTTTCAAATAGCATATGTTTTACGAGTCTTGATAGGTGTAATGTGTTACGTCTCCAACCAAGTCTCATCATGTTATTAAGAATCTATAAAAACAATAGAGTATTAAAAAAAACTAATCAGCACGTATTCTATTTTTGTTATCATCATGTCTATACTAGTCCACTGCTGGACATAGGCCTCTACCAAAAAACGTCAATCAACCCAATCTACTGGTGCTGTCTTACGCATATCATCACTCCAGCGAGTCTCAGGGCTTTTTCAGCACCGTTTTTAATTACCAGCATTCACTAGCTAATGTTAATAACTTGCTTTGTAACTCCACATCGAGAATTTATAGTCATTGATTACAATATGAAGCGACTGCAATAACTTTTACGCCTATTTATTGCTTCTTTGCTCTCTCTCTCTCTCTCTCTCTCTCGTGCTAACTTGATTCAGTATTTGTACTTAGTGTGATATTTATATGATTCATTTTGCATTGCATTGCATTTTACCACCAACTCGCCTGTTGGTAAGCGACGATGTAGTCGAAGTTGAAGCATGCAGACTTAGAAGATGCTTATTCACTCTGGCTTTGAAAATGGCCCCAGATTTTATCTCTCAGGAAACAAGGAAGACCAAGGAACATTATTGGTTAATAAAAATAGTTCAATCTTAGAGGGTTACACGGAATGGTAGTATTTACTAAGCTGAAAGGGTTAGGCGGGAAGGATGTAGATGTTTATTATGGGACCAACCCTGAAATCGCGAAAAATATCAGCTGTTCCATACATTTTGTCGAGTGCGATGATGTGTGAATAGAACAGTAGATAATTTTTCGCGATTTTAGTGTTGCTCCTATAGTAGAAGTTGTTAATAATTATGGGTACTATGTGTAATACATGAATGGGGTAGTTGTCAAATCAATACTTACCTACATGCCAAATAAAATCAAACAGTATTGAGTTTACTGCAATGGCGGTTTTATTGCTGATTTACATTGGCGCAGACATCTTTCTTCATAGTAAACCCTTTCCGAGTAACCCAGTATATTAGGTATATTTAACGTGACCAAATTCGATGTGATTTTCTGCTTGATCCTTTTTGTAGTGCCACATAACATCAATAGTCTCATAGTGAAAATGATGACATCAGACCTGCTTTCAGCTTACCACCGTTTCGTGTAATCCTATTCATATCTTAATAGGTTAGCGGACAGTTGTTTTAGTGAAATATATAATTAAATGTAATATGTTACTAAAGAAATTATTTAAATAGGCTAATAAAGTTTTGTGATATAAGCGTTTAAAGTTTGTGTTTGGATTAGGCAGGGATGCTCTGCCCCTTTCCCGTGAAGTTAATGTCACTATGGAATTTTTATGGCGTACTTACTAAAGACGTCTTTTGAAATTATAGGGCGCTCTGTCTAGCAAGACATAGAAGTTCTTTATCTTCATTTATTTTGAACAATTTTTTTTTAGTGAACGGCTTTATTTTTCCTTCGCTTTTTTATAAGATAATAAATAAAAATCATTCAAATCATTCAAGTAGCCTATTGCACACAACAAGTAATAAACCCTAAGACCTATTTATCTCTCGGTCTCTTTCTACGAACAGCATAGGACAAGCAATAAGCCCCGATTAATCTAGGTAGAGCACTAGCGAGTACAATCTGATACTCGGGTCAAAGTTTCCTAAACTTTTTGCACTGCTACAGAAGCATCAGTCTAATGATCACGTTTGCAGTATGAGTGTTAAAATTTTCATATCTGCATTCAGTTGTTTTTAGACGTATATGGTATATTTTTCTCATCAATCTGTTTATTTTTAACCCACTTATGTGTATTTGGCACTATCAAGCTTATATGTCTCTTATTTTTGTTTACTCACTGTTATAAGCCTCACGTTGTTTCTGCAATTCTTCGTGGTCCCATGAGTCGCATACATGTGTTATTTGTGACTTTTCTGATGTCATCAGAGAACCTCATTTTCGGCCGACCAATATACACAAGTATTTTCATTATTTAAAAAAAAAATAACATGTTGCGAATTCGCAATGAAAGTACGCAAGATAATTCTGCTCCGGGCCTCGCACTAATCCACACTAAGGTTACAATAAAAACAGCATAAAATTACCTAATAGAGTTAATTTAAGCAGCGAGCGAGCGTCAGGAGTTTTTGGCTTACAGGACTGAGTACACCGATAGGGTTTCTGTATATGAAACATGACTCTAGTGCCCACTTTTGAGCCATCACCTGCAGCCAACCTTCGTATTGGATTTTAAGGCCATATGTACTGATTTGTTGATATGTGTTTAAAAGGAAAAGGTTCACGTTAAATTCTTAGAGTGCGAGCCCCGCGAATCCCTATTAAAAAGCGAATCCCAATACATCACAGCGTCGCAAACTCCAATTTAAGAAACACTGTATCAGATCACTGGTCTACTTTATCTACGCTCCAGTTTCTAGTTGAGTCACACGGGCGACAATTGACGAATCGCTATGTGCGGCGGATTTGAGTGGGCTATCCGGAAGTCGCACTTCCTCGCGGCACTTGCTCAGCTCCATGCGATTTTAATCGAATAAAACAGGTGGGCGACGACACTGTTTACATGCCTACTTGTCGTAGTCAACGATAATCGAGAGTAAATAGGCTTTGTGTCGAGCAGTTTTTGAATTGTCACTGAACTGGGGCAGCCTTCATTTAAGGCTATTGAGACTTAAGTTTTGTCGTCAGGATAAAAGATCAAGATTTTGCGCAGTCTTTAAATACTTACTTAATCTGACTTACGTTTGACCGTGAACTTACCAGATGAAAAGCGATGATGCGGTCAAAGACAGAGAAAAATTATATAATATTATGATCACCGGTTAAAATAATGCGCATAATGCTAAATAATCAGAAATACATAATATACAGATTTAGATTTATATTATTTTGTACTTCCAGTACAGTGCAAATACATAGTCTTATATGGACCCTGTCGGGCACATGCAGTAAGAGTGAGAAGGATAGTTATATCACAATACTTTTCGACGACGCGACGTTCGACGTTCGTCATAAGACCACAAGATGAAAGGTCAGAAGAACCTTTGGGTCCATTACGTCCATTAGATCGCAAATATTAATAGTGATGGCAGATCAGCGTGCCTCCTTTTCATCGCTAGTTAAGTATAGACAAATTTTATTGTGCCAATTAATTAATTGCCAATTAAATTAATTTAAATAAATCTGGGACATTATTGCACACATGGTCATCTGACCCCAAACTAAGCAAAGCTTGTAATATGGCAGCCAGAGACTGATATACATACATATATATTTTTAAATACATACTTAAATAGATATTAACTAATTGATCTTATTATTTAAATGGATTAACCATTTAAATAATAAGATCAATTAATTTTGTAGCATGCTTTATGTTTTCATTCAGATTTCGTTTGTTTACAATTTTTTTGTGTGTAGGTAATGTAAGTATGAAAATGTATCCCCCCGATTCATCGATTTCTCGACCACCGAGTTCTTTGTCACAAACTTGCATTTGGCCATCATTTATTATTTGTTGTTGTACTTTAGAGTATGTACTATAATCATGCCAAGTTTGACGCTTGTACGTATTACCGTTTTTACACTAGAGTAAATACAAAAATATGTTAGGGTGGACTCTTAAGTTTTACTTTTAGACTTTGTTATATTATTTAGTTAATTCGCCATAACCTTACATATTCTGTGAAAATTTTAACTGGATATCTATTACGGTTCCAAAGATAGTTGTTAAAAGGTAGGACGCACAGACAGACGGACCGACAATGTAGGCTCAGTAACAGGGCCCCGTTTTTACCCTTTGGGTTCAGAACACTAAAAAAATGACAACATCCACATGTAGCGTTTCTATTAATCAGGAATTCTTTGGAATTCACTTTTGTGTCTTGTGTTAAATATTTAGGGCGTTCGTTGTACGATGGCTTAATTTTTTTTGCAACCGAGGCAAGTTCATATTTAAAAAGCCCATTTATTAAAGGTAAATAAAAGTCATTTTTCTAAAACAGTCCTACTGAATGTTTCGGGAGCAGCAAAATAATTTACAAAGCAAAACAAAACCTAATCCCCGATAAGAGTCCACGGAAGCAAAAGGCGGAAACTGAAAATCCTCTCAACGAGGGTCGCTTTCGCGACGCGTCTCAAGGTGAATGACCTGAGTAACTTGCCACCCGCCCGACCACGTGGTACGCCCAGCTCTTGAGCTAGGTCAGGGTCAACGCGCCACCTTCGCTAACCCCTCGCGACGGTGTCTGCCTACGTACCGATGGCTCAAGATAGGATGGACGGTCGACGCCTTACCACAGTGTCAGCCGGGCCGATTTTTCCGTTCGACTAGTTTCTGATAGCGGACGGGTCGGCTCTTGACCTTTGCTGTAGGTCAAGGATGTGTGGATTTAGGTGGGCACATGTCGCGAGCCAAAGGGGGATGTCCTTGGAATTTATTTATTATCGGGATATTACGAGATGTGTGCTCGGGAGAGGCGTTTGGATGTCACTAAAGATAATATTATATTTATGGTAGGTTGTGTGGTATGGTAGGATTTTTAATCTGACTAATAAATGTTTGCATACCGAAATCGACTTTTAGCAGTTGACGCGTCATGTGCAAATAATCGTCAGAGTAAGCGGTTATGTTGAAAGAATTATTATAATTGTATGGATTCACCTAGAAGTTAAGTAGATACTTTACAAAAGTACATAATAAAAAGTTAAATGCCTACTTTTATTACATTGAAAAATAATAATTTACATTAATTCTCGGCTGATAGAGATATCGTATAACATCATCGTAAACAGTCGTAAACTTCTTTGTTTTTTTTTTATGTTACTGAGTGACGAGATGAGCGAAGTCGCTTGCCTGATGGCTCTTCCCTCTTCACGCTTGCCCATAACAGCTCAACGCCACTCAGAATTTTGAACTTCAACAGTTCAAAACGCTGGATGGCAATGCACTGCGCTCGTCACCCCGAGATATAAGATGTCAAATCTCTGTGTGCCCTGTAATTTCGGGAACATTGCCTTTCAGTCCGGAACACAGTAGTATTTGCACACTACTGCTTGGCGGTTGATTAATTGGCAAAGGTGTGGTACTTCCCCAGGCAGCCCCTGCAAAAGAGTCCTACCACTACAAAAGTTAAGTGACTTGTCTTGAAGTCAATTGAAAATGAAAATAGAAAGCCGATTACAACGACTTTCGTAGAACCAATTTTAATGCCAAATTAGTTAACATATAAAACTTTTATGGACTCTTCATTTCAGAAGTAGGTAAGTCAATTACGACAGACAGTTTCATGTTTCGGACGTCCGAAGAAATCCAACGATACCAAGCATAGGTTAGGTACGATATAACCAAGAAGTGCAAAATAAAAGTTCCATTTTAGTTCTAAGGTAAACCGTATTAAACGGTTAATTGGCACATTTACCATTTTCTACCACATAGACTAATCAATAAAATTATATAGACATTAGACATCAAAAAGGCTGATAGTAAGTAGTTAACTCTAGCATATCCTTTGAAGTGCATATTTCGTTTCCCACACTTTACTTAGTACAATAAAGGTACTCTTATTAGTAGTATATTATTAGCAGAATTCACAAATTGCCAGCGATTAAAAAGTAAACCGACGCGGCGTACGACAATGTTTTTAGGGTTTCGTACCTAAAAGTAGAAAACGGGACACTGTTACTAGGCCTACGCTGTCTGTCTGTCAATCCGTCTATCTGTTCTGCCTTTTAACGGTGATCTTTTTACCCGTAATAGATAGCCACCTGAAATTTTCACAAAATATAATGTTACGGCGCATTAACTTAAAAAATAAAGAGTCAAAAAGTAAACTCCAAAGGGAGGTTCCTCCTTTAAAAACGTTTGCTGTATGGGGATACAGCAAAAGTTTTTAAAGGTATTTTTGTACCTATTTGCTCTAGTGTAGAAACGGTAATACGTACTAGCGTCAAACTTGGCATGATTAAATAACACACTCTAAAGTAAAATTGCCGTTTTTATAGATAATGGTAAGGAACCCTTCGTGCGCGAGTCTGACTCGCACTGGGCTGGTTCTTTTTTTTTCGTTTAGATAGCAAAAACATGGCGCTGACACACAATCGTGCGTTTCGATACTCATATTTTTGAGGTTTTCTCATATTTTTCTAAAAGTATAGCTGTAATGTAAAATGTACCTTTTCGGTTCCCTCCGTAATTATAATATAATAAATATAAAGAATCCAAAAAATAGGGAGAAAGGCGCAAATCAATGTTAATTTCATATATTTTTTTCTATCGAGGGAAATGTTCATAATCGTGTTTTGGTCTTTCCGGTTTCTTACATAAAACATTCAATTTTGATATGACACCTTTTCTTATTCAATATTAAGCTAATCATGGAAGTTGATAAACTTAAACTAGTAAGACCAAAATTGCAAAAAATCTGAAAAGAGGGCCTAATAGGTTTACATTTCTCATTCGTAAGCACCTATAACATAAACAAAAGATACGAGATACCTAATTACAATAGAAATAGGATATCATTTCAAATGCGCGCGCGTTTTGCGAAATACAATGATATTATTATTAATTTAAATATACGGTGCCGCACTCTCGGGCCAATTTCATTATTATTTCAATCAACTGAATGTAAATTTATTCAACAGTCTCACGAGGTAATTGCGGTGCAGCCTTCTCTTTCTTGCAGTATTATTTGTCCCTGTCTCGCGTATTATTATATTCGCGTCCCCACATTCTTATGCATTCAATCAAACCCACAGAATCCACAGATGTAGATAGACACAATAAGACAAGCAGAATTTTATTTTCGGATGATAAAATTTTTGTTTTATCGTGCGCCAACTAAATTACAGTACATAAACATATTTAATGGTTTCTAAGATGTATTTGCACGTAGATGTAGATGCGTATAGTTAGTGTGACGAAAAGGCGTCTGAACCCTTTGTAGTACGATGATTAGTATATGGCTACATATAAAACATCATAGATGCGTATCACTTAAAATCTCGACGTCCAGTTTAAAATTAAATATGCTATTTTGATGATGAGAAATTGAAACGTCGACAAATCATTTCTATATACTTCCCTTAGTTTCTACACTTAGTACAATGTAAAAACAAATCTAGAAATGGACAAGAGGTGACAATAGTCCGGTCAAAATAGACATTGACCCTTGCATAAATTCCTAAGAAGCTGAATTTTTACATGAACGTTAGTATTATAATGAAATTGTGAAAAGTCCCTATCGATCCCAGACGGTTGGTTTTATGATTTAAAAAAACCCGAAAAAAATTGTAGATCATGCAATTATGTACAAAAATTGTGCTAACACATTTTCACCTAAATTCACAATTTCTGAGTAAACCGGTTCAAAAATTTACTAAAGTTGTTTTGCCCATAATATTATTCCACGACCCCTATGAGGTAATGTACCTACTTAGCAAATTTTGTTTCATCTAAAGCGATTCTGATAAACTAGAGTTATTACGCACTTTAAGATTATTGAGTACAGTTGCAAGGAAAATGTGTAGTTTACATCGAGCTGTCAATAAATGGTGAGTAAAATCGTGCCGCGTTTTTTGAATCGTTTATCCGAGACTTAGATACTGAGATTTAGTTGTGGAGATTTATTTTTAATCCCCGATGAAAACAGAGGGATGTTATAAGGGATGCGTGTGTCTGTGTATCTGTATATCTGCTGTGGCATCAGAGCTCCCAAATGGCTGACCCGATTTCGATTTATTTTTTGGAAAGGTGACTTCGTCGGAAGCTACATATAGATCGTTGATCGGAAGTTCTTAGCTATAATTCAAGAAAATCAGTTCACCTGGTGATGCAGAGACTCTGTTGCAGTGAGATACACGTCTGACTGCAGATCGTGAACGCCATGCACTCTCTCGCGCTTCGGAGACGTTCACGCACTATGACTTGCGTCTATCTGCCGATCGAACGTCACGCACTGTTCCGTGAGTCGGAAATATTTATCCAGCGTGATTATACGTCTGAGTACTGCACTATACACCGAGAGTAATATGCCAATAACAGAGCTCTTGAGACAGAGCAATAAAGTCAAAGACAACGTGTGGCGGCTATGGATTATTATGAGGAACGTTGTGAGACTGTCCATCGAAAGCAAAAGAAATGCTGACGTTTGCCGAATGAAAACTGGAAACGAATCAGTGGTGATCGACGTGCTGGAGTGGTTATCTGCGGAATTCCTTTACTAGAACTATGAATTCACCGGACAAGACAGAAGATCTCCAAAAATACGTGGTTCTGGGTAACTAAATGTTTTGGCTGAATAAAGAAAAAAAAAGTGGGTTTGCATATGTGCACACCGTCGATTACGCTGCGTTTTCTCTTAACAGTAGTATGACAGAAATCTGTAACTATTGAATGCAAATAAATGAACCGCCCTTAAATGAACGCAAGAGTCTATATGACTGTGTTGTTCTGGTGGTAAGCTCATCCCCTATTTTTTATCTTTAGAGATGGAGCAAGATAAAACTTTATATTATTAACCTTTATTCTTTAACATGAAGATATCAACATACACAAAAAAAGAATAGCCGAATTTAGATCCTCCATCACCTTTACTTTGTTATAAGTACAATGACGTCATGACCTTGCATAAAAAAAATTGCACACATGGGATCGATGGGAACTTTTCACAGTTTCATTATAATGGTATCTCTGCATTCATGTACAGATTCAGCTTCTTGGGAGTATCCCTATTTTTCGGGCTAACTTGACAGGATTACAATGCAGTGCTTTATTTTGTTGGGATCTTATTCTACTCGTAGATTAAGGGACTTAAGAGTGAGATAAAATTAAACAGAAATCTACTTTTCTCGTTCTGGCGGGTCCAAAAGTTGTGAAAACGCAGTGTGGATATATATCCGTGTACATTGCTTTTCAGCATTTGGGTGTATAACACAGAGTATAATTTATTCTGCCCACAATACGCCATCCGCGGCTTATCGCTTCAAATAATATTCTGACCGTATCATCTCTTGAATCGTTTCACTCTCCACTGACACTCCACTGCATATTTAATGCTCTTCTCCAGCCACATTGCTATGCTAAATAAATACAACGATACATATTTGATGCACATTCACGTTCATCCGTTGTTGCACTAGTAAACTCATATTAAGACCTGGCTTCAGTCATCACCAATATATTACAGTATCACTTACCAGGGCTTGAAACTGGTTTGATAAACACTGTTTCAAAATGATGTATTGAACATCTTTGTAATTTTGTTTGGAAAGCAAACGAAATAAAGAACCTTTACAAGTAAAATTTATAAAGAACTTTACCGGTTAATTTCGCAAGACAACCGTTGCCACCGCGTGTTTAGGAGCATGGTGCAAGGAACCGGCGCGCATTCAACATCATCTTGTACGCTGTTCAAGCCAAGTTGAACTGGTTTTAAACTGTTTATCGAACGAAAACGTTTTCCGGTAGTTTTTGGCGTAAAATCTTTATGGAAACGAACTAAACCGAAAAGAAAGGTTCGTAATCTACTTTAAGCTACCTGTTTAACTTTTTTATTAAATAAACTAATTTAACTGTTTTCTAGCCCTGACACCAACCTTAATAACCCTGACTGGGTATTACTGCAGTGATCGTGACGTAGGTACCTTGGTTTAGTGTTTTTAAAAGATCACCGAAGCTAATCAAAGTCTTGTCAGTATTGGGAAGGGGGATTGAAGGAACTGTGAGTGATATTTACTACTGAGCATTGCCGTTGGACAGCTAATACGTAAAATGGTAGGTACTATTAGGTACCAATTGTTTGGCCTAAAAGAACAATCGCATAGCTATGTTAAATGTCATCGAGCCTCAGCCTATGCGAACTTACTTTACTGGGAACTATTCGGTAACAGTCTAGCAAATCTAGAGCGATATCATTTAAAATATTTTATATCGATGGCTCTATTTAAAGTATTTTGTGTGTAAAAAATTACGACTATAGGTCACAGGAGACTAACTTGTATCCAATCGTAAGATCTTTGACTTTTCTGTATTATTCGAGTATTAACTCTAGACACACTGAGTTGATGGATGGAACCGTCTCCCCCTCACCAGAATCAGCTAATATCCTTTAGTTAGGCCGAGCCTAATTTAATCATGTTCTATCTGCGAGTTATGAACGATGCGTGCTTCTCTGACGAGGTAAACCATTATTCCTTGTAACTCCTTTACCAATTTTCAGTAAAGTAGTGTGCATGTGAGAAAAACTTAAATATTCCACAAAATTGCAAACGTACGGATTTTTTTATTAGGACGGCAACTCTTTTTGGACCTAAAATATGAATACGAATAGCAACGTCCGAAAATAGGAAAAAGTTTCAATTGAAGACCGAACCAACATACGGGCTGCATAACTTTATTCGACGCTCAAAGCAAGTCGCAATCGTTATAACATAAGTGGATTCGCCGGCCAAACGTCCAGCTTCACCCAAAAACACGGGAAACAACGAATTATTGAATCGTCCGAGTGGACCTCCACTTAAATCGGAAAATCAAAGGCCGTCGTTTAAGATTGTTTCATAGTTTTTATTTGTCTGAAATATTTGCAATTGAATGCTATTCGGTATGGAATATTGAAATCTGAGAGCGGGCGGTGCGAGCGCGACTCATCCGTGCACGCACCCCAACCACCCCGCGCCACCCCATGCGCACCGCCTTTCCTAAACCTACACGCAAACACAACCTGCACGTTTGCTTGGCAACATTTCATGCTTAGTGTATACAAATAATGTGCCGAGCCGCAACAAACTGCGCAAAGGGAATTTGGACGGTGACCGCTACCAGTAGGGCCTGAAGCAAAATCAAACACGAGCGATCGTTCATTACGGAGGAAGGCGAATTTTACGCCCCCTGGCAAGTCTGATGCTTTGATTTCAATGCTAATTAAAATGCATGAACTCGTTTTCGGAATTACCTCGGCATACCCCTGCTTCAAGAGGTGAGAGGTGTGTGAACATGTTATCGACTCAAGAAGTCTGGAGGTACGTGCTTGGTTCGGGAATCGATTTTCTTAAGACATTCTATCAGGACTTAACTAAATAGTTGATATCTTCGAACTATGAACTCGCAACCCCTATATTTTTTACATCCTTTTGACCGATTTAGCTCATATTTGATGTTGTATTTTCATATGAAAATTGGCACTAAATTTGACTATAAAGTTCGGATCAACGGTTATCGACAAAGCCGCAATTTGTTCCCGTGAACTCTGAGACCTTCGCTACGCCCGGTCTATTAATTATTACGTCATCGTATCTTTCAATGCCATATTTTATTACTGAAACCATAACCAAAGAATAAATATAAGTATAATCAGCCATATCCACTACGCTGGCCCAGTTGCGGGTTGGTTTATTCACATAAGCCATTGTTTTTTAATAGGCTCGCGCTTTGCCGCCAACTCGCCTGATGTTAAGCGATGATGCAGCCTACGATGGATCACGCTTGCCTAGAAGAAACCGATTCATTGAATTCGAAGCTATTGAATTTGTTCTACTTTCCTCACGTTATTTTCCTTCACCGTAAAGCTAGTTATATGAAAATGTGTACAAAACAACAAAGAGGTATTGGGTCAGGAATTTGAACTCTCGACCTTACGATTTTAAGTCTAGTGGTCTCCCAAATAGGGTACCACGGTTTTTATTTATTACTAAAACAGTAATTAATTGTGTACATTTGTACAATCATCCTATACATCAGAGGGCCGCCTCCGTAGATACTGCCTGTGTGCAAGAGCTCGATACAAGCAAATTCAGGAGCACCACTGGGAGGGAAAAACCGTATTTACGTACGCGGCCGCGGGCGAGTACTAGTAGGCAGTAGCTACGCATAAATTAGGTAATTTAGATGGTAATGCCTCGACCAGCTGTTTAGGAGTGTTACCATGCATATTCTGAACGCATGTGCGCTTTGTGGCTAGCTTGAAGATTTATCGCGTGCAATTTTGAGCCTACTTACATCTTTTCTTTTGGCTGATTTATTTTGTTTTAGTAAGTCCTTATGACGAAAACATAAAATGTTTTAACTTGTATTTTGTTTATCAACTTTATAGGGTTTTGAAGACATTAACTACAACCTTATGTTAGATAGTAGGTTACTGATAGGCTTGAGCATTTAAACCAGACTAAGATCATTGATTTCGACTTACTTTAGTATAATTTGGATTGCTTCAAACGAGAGACGAATAGAGTCCTCAAAGGTAGAGAACACACTGACAATTTCCCGAGTATAGTAGGTGTCTATAGGCAGCGGTGACCACTTACCATCAGGTGGCCCGTAACGGTTTGCCAAGTATTCTATTTAAAAAAAAACTTTATTTAGACCTTCAATGGTCCAATCTAATCCAATTGCTTCTATAATAGGCTAAGTACCAGTAACCCCGTTCATCTACTGTGACTTAACGTTATCATCCAGCAGCCTCCATTGAGAACTAGTTCCTTTTTTAGACTAGGTGTATTTATCAATAAAAAAACGAAAATTTTAATGTGCTGTCGGTGCTTGGCATCTTCGCACAGCACATTCTAGTGCGATTCAATTCACAGGGCTTTGATTACACTCGCGGCGGCGGTATCTGCCATTCGGCGGTCTACGACCGGCGACCCCCATGCGTTGGAGCGATTATTGTGTTCACGTAATCAGTGTTCTAATGGTTCAAACCATTAACAAATACTGTGTAGATTTCCTACACATACATCTGATTAACTTATCTAGAATTCAAATTCTGATAAACATGAATTCTGGGGGTATTACGGGTGACAGCGAAACTACTAAGAGTACACGTAACGAATGTTGTTATCAATCGGCAAGATAAGATAGAAGCTTTTGAATGGCTTTAAAGGTCTGATAATTGGTTTAGCTATCTGTACAACGTACGCAAATCCAAGATGTTTCTAGGCGTTTTACTCGCGTTAACTAAAAACAACCATTTCAACAAAGTCTAAAAAAAACTTATTTTGAACTTTTTTTTCGTAGATCGTTTTTCAATACTAACAGATCCAAGCTCTTATGACAAGACCAAAATGATTTATTTGATGTGTGTTCATCCTTCCAATTACAAGTGGAAATCAGATCCAATCCTGATTGTTTACATTTCATCTTCAGTGAAACTTCATTGGGAATGAAATTCAACGGTGTATTGGTATTGGTAATCAACATCGAACACTATTCACGTGACGTGAACGTGAATGTGTGATTCACAGTAGAAACACTTCAAAGGCGAAATGTACTCAACTGCATCTGCGGAAGCGGAACATACAGCCTTCGTACCCGTAAAGTTTCTAGTTGTTCCGGGTTCCTGAATACCACAAATGAGAAATCCCACGTCTCATCGGCGCGGTGGGCAGTTTAGCAAAAGGTAGGTCCACAATCTGGTGACGCAACACGATGCTCCCCAGAGTTCCCGACTCCCGGCTTCACACAAAGGTCCGACTGATTCGAAATGCAAAACGCGTAGAAGCGCACCTATCTAATATTGTCCGATGTATTTTGAATAATTGCCGGGCAAAGCCGGTGCTGATTGCGTACAGGTACACAAAGAGCAGCCGCGGCCAACGGAAAATGTCTTGTTCGGATTTGAGCGCGTTAACTGACGCTCTGTGATGACACAGCGTCAACGACTAAAGTCAGTCTCGCTGGAGGTATTAAAGAGCGTGCGTTTGTGCAATGTGTTCGCTCCTTTAGAATTCTAGTCCACATCCAGTAACCGCTATGACCAAACAGATTATATTAGTTTTTGGTTGTTATTTCTTAGACCGAAGAAGTGTATGCTAGTTATCCATACTTGTACAGAGATTTTCTTACCCGGCTACCCAAGAAGGAAGGTAATATTTGCTATAGTATGTTTTGGGGTTCCTAAATCCTATATTACATCCTGTAGCCTTACTGGCATGACCGATTTAGCGTTAAAGACCATATTTTATGTTAGTAATATGAGCACATTGCACAAAAAAGAGAAAAAACTTTCATTATTAATCCAACTTAAGTTGAACCCGAGGAAGTAGGAGCGCCAAAGATATGTAAAGCTCTTCTTTAATTGCAAATTGTTACCGTATTATTAGATGCAGTTGGGTTTTTTGAGTTTTAAATTAATTATACTTGTAACATTAGATTTAGTTTGGTCGCCTCGCCTTATAGTAAAGTAAGATGAAGCCGATGATGATATATATATTTAGTTTAAACCTGATTTCAGCTGTCGGGTACAATTAACGATGCGCCAGTATTGGATTAAAACAAACTTGTTTTGATATACTACTTTAATATGGTAATTACCATCGATATGGTATAAAAAAGTTTTTCAATTATAAAACACCGAGTAAATAGTCGTTTCAAACAAAGTGAATATAATTCTCAATATAAAAAACCGACTTCATCAGAACTGAACCAAATTAATGGGACCAAATGGGAAGCACCAGCTTTTTAAATAAAAAAAAGAATCATCAAAATCGGTTCACCCATTCAAACGTTCTGCGGTATCAAACATTTAAAAAAAATGGTGGAATTGATCCTCGTCCTTTTTGGAAGTCGGTTAATAAGAATAGTGAATAGTACTACGCTGTTACCACTTAGATATCAAAGAAGTAACCAATTACATAATGCCGTGGAGGTACCGGCCTAAGAATGTACCTCCCCCTCCCCTCTTTTTTTCCCATGGGTGCTGTAGAAGTCGGCTAAGGGTGATGTCCCTTAGCCGACTTCTACAGCACCCATGGGAACCAGCAGTAGTGTCATCTGAGTATAACAACACCTGACTGCGCACGCCAACCCGCCTGCCAAGCGTGGCGAGTATTGGCAATCCCCCCCCCCCCCCCCCCACTCGATAAATGCAAAAAGAAAAAGGACCAGGCCCCCAGTCCCCGATAGACCCGCTATTCCTGGCTGCGGTAGTGGTCATGGTAACGGCGAGGTACCGAAGAAAAACGCTGGTTGAAGGCCTATCCAGCCGTGGACGTCCTATGGCTGAAATGGTGATGATGAACTAATTACGTAGGTGACCCCGCTTAGCAAAAGTAAAAGATGAAATGAAAATATCCGCTTTACACAAACGTCTCATAAAACCAATTAATAAAATTGTAACAGACTAAGGTAGGGGCGTGGTGTGAACGAAAAAAGTATTCTAAAGGTGGTGTTTCACTATAAGCGGGCAAGCAAAAATTAAACGCGATCGCCCTTGGTAAATTCTAATCTCCTTTTAAATATTCATGATGTCTTTCCACTAAGCTTTCAGGGGTTTCCTTTTATTACGCGAAAGTTTTTAAATTAATATAAGAATGACTCGTATTAAAAATGGAACCTATTAAAAATATTGTCGTTCTTTGTTTTTGACTGACTTAAAAAGAAGGAGGAGGCTCTCAATTCGGTTGTATTTTTTATGTTAGTTAGCTCAGATTTCCGTCTTTTATAAACCGAATTGGAAAATTGTTTTTTTTTTGGATAGACTTTCTGATTGGTCCCATAGTTATTTTATGAAATTTGATTCAATAGTTTGGTTTTTAAATCATAATAACTAGAAAAAATATGTCAAATAAGTAACCAAAATGGCGTATTTACTCATTTTGAAGTTGTTTTTTTTTAAATTGATTTTTACGTCGAAAGTAACTTTAAAGCGTGATAGCAAGCGTACAATTAGTACTCAACGTCGTAACGTATTACATGTAACGTATTAGTAATCAACATCGAACACAATTCAAGTTAGTTTTCAGGCTGCCTGAAGATCTGTGGCATGGCTTGGTAGTTGTTGACCAGGCGGGCTAACATGCGCACCGCGACAGGGTTTTGTCGACTTTTTTGTCGTGCCAAAGTAAGACAGGCGTATATAAAACCGTAGGCACCTTGTCGCGTTCTCGCTCGACAGGGCGACGACAGGATTATGTCGCGGTGTGCATGTTAGCCATACAGGATCGACAATTTAACATTGTCAGCTGACCCACGGTAGTGCTTAGTTGGAAATGGCCCATACGAAGACTGACCGTGTCGTTCGGTGCTTAACATCGGTGATCAATTAGCCAAGCTACGCTATAAGCGCAATCTAAGGAATAAAAAAATACATACTGTACAAATAAAATAAAAACCGATAAAAGCGTTGATAATTATTAAATGGCTGAACAGATTTTTTTTAGTCATATTTAAGAATATTCATGATCAAAGTAATCTTACAAAAAAACTAAATCAACAACCGTTTAGGAGCTATCATATTACAGGTCACACAGATACACACGTTTAAATTATAACATAACACATCGTTTATGTACAACCCTCTGTTTGCATCGGGGTATAAAAATAAAAGGCCTGGCCTGGACTGGCTTAATATTTGGCTTCTGCGCCAAATTTTCACACAACTTTTACCTGCCAAAACTTGAAAAGTACACCTTTTTGTTTCATTTTCTTTTTTAACTAGTTTCAGGATAACTAATTAAAACAAAAAGTGTACTGTGATATTTTAGTGGATCAATATTATGTATTAAGCCAGCCTTGAGTTGAAACAAATAATCGTTATTATTTATTTTGTAGAATACAAGTTTGGTAAATACGAGAAAAACTAAATTGTGCCTTAATATTATAATTGTATGAGGGCACTTTTTTCTCTAATTTACCAAACTACTGTCTACATTTTGTTATTGGAAATTATTTACAATAATAGAAAGAAGTATGTAGAGAGCCCGGACCCGGGTATGTCCTAAAACTGCGACCAGAACCACCGGAGGATGGGCAGCAGCGTCCTAATAGTACACGGTGAACGTACTGCGATCCCCAAGCCGCCTGCCAAGCGTGGGGGTTATGGCAACACCCCTCTCTATGAGGGGCCTTGTCCAACAGTGGACGTTAATTGGCTGATTATGTGTGTGTGTGTGTGTGATGTAGAGAGCAAAAATATAATTAAATCCTAACTACAAAAATGCTAAACTTAACGTTTAATTATGTCATCATCTATATCTTATCAGCATATATATAAAACGAAATATACGAGGAATTCGCGGGTAGTACAATTAAAAAAAAACGACTTCAAAATTAGTAAAATGTGTCATTTGGAGTCGGTGAAATAAATGATGAGGTCGTCTAAGTAACATTACCGGTTATAACTTGGTACTGAATCTCAGTAATAGGGTCCTGTTTTTACCCTTTGGGAATGGAACTCTAAAAATCACAAAACTATCCCGTGTTGGTCTTGTACTCGTAAGTATAGTTTCGCCATAGTTTCGCACGAAGTGTCAACCAGGTTTAACATAAATTGTCGTTTCGCATGTTATTGCAAGCAGCGCAGTGGAAAATAAAGTACATTTATTATTAAAGAAAATAGACTACGATTGCATACAATGGATCCTAATTTTGTAGTCAATTTTCTAGAGTAACTACATATTTCCATTCCGTTTAATGTAATGCTAGTAATTTTGTAGGAAGGAAAATTTCAAGCAACTTCCTTCTAATAAAATTATGTTATTAATGAAATAAGTCATCTGAAAATGACCAAAGAGCCATGGGCAATAACTTTTTATACAATCCTTTCAGGCAGCCGGTGGATGCACAATTTTTTCTTTCTTTCTTTTGAGTGTAATTTCTGGTTTGAAGAATGTAGAGTTTATCTATTTACACTCTGAGCTCCCCTACTCGCATTCCTTGTATAGAGGATGCCATGGAACACACACAGAGGACAACTAACAACCAGACCCTGTGCAGGCATCATTCTAACATTTGCCGGACCGGGAATCGAACCTGGCTAAAATATAAAGCAAAACGCTACCACTAAGCTTTACTGATCGCCAATGCAATACATGCACTTAAGTCATTGTACTATCAAATTACAAGTCGTCAGTTGTCAAGCGATCAGTCAGTCGGATAGGGCCCCGTAGACATGTTCTAAAGCGCTAAGGATGCTTATTGAGATTAAACAACGTATAATCCTAGATCAGACAAACAAGGGAGATATGCCTTAGTACAATTATCGTCCGTGTTCAAATGTCTCAATTTTTGATAATATTTTTTCACTGTACCACTAAACCGGTTAATGCAACTTACTCATTTTTCACACACACTAAGAAACTTGCAGCGACACTAATGAACTTACTAGAAGTCGACATGCAAAAAAAGGACGACGAGTGAGTTCGACTAAAAGGCATCCAGACTTATTAAGACTAGATCCTTCGCGCCTCTAGCCCTCCCCCCCCCCCCCCTTACCCTATCACCCTAAGATTTCATACTTATACTTCGATTATTTTAGATATCACCCTTGTTTGAATGATTTGAGTTTTCAGATAGGTGAGACGAATGCCATTTACAATTAAGTTCTACTGTGGGCCACAAGACATTTGCTGGCCTGTCTTAGGCTCTAAAAACTATAACAATAGGACTGACCACTCAGCCCCCATGCACTTACGTATATGCTAACTAATAACAGGAATATACCCGGGGAGTAATTTCTCGCTTACCAAAATCCAAGTAGCCACTTCTATCCAATAAATCACAATCGGCCAGGCACACACTCTCTACCCTAATATCTAATACCGCATAAAGTATCTATACATGGGGATGTATTCAAGGCTGGCTTTGGGGGTACGAATCAATCCCGACATTCCCGACACTTAAAAACTTCCCCCTTAACCCATCAGTGGGAACTAGTGAGTTGAGATGGTGGGTGCACAGGTCATATCCCATAAACTCCCATTAAAATTGTAGATTTTTTGGTTAACTAAATAAATATAATTATTTAATTAATCTAAACTTTTGAACACAGCCATGTTTTGGTCGGTGGTCAACTGTAATTTTCGTAATTTTTCTGAATTTTCGTTCAATATAATAAAAAATATATCCATGAAACCTTTTAGGGCACTTTTCTGGTTCCACGTTTACTAATCACAAAATGATATTTCGATTGCCGTGCCTCTAAGCTTTAGCTAAGAATCCTCCAGGAAGTATTCTGAGTACGTACCAGGAATATGTACGCAAGCGATTTCGAAGATATGCGCTTGCAAAATTTAGCAGCAATCCGATATCGGCAATTATCTGTGGAGCACTGGCTTTAAACTAACGCGTGGGTAACTCTCATCTCAGTTTGTGTGGGTACCGCAGTTTGGATATTCGGATTTATTCGGATAAATGAATCACGGAACGGCAGATACCTAGCAAAAATATATAAATGTATGTATAAATCGATTCTGAGCTCAGTACCTAAAATGAAAGATGCCACTGCTGCTGCTGAGAGCGATGGAGGCTGAGAGGTAGCATGTGCGGTTTACAATTTGACGGCACCCCCTTCGTCAGCACTGTACCAATGACTTATTTGCTACCTAAATAAACTATGTACACTTGTACACTTTCGATGCAATTGCTCAAAAACGGTGAAGGAAAAACATCGTGAGGAAAACGGTCCAAGAACCTGAAAAGTTCACACATTTGACATTCATAAACACGCACTGGGCCAGCATGTTGATTTAGGCTTATTCTCTCTCTGAGTAAATCTGTGTCCCAGCAATGGGAACATGATAGGCTGAAATGATTATGATAAATGCATCATTGGCTAAAAGAGGGATCCGAGCTTTATGCCATACTAACGGCACCCCGTGGTTTCACTCACGTGGACTTACAGTTTTCTAGAATTAAAAGTATGTCACTCTCCCTTCAACGCTGGCCCTTCAATAATCTCTATGCAAAAAATCAAGTTGATTTATGTTGTTTTGTTGCTACGTGAAAGAGGAACAAACAAAAACACTTTCGCATTTATAATATCAGAATAGTCATATGCTAATGCCAGGTGAATTGACCGGTAGCGTGATTACGTTAACTGTCACTTGCAATCGCAATCGTGGCATTCCACTCCCATAAATTTATTTGTACCAGTGACTCGAGTGGGATGGCGCGATTGTTAATACGAGTGACAGCTATTATAATCATGCTGCTGCTGCTGCCGATGATGATGATTTGTTATATGAGATATTGCGTTATTGTGGGTGTTTTTTTTATTTATGGTGCTTGATGTGCCTGCTTGTTTGTCCTTGGAATGTTTTCAATTGCCAAATTTCACATAAAACCGTAATTTCAAAAATGAGACGCAAACAAAACAAAAGAATAATGATAATACAAAAACAACTTTAACTTATAAGTTTCTTCCTTCCTACTTGCTTCGATTCAGTTCACCATTAGCCTGCCTGAAAATATCTAGCTCACCCAAAATTGCATGGAATTCTAATTAACTCAATTATATCTACGGTAGGAATCGATCTAACGTCCAACATGACACCCCTAAGGCCCCCCACGTCCCCCATCCCCACCCTTTCTATGCTAGACCTATCTCGAGTCATTATCATTGATTTTACGTTTGTTATTTTCCAAAATATGACAATTGATTTCAGGATAAAACAGTCCATTATTAAAGTTTCGGCGAGCAACGCCAGTGCTTGCTTTAGAGAATATTGCACTTTAATTCGTATGATTTTGACAGCTGCCAAGGATGGCCATTTCGCCATTTTATTTGCAGCTATTTTTGGAGCTCAACAATAATTATTTATTTACAGACATTTTTGGCATTTACTATCCATTGACTATCAGGTATTATTCATAAGGTTTCATTAAATGTATATTGAAATTTTTCATGAAAGGCTTTGTTAGGAAATCATATAGAGGTACTAACTCAAGGGTTAAGCTGGCGGCGCAGTATATGTGATTTACAATCTGACGACACCCGGTTCGATCCTCGGCCCTGCCTACGACTAATTTAGTACTGAAACTAAATAATGTTTATGGAGTTTCGATGCCATTGCTCAAAAACGAAAAACAGTGGAGGAAAACATTGTGAGGAAACCGATATGTCCAATAACCGCAAAAAGAGTTTTTTTTTTGGATAGCTTGTGTCCCATCAGTGGGAACATGATAGTCTAAAATTATTTTAATTAGCGTTTGCTTCGTTGAATACGCTGATTGGGGGGCAATCAGTATTTTCGCACACGTGAAAATAAGACCGGACACAGTTGTGTTGAGACCTTCGAGTATGTGATTAGTTGCTTGAATATTAAGACAGCTGTCAGTTGCATTCGATACAAGTGACCTGGGACCTTACGGCTAAAGCGGGCTCGAATTAGCGCTGAAACAACGCAGCTAGGAAAATCACGTGAATATGAACCGTGATGATATCCGAAATACTCTTGAGCATTAAAATTTTTGGCAGCTTGATTGTTTATCGCAAATTATATTTCAATGCATTATGACCACTCCATAAATAAAATTAGTATTTTGCTTGTAGCTATTTTGAAACTCGCTTCAGTGAGAACGAAATAGGCAGCGTTCCTCCTGTTTACCTTGTGTTCAGTAAGTAAGTATAGAGAGCGTGCATAAGGGTTCCTTGGTTTGATACGAAACCTTTAAAACTGATATACTTATTCCAATTTCAAAACCAATACAAATACAACTTTGAAATAAGCACTCAAGTAATTTCACAAAAGTCATGTCAGACTTTTGACTTCGTGCTACTTTGTAACCGACTTTAGGAGGTTTCTCAATTCGTTTCGTATATTATGTAAAAAAAAATACGCCGATTACTCCGGCACTCTGGAACTGATTCACTGGTTTTTTTTTTATTTCGTAATGGAAGCTTTCGAGGTGGCCCCACTAAAGTTTTACAACTTTGCCTAACTAGTTTAACTATATAGCTGCAAGTATATCTGACAGTATCAATAATTGTGTTTCTACTAATTTTGAGTTCAGTCTTATTAAAGAGATAATTTTAATTTTATTATTAAAATAAGAAACTAAAAATTAGGCGTAGTTCTAATAATTCCGACTGGCTGGCTAACCTCTCAGCCTTTTAGAACTTACATTATTAATATACCTTTATAGTTAATAGAATAGATTATACACCTAGTTCAGATCGCTTACTAGCATAAAGCTTATCTTCGAATAAAAATAAATATCTACGAAAAGGTAGACTTATCCCCGAGAACAAAACAGTCGACGAATAAAACTATACGCTTCGAATTTATCAATTTGAAACGTATATTTTTTTTGCTCTGACGCGGTGTTTTGTTTCTAGTTGGATAAAAAGGTAGATAGTTCGCCTAGTCGGGTGTTTTTTTTTCAATAGACATTATTCGCCTGTGGATTTTTGTATAATAATTATACTACCCGATGTTGACACGTGTCGGTGGTTGTTCACGTTGTGCTCGCGGGTGCGGGCACGGCCGGCGGAGCGCGCGGCGGTCTTGGCTAGTTCGTGTTCACATTGGCCGCCAAGAGTTTGTGTGGGTGTGAAGTGTTTGCACTGGTTATAAACACGGATGAAAATAATATTTTATTTTTAACTAGCGACTCGCCCCGGCTTCGCACGGGTGCAATGCTGATACTAAATATACTACAGAATGTCTTTATATACAACGCCCGCCGGCTGGTACCTCCCGCAACCGTAAGTACCTTAAATATAAAATGTATTTAAGGTACTTAATTGGATAAGGATTAATGCTGTATTGCTTAAAATCGCTTCGTAAATAAGCCATTATTTCTCGTAAAATGTAAAAGATAAAAAATGATTATTTTGGGTTATCCCTAAGAGATAGACATATACCATTGTGAATTTATATGTAGTCCTTTTTAAGGTGTACAATACTGTAATACATTATTTTGATCTATCTCGTAGGGTTCAAGCATCGTTTGCAATGTAAGCGCAAAAAATGTGTTTATTTACGACATCACATTAGAAACCTCTAAAATTATAAGTGTTTCTCTACTATAATATATTATGCAAGTATTATACATATATAAACCTTCTTCTCGAATCATATTCAATGTCGAATCGAATCTATTTTACAATCCGCATCAAAATCCGTTGCTTACTTTTATAGATCCAAGCATACATAGGGACAGACAGAGGGAAGCGACTTTGTTTTATACCATGTAGTGATAGTGATTGAAAATTCTTACCTAAAATGAATGTTTCTATTTATAAGACTTGGTATTCTTGCCTGAATAGAACATATAAACTATTATGAATTGAATGGCACGATTCCCGTGCTATATCGTCTCTAGCAAAAGTTCAAAGTGGTTGAACTTCCCTGAAGCCACGCGCAAACAGCGCGTATTGCCGTTGGTTCGACGTGAACACACTGACTACTGTAAAATTTGGTATATGGGTTAGAAATCTGTGGTAGGATCTTTCTGCATAGCACATGCTGCGATTGTCTAGCTTTGTTTGTATAGCAGAGCATATTCGGCTCCCATATTTAACGATCGTTTCGCAAATGTTTGCCCGACTCTACGTTTCTGAGTAAC
The DNA here is from genome assembly GCA_949125355.1 of Agriopis leucophaearia. Lineage (NCBI taxonomy): Eukaryota > Metazoa > Arthropoda > Insecta > Lepidoptera > Geometridae > Agriopis > Agriopis leucophaearia. Next base: position 9,528,849 of record OX421261.1, read on the forward strand.
AATTCCTAATACGGGGCTCCTAAATTAGGGAGTAAGGGCGTGCTATGATAGATGGGCTTTTGTACTCCCGTACTCTTGTCTAGTGATCATCGCTTGATTTCTTACAAGATTTTATTTGACTTATAATGATGGGTTCTATCATATGGGCCCCTTTCAGCTCAGTACACCCTTTCCGCGTCACCCCGTATAATTAGCGTGGTCTAGACAACTTCCCAAAGAAAAAGGTGTTCGACTACTCTCTTAGACGTTTGCAATTACAGTTTTTCAAGAAGCTTAAGAACAACGTAGGTTTTGGGTCAAATCTTGCAACTGAATTTTAAAAGTTATCCCCATCCGATTGAGCTGAAATTTAGTACACGCTTTTAGTTTGGATGACAATGCATAATAGCTAAATGACGTCATTCTAAATCAAATATGGCGGACTCACAAAGATGGCAGAGTAGTTGTTTTAATGCACCCTCATGATATGGGTATCAAATAAAACGGGTGACTGAGAAGAATAAGAAAAATAAAATAATATCACGCTAAATTCAATATGGTGGATGCCCTAAGATGGCGGACAAAATGTTCTTATCTACCATCATGATATGGGTATAAAATGAAAAGGTTTGCTCATAAGAATATGGAAAGCTTGTAGGTATATAAAAGTTTTATTAAATTGAAAAAAATGGTATGTAATTTTACATAACTTCTTGTATGTGTTTACCTTTATTTAGTGGAAAAACGTAACCAAACCTCTGCACATTGAAATACGTACGAACAAGTTAACAGAGAACAAAACAAATAAATAAAAGAAAAAAAAAACGACTGAAAATTGTAGCCTATAGGTGACACTCTGGGCATGACGACGATAACTCTTCACTTCACGCATCATTTTTATGCCATAGGCATAGGTCGCAAACAAGCTGACAGGCCGCCTGATAGTAAGCAATCACCATCGCCTATGGATACCTGCAACAACTATAGGAGGTATTATAGAAACATAAAAAAATACAATTATACATTTATACCGCCGAAAATTTGTTGACTGTTGTTGATCATTACACCTATCTTGGACAGATTGTTCAGTTAGGAAAGTCCAACTTAGGCAAAGTGGTCGCCCGAAGAGTCCAACTCGGATGGGCAGCGTTCGGGAAATTGCGTGAAATCTTCTCGTCCAAGATACCACAGTGCCTAAAGACAAGGGTCTTTAACCAATGTGTGTAGCCAGTGATGACATATGGTACTGAGACGTCGTCTTTAACTGTTGGCCTTTTGGAGAAACTCAGAGTCACACAACGGGCAATGGAGAGAGCTATGCTTGGGGTTTCTTTGTGCGATAGAATCCGAAATGTGGATATTCGGCAAAGAACCAGAGTCACCGACATAGCTATTAAAATTTGCAAGTTGAAGTGGCAATGGGCAGGCCACATCGCTCGAAGAACCGATAACCGATGGGGTAGAAAGGTTCTTGAGTGGAGACCACGAACCAGAAGACGCAGCGTAGGTAGGCCCCCACTAGATGGACCGACGACATCGTGAGAGTTGCGGGCATCCAGTGGATGCAGATGGCAGAGTGTCGTTCAGTGTGGAGGTTGAAGGGGGAGGCCTATGTTCAGCAGTGGACGTCTTATGGCTGATGATGACCGCCGAAAATTATTACCTTTCTTGACCGATTGCAGCCGATGACACAAAAGACCTCGACCGTAGAGTTTCGTTTTTCTCGGAGACTGTTCTTCAATTAATTGACACATTATCGACCCTGTTTGGGAAAAAGATTCTTAGATTAAATTTTGTGCTGAAATATCAGGAGCTCACTAACGAAGTTTCAGGCGCGTTATGGTTTTCCAGGTTCGCCACAAGATCGAATTATTGGCAATTTTTGCTAAATACGGTTTTTTTAATTGACCTATAACCTCTCCAGATGGCTTCCCTACATCATATTTAACAATTTGTGGTTGATGACCTTTCATAAAACAAAAAATAATAATGAAAAATATGCCAATGGTGGCAAATAAGCTAACGGGACTGTTGGTAAGCGATCACCGACGTCTTTGGATACCTAGAATACCAGGGGCATCACAGATGCGTTGCTGACCTTAATAACTATATTAACAGCCTTTTTGAAGAACTTAGAGTCTCTAAACAAAAAACCGTTATGTACAGACTGTCATATAAAAACTACATTGCCACAGAACCCCAAAAATTATCGCACGCCGAACATAAAATAAGAAAGAAAGCGCTGGTCCCGTTTACCCCTTCCGTGCGACTTCACACGCTTTGTTCGAACTAACACACTATAGAGCAAAGAAAAGTGTGCTTGTATTGGGGAATAGCGACACAGAGTTCATTAAAGGCAGGCAGCGCGTGTTGGAGTGGATGCTGGCACGAGGGTGACGGCTATCGCACCCCCGTGCCTCCCGCGCCTCCGGGGGCGTCACACCCGGCCTAATATTTTCTATATGAATATTAACGTTTGTGGTGTCTGTATTCGCCACGCATTGCCCGTTGTGTGTACTTGTACGGTGACCTTATCGCAGGTGCAAAAATGACACGTTTTTACCCAGTAATTCAGCACCAGGGATTAAGGTATGTTCCTATTTCAGTGGGTACTGAATCTAACGTTACAGAGGCAAAAGTGTCTTGGATTAATATTTTGAATATAAAAAATACCCTGAAAACAAGAACGGTTAAAAGAAATAGTGCAACTCAGCCGAAATTGTGAATAGCTGACATGATTAATTAATTAATTAATCCCTAGGGCTCGATTCAAATATTTCATAAAGACATTAAAACAACAATTTTAAGTAGCTTTGGCTATAGGCACAATGACAAAAATTGTGAACTTAGCTTCTTATCTAGTACTTTACTAGATTTATTTTGTTATTCTATTAGTTCGAAGGGAATAAAACGGATCGGATCGCATCAAATTAATTTAACTACTTCCTAATCTGTGCCCAGTTATCACAGCTTGGTAACTAGTTAGTATAAATTTAGCTGAATCCGATATATTATGCGTGCGACACTGACAAGTGGATGCCTTCATTTTGAGAGAGCCTCGTTTAATTTTGAAAAATGTATCAAACAAAATAAAAGCTTTGATGTTTTGATTCAGCAAAATACCGACAGTGGCGTCGATCTTATGATATGTGCTAGCGTGGTAGGTTAGCGAGATTACTAAGCATCGTCTTTTCTAATCTTTGAACCTATAAAAGCACTTTTGACGCGCGTTTCTCAGTGTACTACTCGACAAACGCGACAGACCCTCCACCCTTTCGTAGATGCCCCAGAAACATCTTAGGCGACTTAGGCGACCCGGACGAACCCATCGCCCTCACAACCACATATTGACATATTTGCTGATAAATGGTCATCATTTATAAAAAATCAATGATGTACAGTGAGCAGTACATTAGTTTTTTAATTGTTTATTTTATTTTATTGTTGTTATAATTTTTGTACCATTTTTTTTTTGAGTTGACTTGAATCGCCGCCGTCTCATCGGCAGCGGTGGGCTCGTCCGATGCGACTGCTTCTGACAACAGAAAAAAACAGTTTTTGGTATAGGCGTCAAAGGCACACAAATACACAACGATCCCGCTGGCGGAATCCCCAGGATCCCCCCAGGATCTGCCAGAAGATCGGTTATATTCTCTCCAAATAATCATTCAGTTCAACAACCTGCTAAGGCCCCAGCACATTCCTTCTAGGGCCAGGTCAAGTCTGATCCCCACTCCCAGCATCGGCCCAAGCCGAGGATCGTACCTCCGTGGTGCCCTTGCGCTTGTCACCCAAAAATCTAAATCGAGTTGGCCCAACGCCCTCTGCATTCGCCATTGCTAGTCCGGTCAAGCTGCAGAGGCTGCAAGGCCAATAGCAAAAAGTCACATAAAAAACCTTTCTCTGTGCAATTGAAATGAATATGCTCGTATGTATCGTCCTTTGATCATACTGCGATCGGATATCCTACTAATATTATAAATGCGAAAGTTTGTGTGGTTGACGAAGTAAATTAGTTTTTCGCAAATGTAGAAAATAATCAGAATTAAAACAAAAGTTAAGTTGTTAAGGAGGTAAATAAGTATCAAACCGATATTAATTAAATTTGGGACGTAGATAATTTATTCATAGCGATATTTTTCTCTTGCGACAAATCCATTTCAACGCGAGTGAAGCCGTGGGGCGCAACTAGTTTTTAATAGTTGACATGCAGAGCAATGGTCGCGAGTTTTACCAAAACAATGTCACTCTTATAAAGTCGTACTTTTGTGAGGAGAGCCCAATCGAGTCTCCCTGGAAATGCGGGAGACTAAAATACGTCAGTGAGGCCATTAGTACTGACCGCACCCTTTAAAGTTCAGAACCTGCGTATCTACTCGCGTCAGACTGACATATATATCGAATCCAGATAAACTATAACTACTAATAAGCTTGCTCGGTGCCGTAAAGCCATAAAGGTCAAGGAAATGTAGAGATTTAGTATTAGAGATTAAAGTTTTTTATAAATCACACTAATATCATATATGTGAAAGTTTGGATGGATGGATGTTTGTTACTCAATCACGCAGAAACTGACTGGATGGATTTGGATGAAATTTGGAACATATGTACATTGCTTATGTCCTGTATTAACACTTTTCATCATCATCACCGATTTTCATCACCACGCGGGTGAAACCGCAGGGCGCAGCTAGTAATAATATATACCTGACCCTTTGACCAGTTTGTATGTACATAAGCTTTTAATTTTTAACCGATTGAGTTGAAATGTTGCACCTACACGTTTGGTTAAATAAATGACATCATTCTAAAACCTATATGGCGGACTCCTAAAGATGTGACTTTTATGCCCCACCCCCTCCCCCTCCTGAAATTCGGCAGATAGATTGTAGATGTCAGCTACGAAAGGATTTTGCAAAAGGGCTGAATTAAGGAGGGCAATCGGGGTTAAAGTTTATATGAAAGTTCCTTGTTGTTTTCAAATAAATAAATACTGTAAGGTTTTTCCGAAAAGGACGGATTAAAGAAGTGAAATGACAGTTTGAATTTTATGTTGAAAGTTATGTAACTACGACGCTGAAATTTGGCAAATAGATTCCTTATGTGGTATTGCAAAATTATGTCGTAGTCAAATGATTTTGCGAAATTGGGTCGAACTACGGTAGCAAACGGAGGTTGAAAATGTACAATAAAAATCCTATGTTTTATGTTTTTTTTTTAATGTTAGGAAGATAAAATTTGTGATTCAGGTTAATAGTTTAAAATAAAAATTATACTCTTGTTAGATTTTTACAAAAAAGGACGGATTAAGGAGGTGGAATAGGAGTTTTTATGTTGTGTTTTCATATTTATCGGGACTTATCGCGCACCATTAAATATAGGTAAAAATAGATACCTTTCGCTCGACGTTTCGACCATGTTACAATGGCCGTGGTCACGAGCTGAGCTGCTGAGTTTTTTTATGTTGTGTTGAAAGTTATGCAACTACGAACCTGTAATTTAGCAAGTAGATTCTTTATAGACGACGTCTGTCCTGAAATTTATTAGCTATAAGGCCAAATTAAGGGGGCAAAAGGGGGATTGAAAGTTTATATAAATCTACGCGTACGATGTCGCGGGCAATGGCTAGTATAATATAAACGCAAAAGTATGTTTGTTCTGCGATTTCGCCTTTCTGCGATTATGGCATACCCCCCTTTTTTCTAATGGGAAGGCTTTTGTTCATCAGTGGACGTCTTCAGACTGATGATGATGATGTTGGTTAGTTTCTTTTTCACCCAGCGACAGAGCAACGGATTGATATAATATTAGTCCGAAGAGTGGATGGAAAAAAAATGGATAGTTTGTCCCAGAAACTGTACGGTTCCTGTAAATGTACTTTATTCTGTGTGTACGAGCTTTTCGATTCGTAGGCGATAACCTGATAAGGAGGGTAGAATATGTAATCGACAGAGTAGGTGTAAATATGCGGTGGCAAAACCTGCAGTAGGCGACCGAACAGCCATTATGTTTAGTTGTTGGTGCTATGCAACATTCATGGGGTAGTTAGAATCAGTAGGTAAACTACAGACACCTCTATGTGTGGCGCGTAGGGTTGCCTCAGCCCGGCGGGTATATATCAATACTTCACGAAATATTCATTTATAGAGCTGAAGAAAAACTGGTGTGATCAAACATCACATAAATTACTAATCTATCTTCTATACCAATATATAAAGAATAAACAATTGATCGTTTGTTTGAATTGAATAGGCTCCGAAACTACTGAACCGATTTTTAAAAAAAACCCTGTTGGGAAGCTATACTATCCCCGGGTGACATAGGCTATATTATATTTTGTAGCGAAGTCGAAGGCCGAGCTTACACCCGTGCGAAGCTAGGGTGGGCAGCTAGTTAAAAAACCGAATTCATAAAAATGACAAAACTGGATGAAATTGAAATGGACCCCACACACGAAGCACCAGCTTTCAAATAAAAAAAGAGACATCAAAATCCTAGTTAACCCAGTCGAAATTTCTGAGGTAACAAACGTTAAAAAATCAGTCGAATTGAGATCCTCCTTGAGTTCCTGTTTTTTGGAAGTCGGTTAAAAAGTAACGATGTCCACATCCGAAAATTTGCGTCCCAGTAATGAGGAAGATGTAAATGAAAATAAATCGCATTTTTTTTGTCCTAAATAAAACTTTAGTTAATTATAATAATTGGCAAGAGTCGGCGGAGGACCGAGATTTATGGAGGGAAGTGGGGGAGACCTTTGCCCAGCAGTGGGACAGTATAGGTTAAGGAAAAAAAAATTATAATAATAACTGTGAAAAAATTATGCCGATATCTTGTAAGGTGAATTTTTTAAAATCAATAAATTTTTGATCTCTCCAAAACTTCCCGATCGCCCGAGAAACCGTCGTGACATCACACCACCGGTCGCAGGCGGCGGGCGCGCATGGTAGGCCGTAGTTTAGTAAGTGAGAGGGGTGCGCGCGAACAATTTTGTTTTCATTAGGTATATTATATCATAGTCTTTATGTTTGTACTGTGTACACATTCTTTCGTTCGTAGTCTAGAACCGTGCTATTAAAATGGAACCAGGATAATCATGTGGGCAAGCAAATAATTTGCCGAAAGTCGCGATCTTCTTATGGTTGCGGATTTTGACACAAATCAAGCAAAGTAGAGCAGTTATTTTTGTTTTTCGATATTTAAATTCTGATGGAACCGCACTGATAACTTAGTTAAATTAAGAGTTTACTTTTTGTCGACAAATTTCGTAACGTTTGACAGCATTTCTTTCATTCAAGTCAACACAACAAGCAGCTATTATTACGAGCTTTCTATTTCTTGCTATATAGGTACCTCATCGTACTCTATTCCTGCACCTTTTACTAAACCTTTAAAAGCATAAGTAACGATATAGTACTCACTTTCAATTGATCTTCGCAACAATACGACTTGTTTTTAGGGTTCCGTAGTCTTACGGGAAACCCGTATAAATTAGTTCTACCCGTCCGTACCCGTGTTTGTCTGTCTGTCCATCAATCTATTTTTTTTGCACCTTCTAACTTATAATTTTTAATATAACTGCATGAAACCCTGTGCTTTTACATTTGTAATACAAAATTGAAAGAAAAAAAATAAAAAATATAGCCTCGTTACTTAGCGTCTACCTATACGTGCGACGACATCTTATATAGGCGTCTCCGCTACCTCGAAACTCTAGATTTTCCATTCTGTGGATTCTTGGTCTACACTGGCTCAGAGAAAATTATTTATGCCGGTGTCTATCGCTCGCACACTGGAGACGAAGAAGAGACAACCAGGCATTTTCAGTACCTCAATGAGACCGCAGATGTGGCTCAGCAACGTTACCTATCACTTCTGGTTCCCTTTTACTTCTGGGGGATTTTAATGGTCACCACAAACAGTGACTTTTCCCATAGTGGGAGACCAACCATGCAGGGAAAGAGACGTTCAATCTTGCGTTGACGCTTAACCTAACCCAGCTGATCCAAGAAACTACAAGGGTTCTGGATGTTGATAGCCACATTACTGCTTAGACCTTTCACTGACTAACGATCCAGACCAATACTTTGTGCCGGTGTTCTTACTGCTTGGTGGATTTGATCACTGTCTGGTGAAGGCTGTATCATCATACACCTCGTCCAATCTCAGCCCTAGGGGCACTCAGCGGGTGTGTCAATACAAGTCAGCAAAGTGGGATGAGATGCGGCATTTTTTCGCATCTTACCCTTGGCAGGATGTTTGCTTCTTGTGACCTGACGGATTGCACCAATGCCGTTACGGAGGTGATGAGTTAAACTATGACATTTTATTTCGAATTCGGACACTACTTCTTGGCTTAGCTCGACCATAATTTAATGCTGCATGTGATTGTGCGGAAGCGCAAAAACATGATGCATTATTTAGCCTGGGTGGATGCTCGTACGCGCAAGTCCTTGGATGCACGTAAGAAAAAGAGTGCCTATAATCTCGCAGCCAAGTGAAGCCGAAAAGCGATTCGCAGAGCACGGTTTGAACACATAAGCCGGATAGGAAAAAAGTTAATTGCCTATACCCAACAGGCAGTAAAGCTTTCTGGTCCCTGGCGAAGTCAGTCGAACTTCTGAAAATCATCACTGCCTTCACTGTTAAAGCCTGAGGAAGCATTAGCGTGGGCTAGTGCTAGCGTAGCTATCGTGTTGAAAACGTGTGCACCTGAGTTGACCATCTAGCTATAGTCCAGAGTTACTACTTATCCTAACACCTACGCTAAACTTTGGAGCCTACCTCGAATCTAAGGCTAAACTGGCTAGTAAAAAACTTGGTATCCTCAATAAAATTAGGCGGTACTTCTCACCGGAGCAGTTGCTTCGCTTCTACCAAGCACACGTCCGATCGTGTGAACTGCTGCCACCTATTCGATGGAACTACCAAGTACCAGCTGGAAGCTTTAGATACGGGACCAGCGTGCTATGAGGCTGATTGGTGAGGAAAAAAAGGCGTGGCACTGGTACATGTGAAATAGGGATGATGTTTTTAGGGTTCCGTACCCAAAGGGTGAAACGGGACCCTATTAATAAGGCTCCGCTGTCCGTCCGCCTATCCGTCCGCCTATCCGTCCGTCTGTCCGTCCGTCTGTCACCAGGCTGTATCTCATGAACTGTGACAGTTAGACAGTTGATATTTTCACAGATGATGTATTTCCGTTGCCACTATAACAAGAAATACTAAAATAATAATAAAATAAATATTTAAGGGGGCTACCATAAAACAAACGTGATTTTTTGCTCTTTTTTGCTCGATATTGATAACGACAACAGGTAGAAGCATGAAATATTCACAGAATATTTAGTTATATAATGACTTTAAAAATAAATAATTAAATTAAAATATAATTAATATTTATGATACGTACGTAATGGTACGGAACCATTCGTGTGCGAGTCCGACATGCACTTGGCTGGTTTTTTTTTTCTCTACACCCCCTCGTGTGGTGTATCGTTTTGAGTAGGTTTTTAAATGAAAGAACAAATTGATATACCACTTATTTATCAAGTCTAACCTTTGCGAAATATGACCCGCCAAGTGGCGAAAAGCTGACCCTCCACATGCATTTCTAATCTATAAAACATAGAAACTTGTTACTTATAATACTGATAAATTACAATCATTTAAAACCTTTATTCAAAATGTTTTCGAAGACAATCTTATTATGGCTTTTTGCGTAATATATATAAGACGTTCTATCTCAAAGTTCATTGACCTTTTCGTAAAATGATCTCATTAAACAATGTTTCCCTATTGATTTTCTTATTGAGTAAACCATAATAAGTATATTATGTTATGTAGGTATGATACATCTCTGAAATTTGGCTTCCACAGAGCTTCGATCGTTCGAATTTTTCTATAACCACCAATTTTTGAACTATGAATATGTAGATATGGTTTTGATTACGGAACCCTACCATATGCATGTCTTGTCACAGTCTTGGCCAGTTATTGTAGATAACGGCTCCTCTAAATCTACCGAAAATACCACGAGAAACACAAAAACACTGCACGAGATCGTATGCACGGGCGAGAAATAAGATGGGTCGAGCGGTGTGACGTCACACGCTGAACGGCCGAGCGAACTCTGGATTTAAGAAAGCCTGACTTTAAAAAATCGTTAAAAATACAGTTTTAGAGATATCGCAAAAATTCTTTCACCAAATTTTTTTATATTTAAAGTTTGATTTTTCTAGTTGATAAAAAAAACACGCTCATCTTCCTCATTGAAAAGCGCCATCTGTCGAAATCTATTCTAACTACGTCATTCTCAAGTACGACGGCTGCTCAACAACGAAGACGGCGTGCGACTGACTTTACACTGGTGAGAAATATACCCGTGCTCACCATTGAAAACCACCACGGCTCACGGTTGCCTGGAAGAGATCGCTTTAAGTGCCTGTTAAAAGCCTAGGTAATTACTGTCATGTATAATGTTATCCTTATTTTTGTGGTTTTTAATTAAGAGTCATTGTATTGAACCACCAGTCATTAACATTGAAAACATGCCATTGGTCTTTCTTACGATGTAATTACTATCATATAAATAAATCATAAACTGTTATGCACAAAATTCAAGAGACTCGGAACATAAGGGTTGCAAGAGACGGGAGATTTTTCTCTCTCAAGCTAAAGAAAGCTAGAGACAAAAAGAGCGTTATGTATTGCATTTACACTTACGAAACACCAAGATGAACCTCGGTGAAGTTTGTTGGTGACAACAAGCAAATTAAAAATTTGTAACTCAAGTATGACATAAATCAATAAAATAATTTTAGGAAGAATGTAAGTTACTTATGAATACTTAGTTGATGCAAAGCAGTGAATTTCAGATATGAGAACAAACCTATTTCCAATCATGCTTGAATGAATGAATTCGTTTGATTTTGATTCGGTAAAAGATAAAAGAGTAAACAGTAAGTAAAGGAAAAAAGAGCAACATAGGATGGTAGAGTAGGCTCTGTGGTTCATTTTAGTACATTATTATTTGAGCCGGAGAATACTGAACGTCATAGTGATATAGTTCAAAACTTTAAATCGTTTAGACAGAGAGGACGTCCCTAGAGGCGCGGCAAGCTGTAATTTCAATAGTAACTACGCAAAACATTACCTTGCTCGTTTGCTCGCTGGGGCGGCAGGCGGCAGGAGGCAGGCGGCAGGGCGGCAGGGCGCGGAAAACCGGCCCGTCGTACTAGATGCTATCATAATGATTATTAACATGTGAACCGCCGTACCAGGCGGCGTCCGCCCCACGGCCCAGATATGTTTGACACAAGTCAGTTATTTTAATATAGGCAATTAGATGATGGCGAACTTTCAACGGAGTTTTCGATTAGGCTGCGGTTGTCTTTAAGTGGATTTTAAATTGCTACCCAAATCGATTGCTCGCGGATTTGTTTACAGCCAGCGCGCGTTGCGATGGTTTCGACTGTTCGGAACATTTACGGAAGGATTTACTTTTTAGGGTTCCGTAACCAAACGATGTAAACGGGACCCTGTTACTGAGCCTACGCTGTCTGTCTGTCCGTCCGTCCGTCTGTCTGTCGTACCTTTGAACGGAGGTATCTTTCGAACCGTTATTTATAGATATGCAGTAAAAAAATTCATAGATTATGAAACTTTACGGCAGATCAACTAAGAAATAATAATAAAAACGCTTAACATCAGGCGAGTTGGCGGTCAAACGCAAGCCTCTTTATGCATAAAAAAAGTCAACAATTAACATCAAAAGAGTGGGTCTTTGAGTTTTTTTGTAATTGCTCTAATGAAAAAACGGTAATAAGTACAAGCGTCGAACTTGGCATGATTACTACACACTCTTAAGTAAAACAAACAAATACTGGCTAAGTGCAAGTCGGTGATAACATCAGGTGAGTTGGCGGCCAAACTTATGCCTATTATAAAAAATATATATTTAATCTGATCTTCATGAAAGGTTTGAAAGTAATTCATTCCAATTTTAGTCCAAATTTGAGCAATATCAGTCTAGGGGTTGAAAAGATATAAGGCTAGATTTGTTAGTAGGGTAAGTTTATAGTCAAAGGCGAAAAACTAGTCTTAGTAACGGATGAACATACTCTTATTATATATAATGATTTTAAAATTTGCCATTGGTGTGCAAACCTATCAATTCTATGAAATTACATTACAATATTACATACAATATTTGAGCGAGTCATCAACGATAATCATAGCAGGATCTTGCACGTCTGTGATGTCACAGAATAAATAATACGTCAATAAACTAATGATAGATCAAATAAAAATACTTATATACTCTCAACCGCAAAAATATTTTGTTTAAAAGTGTCTAATTAAATCAATATTGGAATAGTAAGTATACCGCGCAAAAATCATCCATATGTTAAACGGTAGAAGATGATGTAATGGTAAAATTTGTTTCATGCTGATAAACGCAAATATAGCAGTCCTAAACTACCAATTGAAACTTCAACAATGAATAAGGCAATAAAAAAATCGTGCCGTTTTTGTTGATCAAAGAATATTATTTATAACTTACTAGCTGCTTAACGGGGTTTCACGCGCACGGATTACACCTTATAACATCAGCTATCTGCTAGTGAAGGTCCCGTCAAAATTGCTCCAACTCTTTCGGAGTCCATATACACACATCGGTTTTTATATATATCATTGATTTGTATGTGTAGTAGGATGGGAATGAACTTTTCCTATGGTATCAACTCAGTGGTGCTAAAAAGTATGCGCACCAGTGAGATGTCAGTTGTTTGGCGACTTTGTTAGTGCACGGTCCTCGCGCATTGCGTCATTCTTAAGAGCTAAAACTAAAAAATATAATACTATTTAAACGCGACAATGCGAAATTGTTGTATTTGGACAAACGGCACACATTTTTCTAGTACTAAATATATTTGGAAGCAATCGCCAGCTCACCTTCCCCATATATTTCCCCTGTCGTGCTCCTCATATCTGATTGTCTTGACTCCCATGTCTCATCAGTCTTTTTTTATGATCCTACGCTATCTTCCTCTATACTCGACGACAAACAACGCATCGTACACTGATGTGATTAAGGTGGTGTAAATCTGATCTGACCAACACATTGAGCTACGGTCCTAAGATCGTTCGCCATCGACTTTGCCTGTGACTACACTATTAATATTTAGCTTTATGCTTTTTTTCAATATGATGAAAGGCCACCCCACAAAAGATGAAAACAAAGTTCTTGCAACCGTAGTTGTGATCTATCAAACAGTGATCGCAGTGCTCGATTTAAGGCTTTCACAGTAATTACATTCAGTCATCCTCTCAGCCTGTTGTAAAGCATGGAACAACTATTAAAATAAACATTCGTCTGAAGTAGGCCAACGGCAGATGCAATTTTTGTTATGTATTCACAGTAACATTTTATGAGTTACACATTTATTTGTGTCTGAATTTTGAATGCCAATCGATGGCTTGACCCTGGGGTAGGAAAATTTCAAGCCAATTTAAAGCCTCTGCCTTTGCAACACTATTCATGTTTGAGGGTTCCGTTGTGCTCGAGGCGTATTGTGAAGACACTCTCATTGTATTGTTGCATCGGGTGAACTCGGGTAGCACAGAACAAGTATCGCAAGTCTGGACCAGCGGAAGTGGTTGGCTCCAGTGTGATTTTAGGGAATGATGCTTTTGTGAATTCAAAGCGAAAATGGGTATGCTTTTCTCTCTTTATCCGTATTTGGAGACAAAGGTAAAATTGCTGATTCACCCAGATGTTTGTTTATTTTCCGTTCAATTCACACGTAAATAAATTCCGTATGAGAAGCATTCGTACCTAGTTTATGAATAGGTCCCTTTGCAGACTACTGCATAAAGTATTTCTAATAAAGTATTTAGTAGTATAATATTTTTTTTTATGTAACTGTGGTCACGCTCTCCTTATGGTAAGCATCACACTTGCACATCACAATTGAGTGCCATCCAGAATTTAGAACTTCAACAGCTCAAAATCCTGCGAGGCAATCCATATGTGTAATAAATAATGTATTACACGTATGGCAATGCACCGCACTCGTCATCCTTAAATAGGTATTAGATGTTAAATCTCTTAAAGCCAACTAATTACACAGAAAACATAGCTCCTAAAAAATTAATAAATTAGGCGATTAGGGTTGGTGGCCAAAAAGATAAACTCAACCAAACCAAAAATTTGGAAACATTAAATCTTAGCTAAGCTTGAGAAGTTATAGTCTTCATAAAAAAAAATGCTACAATTGAACGTTTCTTTTTTGTTTTGACTTGACATTTAAAAATAGAAAATGTTATTGTTGAACTAATTTCGGTGAAAAAAAATGGATAGCATTTGATTGCTGCAGATTTTGGTTTCATAGCGAGAGGGCACAAAATCTATACAAGTAAGTATAGACAGATTTGCTTCGGCTTCTTAAGGCAACTTGGACACATATAGAGACTTGCTCGCCTAAGTACCATTTTTAATTAAATGAAATTACTGAGGTTGATATTATAAAATATTATTACTATATATTTTTATTCTAACATTTGAGATGTCTTAAACTAATTCATCTTGTTCCAGATTCCAGACAAGTTTTAATTGCCTTAAAATAATGACAAAATAATTTTATATTGATCAGTTATGTTTTTTTTGACCTCGTGCGAATATTTTGGCTTTGGACGTCTTGTGTATTTACCAACCAGTGTCAATTATATCAATATTTTCAAGTTTTACTAAATATGGTCAAACAAGTCATAGTCACAGTCAGAGTCATGCAAAGTAAGTTACAATCAAGTCCAAGTCATGCCATAGTAAAGCGTTGGAGACCTCGTTATATCACGTTCACGAACACATACTTACCTAATAAATAATAATCTACTATTATTACATTTTAACACTCAAAAATTCACAAGTTTAGGAAAATAATACAATGACATGTTTTTTTTACGTCTAAAATTTCATAATAAAATGAAAAATATTATTCAATATCGCCCATAGTCAGCGTTAGCAAGGAGTGTAATTTGTCCATGGGTTTTTATTAAAAAGCTTAAAGTATTTTTCACCAATGTGGCAGCACTGGAGCCTTGATGGATACTCTTACAAACACAATGTAACGACTATTTTAAACTATCACGAATGTTCACTACAGTTATATGATTATTTACGGGGTATTTACCGTGTATTCACTCGCATTCTTCAGTTTTCCCGTGAACATGGTGCATGTAACTGCGCCGAAATATCGGGAGCTCCTTCCAAAACCTTACCACGGTAAATATCCCGTAAATAATCATATAACTACAATTTAAGGAGTCAAAAGTTTTATTTATTTTCCGTTGTGACTAAGTCACTATGACTGTAATATATTAGTGAGTTGCATTCACATTAGTGAATTTCTCGAAAGAATGCAGTATTTAAGTTCCCAATTTTCGTACCGCTTTTCGGAATTCGAAATGCAACGAAGGACATCCATTGAATTCGCGTCAATACACATTTCAATCCAGCGTATCACAACACAGCTTCCGTGTGGCTTTTGTTTAATTTCATGTTACTGATGCTTCACAACAAAAGCTAATTTAGTCAGCCTTTAGTGTACGTTTTGTCTGTTACGTGTCACTGGCAACGAAAGCCTTTAGTTATATTTCGTAGAACCCCGTTACCTCCAATACTCGATATAAGGCTCATTCGATAATTGAAAGCCTCTATTTCAGCAGAAACAGTAGCCAACAAGAGCGGCACCGTACCTCATTTCTCTCAATGTTTGGCGTATGTCCGCCTAAACGCAATGTGCAAACTTGAACATGGGGAATATATCACAACTCGCGCAAAATGTGAGCTTTGAACTAGCTTGTGATTAGGCGGCGTTAGGTAATAGCTAATAACGAATCCAAGGTGTGTAATAACGAATCCAATCCGGATTGCGAGTAAAATTTTCCTAAACCAATCAAATCAAAATATGTAACTTATTTGCTAGAATATAGGTACGAGATAGGTCTTAAGTTAAAAACAAGTTACTCTATATTGCACCTTTAAGGCGTGCAAATTACAATAGGTATATAGTTTAGATAATTTCCATCATACTACAACAGTCAAATTATTAATGTCCATTAAATCTGCATTACATTTTATAATTTATCTTTAAGATAATTGTCTATGGTACAAATATGCCTTGTCATTTAGGAATTTTTGCAATCTAAATTTAAAAATGACATTGTTATCTGTCTCTTATAGTTAGTGGTAAAATATTGTATATTTCTACTCTTTCTACAAAAATACTTTTATCAAACAAACATGTTCTGCATTTCGGCGCACTTAGTTCATTTTTATGTATCGTAACCGTCAAAGTTTTATAGTCCTCTATATGTTTTTTTTTAACAAGCATAGCCAATTTGTAGATGTACATAGAAGGCAAGATCAGCAGATTCAAATTCCGGAAGTTCAATACCCACAGAAGTGAGAAATTTTGTTTGGGATTTTTGGGCTTGTTTTTTTGGGTGTTGTCTGCTCTTTTTTGTGGGCTTATACCCTTGGATTTTCGCCTACATATTGCTCGAATGCAATTTTTTGAGCTTTAATTGCTGATTCTTTTTCCGCAGCGTTTCCCGAAACAAGAACTCAGAATAAATAACAACGAATCACGAAGCAAATGGTATCAAAGAGATTTTACCTATAAATTCAAAATTGATACGAAATTATTATTGCATGATTTAACTTAATATGACTAGCTTTGTTTTTGAGTGTGTTTTAAAAAGTTTTCATCACTTGGTAAACAATCTATTTATTATTAATTTCTCAAACTTTGTAAATGAAACAACACTTTTAATTACTTGCCAGCACTGAGTTAGTAAAATTGTTATCTTGCAATTGCCACGCCTACTAGTCGAACCAGTGATCTACATCTCCCAAAGGATATAAAAAGTTGTGCCAATTCACGCGTAAAATATTCCTAAATTGCAAAGTGATGTTCACAATCGAGTGTCGCTCGCAGCCAATAGTCAAAATCTCGAGCCGACACCTCTAAAACGTTGGCAAATGGCGTAATTTCCGGCCAGAGTCGATTCGGTACTCATATCTCGATTATTTTCCTACCAATTTTCCAAATCGGTGTTCTCGACTGCATAGTTGATTCACGTCGTATTTTTTTAATAAGTTTGCGCAGGTATGATTTTGAGCCCATTTTTGTTTTATACGGGTTCAATTTGGATAGATAAGGTATTGAGGTTTTTGTTAGTAACCCATAAAAACAAAACAGTAATATGCCGTCATAAGCTATTGAGGTTTTTGTAATGGGAAGTTTTCGAAAAGGCAATAAAAAAAAATTAGTTTATTTAAATGCGATAGATGGCATTGACTTGACATGACTATGAAGTTTTGCAAAACCACAGACAAAGAAAGGTTAAAAAAAACTTGCTTGTTCTCATAGACAGACATTCTATCTGTCTATCTGACATTGTCTGTCATGCTTGTTTTTGTTTTATTTTATTTCGTAGTATAGCAAATCGTGGTTATTTTTGCTAACAAAGTTCTTATTTTTCCACAACACAATATAAATTAGTAGGTACATAAGTGTGCCTTGCCTAGCCGTGTTTTAAAATGTCTTCTCTTCGTTGTATTGTAAGGTTTCATAGACAAATGCGAAAAAAAACCATGTCTAGTCTGCAATTAGCGACATATATCGCTAGTTGCAGAACTATGTTTTTCAGCTGTCAGAAAACCGCCCATTGAACCTTGTGTTTTTTTAAGTGACCCATTTTTTTTAAAACACTAATATGCCGTCTTGCGCACGTGTATCTTAACGCGACGAGATATAGTTTGCGGTCGCTAAAAGTTTTGCAATCACCTAAACAGAAACGCTTAAAACAGGTAGATGTAAGGCTCCAGGTGTGAGCTGACGTTATCATAAAAGATGGCGACATCTAAAGTGGAAATTAAAGATGAATGTGACTGCACTCAGTCAATGACTTATTTAATAACAAACACCCCACAAGAGGTCCTCTTTGGAATATTATTAAACAAGTCTTTGACTTAATGTCAAACACCTATTTAATGATGCATTAATGATGCATTAAATTGGTCTTTGACTTATTGCCAAAGACCTATTTAATTATTACTTTACGAACTAAAGTGGTATGAATTGAAATTTTTGCTTATTAATATTAGTATTTTACTCCGTCAAATGAAATGTTAGTAATTTTTTTTTTTATGTTTGTTCTGATAGATAGTAAAATATGATTTAGTTTTTCTTTTCACAATTATTAATTAATTTTATCAGCCTTTCTTGTTCCCATTGCTGGGACACATACCTTCTCTCATAGAGAGAGGATGGGCTCTAATCCACCACGCTGGCTCTGTGCATGTTGGTAAATGTCATATCTCTTAGACATACTGAGGTTTCCTCACGATGATTCCCTTCAACGTTATTGAGAGTGGGAATTGAAAATGCACATAATTTATTTAGGTACAAAATAGGTCATTGGTGCAGCGCCGAGGATGGAACCGAGTGCAGTCAGTTTGTAAAGCGCACATGCTACCGCTCCGCCACCACCGCTCTTGCAAATTCACACTAAGTTATGTGTATACACCGTCTCCTATGAATACTTGAAACACCAGAGGCACACAAATACGTTGCCCACCCTTTAAGACTCCTTTTCCATCCCTTTTCTCTGTTTATGAACAAAGACCTGATCCTTGTTCATAAACAGAGAAAAACCATCGACTCTTGACAGTACTTTGTATGCAAATAAAGAAACGATTAATATTCATGTCGACATAGTATGCGCATTTGTTTAGTACTTAAATTATTAAATTAATGTTTGGAAGCGCAAGGCCTGCAATTGCGGACAACGGGCACTTGACACGTTGACACTGAGGTTAATAATATATCAAGAGACTGTCACGATCGACTAGGAAATAATACAGCTCGAAAAAATAAACATTCAGTTATTATAATTCCAGTCGGACGAAGTGATAATTAGGCTCCTGATAAATCCTGATACTTTTTTTATTCATAACTAGCTGCGCTCCGTGGTTTCATTTGCGTGGATTACTCCTTATATTATTATCTATATGCCAGTGAAACTCCCGTCCTGTCCCAAAAATATATGAAAAATTGAGACATTTGGACACAGCATGTACTAAGGCATATCTGCCTTGTTTGCTGATCTGAGGTAACTTCTCATCTGTGGCACAATCCGGAGTTGTTGACAATAAAGTGAATCAGTAACTCCTAGGCAAGCGTGTTACGTTTTCAAATACATTCCTTGGTACCAGCTGAGATTGTGATCAAACGCATGCCATGATCACATTGTATGAAACTTATTCAGTACGATAGATATTCATGAATAGAGATATGAAGGACAATATTTATTGATTTTGTAGCTGCTACGCCACGATCATACTCAAACAGGGATGCCAAAATTATAAAACACCATGTTTCGTTGAGGGCTTAAAAACATACACGTAGAAATCGTGGCTGGCAAATCCTTTTCACCCCGATATAACAACATGACATGCACTAAAGTTATATCATGTGTTAGGTCCTAGACAGAAATTCTATCCTGGGGCAGGATATTAATGAATTTCCTCACCGAGTCGGTACGTGATTAGTTCGGTAATGCGATTACAGGCTTTGCTGGCCGCTTGACACAATACGCTACAAAAATTCGTATTTCCAATTTAATAACAGTGAATATAATTATCAGTTTAAAAAACTGACTTCACAGTGTTAGTATAAAATGGGCAAGTTCGGTTACATGGCTGATCATAATACTGTTATTAAGGTAACAAAATTTTCCAGTTATTTTGATTTAAAAACCAAGCAACTGAACCGATTTAGATGAAATGTCACCTGGCCCATAGAACCTAATTTGAAAGTATATCCTTTCAATTATAGAAGAACTTACCAAATACGCTCATAAAAGACGGAGTTTTGAGGTGACAAACATTTTTAAAAAACATCCGAATTGAGAGCCACTCCTTTTTGAAGTCGGTTAAAAGTACACACCAAATAAATAAAAATTACGTGTATTTTCCGAAATTATATTGGGCTCTAAAAAGCCTGTAAAAGTAGTACGTTTCACGTACGACATATTTGACGATAAAATATTGCAAATAGTAAAACACAAATAACAACAAAATGTCAGTGATTATAAATATATCGATCGTTGATTACAGATCAATAACATCACATAATAATGTGAAGAATAATCACTATTGCTGCAAACAATGTGACCATTTACAATAATTACCCCACCTTGCTGCAAAGATGTGTCAAATTTGAATTTACCGCCATAAATGAAATATACCACCTTAAAATCTCGAGGTCTTCTGGACAGTCTATATTAGTCAGAGTGGTTGTGAAATTGTCACTATTCCCACCGTATTTGAATGCAGGCCGAATGGTACTTAAGTAGGATACGGGCTTACGAGTAAATAAAAGACCATCGCTTAATTACTAATTACTTGTTACTTTCGAAGTGATTGCTTCTGCTGCAACCTGTTTATTACGCATACGACTAATGAATCTGTTATTGTCGGGTTTCATAGAAATTATACAATTATGTCCCTATGCACCTTTCAAAAGCGGATGTGACGTCCGAGCGCTCGCCTCCCCCCTGGAACGTAATTTTAATAAAAACTACTCATTATTCTCGGAATGGGTAAACTCAGAGCACATTTTACGAAAATTTTGTTCTGAATTGATTTAGAAGTTTGATCCCTTGTCTTTTTAAATCAATACAGAAACTGACTAATTAAAATTAATGTAGGAAGCAAAACTCAGCAATGGTACCTAATACGCACGACTGTAAAGCGTGTGCGGCGTCGCTTCGTGTCGCGTTGCCGGTGTGCGTATTGCGTTTCGAAAAGGTTTTATTAGGCCTCCCATGAAGGCCAGCGAACCGTAAAGATATAAATCAACTTCATATTGTGATTTAGCAAGACTCGTTACTCTAACAATACCCCATATTTACATATAAACATTATTTTCGAGACTTTATTTATCGTTTGCTGTAATCCAATACCTTTCTTTTCGTTGTAGCAAGGGTTAATACGCATACTCCGGTTACCTACTTGGTAAAGTATTAATTTATAACGGGTTTATTTGCTCATTGTTTTTTTTTCTTTCTTTTTATCGTGTTGTTTTTTATTGTTCTCCGTTTCCTGTGGTGGTTTAAAAATATTCGTGTGGAAACATCGACTGTTTATTTATGGGTTTACAGTTACTTGGCCGAGATTGATGGTTGATCATTTGTCAGCGTGATGATATACGGCCTAATATTGGGCATTGAATATGCTAGATATTGCTTCTATGCAGTTCTGTTACAGGATTGTGGTGGAAACAAAATGAGTGTTTGTTGAAAAGTTTCTGAATTTTTCATACCCCTTTTTCACTATACCGCTAAAGCGCTTAACGCAAAAACTGTACCTACGCATCACTTACAAATGTATCACGCACACTAAGAAACTAGTAGCGACACCAATGAACAAGCTAAAAGTCCATATGCAAAAAAGTGGTGACAAGGTCGTCTGGTGCTTGGTCAGTTCGAAGCCTGAATTACACCAGTTGCGTTCGCACCCCCCACGCCGCCTTTACATATCTCCCTTGGTTTTCGGATCTGAGCACCGTACCTAACAACATATTCGGCATTTATTTGTGAATTTAATTCATATTTTAGTGCATGTGACGACAAAGGTTAGATATAATACTACTGTGGACTTTTTTGCAAACCTACTTAGGAAATACCTAAATTTTTGGTTAAAAAATATATTGACGCGTAACCATACCTTTAGGTTTGTTACGTCTATATATGGTCCATGCTTACCTCAAACAGTTTAATTCGGTGCACGCTGATAAATATGCAAATCAATATTTTTTCCTTTAACATGTTTTTGACTAATATGGTTATTTTGTAAAGAAAAATAACTTTTAACATTATAAAACATAACGTATAGCATTCAGGAATAAAGTAACTTTCTATTAGTGAGAGAATTTTTAAAATCGGACATTAGTTTCGGTGATTACATCCTACAAACATATTTCCAACTTTACCTCTTCATAATATTAGTGTAGAAAAGTAGATAGAGAACAATATCTTTTAAAAAACTGTTCTAACCTACCATTTACCAGTTAAATATTGGTAATTATTATTTTAGAAGCTATATTTACTTGACATTTTAATTCCAGTTGAGACATCTACAAATCGATAGTCGCTTCCCACCTATTACCGACTCTAATAATTACACGTGTGCCACAACTCAATTAGGTGAATTTTGTAGTGTTGTTCCATTGTGAGCTTTCCGGAAAGGCATATAATTATTGGGACAGCAAAGTTAATGAGTTTAAAGCCGACTTGAAGATGGCAAACACGCTGATCGCACCAAGCTAAAACATCAAAAAGAGAATAAAAATAAATAAAGCCTATTTGTATGTCTGTGGCATCATAGCTCTCACGGGACGACCAATTTAGATGCGGTTTTTCATATATTTGAAAACATGTTTCATTTTGGTGGTTCATATCTATCCTATAAATATTGCCGAAAATAAAGTTCCCATTAGATAGACGATAAATGTTATACATAATAGGTAAATTGTTACATGTAAAAATATCAGATTAGACAGACCAACGGGAAAAATACATGCCGTGAATATAAATAGGCAGAGTTTCTGTGGGACCCAACGCTTACGTGCTAAAATGCATAGTGGAATCGTCCCGTACATACTTTTAGCTAATCTGTAAACGGGTGCGCGAAAAAGACGCGGTCGGGCAAAAGTCATTGAGGGAGCGTTTATAATCGTATTTTTTTTATAACAGAGTTCAAATAACTGACAAAGATAGTGTCGAGTCTCGAATATGGTAGGGTTTCGTAACCAAAGCCATATAATTGTAGAAATTGGTGGCTTAAGAAAAATTCGAACGAACGAAGCTCAGTTCACAGCCAAATTTCAGAGACATTACTTTTTATGGTAAAAAATGGAAATCTATATTACACTTGTGCAAAGTTTCATTTCTTTATCAAGGTTATTAAATATTTAAGGTTCTAAAAAAATTGGACGGGCGGCCGATAGAACACATATGACTATTGAGGACATTTAGAACCCCTAATTATTGACCGAAGCAAAGATTCAAATTCTACGATAATTAATCGGAATTTGATTTTGTAGGCAAGTTGTTCATGCAAATGATATTCAGGATTATTGATAATTTGCTAACAATAAGTTATATACGAGTATCTGTGTGAGTGCCTTTATTCATTCAACATTTAAGTACGTAGTTCTTTTTGGTGGAGTAACTTCAAGACTTGACAGTTTTCTGCCAGCATTTTCTCCTCCCTGTAGGACATGACATTTGCCTTCTCTTTTATTTGGTCTAAGAATACTCTTCTTGGTCTTTTCCTTCTACCTTTCCTTCTATGATGGTTTTCATTAATTTGTCATGTCGTTCAAGGTGGCCAAACATCTGCCCTCTTTGAGTCTCTATACTTGCTTGTAAACTTCGTTTCTTCTCCACAGTATTTAATACTTCCTGTTTTTTTTCCTGTCCATCTTATTCTTTCCATACGTCTCCAACACCACATCTAAATAAAATACAAATTAACAAACACTAAATTCTTTAACTACTTAGCCAAGCAATAATAAACTTAGTGTTAATAGGCTTATTAGGTAAACAAAAGCAATTGGATTGCCCTTATACAGACCGCGGACCAATCCAAAACAACCCAAATGCTCAATTTTAGCTCAGTTGGCATCATACGCAACACGCGTGTGGCATTACCAAGCTAAATGGAAACTATGGCTACTTATGAGTAGAGCAAGAAAACTCCAGCATTTTGATAAAGTAAGTAATTTACTCGAAGAACCAGAGTCACCGACATAGCTGTTAAAATCTGCAAGTTGAAGTGGCAATGGGCAGGCCACATCGCTCGAAGAACTGATAACCGATGGGGAAGAAAGGTTCTTGAGTGGACACCGTGAACCAGAATACGCAGCGTAGGTAGGCCTCCCACTAAATGGACCGACGACATTGTGAGAGTCGCGGGCATCCAGTGGATGCAGATGGCAGGATGTCGTTCAGTGTGGAAGTTAAAGGGGCCTATGTTCAGCAGTGGACGTCTTCTAGCTGATGATGATGATGAACTTACTCGAAATAAAAAGAAAACTAGTAAAGCCTGGATCAACTATAACTTTGTTTTTTAGTCGAAATCAACCAATTTTTTCGATAACATTCTAACAAGTTGTACCCATGGTTATGGTTGTACCTCTACAAAACACACGGCTATATTTTATAAAATATACAACAGTTTAAATGATAATTTATACTCCATTGTTATTCATTGATGTTATTATATGTATATTTTGCCATTGTTTCAAATCAGAGCATATTTCATGCATTTAATGTTTATTTCTGTGAGGCACCACAAGATATGCTATAACACGCTAGTTATACGGCTTTACTTAAAAACGTATACTTATGTATATTACACTGTCAACTTCTCGCTAGCGTTAGTCCTATAACATGCTAAATATCCTTGGACTCAATTTTTTTGATTATTTTTCTAACGTTTTAGAATGTATCTATAACATAGGTACTGGGGTATATTACAATATACCCAATATATATGGGGTACCCATAATACTGGGGTTTTCTTTCGTTCATTTTCTTTATTATTACACCAACTTTCCCGCGCCGCTTCACTCCCTTAGTATAAAAATAATCACTCTACTCCCGTCCCGCCTTTTCCGATCCAGCAATACATCCGTCCCTTAATCTACTATACTCTCGTTCCACCTTTTCCAATCTAGCCCCACATCCGTCTCGTATTCCAGTCTACTGTTGTCCGGCTCTTTCAGTTTTAGTACCGCATTTGTCCCGTAATCCACTTCCGTCCCGTGCTTTTCGCACCAGCCCCGAATTTGACCCGTGATCCACTCTACTACCGTCCTGCACCTGTTCTACCAGCTAGTGGGTTAATAAAAACATTATAATAAAGCCAAAAAGTAAAAAAGGGACCCCATACAATAAACGTATTTCTTTACGTATTTTTGTATCTGATCTAATGTAAAAACGGTAAAACGTACAAGCGTCAAACTTGGCATGAATATAGTACACACTCTGAAGTAAAACAACAATTAACAAATACCTACTGGCAATGTGTGAGTTGGTGACAAACTTTTATTCACCGGCTCTCGTACGATCACCGAAGTGAAGCAATGTCGAGCGCGTACGATACTTGGATGGGTGGTCGTGTGGGCATGATGTCTTATTGCACTACTTTTTTGTAACAAAACAGGTGGTTAACAATTCAGGTAGTAGTAAGGAAACCCTCAGTACGCGAGCCCGACTTCCACTTGGCCGCTTTTATTTCGGATACTTTCTATAACGGAAATATTTTTCTTTTTTAAATACTCGTGACAACGAATTTTTTTTTTCTAAGGATTCATAAGTTGGATACAGCGAAGTTGTGGATATATTTGACTTGTACCTTGTCTATCGACTTATTAATAAAGTATTGTATTGTATACTTATTCGTAGGTTGGATAATGAAAATTCATATAAACATTACCTTGTTTATTTTTTTACTTTTTTATAATACAGTATTGGTTTATATCCGTTATTGTGTATTTCTTATAATAGTTAGGCATATGCTACCAGACTTACTTGAAAATTAAATTTTTGTTATACATTGTATATACTTATATTAAATCTTTAAATCAGCGCACGCCGATAAACGAGCCAATCAACTTATTTACGTATCTCTGGCATGTTTTACTAATACGGTTATTAAGTATAGACAACTAACGTATATTTTTTGTAGTAAAAACATTGTCAATCCTATTGTACATTTAAGCAGGATGAAATCCCCAGGTAAGGTCACTTATGTTACGCCATGAGACTTGAGTTCTAATGGTGGGTGTACGAGTCTTGATGGATTCCTCTTCATCCCATTGGTGGATGGTACGTTTAATTACTATATAGTTTGGATCTGCCATAAGCTTGAACTAATACCGAAAAAACTCTGCCGAAAACTGAAGGGGGTGTATAAGCACATTAAGCACGTATTGCACACACTGGAAATATTCTTACTAATTCTACAAACGCACACTTCAATATTGGGCGGCACACAATTGAAAAATGTAATAAAATGGACGACCAAGGGGGGAGTAAGTGCTAAAGGTGAAACTGTAAGTATGACGCTTCCATTAATTTTATTTTTTCTGAGGTGGTACGGGTTGGTACCCGTGTACATATTTAAATTAAAATGAAAGTTTAACTAAAACATATCAAACTTAAAGGAAATAAATAGCTGTGTGAGCTAGAGGACGCAAAATCCATCTAAATATTAATTTTACGAGTGGAAGAAGTAAACAGAAAAATTTCTGACCAGAAATAAGGCGACGCAACCGAGTCAACAAAACTTTATAATACTCAAATTTAAATTTACAATATTGCATCCCGCATGCACGTGTTATCTTGCGTGTTCTAGGCGCAGCTAACCAATGTTTATTATTTCGAATTCGTCCTGCTAAATCATCACATCATGAATATAACCATGATCTTGAAATAAATAAATAATATGCGTTAATAGAATTACAAAACCAAGTATGAAATCCCAGCAATAACATAGAGAAAAATGAGACAAAAGGCCGGTACATAGGTAAGGATTATGGGAATATTTGGCTTCGCCGACAAAATCTTGAGGTCTAATGTCAAGCTCTTTAGCAGTTCCTAAAATAATAGCTACAATAATACAAACAGACTACACACACCGACATAATCAAGTATCACAGATAATTCATCAAAAACTAGCCATCAAACACAAACTAATACCAAGTAAGCCTACACCATACTACCAGTACAACCCAAAACCTGTACTGGAGAGCACCAGCTACAAACTATATTATGACAGAGCAATATTAACCGATAAGACCATCCACAACAATAGACCCGACATCACACTAATCGACAAACAAAATAAAACAGTATTTCTTATTGACATTGCAGTACCTAACACCCACAATCTTCATAGAACAATTACAGAAAAAATAAACAAATACACAGAGCTGAAAGAAGAAATTATTAGAATTTGGAAAATGAATAAAGTGTTCATAGTGCCGCTGGTGCTGTCGAGTACAGGAGTGATCCCTAAACACCTCATTCAATCTCTTAAAATAATAGATATACCCGAGAGTACATACATGACGATGCAGAAGGCTGCAATATTAAATACATGCCGCATAGTCCGAAAATTTCTACAGGAAGACTTAAATAACCAACCCGTAACAGAACATGAAACTCACTTGGCCTAGGCCCGTGATTTCATGATATCTACCGAAGTGTCTTAAACACTTCGAGACAAAAAAAAAAAAAAAAAAAAAAAAAAAAAAAATTATAACTGATATTGCTGTTATGAATGATTTGTTTCTTGCTTATAAATAAATGTTACTCAAATAATTCAAGAAAGAGAAATTAAGAGACGAGGTCAAGTCACAATGGTAATTGGTAAAAAATATAATATGTCCTGTTTAACTTTGAGTTCTAGCGCGTAATAAATTCGAAAAAATACCTCAACATAATATTGAGTTAATCGCGCCAGCTTGCTTGCATCTTGTAGTAGACGCCTTGCCCAAACCTGCCTGTATTGTTTCGCTTGTGAAATGTAATTCGTGTATAACACAAACGAATCTTGCACACTCACACAAACTCAGCTTATTTATATTGGAGCCTTGGAGGTCGCGTGTCTCGTCAACCAAATATAGCGACCACATAGTTCCCTATTGAATTCGATAGATTATTGAAATCGAATTTGAATTGGAACTACCCTTATAAATACCCATTTGTTTTGTGTGCGAGTAAGTGGTAAAACTTCATGATAGCACTGCTTGATGGCATGCAACCTTATTCGAACTTTCCTGTCCTCGTGTGGTGGCCTTGCACCAAGCCTTGCCCTTGCTTCCTGGCGCGTCCACTAATGGTCCTTACCATTAGTGGACGCGCCACTAAGATATCTAATCTGGGATCTCCTAGCGGCACATCGGCTATGTTGACATATCTGCCAAGCTGTCAAAAGAATCGAAAGTTTGTGTGTAAGTTTGTCTTGCTGCACTCAACCCCTTAACAACTGAATGGATTTGGATGAAATTCGGCCTGAAGATAGCTTATATTCGGGATTAATAGGCTACTTTTTATATCGAAAACATTTACGGTTTCTGTTTAGGATAGTAGGTGAAATCGTGGGGTGCTTCTAGCGATTACCTAATAATGTTAGTTTTGACTATGCTTAGTAGTTATACTGTTTGAAATTTAAAGCTTCAGACTATTGTTTCAAACAGTTTTCCTAGCTTACCTTAGAAATTACAAAATTAGAGTGTATCGATCGTGTCCTATACCATTTCGAATGTTAATAAAAAGAGCTGACACGACTACCGTGGGAGCGCCTCACGACCTTCTTGTAAGATCATTTTTTCGTGATCGAACCATTCATTGTTTAACTTCGGTAGCGCTTATTCAATTGGGCAGAAATTGTTTACAGTACGACCAACTTATCTGTACAGTGACTGGAGGCGCCACAGTTGTATTATCAGAACGAAACTGACAGACATCCGTAGAATGATTATAGTTAAAATTTTGCCCACCTGAACAGCTAAGTTGGTGGCACTGTACATTGGCCATGGACCCACCGTGTTCAGTGTGCTCACGTACGGGTGATGTATATTTGCTCGAAGTGTACAAGGTTTACGTGCTCTGGCCGCTCGTGGCCTGTAGCCCGTGCGCCTTTGCGCTCCTGTGCTTTCCTCCCATTTATCTATTGTTCGATTGATTGGATGTACGTATTATATCATTACGTAGCCCGCGACTTCTTATGCGTTGATTTTAATTCAAATCCTATGGCAAAAAAGTTCTCGTCTAGACTATGGTAACATTTTGCGAGGAGTATGCTTAAAGCTCCCTTATTATTTATTAGGGTTTTGGGAAATTTATTCTCAATTAATTTATGTTTTTGTTTTGTTCTCCTTTTATTTTCGAATTATGTACTATTTTTTTTGGCCATCTTAATTATTAATTGGTATAGGCGGGCATTTTTATATGGACGATTGTAATGGTTTGGCTATTAAAAGGATGATTATGCTTTACAGTTCCTCAACCTGAGTCCCGGGTCTGATTCCTGGCCGGGGCAGATATGGGTCTGTGTATACCTGTGTATACCATGGCATCCCCAGGATACAGGGGATATCAAGTAGGGTACACTGTACTTGTGCGACCACAATGAAAACCGGTAAACCTTTTGTAGATCAATTTAAACGAAGGAGCGGTGTCCTCATAATATGTGTTAAGCTTTTGTTTCGTTTTTAAAATCGTTCATTTACGCAAAAAACTATTTTAAATCATCATATTAAATTCAGTTTGCAAACATTAGAATTAGCGTAGTTTTTCTATAAAGGCTGTCAAAAAGACCAACAAAACTGACTGAAAATATACATTAGGCATTTTGAAGGAGTTATAAATAAATAAAAAACAATTGGCGATAATTTTCTTCCTAATTTTCCAGACTTATGGCTCTATACAGTTAATTTTCCTGGAATATTTATGAAGAAGCGCATATGCACGTATGCAATTATCGTAATGTTATAATGATATATCTAAGTTTCATTAGTGATTCTTGTTCATTGCTCAATTAAATAATTATCCTTGGATATGTTACTGCAAGAGTTCTTTGAAAGAATGTACTATTTTGTTACGGCGTGAACGAAAGCGTGAACGAAATAACTAATTGTCCACATGCAAAAAGAGGGGCGGCAACGTCGTCTGCAGGGTGAGTTCGACTTAAGTCACCAAGCATTATTTAGGCCAGATGCGTTCGCACCCGCCACGCTATCTTACCATATATCCCTAGTTTGTATGGTCTGAGACCAAAGCTTTACTTACACCGTCATAATCTCTAACGCACACGACATCATTTGTTTCGGCCACGCACTCTTTTTTTAGATGTCTGGAAAACGGCCCATTACCACTCATACATTGTGGACTTTCCTAGGATACGTACCAAACGTTTCAATTCTACGTTTCTAATCCGTACGGCCAAGAATTGGAACAAACTGCTGACTTCCTTGTATCCTGAGAGCTATAATCTGGGCCTTTTCAAAGCAAAAGCGAATAGGTATCTTCTAAGTCTGCGTGTTTCATCTTCGACCACATTGTCGCTTACGAACAGGCGAGTTAGTGGTCAAAAGCGGACTTATTCGCGATTTAAAAAAAATACTTTTCGGCCGCATTAAAAAATCGCCGTGTGCGTCGGCCATAACTCGTTACGTACCTACTTATACAAAAACACAAACGGAGTGACTCAACCGCGCGGAAAATTGCTGCGAAAACGGTCGAAAATTGTGAAAATATTGCCTCGCAGATACAATACAAAAGTTACAAGCCTTATTGCGAGAGTACAAGTTTTGCGAAACGCATTTACATAAACTATCTTACCATTTTACCGTTTTTATGAGCTCTGAGGCTTGTAACCGTTTAGTAGCGATACTGAACTGCTAATATCGTTTTGTAGGTGACTGATACTTCCTGCAAAAAATATTTTATTTTGCATTTACCTCTGCGCTGTGCCCTAAAATTCTACACAACGTTTGTTTAACCCAGTGAGATGTATCAATAGAGATGTTATAGGCGAACAACACTACTTTAAAAACTAACTAAAAGCAGCATATCTATTCTGTTTCAATAAAAATACAGTAGGTATACTTACGCCTGAAATGAAACATATTTCTTGCCTCTCGAGTGAGGGCCACAGGAAGGCATTTTATTACAATTATTTTTGCTAAACGCTTAATTAGCTGCGATTTGTTCCCGGATACTCGGAGTACGTGACAGAGAGACGGCTGTAACGAGTACGGTAATGTGCCTTGCATTCGTCTAATCAATACGGTGGTAGGCACGACCTATCTACAGGTAACATTATCTTAAGTTTAACCGAGGTTATGATTAAGCATTATTCTTATAACGTGCATGGAAGGTACAGCTTGACAAAACAAAATATAAAATGGATACTAATTAAATATAGCAAAAGAATTACCACATTGGAACAACTTGAATGTTATTGAACTCTCTTCGGTAGTTAGATAGTACGAAAAAAAGCGCCAAAATATCTCCTCACTTAACAGTCAATTGCTTTGCTTGACATTGACTATAAACTAAAGACTTACCTTTTTTATTTATATTCTTTCCTCTGTATTTTGGCGTAGCACTCTTGTGGATTTGCCATTGTCAAGTATGAAATTATTATCAAGTTTGACAATTATGTAGTCAAACAAGTCAGTCACAGTCAAAGTCAAGTAAATTAAGTCACGGTCAAATCAAAGTCATGCCCTAATAAAGTAGTGGAGACTCAGAAACAACACGAAAAATTATATTTACTGCGTTATATCACTTGTCCATAGTGGGGCACGTCCACAAATACTTAATAAATAATAATCCACCATTATTACTCATTACCACTTAAAAATACCAAAGTATAAAAAAATACAATGAGTCGACATGTTTTTTTTTCATTTTGGCGCCAAATCCTCAAATGGCGAAAAGTTGGTCGGGCTGTAAATTTCATTTCCTAGACTTTTTTTGTGAAGTTCTAGCTTTCAGTGTCCATTGTCCATCCTCTATTCCATGTTCCAATAATGAATATCGTATAAATAATACAAACTGTCCAACACCTTTACAATATTTGCGAGCAACTTCAAGTCGAGATTTCGAGTAAAATAATGAAAAAATGCAATAAAATTCCCTCGCTAATTTAGTCCGCATTAGATACTTATTTTAGCCTACAAACCTTTTTAGTCACTTCATGTTAAAAACTCAAGGAAAATGGGCCAGTACAAGAGGCCACCTCATCGAGCGAACGTTTTTCTTGAATATTGGCAATGTGACAAAATATTTAATATTTTTACTTGAATTCGACGAACGTTTAACTTAAAAGTAAGGCGGAACCCGGGACACGGGGTAATTATAAAAGAAGTTTTGTGCTCAATGTGTATTTTCAAGAGTTTCGTGTAACTAAAGTTTAAAATGCTTTGGTTCTGGTTCACCTCTCTTTGATGACGTCATATAGGCTGGTCAAGCGAGAATTGACAGTTATAAAAAAAATACTTTACAGGCTTTTATTTTCGCATAGGCTGATTGGCCAGCCCTCATGTCAGTTTTTAAGCCATGAAGGCCAATATTTTTATAAATAGATAAACATTTTATTTGCAAAAAAGTACATTATATTAAATTTGCAAGTAACCAGCAATATAAGTGTGGCAATACCTGTTTTAGTGGGTAGCCTACCCGTGATATTTGTTTGTATGTTATGATTAAGAATGCTAAGCATTGTATTGTTATTCAGCGTGGTAATGCTGGGTACGCCGTCAGCATGCTGGGTACGCTGCCAACAAGATAGTAAGAATTTAACTGTCTCTATACCTTTAACGGTCTATGGGCAGTCCGATTGTTTTTGTGTAATAGGCCAAGTAGTTCAGGTATTTGGTACTCCCTTTTTATTTCAAAATGCATTAATAAGTTTTTTGTATGTGCTAAGTTACACAGGCCAGAAAAAAAAATGCTGACTATAATTTCGTACAACATTTACAATGGCCTATCGTTTACGTTTACGGTAACTTTTTCACAAGTGCTCGTACTAAGGCCACAGGTTTCTTAATTTACATTTCTTCGTGTTCCATCATTGGCCACACCATCGCTTACCATCAGACGAGTTGGTGGCCAAATGTATCTCTATATAATATTTAAAAAAAACATTGTTAACATTTTATTTTCGATTATGTAACCATTCTTGCTCTACAAACCAGAGCACTGAAAGACAGCGCCGTACAGAGTACCTAAAAAGCAATAAAAGTAATTCTATAGATACTTAGCATAGTACAGTTCTCTAACAGAACACAGATTGTTGGTATTGCAAGTAGGTATAATAATGCAAAGGCCGCCCCGTATCGCTCTAAACACTGGTTTCCGTAGCGGCCAAGAAAAATGCTTTGAATAATATTAGGCGTTGTTTACTGCCTCGACAACGGTATTGAATACTGGGTCGTTGTAAAATTCGCTGGAAAGCTGTACTTATTGAATTTAATAGCACTTTGGACATTTTTGATAAGCCAAGAGCAGTTTGAGCGTTGTATTGAAGAAGTAGCGTTTGATGTACCTAATTGCTAGGGCTTTACTTAGACTATGAATAATAGAAAATAAATAAATAAGAAACATTGACTATAAATCACAGAAAGCTTTCAAAAGATAATAAGTAAAAAAACTAACTGAACCATGAACATTTTCGGAGGAAATAGATATAAATATTCAATCATCGAGACGATTGCACAATAAAAAAATTAATACACGTGTAGATTTTATATTTTATTTTACTCAAGCAAAAAGGTGTGTATGTTAGTGTAATAAATGAGATATCGATAGATTTCTCTAAGTTAAGGCATGGTCACTGGGTAGATGACGTCAAAATAAATACGATAGCGGCATTGTTAATTGCAGCTGATAAATAATTACTCACCTAAAAGTTACGTATCAAATCAAATAAAATAAAGGTTTGGCTCGTTTTTAGGGTTTTGTACTCAAATGGTGTAAACAGGACCCTATTACTAAGCCTACGCTGCCTATTTGTCCTTCCTACCATTTAACGGCTGTAATAGACAATCTTTCGAACCGTAACAGACAGCCAATTGAAATTTTCACAGAATATGAAATGTTACCGTGAATTTAACTAAGAAATAATAAAATAGTAAAAACTAAACGTAAACGTATTTTTAACGTATTTTTCTATTTGCTCTAATGTACAAACGGTAATACGTACAAGCGTGAAACTTGGCATGATTATAGTACACACTCTATAGTGTCTACAACAAATAATAATAAATGACTTGGTCTTTTACTATATTGGGTGCGGTCGGTACTTGAATGGGAGACCGCCTGTGCGTTGATGGAATGTTGCCTTTTTGCACTACTTTTTCGTACTTTAATAGCTAACAAGTAATGTGGTGGTCCGGAACCCTCAGTGCTCGAGCCCGACAAAAATACTGTTATTGGATTTTTGAAGTGAAAACTTCTTTAGGCACTTTTGGGTGAACAAAAATCATGGAAGGCGCGTCATCGTTACGTCACCGAAGTCTGTACCGTGTATTTTAAAACAGCGCCATCTCTTGTAGAATAGGTGAATTACTCCTTAAGGTTTCACTTATGTCGTGCCGTCCTATGACTGATGTGAATTTTAACAAATAAACTTGCCTGCACTCGTTTTTAGCATGATGTGACTTATTCACACCCTCATTATTTCTGCTTTAACTGTATTAAATATATATTTGAAAACTAAAGTTTATATCGAGTACCTTTTTTTCTAGAAGAGTATTAATTATTATATCATGTTATTCGTAATAAAAATACCTACCTAAACAAGTCACAAGCATCAAGCTTTCCTTAAGACACCCGTCCAATAAAACATAAACTTTTTCATAAACATACATCTGCCATACAAAGAAGTTAACCCAAATGGCGATCGCATATTTAATTCCTCGAAGTCGATTTGTCAATTTGTGAGTCAATTGTGACCCATAACGAGCTCATGCGGCGGTCCGCTCAGGGTCACTGCTTTTAACTGTGGTATTGTTATTCTTAGGCGATAGCTTTTATTGATTTCTGATATTTTATTGTATAAAATGCAGTAATGTGCTTTTATGGAGTGGCAGCGGAGAATCGGTTCGCGTGCGAATACCGATGCCAATACTGTATTTTCCGCACATTATGTATTTATTCCGTCTTTTGCGTGAAAAATGAAGTACATAACTAAACTTGTTGTTTAAATCATATAAAGTGGATTCAGTAATACTGCTAGATACCTATTTAAGTTTTTATTACTACCATAAATGTTGAAACGAGCGACGAAAAAGAAAAAAGAGCGCATTTATAAATAAAGGGGTTTTATTCTGGCTCTGACGTCAACTCGTCCCACCCCATACTGATCCCGCAGGATCCGTTGACTAATTCATTATTATTATTTTCTACAGTAAATATTTTTAAGCTGCTTGAGTTAAGGCGAAGCTTAACCAAATCCCAAATATCAGTCTAGTACCTAGTATTTAGTACCTAGGTACCGTAGATCGGATGACACGTACAATTTTAGCCTCCGGTTCCGTTATGACACGTCCGTTTCAAATAATGCTGTTTTTTTATTATTATATTTTAATGTAGGCACTGATTGCCCCGACACACGTGATTTTTTTATGACGAAGAAGCTTTCGTGATTCAAGAAGCTTAGTAGTCTGAACCAGCTAAAAATATGAATAATTTTGTTTGAACGGCTGTTGATTTGTCAATTTCAATAATTTTGTTCGACCGATTACTTATTTTGATGTCGGTTTTTAATATTGATAATAAATATAATAACTGTAGTAAGTACTTTCTTGTATAACGTAAATCGGTTCGTACGGTCACTCCGAATTACTATCCGCGGATTGATCGTTTGATAGAAAGCACCGACTTTACAAAATTAGTCTGGCACAATGAACCCCCGAGACAAGGGGCGGGGTAGGCAGGGGCACGGGGGAGGGAAGTAATACGGGTTATAAATAAGGCATAATAATGGCAGAAACAATACGTCGTTCATTCTCAGGGAATTTCACGTAGCTAGCCAACCGGAATCGCAATGTACATACTTTTTTTTCCTTTTTCCGACTTATTAAAGCGATTGACGATTAATCGAGAATTTTAATCGAATGATTGAATGGTCCCATAATAAAGTTCGTTTGCCATTATGCTTAAAATTTTCTTTATTTTCAACTAAGTTTGCCAAGCAATGGTGTGTGATGATTACTTAATTAAAAAATTAGTCCGTTCATTTCAGATTTCTATAGTTACTTATTATGCTTTATTTCTGTTTTTATAGTGTTCTAGTCGCCCGCCCCGGCTTCGCGCGGGTGTAAGCTCGGCTTTCGGCCTCGCTACAAAAAATAATATAGCCTATGTCACCCGGGGATAGTGTAGTTTCCCAACATCGAAATAATTTTTCAAATCGGTTCAGTTGTTTCGGAGCCTATTCAATTCAAACAAACAAACAATCAAATGTTTCCTCTCGTCTGTCTTCTTTCGTCAAGATTGGTGCAGCTACTTATTCGTGAAAAGGCAACAAACGGAATTTTTGCTCTACACTGTAGAGTAAGAATAAGTGTAGATCAGACAAACAAGGGAAATATGGTAAGGTGGCATGTTGGGGCCGAAACCATCAGACCTATATGAGACTTGATGTCTTTAGTCGAACTCAGCCTGTAGATGACCTTGCTACCCTTTTTTTCATGTGGTCTATTAAGTTAGTTTATTAGTGTCGCCACAAGTTTCTTTGGGTGCATTAAAAATTTGTAAGTGTGCCGTATGTAGAGTTTTTGGGTTAAATTATTTAGCAATATTGGCCTTTTGGAAAACTCAGAGTCATACAGCGGGCAATCGTGATTGCGCTTTGCGCGATAGAATCCGGAACGTGAATACTCGGAAAAGAACCAGAGTCACCGACATTACTATTAAAATTTGCAAGTGAAGTGGCAATGGGCAGGCTACATCACTCAAAGAACCAATAACCAATGGGGAAGAAAGGTTGAGTAGAGACCCCAAACCCGAAGGCGCAGCGAAGGTAGGCCTCCCAATATGAACCGACGACATCCTGAGAGTCGTGGTCATCCAGTGGATGCGGGCTGTCGTTCAGTGTGAAAATCAATGGGAGAGCCTATGGTCAGGACATCTGGTTGATGATGAATTTTAGCGGTATAGTGAAAAAAGTGGCTGAAAGTTTAAAACGCGAACGATAAATTATGATAGGCGTATTCCCTTGTGTATCCGATCTGAGATGTATATAGTGTAGTAAGTAGATTTAATATCGCTAAGCGTAGGTCAACCTGGCGCCTTTTAATCTAAGTTAGGCTATTTATGAACTAGGTATAACAATACTAATGTAGATAAAGTATTCTTTGTTAGAAAGACATAATAATGTTCGGTCGTTTACAGTAATGTTCTGTTCAGCATGTGCAGTTGGAAAACCATGTTTGCGAAATATCTAGGTAAAAATTTAATTCCAGGCTTAATTACACTTACATATTATTGTATATTTAACTGACAGGAGGGGTGGGGGGAGGTTCTTAATTCAGTGCATATTTATTTTATTCTTCGCTCTAGCCCGGACATTTGAGAATTGGGGGGCGAAGCCAAACCAAAGGCACTGTCGAATATAACATACAATTATTTAATGTGTATAAAAGAGAATATAAAACAAATGCGTTAGTATTAGGATGGCTAGATCCTAACCTAAACAAATGTAGGTACAAAAAATTAAGAGGTGTCAAGGGACACCCGGATGGAACGAAGTTCCTTTCTATGAGAGAGAGAGAGAGAGAGAGAGAGAGATACAGACAGAGAAACACGCGCACGCCGCACGGCTTAGCAAAAAGTGTTGTTACAACTTTTGGTCTTAATTTTGTCCGTCTAGCCCCCTCTCGCAACGCGCGAAAGGGAACTTCGTTCCAATAACCACTATACCTAGGACTGAAGAAATAAATTATTTTATTATTATAACTATTTATTTCATGATTAAGGATATGCCGTTAGTTTAACGGATTAAAATTACTATAACTTAAACATTCGCATTTTTTTAAATTAATGATACTATAATGATACTACTATAAATGATAAGTTTGGAACACGCAAATTGATCACAATACATGTCATGCGCTCGAAATACACAAAACCACACATACTAAGAAAATAAATATTCTTGTATGATGTGTAATATATATTTCAGGGTTGCCACTACCAATATTAAACAAGAAGTAATTATAAACTGCGTGTGATAAAGCTACAGCAGGTCGACCACAATCTTATAGAACATTATTTTTGTAACTCCGTAGTACAACAAAGAACCATTATGAGATTTATCTGTGCATCTGTCCGTTTGACCAATGGCCCAGGCTGTCATAGCATTTCTTTTAAATATTATAAACTAAAGTATAATGACAAGCTAATATATATCTGGGACCTATTATCTATCTCAAATAAGATTTCTTGCCATAAACACCATATTATGAAAATGCAATTGAAAAATTAACTCTGTTCCTTACCCCGTATGACCACTTAAAATCGTGAACGCGGCCGCGTTACATTATCTGCATGGAATTGGTAATGTCAAGTTTGCTATCGTGATGAGGTTAGAAACGCGCTGGTTTTGATTTGACAAAATAACGAGTAGCAACCGTTTCGTGTGCGTTTGTCAAGAGAATGTATAGTATCCAATTGAAAGACGTGTTTCATTCGCTTGATACGTTTAAATTTTGTATCCATAGTTATAGTGTTATTTGTAATCATGGTTGTCATGTTAAGCGGAGTGTTATTTGCTTTTCTATTACCATTTTTACAAAAGCAAAAGGTTGCCTTTTTGTAATTTGAATGTCGTAGGGCTACTGGTATATTCATGCCTCCCGAGAACATGGTCTGCCGGAAAAGGCCATTACCTATGCTTGTTGGCACTTGACTATTTAATTTCATTCATTTATTTGTATTTTCCGTGTATTTCTAGTATTGCTACCACCACATGGTTTTGGCTTTAGAGGTGGACGAGCGGGGCGATCGCCCAGGTATCAAACATGTCAAGACGTCTTCAGCATTTATAACAGAGCACTACCTTGGATCGCATGATGCGTTAAATTATAGGTCTCGGTTGTGTCCAATAAACAGTAATAGAATAGCAATAACAATAATAGTTAGGGCTAACCACTCAGTTGCATTGTGCGCCTTGCAACAGGACCTTTAAAAATAAGTTTGGTTTTGCCAGCCATATACGCGCTCATAACCGGCGCTAGTCAGGTTCGCCGTTGACGGACACGTCAAGGAGGCCGATATATATATATTATACTAATAACTTAGTTGTATCAAAATCTAGCCTATGGTGTCGGTAGTGCTAAAGTCGGTACTGTTGTAAGATGATAGACGTATTACAATTTGGAGATGAGCCATTCAAGTAGAACACTATAGTAGGTATATACTACCAATAGGTGTAGTCTACATTGTAATGGAATCGAAGATTTAAGAAGCAACCCTAGCGCGTTGCGGCGTGTAAGGCGCCGGCACCGGCCGGCAGCCGACGGCAGCGGTACAAATCACAAACACAATGAAAGTGACTCGCTAGATCAAAGCCGCGCGCCGTCATTGTTTACACCCGACCCACCATCGACTAATCAACTGATTAATTTAATTAAACATTACGAGAAAGTTCTGTTTACGGCGCGCTTCCTCGGGCCTACATGCATGTTCAAAGGAATGGTGTGAATGTAAACAGCTGAGTAGGCGACGCGCCGGCGGCGCGGGCACAGCGCGACACTCGCCTACGTCCATTGCCACTCGGATCGAGGCACTGAGAGAGGTGACTTCTTACAGTGACTCTCAGCTTTGTCTAATATCATCTACATATTAGTAGCATCAAGATACTTCTGCAATTTTTACACGACTGGCCAAAATAGTAGTTTTATGTTTTATGGTTCTTGTACCTATGAAGGTGTGGGTATCTTTATTCCACCATAGCTTCTGAATGCCTGTGAGTGGAATAGTTAGAATCCTTTTATTATCCAAAGAGCCGTGGACTGTACTATAGTTTAATTTAAAAA
The DNA here is from genome assembly GCA_949125355.1 of Agriopis leucophaearia. Classification (NCBI taxonomy): domain Eukaryota; kingdom Metazoa; phylum Arthropoda; class Insecta; order Lepidoptera; family Geometridae; genus Agriopis; species Agriopis leucophaearia. Next base: position 9,568,523 of record OX421261.1, read on the forward strand.
AAACATAGCACATCAATAGAACTTATATGAAACTGTACTTGATTTTTTATCTTAAAATCGGACTTTACTTATTATCACCGACTAATTTTGAGCAGATTATAAAACTATTAATACGATACTATATATTTGAGTAGATTCTAAAACTATATAACAATACAAAAAAACAGTAGTTTACTACAAAAAGTTATTAGAGTGACTAAGCGGTACGATAGAAAATTGATGAGTTACCTATGAGTTATGGGCATTCATATTTTTTTATGTTTTAACTGTATAGCTTGTGTTCTTTTCGTATGGTTATTATGAATTTTAATTTAATATTATATTTAAAAAACTGATGTTATCATTATTATGAAAAAATATAACAAATAATAATACCAAACTATTATATATTTGTACTCAACTACCTAAAAACATTACGAATTCTATTCGCAATATGGTAAAAATACATAAGATTGACTTTTACTTCTAGACAAGGCTCAACAGTTACTACGAACGTGATGTTAATTGCTCTTAAATCCAAAGGAAAATAAGGCGCAACGGTTTTTCCAGATTTAGTAGAGTTTACCTTACGGTGCTTTAGAGAGATGTAAAGCAAGCGATCAAAGCCGTGCTACTAGTTTAATCCTGAATATGTAAGTTAAAAGTAACGTGGCACATTTATTATATTTAATAAATGTGCCCCCTCTTTATGTCCTAAACATCTCGTCTAAAATGGATTGATTTGTGCGCTATTTTCTACCTCTTCCGCAATCCTGTAAAATATCAACATGAAACTGCCACCACCACTACCACTAATAACAATGTTAATAAAAAAAAAAAATGACACTCCGTGTTTTCTTTGTTTAAAAATGTTGAAAACGTGGGAATGAAATAGCTGTTAACGTTGAGCGTGACCTTATCTGTTATCAAATATTAATGATACCTATCTGATTCTCTGATGTATAATCAGAAATGTATAGAAATGTTCCGAAATTCACTTAATTTCGGAACATTCGCCTGCATCTTTACCATGAGTGTGTTGATTTTAAACTGATTCAAAAAATAGAGGATTTTCAATTCGGTTTCTTTTGAATTTTTTGTGTTTGTTACCTCAATACTCCGTCATTTATGAACCGATTTGGAAAATTATAATTTTTATTTGTAAGGATTTACTTTCGGATTGGTATAATAGAAATTTCATCAAAATCGGTTTAGTAGTGAAACGGTGAAGTTTTTTTTAAGTGATGCCTTTCAATTGCTAAGACCAAGTTCTATATCTTTTACAGTTTCAACATTTTAAAGAAGAATAATTAAGTTGTAAAAAAAACGATAGAGCATTTTTTCTCAATCGGTTTAAGCTTTCTAAGCAGTAATTTTTTTCTTAAAAACATTGAAATTGTGCGAAAGAGACAACTCTTACGGAAACCAGACTCTTAAGATTGAGAATAATTTAAATGTGACAAAAATATATTCTCGACATAATCAAGGAGGTGCCCAGCTCAGCCCAAATTGAACGATAACACAATCACTAATTGTACCTAAAGATGGCCGTGAACAGAGCTTCCTTTCGCTGTTTTTGATTAATTTAGTACATTAGCGGCGCGATGCCGGCGCGTATTCGTCCTCTATTGTTTTGTTTTAATAATATACGCGCTCCACACGCAACCCACGTTGTTTTGTTAAAACTCTATTTTGCTAACGTAATTTGTAATTTCACTCTTACTCGTTTCTCTCCCGCTCGATTCGATGCCGCTCTTATGAAATTGCGCGAATAATGTAGCATTCAGTTTGTACTCATAACAATTCCAGATATGCGACTATGTACAGAAGCTAAAATTCCAGCTGTAATAACTTCGAAAGTGAAATATTCTTCATGCCAACCAAATGCATCTGCAAAAATAACAGTCCGTTAACTTTAATAACAAAAACTGACCATCAAACCGAAACAAATATAGAATTATGGAATTAATTAGCTGTTTCCCGCTACTTCATACACGTCTCCTTTCATATAAACTTTTAACTCCCTCAATTCGGCCTTTTCGTAATATCTCTTCTTCTTAGCGGACCTCTACACCCCCATAAGGAATCTACCTGCCAAATTTCAGCTTCGTAGGTCAACGTTTTCAAGATTTCGTGATGCGCGATTTCAGGTTTGGTCCCATAGTAAAACAGTGTTCATAACGATGAGTACAATAACCTTATTTTGCCTTAATACAGTCTATTTGCATAACCCTGTATGTAAGGGATATTCATACATATATTTATATATCTTATATACAATTGGACGACAATTGAAAGTGAAATATAAGCGGCAACTAAGTAATTAAAAAGTGCTCACTTCAACATACGGTAATTAGCTTCTCGAATTTAACCACTTTTCGAGCACTTTTTCTTTCGGCTCTAATTAGTGCTAAAAATCATCGTGTGTTTTCGTGCACTTTTAATTCTATTTTTAAATGGTTTGGCGCGTCATTGTAACTTTGTAGTTCCGCGCTCTGATCTAAGTTGCTACGCTTCAATAGAATGTCACAGCATTTTAATGTATAACGAGGCCAAAGCCTTTATTAATTGAAAACGAAACAAATTGTTATATCAGCATTTGCAACTGCACGTGTATTTTATTTTATTTTAACCCCACTGCAGAAGCAAAAGCAAACGTCTCCAACTCAGATCAGACATGTCTTTTGTATGTCATTGGCGTCAAACAAGCTAACGGGTCGCCTGATGGTAAGCGATCACTGTCGCCTATGGATATATTATGTAACACCAGGGGCATCACAGATAGATTGCCGACCCTTAAGGACTCTATTAACAGCCCTTTTGAAGAACCCCATGTTATAGTTACTCGAAAATAACGCAGGAACTCATTTCAAAAATTGCAGGTGTGAGGCAAAAAAGATCGCGTAAAATGCACATTGTGCGATTTCCACACATCTGTGATATATGGATTAACTTTCAGGCGGTAGCGGCTAGTGCGTTGATACAACTGCGATCTAATCTGAAGGTGGGGGAGCCCAACTCCTTCCACTTGTCTATGTCTTCGACGCCCCGAGCTCGTCATGCTAAGTAATAATATATAAGGAAATAATCTATTTATAAATGAATCCCTATTTACCTTGGTCACGCCATAACTTGGTAACGACTTTACCGATTTAATTCATCTTTTTTCTTAAGTTTTCTAATACTTTGCAGAAGGTTCTTACGGAAAGAAAAACTATGAAAACTCGAAAATTTCAAAAAAACTTAACGACGATGTAAGACATGGCAACGTCTGTCGGATCAACTAGTATATTATAATTGACACATATACGGCATGAATTTACTATAAAAACCTATACTTAATAAACTTAATAAATTAAAAATCAAAACAAACTGGTGCCCAAAGTATCAAAATTCAAATTATTCTTCAAAAGACCTAACATCGTTACTTACAAAATATTTTACTCCAAACCTGGCATAACTCTCCCCTCGCTACGGGCATATCGCTTAAAATATAAACTTTCGTTAAAGTCGGGGGTAAATAATTCACCATTACCCTCAACCGGTTGTAATTTGTTGCCGGGGGTGCGGGGGTGGCCGCGGGGTGAAAATTAACATGTTTGTCTTGCTCACGTCGTAGCTAACACCGAAACTACGCGAAACTCAAATAAATTCACTCGCGTTTTACATAAGTACACGCTTACTAATGTTAGAGGCGCGTGCAGACTACTCACTGTTATTAACCGACATCAAAAAAGGACGTTATCAATTCGATTGTATATTTTGTTCTTGTGTGTGCGTATTCAATAAAATAATCATACAGTTAACAATCTCAAGGATGGATGGCGCGGGTGTACATTAGTCTTGACGCCTTTAGTCGAACTCACCCAGCAGATGTACTTTCTGCCATTTTTAGGGTTTCGTATCCAAAAGGTGTAAACGGGACCTTATTACCCTATTACTACACTGGTCTACCTTTTAACGGCTGTATATTTCGTACCGCAATTGAGAGCCAATTGAAATTTTAACAGAATATGGATATTATGGAGAATTAACTATTTTTTTATTTTTTTATGATACTGAGTGACGAGACGAGCGAAATCGTTCGCCTCATGGCTCTTCACGCTTGCCCATAACAGCTCAACGCCACTCAGAATTTTGAACTTCAACAGTTCACAACCCTGGATGGCAATGCACTGCGCTCGTCACCCCGAGATATAAGATGTCAAATCACTGTGTGCCCAATTAATAATAAAGTCAAAAAGGCAATACAAGCACTCTGAATAACCTTGTATCTACATAATGCTTATATATATATATATAAGATTTCATGTAATTGGTTTTTATAACAAATAAACATTTTTGTATTTTTTGTAAATACTACGATTACTCCCCATACATCAAACCTTTTTTTAAACGTAGTTTTGTATTTGCTCTAGTGTAAAAACGGTAATAGGTACAAGCGTCAAACTTGGCATGATTATAGAAGGTTACACACTCCAAAGTAAAATAATAACGAATTCCCAAGTGCGAGTTGGTGACAAATATATGTTCACCACCAAGTTAAGCAACGTCGAGCGCGGTCGTTACTTGGATGAGTGACCGCTTTTTATATTTTAAGGTGGGACGGAACCCTCAATGCGCGATTGCGACTCGTTTTTGGTCAATTTATTTTGCGTGTGAACTATTAACTTACTATTATTATGTATTTAAAAATATATATGTATGTATATCAGTCTCTGGCAGCCATATTACAAGCTTTGCTTAGTTTGGGGTCAGATGACCATGTGTGTAATAATGTCCCAGATTATTTATTATTTATTAGAGATAATTCAAACAAGGCAGATATGGTGAGGTAGCGTAGCGGATGCGAACGCATCCAGTCTAAATGAGTCTGGGTGCCTTTAGTCGAATTCACTTTGCAGACGACCTTGCCGCCTTTTTTGCATGTGGGCTATATATTAGTTAGTTCAGTAGTGTCGCTACAAGTTTTTTAGTGAGCGTGAAAAATGAGTAAGTGAGCCGTACTTACAGTTTTTGCGTTAAACAGTAGAACGGTATTTTGTTTTTTTATATGAAACACGGAAACTTTTGAACACGATCGATAATTGTATTGAGGAATATATTTTTCAACATATAAATGTATAGCCTTGAGTTTGATCTCCATCTCACCTGATAATTCTCTTATTTATTTGATCTGAGTCTCCGCCTCTAAGGGTGGAATATTAGGGGACGAATCCCGTTTATTCAACTTCCCGTAAAGTCAGTTGGTAACATTGTTTTTTGAGAAAATCTTAATTGTTTTAACTTTTAGCACTTTGACAACCCAGTGCCCTAAACGCGGTATACGGTACGGCCCGAGCACCCATCACGTCCGTCATGAATAAAGTGCATGCGCTCTTACATGGACCCGGGTATGTCCTAAAACTGCGACCAGAACCACCGGAGGATGGGCAGCAGCGTCCTAATAGTATACGGTGAACGTACTGCGATCCCCAAGCCGCCTGCCAAGCGTGGGGATTATGGCAACACCCCTCTCTATGAGGGAGGCCTTGTCCAACAGTGGACGTAAATTGGCTGATAATGTGATGTGTGATGTGCTCTTTCATATGTACGCGCGTAATACACATACCTATCAGTGAATATGTGGACACTAAAAATATAACGATTTTTATTACACGTTTTATATAAACTTCTCTTATATATATTTTCTAATACTACATTTTAAATTCTTATTGGCTACTAGTGCTGTTGCCCGCGACTTCGTACGCGTAGATTATCATATAAACTCTCAACCCTTATTTCCTCCCTTTATCCGGCCCTTGCACAAAGTAACATAGCTTATACTTCAATCTGGTCATAGCTAAGCATATTCGTGAAAACCGCATTTATATCCGCCCTGTGGTTTAGGAGATGTGCGTGGACAAACAAAAAAAACTGACAAAAATTCTAAAAACTGTCTTAAAGTGTTCAGCTGCTTATTTTAAGACGCCCTATGTGGTTTTTTTTTTATTTCTCGCAATTATAGATTTTTTATCACTACGTTTTTATTATATGTATAGATAAATTGAATAGGTAAATATTTTATTGTCATCCAGATCTGAACTATGTAAATTTTTTGAGTCTGTTACATTACCACATTAGTAAGCAATTTTAAATCGGTTTAAGATTTTTTGTGAACAGACAATCAGGCAGACCTATAAAGCGAGTTAATCTGAAAAAATATCTGCCCACAAACTGCCACGTTTTTTTTTTTTAATACGTAGTTTGGCAGAGTTGTGTATACATAGCATGTACGTTATTCACTGAGATGAATACATAAAAAAACTCAATTGGAAAGAACCAAAAAAGAAAGTAAGAAAGAAAACATATATTATTAGACATTGCTTTAAAAAAATCGAGTGTTAAGATCGAGTGATACTCGATATATCTCTTGTGAATCCGCCCTTAGTAGCCGCTACTAATATTTAAGTTAAACACGCTCTCGACATGTCGTTTGTTCCTTGTAATTAATGCTAAGAATTAAAACTTTTTGTTTGACTGCTTCGAAACTTTGTATTTTGACTAGTAATTACTTGAGCGTGTGTGTGCGTCGGTGTTTATTCAAATTGTGTTTGTGTATTATCTTCACAATGTTTTAGTTGACCTCTCTTTCTTCGAAACCAACTGACCTACGATTAAATATAGCAGGCAGATATATTGATAAAGCATAATATTATTCATGTGACAATCATGGCATATACCGGAGTAGTGGAGCTCTTACATGTTGGTACCACTTTGACTGGCTCTTTGGATTGGTCTAAACCCTCAGATCAGATAAACAAGGGAGATATGCTGTAGTAATATTATCGTTGTTATTTACAGGCGAGCTGGTGGTCAAAACCGGACTTACTCGCGAAAAAAATATCGTTCGTTTTCATAGTGTCCACGTTTCTTCCTCTTTTTTACCGACTTCTAAAAAGGAAGAGGCTATCAAATCGACTGGTTTTTTTGTTTGTTTGTTACCTCAGAACTTTTGACTGGGTGAACCGATTTTGTTGATTCTTTTCCTATTTGAAATCTGGCTCTTTCCATTTGGTCCCAGTTCTGATAAAGTCAGTTTTATTATATTGATAATTATTTAGCTATAAATCTATAATATAATAACAAAATAATAATAAAAACTGTATTTCCTTTTAAACCTTAAAAAGTAAGTTATCTTAGATATAAGTTTTATAAATTAATATGTTATTAATAAATTAATGTGGTCATGTTTAAGTTTACAGTGGTTAAGGCTTTGAAAATGCATAAACTTTTAGATTTGGGTCCCAAACTAGGCAACAAAGCCTGTGTCTTGGGTGCGCTGTCGATCCAGTCACCTGTTGTCCGTGATTTTGTACGCTTAGAGTTTCATATAAACATTATTTAACCCATTTTATTTATATTACACGGGAATGACTCACGTAAGATTAGGCCGGTTACTCCGACTATAGTTTCAACCGCATTTGGCGATCATTATCAAGGTGAATGCGCGCGCGTCTCTTTCACAAAATTATTTCTTAGCGGATCACCAACCAACACCGTAGTGGTTCATGACATTGAATACACGACTTCATAGCGTTGTTAATAGGTAATATGGTTTTCCTCTGTCTTGTTTTATCGTGGCTGGTACGTTCAAAGCACGTGGTTAGTATTGTCCGACGTAGTGGGCCGAGGCCTTTAGAGTTCACTCGTACATATAAAACGCTACCATCCAGGCACTGAATGGACCAAACGTTGGCTCAGTTTGTGGTACGCTATGGAGCGCTTACAAATGAGCTCCTCCAATAAAAAAATAGTTTTTTTTTGTTAAACTTCATTGACTTATGCAAGATGCACACGGTGCATCTAACCTGCGCAACTAGAGAGGGATGCACGTATCATTACATGCATGCATCCTGCTCTCGCACGGGCGCCCTTGTTTGCACTTAGGTATACTAAAATTATTTCTACTATGCGTGCATCGTGTGGATAACGTATTATACACCTATACACCTTTGAGTACTTACTATACAATTTACTTTTACACAATAAATTGGATTTATCTCCAATTCGTACAATATTTATATTGTGTACGGTCTCAACAACGTAAACAAAGTAATAATTCAGCAATTTAGGTATTCACGCTTTTGCGTCTCGTCTCGCAAAGACGACGTATTTATTTATATTAAGGATAAAATCTTCCAAATAGCACGTAAATTATGGATAACTATTCTATTTACGGTTTCTGGGATATGTTTTTATGTCAGCCTTTTAATATTCCATTACGAAAACAAAAAAGGTAGAAAGTTACTTAAACTTTGATTTACACATTTCTATAGGCTACCGGTTCGAAGGTTACCGGCTTAGGCTATCGGACTGTAATTTTAGACAATCTCCGAACACATTAATTAAAATTTGTCCACATTAAGCCACACAAGATATAAGCATTTTAATGTATTGCTAGACAAAGAGCGCGTTATAATGCGTTATAATTACATTACAGATGACGTTAATTGAGAGTACGCCATATAAAATCCATAATTACACTCACTTTGTAGGAAAGGGGCAGAGCATCTTTTCCTAATCTGAGCAATAATTTTATATATAGCAGGGCTAGGCTCGGGGTTTGTCTACGAGATCAAATGAGAAATGAGGAGACCCGTATATAGACGAACGAAAGTTGCCGACATAGCCCACCGGATTAGCAAGTTGAAGATAGTGGGCACACATACCACGCAGAACAGATGGTCGGTGGGACCGAAAGGTTCTCGAATGGAGATCAAGGACCACATCGTAAGACGTCTACCGTGAATGTCTTACGCTGTGAACTTATGAGTACAAGATAGAAAGACGCCCAAAAAGTCCACAGAAAAACTTTGAATGGAGGCCGTTTCGATCCAGCCCTTTTGGAGATCGATGGGGGAGGCCTATGTTCAGAAGTGGATGTCCTATGACTGAAATTGTGATGATTAAACTATCTACTTAAAGAAATATTGGTGAGCTCTGGCGTATAACTGATTATGTGGAAGTGTACAAGGTGGAAAGTTTGATTCGTACAATACCTAAGGGCACCTTCCTTAACCCATATTTTTCTAGAAACTCTGATTTAAGAGTGATGTCGTCATTTTGGATTACGTTGCATCAATTTGCGTGGACATATTCAACAAAATGTGCGACATGTGCGTGGACATGTGCAACATATTCTAATTACCAATTATGTGATGTAATTTTAATTATAATGTTTCTTCAGTAATCTGGAGTTCATCATTTGTCGTTTACGTTATTTAGTTCTGAGGCGGGTGCCGACTCGAGCGTATCTCTTCCTGCAGGCGTAGATCTCATAGGTTTATTTGTTACTGGTTTACGTGTGGGCAAAACTTAGATTTGAGTTGACGATGTATTGACTCTTAAGTGTCGTACACTCTCAGATCAGCTTTATTTATCTGATTTAAGCCTACACTTATTGCACTTCCCAAACTTTTCACACAACTCGATTAACAAAAACTTGATTAAAGAACAAACTCTATTCGAAACTAATCGCTAAAAGCTAAGCTTAAAAAATATAGTACGTGTATTCGAAACAGAAATCGCAAATCCACCGTAATCTAAGCACATCACAAAACAATCACCGCAAAATCGCTGTTACCGCAACAAAACGCACAAAACGGAAACGGAGCGATATGTAAATACCGTTCTAATAATAAAAAAACGAGCACACAAGAAACAATGGTTCGAATATGTGTAATAGAGAGGCAAAGTGCCTATCGGGCCTTCAGACGCTGTAAACATATAAAATGAAGGCTGTTATTGTTCTTCAGTAACAATAAGAGAGGCATTTTTCCACAATTGACTGGGGCCATTTGAGAGAGAGCACCGCGGTAATAATAACTGGCGGATACCGCATCGACGCACGCTTAAACAATCAAACGGGGAACAAAAAGAAGTAATGTGGAAATGGATAATGTGGAGGCTCGGCGGGTGCCGGGTGGCCTCAGTGCTAGCAACGAGCGGGCGGTAAGGCGTGCCCCCACTGCAAAAGAAAATATACAGTGCGGTATGAGGCAAGCCGCGTCTGTAAGGCTTGACGCCGATGTTAAACTTCTAGTTGGTAAGCTCATAATAATTGCAAGAGTGAGAGGGAGTGATATTGCGCTGACCAAAAGCACAGCAGGCTGTGCCAATAGTCCGTCCACATGAGTCTGCCGTCTAAGTCCCGACACTGACCGTGAGTTAAGGTGGGGTCGCGTTTTACAAGCGACCGTGGAAATATAAATTATTCTGACGTAATCTGTAATCGAATTGTCCTGAGAAACAATAAAAATATAAAAAAAAGATTTTACTTGTCCATAGCGCGATGATGCCGCTAAGATAGAGTTTGCAGTATTATCAACATCATTATCAGTCTATCATGTTCCCACTGCTGGGACACAGTACATCTCTTAGAGAGAGAGAGAGGATGGGCCCTGATCCACTATGCTGGCCCATTGTATGTTGGGGAATGTCATATGACTTTAAACTTTTAAGGATCTTGCGTATACCGGTTTCCTCACGATGTTCTCCTTCACCGTTTTTGAAACTGTACATAATTTACTTAAGTAATAAATAAGTCATTGATGACAGAGGATCCAATCACGTGCCATCAGATTGTAACGCGCACATCCTACCGAGCGCCACCATCGCAGTGGTATTGTAACCAGCCCCTATTGCAAAAGAAAATAATGAACATATCGACGGAGAAAAAACATAATGTCACTTGCCTTCAGGTGGCCAGAAAAATGAATCTAAGACTGCCCACTTAGCCTTAACAAACCTTCGATTCGGAGGAAAAAGTTTTTACGCAACACAAAAGTTATAAGTATCGGGCGGTCGAAACGATTTGACTTGTATGAAACTAGGTTAGCTGTGTCACACAATTTTGTCTTTATTTTTTCAAGGGGTAAAGTATCCCACATCCGTCGTCTTGATACTTACTAACGTCGTGCCAAACTTCCCTAACATCGGTCCAGCCGAAAACTGCACAAAAAAGTTACACTCGCAAACTGGGACCACACCCTCTCTCCGTGAAGAGGATGCATGATTAGTTATATCCTTCTCTCCTCCACCCCTTTCTTCGCATCACCGTAACAAATGAAGCAGCCTTTATATAAGCGCTTAAGGTAATTTACTTGGATAGGTATATGTGATGAGTTTCATACTTTAAGCGGCGTTTGCTGAAACTTTTACGTACTCATTACACTTATTCACAATAAGACCTGTAAAGTCTACATGTATACGAGTACATGCATTGCCGCATTGAATTGCAGTAATGACGAGTTGCGCAATATTACCAGCCAGCCAGCATTACCTATAGTCTTGAGTTGCTTCGACCAGACGTGTATATTGTATATCATTCTTTAAAGATATTTATTTGGCCTTGGAAAACTTCAAGTTTCCTGTAGTGGGTGTAAGAATATAAAAGTTGAATTGTGAATTATTTTCACAATAATTTCACAATTTCACAAAATTTATATTCTCCGGAATTATTTCATCGATGCAAAAAGGTATATCCACTTTTATCATGTTCATCTTCAGAAAAATTAAGCTCGAGTGAACTTACAAGCTTTGAGCTCTCCAACTAAAGGCTTAGATTAGCCCCCACGGTCAGCGCAAGACAAATAATGACCACCTAATGTGCGGAATTGAATACATTCCAGTAGAAATCCACCGCGAGATGCAGTTGATAATAATATTATCAAAGCTGAGGTGGAAAACACTAATCAAAACATAATGAACCAATCATGATGGGGCGGGCGCTCTGCCGTGCCTACTTCATAAGGAAGCGTCTTCACACATACCTCATTCGTGATACTGAGGCCTAACTGAGGCACTATCTTGACTGTTAAGGCGGGACCGTAGGTTAGGGTATTTTTAAATGACTTTAGGGGTATCCTTGATTCGGTCTCTTTATGTATTTACACTCTCCACCAGTATATAATACTAGCTGCACCCCGTGGTTTCACCTGCGCGGGTTAATCCTCATACCGTTAGCTATCTGCCACTGAAAGTCCCGTCAAAACGGTCCATATAAATACTTACACACATATTGTCTTTTTATATAAGTAATAAGAAGAAGAAAATCCTATATAACCACAATTTGTGGACTGATTTACGTGATTCATTTATTATATTAATTTACCTAAAGGAATATCTCAAGATGGTCCCGCTAAAATTTCAGTGTAGTGCTGAGTAGTTTTTAACCAACTCTAATAATACCAATGATTTGTCGAGCACTAACAAATTTCGGGGTCTGTTTTTAAGTCGAAAATTATTATTCTTGCCATAGACACGTAATAGTTTTCAGCATTTATCATTTTCTGAAAACTACTCGACAGATTTTATTAGAGACCCCAAGAACCGGGATGCGAAAAATCAGAAACCTCGGATGATTTAGCAATTTTAAAATAGTTAAAAAATTTAAAAAAATGCTCTCCCGATTCTCTGTGACATTTGGTCAACCCACCCAAGTCTTACCCTTTTTTTAGTTAGTCTGAATTGGAATAAAAATTTCTAACTTGATTTAATTTTTATAAAACAAAAAAAAACATATTGACATCTCATGTTTTGTGGTGAGTTAAGCAAAGTAAGTCACGGAGTTTTAGAAACGAAATGTCAAATTATACCACCCACACTCTAACAGGTTCACGAAAACAAATAATAATCCTCCACTATTACGCATAAAGACTTGAAAATGTAGGATAATAATACAATGAGGTGAAATGTTTTTTTTTAACTTTTGCACCAAAACTCCCCAGCTACTCTTTTTTTTATCTTGGCTGCTGCTACCCCGTTTGTTGAGGCAATTTTGCCATCAACATAGAGGGAGGAGATCATTGAACTCACGCAGTATCACAGATTGGAAACAAAATATATAAAACTCCAACGAAAAAAAAACAATTCTCGTTACAGCCAAATAGGAAAAACCTTATTTTTTAGCCGATAAAAAAAAAGTATGCAATAATGTTTTTCTGAGTGACACTGAGTGACGAGACGCGCGAAGTCGCTCGCTTGATGGCTCTTCACGCTTGCCCATAACAGATTTACGCCCCTCAGAATTTTGAACTTCAACAGTTCAAAACCCTGGATGGCAATGCATGGTGATATTGATGACTTTTGTTTTTAATGTATATAATTTTTTATTGATAGAAAATGTTTGCAATAAATTTGCATGTCCCATGGACATAATTATTATGTTCGAGGTAATCTCTGATCTTCAAACGGCAGAACGGTCAATTTTTTTTTTCAGTCATACGAGTAGCTAAAACAATCTCGATCAAAACACCTTTCAAATAAAAAAACATTCAAAATCGTTTCATCCATTTGGGAGGTACAGTGTCACAGACAGACATCCTCATCATCATTCCTCTGTTTGCCTTGGGGTCAAAAACAGTCCTAACAACCTTTTTTAGGGTTCCGTACCCAAGAGGATGTCCAGTGGGAGGGTCCAGTGGATGCGGATGGCAGGGTGTAGTTCAGTGTGGAGGTTAAAGGGGGGGCCTAAGTTCAGCAGTTGACGTCTTTTAGCTGCTGATGATGATGACCCCAAAGGGTAAAACGGGATCCTATTACTAAGACTCTGCTGTCCGCCCGTCTGTCTGTCTGTCTGTCACCAGGCTGTATCATGGGGCTCCCATACAACAAACGTGATTTTTTTTACGTATTTTTCTATTAAGTCTAATGTAAAAACGGCAATACGTACAAGCGTCAACCTAGGCATGATTATAGTACACACCGTAAAGTATAACATCAAGTATTATATAATGGTCAAGTGCTAGTCGGTGACAAATTTTTGTTCATTAAAAGTTATACGGAGCGTCACTAGCAAAATATTAACTACTAGTCGAGCGTCCCGGCTTCGCACAGGTGTAAGCTCGGCCTTCGGTCTCGCCACAAAATATAATATAGCCTATGTCACCCGGGGATAGTGTAGCTTCCCAACAGTGAAAGAATGTTTCAAATCGGTTCAGTAGTTTCGGCGCCTATTCAATGCAAACAAACAAACAAACAATCAAATCTTTCCTCTTTATAATATTAGTATAGTATAAATGTGACGGTGTAGCAATTGCTTGGCTATTTTGGTAGGTGTTAAATCGGAACAAATAGATTTTTTAAATTGATAATTATTGTATTTTGTGATAGTACGGAATCCTCAGTGCGCGAGCCAGACTCGCACTTGGCTGGTTTTTATTTCTGCATATTTAAAGTTGAATTAAATATGATGCTTTCAGCAGTATTGACCAACTCGAAGCACGTCTTCAAATATATTTACAAAAAATGTTTTATGTAGATTCATAAGAAATGTGACCTTAAACTGCCCCTCTTCCACCCATTTTCAACCTAACTGTCTAAATAATGCCTTACAAAGTAACTACTTCCATTGTGAGCTGGGTATTAGACTAAATTGTTATAATAACTCACTATAGTTATTTGTTTGTGGTGATGATTAAAAACGTTTCAGTTATATTAAATTTGGTATGCATTAGAATGTGTGATTATTTACATAGTTGTTGATTGGTTTTGGGTGTATTTAAGTAACGGGATGGACTTACTTATTTTGGACCGACTTCAATACAAGAAGCTTTCGAGTTGAAAGTAGTATGTTTTTTCGTAACAAATTATTTTTTCGAGGATTTAGAGTAATTTCGGCCCTCCCGAGTCCGTGCGAAAGGTCGTAGTGTGTTTATGTGTGCATGTACTCGGAGTTACGCCAATTTTCTCCACTACATCGCTTTTGCTTATGTTTACCGGTCACTTTGACAGAAGTTAAGTAATAATCTTCGTCGTATATATAAAAGGCGATGCTTGTTTGTATTTATGTATGCATGTTTGTATGTACGTACGTATGTATGTATCATATAGATAGATAGACTCTCTTTATTGTGTACACTAGAACAAAAATTACAAACAGATAGAAAACACTTACGAGCTAGTGCCACAAGTGGCGGCTTTATCGCTAAAAGCGATCTCTTCCAGGCAACCAAGGCGTATATGTATATTGTGTGTATGTCCCTTCTGGTGGTGGATTTTCCTAAAGTTCTTAGTTTTTTAAATTACTTAATACGTCGCTCTTGCTCTACCACTATGTGACTAGGGCGGAGTCAGTCATCCAAACTCATTAAATTCGTCGACCTACGTACAATTGAAACCTTCGATTAAATAAATACACAATGACATTTCCATTACGTTATTAATAAAAAATATGGTGTTAACGATGAAAATGATCGGTTACACGCATCGAAATGGTCGACAAAAAGGTATCATTGTCGGGCAACTACGAGAACTTATTTGAATGTTTTAAGTATGTATTCAAATATACCTAAGTACTTTTATTGATTTTTTAAGTACTCTTTTGTGAATATACTTTACACACAAATGAATGCCTTTACAAGATTTTTTTAATAACTGCAATGTTTGTATATTAGTATATGTTTGTCTAGGTCAAATCTTGCAAGCTGACCACTTCCCTTTATGCTATGGAGTTGAATTTTTACAAGTTGATTCAGTTCCGATGACAATGAATTTTTATGGTAAGTATAATCTGATCCGACATCCAGTATTAAAAGGAACTTTTCAACGGTCAACAGCACTGGCACGCAGTTTTGTGTACGCATTTTATTATAATAGCCGGTTTTAACCAGGTTTTATCATGAGGATAATGGTTACTGCTTTTTTATAGGGTTGAGCCCTGACTAGGGAACTGACCCGGGTATGTCCTAAAACTGTAAATGTAATAGATAGCCGGTGAAATTTTCGCCGGTGGTTACCGTCCATGAAGCCGTTCTCAAAATCTGTAAGCTAGTCGATGAGTTAACGGCCGGGTGCCCACCGTATTTTTGTAAACTTATTGTCTCGCCCTTAATTAAATGCAATAACTGCCAATAAAATGTGAGCAGATTGTAATTTAGTTGACCGAGTGCATGTAATAAAGCAATAACGCTGGCGAGCGTTGGCGTCGCCCGCGCCCCGCCGCCCCTCCGCCCTTCTCAGCTACATAAATCTATTTTATCGTGCTCCAGCAATAAATTTTATTTCGGGATCTTTAATTCTTTGTTATTGAATTGGATTTTAGTGTTTTATTCGGGTAAACAAACAATACATCGGAGCGTTTCAACCGGTACTTAGTGCACGTGCGCGCGCAGTAAACACTAGCGTTAGCACCCGGCTTCACTCCACCAACTTAATAAAAGCAATTTTATTTGTAGTATGGACTGTTCTGTTGGTGCCGCCGTAAAATGGCCGCTTTTGTCTGCGTTCACAATTAAAAGTTGGATGGTGTTTAGTTGTAGCGAGACCAGGCACGGCACAAAGAAATGCCGCTGCTTGCTTCATTACAGGACGTAAATAAACGCGCACGCGCGCGCATACGTACCGCGATTAAAATACAGTAGCGATCGATAAAATGTGCAATCGTAAACTTCCTGTTCGAGATGGGAAATTGTAAATTAACTGAGGAATTGTTCTTTTTCATCTGACCGCTATTATTATTAGCTGTTACGGTAACTTTAATGAGGTGCATCCTGAGTCCTGACCCTCGCGCAGGAATTTAGTGCGTGACGTCATCTCACCATCTGCTGTCATCGTCTTTGTTGATCTACCGTCATTTGCGGCTCACACCAAACCACACACTTTGAAATTTTCAACCGATTTCAAAAAAGGAATTTCGTAATTTAATTGCTAGTTTTTTTTTCTGAACCTATTTTAATGGGGGTTTAATGTGTATCTGTGTGTCTGTCTGTGGCATCGTAGCTCCCAAACGGCTGAACTGATTTAGATTTTAGTTTTTTTTTTGTGTTTGAAAGGTGTCTATGTCGTCAAAGTGATGATTCAAGAAAATTGGTTCAGCTCTTTGAAGATTATCAGCTATTTGGTTGGGGTATAAAAAAAAATTATACGCTTTATATAACCTTCACTTGTATCTCTAATCGAGCTAACTATTACAATACTTAACTTTGTTTATTTTATTTTTTACTACGCTAAATTTTTCTTTGATTGTATACAGATACCTACAACACAAGCTTCGCTTAGTGTAGGTTCTGTGGACCAACCTATTTGTTACCTTAAGCCGAATATTTTTGTGTCTACTACTCGTATAATGAAAATAATAAGTATCCCTAGCTTAGTATTTTTAAGTTTTAAATTTAGTGGCTTTTGTATCAATGAAAATAAAAGAATATGAATATGAACTAATTAACTAACTAACAATGTAAATAAATCTAGGAAGTAAATTTTAAATTACTTCTATTGTCGTATCGATTTGAAACTTTAGAAGTAATGAAAATACAATTATTTGGTAGCATTGAACTGATCTAATTAGGATCAGAAGTTGGAAAGTGGAACTCTTCAATGGTGTGAATGATATTGACTGAGCTATCTAGTGGAAAGACGCCAAACATTATAACCCCAAAAAATAAAACGTACACAACTATACATTGAAAAAATAACCTGACTTCCCTGCTAAATCTTGCCTTCCAAAACAGATTCCTTCCAAAATATAACCTTTTTTTTCTCAGTTTAGGAAGGAAAAGGTCTTATTTTGGAAGTACTCGGTTTTGAAGGGCAAGAAGCAAAGTAAGTTTTTTACCCAGTGTATGACGTTGAGTCATATATCCGTTTTCCAACCACCTCACGTTGTCGGGCCTCGACAAACGGGCTCTGCGGCAAACAGCTAGTCATTCATAAAAATAAAGTTGATAGTCAAATATATTTTGGAGTTCGTTTTTAGGAACATATAATTAAATATCCTATTGTTGTCTATTTTCTCGCAAATGATAAATATGATCTTCTTTTTGTTACAGGCGCGCATGCTTGAAAACACGCAAGCATGGATGGGGGCCTCAACATCTACTGCCCTGGCAGGTCAGTTGGGTCAGTTCCTTTTTGATACTAACAACTGTTGCGGTTTTGCTTGTACAAACTTACTTACTGCAGTGTTGTGCTTTGTTTCTTTCTTTCTTTGTTTTTCTTTATTTGGGCAATACACTATGACATAGTATATATTAAATAAAACTAAGACACTAAAGATTACTTATTAAATATGCCACCCACAGCACAATCCACTAATTACTAAAACATAATCTATGCTGGAGTAGTGGTTTTGTAACTTGCAAATTTTAATGGCTATGTCGGTGACTCTGGTACTTTGACGAATAACCATGCACGTTCCGGATTCTATCGCGCAAAGAAACTCCAACCATAGCTCACTTCATTGTCCGTTGTGTGACGCTGAATTTTGCCAAAAGATCAACAGTTAAAGACCACGTCTCAGTACCATATGTCATCACTGGCAACACACACTGAACAAAGAAAAGAACGCCCTGATACAATGACAATTTAGTTACCGAACTCTGCACAGTTTAATAAAGCTCTCTTCGCAAGGGGTCCTTGGTATTACTTAAATTTTGAAAGTGGTCCGTGACTACAAAAAATTTAACAATCATTGCTCTAAGCTAAGCTAAAATGCTCTCTCAACTTATCGCTGACGGCAATGGTCACACGCAAAAACGAGACAGCTAAATTTTAAGCATAGATCAACTTGAGTAACGTTTTAAAGTAAGGCCCTAAATGTATTTTTTTCCTAAATAACAAAATCACACATTTCAAAAACTGGACTGTATGATGCATCGTCAGTATTAGATTTGAGACCTTCAAAAACTCATTTGTTACCTTAGTGGAATGTGAGGACGCGTTGTCCTGATGAAAGATGACTTTCTTGCTAGCACGCTTTATGCAAAGTTTTTCAAATACTCTGGGCAAGCATATACATACTACATACAGTTACATTACGTACTTATCTGCAGTCACTGTCCTTTAGTTATCAAGTGATATTGTAGTGTAAAAAAGAAGCAACGATTTTCTTACGAATGGTTCGACTTTTCTTAACTTGCGTTGGCAACTCTTTAAAATGAAAGACCCATCCATTAGCTATTTATTCTAGTTGCCTGTATCAATATTATATACAGCCAATGATCGTCCTCTGTTATATTTTTATAATTTTATGGCACTACTCTACTCGCAACTGTTACTGGTCATTCGTTTAATCAAGCGGTATTAATATTGTACAAAACTTCTGAACCTTCGCATACAATACGACCAAGTACCAAGACACCTAAAACAGTACGAATTTACTGAAAACTAACTCTTTATCTGTTTCAATCAGTTTTCGTATTGTATCAATATTAGTTTCGGTAACGGCAGTAACCGGCCGACCTTAATAATAATCATAAAAAGCCTTACAGCGAAGAGCCTCGACCACCACCTTAAGAGGCTCTCGGTAGACGGTTGGGTCAAGGGTCAGATGCAGAATGCGGTCATCCTGGACACGGCCCGCATTGTCAGGAGGTTCCTCACTTTGCAGCCCTAACACCGGTAGCTTAGGCCCTGCTCCACTGCCGGCGGCACCCTAGTTTTTAAGTTTTTTTATATTATTTATGTTTTTATAATTATATTTAATATAAAAAACTCAAAAATTAAGAAAATGAATAAATACATGAATCATAAAAAAACTTGAATTTAAGAATGAAAATAAATTATGTGAATCATAAAAAAAAACATGGTGGTAATATTTTTTCGAGTTAAATCCATTGTAATGGCACCACACAAATTTCAAAACGGCGACGTCACAATGAAAAAACAAATGACAATCAAACAAACTAATATGTAACTTCAGATAAAGGACTCTTTATTATTATCTGTATGTAACCTACTCCCGGAAAGGTTCTTTTTCAAAAAAGTTATTATTTCTAACCGACTTCAAAAAAGGAGGAGGTTATCATGTTTGTTACCTCAGAACTTTTGACTGGGTGAATCGATTTTGATGATTTTTTTGAAAGCTGGTGTTTTCTCGTTTGGTCCCATTTCAATTTGGTCCAGTTCTGATGACGTCGGTTTTTTATATTGATAATGATTTTAATACAAATGGCCACTTCAGTATGGACCACGTCTTTTGACATCGTGGGAAAAACGTAAACGACTGTTTCATATATCAGTACATTATATAATGCAGTGGTACTGCTGGTACCTGGTATTAACAAATTCATTTGTCTATTTTAAAATTCATGACAGTTTTTTTTTTATCAATGACTATACAAAAGTATCAAGATAGGAAATTGTCCAAAAAGAAATGTGCCAAATTCAAATAGTTGTCGAAAAAGGGAAAGTAGCTAACGAACCAGTGTCGAATTAAGGAAAGTGTCGACCCGTTGCTGGACCCCTAAGAACATTGTGAATTATTTACAGCGGAGATCAGTTTAGACCGCATGAACGCTTAGCATCAAGCGAGTTGGCTGTCAAACGCAAGCCTTTTACAAAACTAAATTATTGTTATAATCCGTGTGGATTATTACACTATAATTTAAAATAATAGAAAATAAACTGTTATTTATGTATATATATCTTGCACGTTTTTTTATGATAAATAGACGCATGCTTCTTTTTTTATTGATGATCACTGCCCATTTCATTTGAAGTTCGCACAATTTTCATTAAACTGACCGATGTCCAAATAACAGCCGTTATTTTAGCAACGGAAACAATCACTGTAATGCTTTACTACCAGAACCAGCTGCACAGTCGAAGATGCCGCCGCGATATACCATCAGCCAGCTGCAATCGGCCATTCAAGCCGTCATCACCCAGAAGATGAACTTCACGACGGCCTCCAATGAATTCAATATTCCAAAAGGAACTTTATATGACAATGTACTGGGAAAATCGAATCGAATGTTAGTATTTAAAGAATCAGGTATAACACAGGACGATGAAAGGGCTATATTAAACTTTTGTTGCGAGAACACTGAATCTTTGTACAATCGTAAGACAAGAAAACCATTAAAAGAGGTCTTGGGGTTTGTGGAGCGGTTAAGGCGAGAGAGGGGCCCTACCTTCGCGTTTGATACTGACCTGAAAGGGTACAGGTGGTGGTGGGCCTTCTGCAACAAGAACTCGGTAAAGTATTTCGATGAAAAAGGCAAGGGTAAAAAATAAAGGTTTAAAAAATATTGATGGAGACCAGTAGACAAGATATCCCTGTCAATAACGCATTTATTAGCAATTAGATGTTTAGTTCTATGAAAAATGTGATATTATATATACTAAATAATTACTTAATAGGCTTGTTGAATTTCATATATTTCATACGTTTGTTTACACGTTAAATTTATGTATATTGTCAGACACGCATTCCGCTCTCTTGTGAGTACGTTTTCTGGGTGTCTTTTGTTTATGCGTTTTCTGTTTTGTGCTGATATGGAAAGTTTATGCAGTTACAAAAGCATGAGTAGGTGCAATTTAAATCTTAGAAGTCGATTAATTTGTTACTTTTGTTTAAAATTTTGTTTTTCAACTCAATATCTGAGAGTAAATGGCTAGGGTAAAAAATAAAGGTTTAAAAAATATTGATGGAGACCAGTAGACAAGATATCCCTGTCAATAACGCATTTATTAGCAATTAGATGTTTAGTTCTATGAAAAATGTGATATTATGTATACTAAATAATTACTTAATAGGCTAAGATGTTGAGTCATATATTTCATACGTTTGTTTACACGTTAAATTTATGTATATTGTCAGACACGCATTCCGCTCTCTTGTGAGTACGTTTTCTGGGTGTCTTTTGTTTGTGCGTTTTCTGTTTTGTGCTGATATGGAAAGTTTATGCAGTTACAAAAGCATGAGTAGGTGCAATTTAAATCTTAGAAGTCGATTAATTTGTTACTTTTGTTTAAAATTTTGTTTTTCAACTCAATATCTGAGAGTAAATGGCTAGGGTAAAAAATAAAGGTTTAAAAAATATTGATGGAGACCAGTATACAAGATATCCCTGTCAATAACGCATTTATTAGCAATTAGATGTTTAGTTCTATGAAAAATGTGATATTATGTATACTAAATAATTACTTAATAGGCTAAGATGTTGAGTCATATATTTCATACGTTTGTTTACACGTTAAATTTATGTATATTGTCAGACACGCATTCCGCTCTCTTGTGAGTACGTTTTCTGGGTGTCTTTTGTTTGTGCGTTTTCTGTTTTGTGCTGATATGGAAAGTTTATGCAGTTACAAAAGCATGAGTAGGTGCAATTTAAATCTTAGAAGTCGATTAATTTGTTACTTTTGTTTAAAATTTTGTTTTTCAACTCAATATCTGAGAGTAAATGGCTAGGGTAAAAAATAAAGGTTTAAAAAATATTGATGGAGACCAGTATACAAGATATCCCTGTCAATAACGCATTTATTAGCAATTAGATGTTTAGTTCTATGAAAAATGTGATATTATGTATACTAAATAATTACTTAATAGGCTAAGATGTTGAGTCATATATTTCATACGTTTGTTTACACGTTAAATTTATGTATATTGTCAGACACGCATTCCGCTCTCTTGTGAGTACGTTTTCTGGGTGTCTTTTGTTTGTGCGTTTTCTGTTTTGTGCTGATATGGAAAGTTTATGCAGTTACAAAAGCATGAGTAGGTGCAATTTAAATCTTAGAAGTCGATTAATTTGTTACTTTTGTTTAAAATTTTGTTTTTCAACTCAATATCTGAGAGTAAATGGCTAGGGTAAAAAATAAAGGTTTAAAAAATATTGATGGAGACCAGTAGACAAGATATCCCTGTCAATAACGCATTTATTAGCAATTAGATGTTTAGTTCTATGAAAAATGTGATATTATGTATACTAAATAATTACTTAATAGGCTAAGATGTTGAGTCATATATTTCATACGTTTGTTTACACGTTAAATTTATGTATATTGTCAGACACGCATTCCGCTCTCTTGTGAGTACGTTTTCTGGGTGTCTTTTGTTTGTGCGTTTTCTGTTTTGTGCTGATATGGAAAGTTTATGCAGTTACAAAAGCATGAGTAGGTGCAATTTAAATCTTAGAAGTCGATTAATTTGTTACTTTTGTTTGAAATTTTGTTTTTCAACTCAATATCTGAGAGTAAATGGCTAGGGTAAAAAATAAAGGTTTAAAAAATATTGATGGAGACCAGTAGACAAGATATCCCTGTCAATAACGCATTTATTAGCAATTAGATGTTTAGTTCTATGAAAAATGTGATATTATATATACTAAATAATTACTTAATAGGCTAAGATGTTGAGTCATATATTTCATACGTTTGTTTACACGTTAAATTTATGTATATTGTCAGACACGCATTCCGCTCTCTTGTGAGTACGTTTTCTGGGTGTCTTTTGTTTGTGCGTTTTCTGTTTTGTGCTGATATGGAAAGTATATGCAGTTACAAAAGCATGAGTAGGTGCAATTTAAATCTTAGAAGTCGATTAATTTGTTACTTTTGTTCGAATTTTGTTTTTCAACTCAATATAAATCTATTTTTATTCAGTCTTAAGAAAAAACTACACAATTAATTAATAAATAATAATATTATCACTTAAGTATAAAATCTGTTATATAACTGTTTATTTATTTATTTCATCATCATCATTAGCCATGAGACGTCCACTGCTGAACATAGGCCTCCCCGTTTAACCTCCACACTGAACGACAACCTGCCATCTGCATCCACTGGATGCCCGCGACTCTCACGCTGTCGTCGGTCCATCTAGTGGGAGGCCTACCTGCGCTGCGTCTTCCGGTTCGTGGTCTCCACTCAAGAACCCTTCTTCCTCATCGGTTAGTGGTTCTACGAGCGATGTGGCCTGCCCATTGCCACTTATTATATATATTTTTTTTTTTTATTAGGCTCTCATAACAAGTCACAAGCTGTATGACACAAAACAATGAGCACATTTTAATTTCTTTTTACGATAGCTTCTTATTAATAATAAAATTTAAACAATACATTAAACCTCTATCGATATTAATAGCATATTTTGCCCACTCTTTCCATCTTAGCCTCACCTCCCCTATAGCTAATTTATGTCTACTGCCATCTGTTGGTTATTAATGATAATTATAATAATAGTTTTAGGGAAAGTTGTAAATTTGTTAAAAATGTGCCTTATTATACTGTGCCTGATTAGAATAAAGACAGTCAATTGGTAAGTAATACTTAGTAATAATTAGAAGAATTCACCACACTAATATCATAAATGCCAAAGTTTGTATGTGTATGTTTGGTCGCATTCAACTCCGTAGCAGCTAGCTTACTTATATCCTGAAGTAATCTATTTATTTCATAATATTTGGTAAAAAAAAATTGTTTTGGTTGAAATATATTCTTGTATTTTCGTTTTTATCTTCGAAACAGGAGTTAATGACGAAAAGATCGTTATGAAAAATACATGTACATATTATAAGCTAGTCTTCACGGAGTAAGTTGGTAAACAAACCGAATGATAACAGCATAGGCAACATATACAGTAAAAAGTTTATTGACAAAGCTATCTTTGCTTTTAGAACTGTAAATCATTATGTGCCGTTGCTATCAATCAGTTTTAATTACCCCTTGTTCTATGCTAAATGGAAAATTGCTATAACAGAACATTTACGAAAGGAAACGCTAAAGATTTTTCATAACTTTCTCAAATGATACTCATAATTATAATTTCCACACTCACATTAATATTATGAATATGACACTGTCTGTACGTTTGTTGCCTATCCACGAAAAAACATGAAAAAATCAGGATGTTAGAATGTAATATCGAAAACCTCCATGTGTTTGCCGGGAAAAATCACCAGAGAAAATGATTGACGTAGGTAGTTATGTTATAGATGTTCAAGGTGGTTTTTCACGGGGGCTTTGGGGTGACCTTGCCCACGGGTCTTTTATAGAACGGATATGCTCCAAGAATTTTCCGGGCTGTTGCAGCGTGCTTGTAGTGTGTTCCTAAGAAAATCCCGGTGCCCTCCGTCTGGCACAGAGGCAGGCCACCCAGAGGGTTTCAGTAGATTATTCCTATAAGATTTCTTCTTCATAATTAAAAAGAGCCTACAATATCATATTAAATTTGTCAGCCTGCTCATTTTTTCGTTTTTGCCTTTTGTTCGGTGACAATACCTAATAGTCGAGATATGTTGCCCTTTAGTACTTAATCTTATTAGTTTACACGTATAGTTATAAAGTTAAAATATTAATTTGTTTGATCTCAAATAAGTATAATTAAAAAAAATTGATTCAAATAGTGTTTTATTTAACTACTAATGTTTCTCTATTATTTTACAGAGTCCTTTGGATACGTAAGGTGTAACATTTTTGTTTATTTATATTTATTTATATTGTATGCCTAATTTTACTTTTAGAACATTGTATTTTTGAATTTATTTCTCGTCTCAATAAATATCTAGGACAATTAGGTAGTATGCCCAATGAAAGCTCAACTTCATTATTTTATTATAAGCTTTAATTTAGTTTCACCTGTTCCGGTGTCCGTCTGTAATCAAATCTTGCAAGTAAAATTAGATTCACTTCCCGGTGTTTGATTGAGCTGAAATTTGGCATACTTGTGAAATTCCGATTACAATACAATATTATGGTGACATCGAGCTGATTTGATGATAATAATATCCTCGATGGATAACAGGAGACTAGGGTTTGGGCTCATTTTGATCAGCATACCGTTCCGATCACTAATTTCATAAAATGTTGATTTTAAAAATATATCTTTTTATAAAAAATAACTTATTTCCAATTGTCATTAAAATATTGGGTTTAGATATTATACAAATAGTACGTAATTTATTTTTGTTGTCTTCATTGTCATATATCCATCTACAAGGGATGATATTGTGCAGTCACAGTTTTTGAGCACAGAAGCTACTTCGATTGTGACGCAATAGATAGATAACGTGCAGGCACTCTCAGAGAGTAAAGTAATTTAACAAGCTTGTATTTAACTTGCAATGTTGTTGTTTGGTTCAAATCTTGCAAGCTAAATTAGAACCAGTTCCTCCTAACCGATTTTGCTGAATGTTGCATATACCTTTAGTTCTGGTGATAATACAATATGCAGTGTACCCAATATTGTAATGTTTTCAAAATGGCCGCTGACACAAGATGGATGATGGTGTAAATTTTTGCAAACTCTGTTAATATAGGTATGAAATGAAAAAGTTTAAAGCGTGGGAAACGATAAACTGACATCATACTAAATTCAATATGGCCATAATATGGCCGCTCTAAGATGGCGGTTTACATCTTCTTTGCTAAGGCTAAAAGCTTGTTTAAAAAAGATATTTATTACTATTAATTTATTTGTAGTAACAAATAAATGTATTTATTTCGTTATAAGTTAGCCTTTCAACTTTTTAATTTTTATACAAAAGTTATTTTTAAACAAACCAACTAATGTCAATAACTCCTCATGATGGCAGGTGCGGGCAACTGCCGCTGGGACGTCACTAAACAATGCTATTAATTCTGCCATTCTCACCATATTAAGACTGTAATACACTATGAAATGTGTTATAATGTATCAATTAATTATTCCATAGTTGACCAAACTCAATAAAACAACATTTATTTTAGCACCTATTAACATTGTTGACACAAATTTTAAAGATCACTCCAAATATAGCAGTTGTATATAAGCGACGAGATCTGTACATTTTTTTTAATAATCATCAGGCAATTACTCTTCTACCCAATGTTTCATTTGTTTCATGTTATTTAAACTATATTTTTTTTGTAAGAAAACTATTTTTTTATATATAAGATAATCAAATGACTAAGCGCGTAACGCATTTAAAACGGCTCGTAATAACAATCAAATATTCTCAATGAGCCAATCATTAGTCATTAGGAAGTTTCAGTGCTCTTTTTCTGACTCCATCGTCAGGTCAGCTCAATCTATTCTAACTATTACCATTACCCATACCTAAATAAAGCTCTATCGGAAACTTATAATTAAATGTAATTCATGCTGATATAAGTATCTTCATATTAAAAATCTTAAACTTATTGATTCACTGACAGACAACACACAGCCTATACCGCTAGGTCTGCATTCAATTTTGCACAAGTGTTCCATAAAGAACAAAGGTGAGCACTAAGAAAGGATGTTAGAAAATTATAACTATTGGCGTGGCCGGAGGCCGAGCCTTACACGTAAAAATTCGAAATTTTAGAAGCTAGTTGTCTTATATTAATTCTTAATTTAGCACTGCCACCAAATCTATCAAACCTATTCTCATCGGTTCTGTAACCGATGATGGAACTGCTTATCACAAGCCATAAATTAACGCTTCAACATCTCATTCCAGCAGAGACGTACCAGTACCGGATGCAATCACTATGGCAACAATGCTGGAGTACGAATCAGAACATGGTGCACAACTTACGGCTTCGAGAGCGCGGCCCTCTGAAGTCCTGGCGGCCGGAGACCATGGCAGAAGCGATCTTCTCGGTTCTGAAGGAAGGCCTGTCGCTGTCGCAAGCGGCAAGGAAGTACGACATCCCTTACCCGACGTTCGTGTTGTACGCGAACCGCGTCCACAATATGCTGGGTCCTAGCGCCGATGGAGGAGCAGGTATGACGCGTCAGTAGACCAATCTTTACCAAGTATTGTAGTACAGATCGATTTTGTCTGAGTACAGGTCAAAAGGAATTGCATAATTTATACATATATGGTAAAGATCGCGTTAACATGGCCATATGTTAGGCCATCTTTAGGCTCCTAATCGTACATATTTTTATTAATCAATACACTCAAACGTTTGGTTTTATTAAAATAATATCATATTTATATCCATTGGACGGAATTTACTAGGTACTACCTAGGTACTTATGTTTTTTATAAGGTTATTTATAAGCTCTACCAGTAAGGGGTTAATTCCTAATATCAAGTTATTTTGTCGTGGTTCATCTTTGAATGACTTATGGTGAACATCACATCACGGGCGTTGTTTAATCGGATATAGGTATTATCTTTTCTTTATATGTGGTTAGACAAAAAAACAGACTATTTAAGGTACCTACACTCTTAAATGGTACAATTTCCACGATGTACCTTCCAAGGACCTAATAAACGTAGTATTACAACTTGTAATTAAACTGTTGCTTTTATATAATTTGACCTGTGCTACGACATTTAGTTTCGTTTAATTAATAACTCCAGCTTAAGGTGGCAACTCAGCGACTGATTTTAACACATTTCAACCGAAGTTGTTATTTTATTTTGTTATCAAACTAGTAACACATAAATAAGGCGTACCGATAAATGTTTTTTTTTAACTAGTATGATATCAAAATAAAACAAAAAATTACACATTTTTATTTATACTGGGTCAAAAATGTGTGAAAATTAGAGATTGAGTTAAGCCCTTAAGTTTAAAATGAGTAAGCGACTTGTGGCTTGCGTACTGGCACAGCGAATTTTCTGCACCACGATTGTTATAACTTTTTGTATTTTCTTTACTTAAACTGACAGGTTGTTAGTTTTTACAGCATTCATTTTGAGCCGGGTGGGTAATTGGTATATTTCGCCTGTGGTATATTTACTAGCGAGCAGTAACAAAGAAACGGTTGCTCGCTACTTTTGCCAAAAATCGTAGTTTGTTCAAAGTTCGCAAACATTGGTATTTCATGTCGATGTTCTCCAGCCTGGCGCAAACGATGTCAGACGATAGTCAGATCGAAGCGTGCTCAACCCATGGTAGGTAGAACGACTATGGAGTGGCTTTAACTATATTAATAGGTGTCATTGTTGGTTTTTGGGTTAAACTGGGCTACCAATCCTTGATGTCCAAGTAATTGTTACCCACCCGCTATCCGCGCGTTACCTTCCAAAATAACTGTGAATAAATTGGCCACCAATAATAATATAATTGAATACCAATTCAATGATAACAGCCGCTCCACAAGTCTTCCTATCTACCACGACTCCACCGTAAAATACTAAAATTCTTCGCGTCAGGTGAGTAAGTGGTCAAACGCAAGCCTATTTCAAAAATCAATAAAAAAGAAAGTTGTTAACACTTCATGGGATTTAAAGGGTGCTCGCAATGTGCTCGGGAGCTTCACATAATATAATATAATATACTAGATCCTGTTACAGGGCTGCGTTCAAAAAGTGCACCTAGATTGAAACTACGGTGGCGTTCAAAACCTCAGTGTGATAACCAACCGTGACACAACATGGTCGCTCAGAGTATTTAAGCATGCACCTTGATAGCAACTAAACACCCATCGCCGTCGTCACCTCGGCGGCGTTGGGCTCGTCCGATCCGACTGCTCCTGGCAACAGGAAATATTCAGTTTTTGGTATAGGCGCCGGTTACCACAGGCACACACACACACACAACGATCCCGCCGGCGGGATCGGAGACCCCCAGGATCTGTTAGAAGATCGGTTAGATTCTCTCCAAATAATCATTCAGTTCAACAACCTACTAGGGCCACAGGGCACACCCCTTCTGGGGTGCCAGGGCAAGTCTAATCTCCCACTCCCGGCGACGGTCCAAGCCGAGGCTCGTACCTCCGAGGTGCCCTTGCGCTTGTCGCCCAAAATCTAAACCATGTTGGCCCAACGCCCTCTACGTTCACCAACTAGTCCGGTCAAGCTGTAGAGGCCGCAAGGCCAACAGCAATAAGTCACATTAGAAAAAAAAAAAAAAAAAAAAAAAAGCAACTAAACAACCGTCGAAATAGATCGTTAAAAACACTTTGACATTTGAAATTTTTCATACAGAGTTTGACGCACATACTGATGTTTTTAAAATTAAACTCTTTTTAGTTCAAATTATAAATATGATGTATGGTTTAAAAAACTAATTAAATTTTTAAAACGTTATTATTTTCCTGTAAAAGCAATAACACTACTATATTTTGAGTTTTTTTTTATGATACTGGATGACGAGACGAGCGAAGTCGCTCGCCTGATGGCACTTCACGCTTGCCCATAACAACTCAACGCCACTCAGAATTTTGAACTTTAACAGTTCAAAACCCTGGACCCAATTTCAAATATTAACCTTCTTGTCCTGTTGCCCTTTTTAAATCCAGTAAAGCATCTATGAAATCTGAAACCAAAGAATAATTAAATTATTCAATTAATATATTTAGAGAAACACGAATTACAGTCACATTTATCCCCCGTCGGATTAACGTAAACGTAAATTATTTCCATCCAATGGTTGCCTGGAAGAGATCGCTTTTAGCGATAAGGCCGCAACTTGTGGCACTAGCTCGTAAGTGTTTTCTATCTGTATGTATTTTTTTTATTTATAATACTGAGTGACGAGATGAGCGAAGTCGCTCGCCTGATGGCTCTTCCCGCTTGCCCATAACAGCTCAACGCCACTCAGAATTTTGAACTTCAACAGTTCAAAACCCTGGATGGCAATGCACTGCGCTCGTCACCCCGAGATATAAGATACCTGCTTGGCGGCTGAATAACTAGCAAAGGTGTGGTACTCCCCCAGGCGGACCCCTGCAAAAGAGTCCTACCAATACAAAATTGAACACAGCCCTGTATCTCGTAACGGTTATATAGTTACAGCTCGCATGTGAGAATACAGCTCAACAGTGGACCGAAGTTATTGCAAATATTATGTTCATACGGGGAAAACCTACATCGATTAAAAATAAACTTATTGAAACGCAAGTAAATATCGTTCATTTTTGTACTAGCCAAGACTTTTCTAAATTAATTAGAAAACAAATTTCATATCTAAACTTGGCATAATTTTCCACTTGGCTAATTAATTGAGTGTTTTGGCCAATAAACTTTGAGGATAAGGGGCGGTAGTTATTTTCACAAATTTAATAAAAATACAAAAATTTAAATACAAAAATAATTGTTTTTGATTTCGTTGCTAAGAACTTTCATACTGTAACAGTCCATGTTCTGGATTAGGCTTGATACTTTACAAATCACGGAGGGCTCTGGAGCCAATAGCACACTTTATTTACTAGGTACGGCCACCTACTAGTTCAAATTTTTTTTATCCGTCA
This sequence comes from Agriopis leucophaearia, assembly GCA_949125355.1. Taxonomy (NCBI): domain Eukaryota; kingdom Metazoa; phylum Arthropoda; class Insecta; order Lepidoptera; family Geometridae; genus Agriopis; species Agriopis leucophaearia. The sequence continues at coordinate 9,599,385 of OX421261.1, forward strand.
ACCTTCTCAGGCTAATATCTGTAGTTTAGTTTATTTTATGTTTGTTAACAAGTATTATTTTGTCACTTTTATTTTTGAGTCAGTATTTTTTTCCTACCCCTTTTAAAGTATGTCTTGTAGCAGCTAGTATCTAATAGTTTCTGTATGACCACCAGAATTTAAAAATGCGGAAAACCTCTGGAATCTTTTACGGTTCTTCGACGTTTGCTATAACTTTTTGCTATTTTTAAGAACTCTACAATGGTACATCTTTCTAAGCCTTTTAACGAGAAGCCCTATCAAATTGTTAACAAGAAAGGATGTGTTTTAAACGGACATGTCAATAATCTGAAAAAAAATATGACAAATTTTGAACTACGAAGCTAATGGGCAGCATTCGATAATTCATTTATTCATTTTGATATAAAATAATATTTTCTTTCAACTACGTAGTAATGTTATCATTAATCACTACAAAACCGATCACAAAGGACGTATTTTTTGCTTAGAACCAAAACTGTGCAGAAATGTTATATGAAATCTCATTGTTGCACAGCTTTTCATGCACTGTTTTTTATTGTTTATTTGGATACAAATTTAAATTAAAAATTTATAAAAAAATATTTTTAATGTGAAATGTTGTCCCATTAAGTTGAATATAAAATGTATGCATTACATTTAGATCAAATAATCCAAACAAATATTATAATAAATGTTTCAAGTAAAAGTGCAAATTTCACTTTTAATAACTCTGCACATTTATTAATTGTAAGTATTAAATTTTTGAGGAGAAGATGAATTAAACTTTGTTTTCATTACCTTGAGTTTTTATTTTGAGTAGGTATATTTTATCACGGTAGGTAGTTGCACCTTGCTAAAGTGAGTAAATGCACTCGTGTTAATTTAGTGCCCTCACGTGCGCCCGGGCACCAAGATAACACTCATGCATTAATAACTCAATTTGCGCTCGATGTAACAATCTACTATTGTTCACCAGCTTGTAAAACACTTTTTACTATGTACAATGTTTTCACAAGTATGTTGTTTTTTTTTTCTATCTGCACATGACGCGGAAACTACAGTTACATGTAAGCAATATTTAAATATTACTTGCATGTAATTCGAATAATTCTGTTTTTTTTTTTTTTAATTTAGTGTCATACGTTTTTTTTTTTGGGTTCGTTCCGACCTGTCCCCACATGGTTGTCGATCGTAAAAATATTTAGTTTGATCTGGCTCTAGAAATTTGGGGACATTTAGTAATTTATTTATCCCCGAGCATTAGGTATTTTCCTTTAATTAAATAAATAAATATCGTGGACATAATTGCACACATTATTGAATAAATCATAATGGTCTTCCATTCGTTTTTCCGACGTTCATTCGATTTTTCTAATACTCATTTGTTATTAGTTTTTATTCGTATATTGTTCGTTTCTTTTTCTTCATTTCCGATATTTATTTGATTTAAATTTGTTTCTATAAAAAAATATGTTTGTTAAAGTTATATGATTATTTACGGGATATTTACCGTGGTAAGGTTGTGGAAGGAGCCTACCACGGTAAATATCCCGTAAATAATCATTTATAACTTTAGTGAACAACCGTGATAGTTTAAAACAGTGCTGATGTTTGTTAAGTTTGATATTCCTAAAAAAATATATGTGAATAATGGAAAAAAAGCTAGTGAATTTCGAACAAACAAAAAATAATAAATACCTAATGAATATGGAAAATAATAACATAGGGAAAAAAATCAAATTCGGGTAAAAAATTAATGTTCGAAACCTATTAAATTAAAGGACAATACGTAAATGTTCGGGAATCAATTCCTATAAGTACTAATCACACTAAAATTCTGATATATTTTTCACGTGAATTCGATGAACGTATTACGATAGAAAAGGTAATCCGGAATCATCCAAAAAAGGTTTCATAACAAAAACTGTGTACTTTCGAATTGTGCATCTTTCTTTGTTGATAAATTATTAATAATAAAATAAATTTATGTAATGATTTTAATATATTTATGATCTAATTTAATTTTGCACCTTAGGGTGCGTGAATGTATAGACATTTTATATTTTAAACCCTTGTATAGCCATTGGCAAGCAAATATAAAAACTTTTAGTTTGACTTCGCGTAACCAAAGTTTAAACTTTATTTTTTTTATATTATCACCAGTGTAAAGCTCAATTTGGCAGCTACAAAAAGGAATGCTTGGCTCCTGTTCTCCGATGACGTCATAGGTCTAACACAAACTGAACACTGAGTATGCGATGCCGTGTGGTCACCGCTCGGTCTAATGTGAACTAGCATCGGAAATACTCGAAGGATTTCTACAAAAGAAACTGTATTTTAGATAATACAACTAGAGTTGTCACCCGTAACATACTGTAGTACCGTATTTTCTGGAACGTCCCGTATTTTTCCATAATCATCCCACGCGTCCCGTAACAAGCGTTGTCTCCTTCATTCATCCGGTAAATTGTAGAAAATAATACAAAAACAATTGCAATAATAGGGGCGCTAGAATTGAATAAGTAGTAGGTACATATATACGCAATGCCTTACGCAACAGAAGTTCACGCAACGCCACCGAAGCCGAAACACAAAATATTAAATAAATCGAAAATTATATCTGAACATTATATTTAAATACATTAGTGATTGAACTGACAGGCATTATAACAAAAAAAAACATACAGACGAACATAGTACCTCGTCCTTTTTGGAAGTCGGTAAAAAACAAGACGTTCAAAACTTGCGAATGACTGCGGGGAAGGGTTTTTGTAAAAGATTCATCGAATTCACGAAGTAAATAAAATTACGATAGTAGCCTCGCCCTCCACTCTCTGGTATTTTTACAATGACAGATCGCAATATACTTTTACTAAACACGAGAAACTCTCTAAACGTGAAGTCCAAATTAATGTGCTAACTTATTTATTTATTTATTGATAGTAAAACCAACAGCTTAGTACTAGTTTTCATACAAGTTATCAGTCAAAACTTTAAGAGTATATCTATCATAATGTTTTATTTTAACATTGTATTAGTTTCAAATAAAGTAATAAAGTACGTACGTATCAACAGTAACAAATTTCTTTTTTGTACTTTATCGCAATTTTCTTTATCTTTTTGTTTTCAATAAAAAGAATAGAAGAAAAGGGGACATGTCCTAGATTATCTAAAACTAAAAGTATATCAAAATAAAACAAAAAAATATATTTTTCAAGTTTTGACCTAATATCAAAGTTACGTAAATATTAGGTGCTCGGCTACGATGTTAAGACTAGTATAAAAACTGTATTATGACGATGACTGTTTCGGTGAAAGATCGATTTCGGATTCTAGACATTTTATCAACCCGTTTTTTTTTCTTCTGTCACACAATATGATCTCATAGAAGAATTGATTTGTCTGCAAGATTGTACGATCACTCATCGAGCCAGTGACATCGCGAGAAGAACACAAGATAAGAGCCTTAAGTGTTCACATTTTACTATTATGCGACGTTCCAGATTTGAGACCGAAGGGACGCGGGCGGCCCCAACGTATCCTGCTGGGAGTGTGGCCGGACGACCACATCCGTGGGGTGATTCGTGCGGTGGTGTTCCGCGAGAACCACACGCCGCACACTACGCACCATCTACGCGAGGTGGAGATGCCGCTCCCGTACCCTGCCATCACGGTCAGTATTGCACAAGCGACCACCGGCCCGGATCTTACTCAAGACAACTGCACCGCACTGTTGGAAAAATGACCATCACTTTCATAACGAGTTACCGTTCAGCATTCTTATGACGCCACCATGTTGGGTACGTTCTTCCTGGTCATTTTAACACATGTGTTCTACTTATTGGCATAGTTGGTCGGTTTTCCCCTTGAACCGTTTCAGACAACAATATTTTGATAAGTCATGTCACTAAGTATATTTGCCTGCGTTCGCGAATGAGCGTTAGCAATTGTTATGATTGGGTCGTGAAAATGTGTTCTTAATTTTCTGACGAAGAAACTCTGATGTTGTCTATCATAATTTCTTCTGTGGAACTAGAACAGATAAAGTAAGGCGAAAGCCGATACTGTCAACAGAGATTATAGGTTGCGATATGCGCGTTTCAGGATGGCGTGAACCAGGCGCCACCGGCCGCGATAGGCGGGAACGTGTGCGGGAATGGGCGCGAAGGACACGTTTCGCCGAACGCGGCCGCCGCCGCTGCCGTGGCCGCCGTGGCGCACGGCCTGCGCCGCCAGATGTGCAACATGGTGGTGGCAGCGCAACGCCCGCAGGAGCATCCCGGACACGTAGGGTTGCCACCGCTGCCGCTGCACTCGCCGCGGCTGCCATCGCCAATGACCGCCGGGCAGGAGTCACCGCTGTGCTCGCCGCCGCCGCCTGGGCACGCGCTCGAGCCCACGCGCCCCGCCGAACCCTTCCGCCCATTCGCCTCCCCGCGCCCCGACAGCCGCTACAGCGACCGCGACGCTAGCGAGATGGGCCCGCCGAAGACGCCGATGTCACGTAACGGGCAGGGCGCTTCGCCCATCGAGGCTGATCCGTCGGTGACGGACGGCGCGCGGTTCGACATATGAAGCGTAGCAGCGGGCGCGGCGCAGGCGCACCCGCCGGCCGGAGTGCCGCAACCGCCGCCGCCCGCTTACTACTTCCTCCCGAACCGCAACGGCTCGGTCGGATACTACTAAAATGTTTCCGTAGTGTACACCACTATTAGTGACGAGTAGCTCAGGAGACGCCGGCGTATATATGCTGCGCCCGCGGGCCGACTCACATTCAACATGCTCAAAAGAGCACGCGGTGCCATTTTAATATTCATGGTTCGTAAATACGCTATGACTTCGCCAAGTTCCTGACAGAAAACAAGTGTCAGCTCTGTTGCTACTCGTTACTCTTTGAAAATACGTTTGAATTATCAATGCCTTCTTTTATTTCATGTTTAAGTATAATTTTATTTTGAGTGAAGTACCTAAGTAACTTAAAATATGACATAAAGATTCCAATATTTATAAAAATGGTAAATTAGGAATAGTGGTGTACGAAGTATATAACACTGAACTTACAAACACATCCTTCACAATATTTTACACAATTTCAACCAAATAATCTAAAGCGTCAGCAGATTCTCGGAACATCTGTGCAAAGTGCATGTGCATACACCATGTTCGCGACCTGCCTAAACGCAGTCAATTCGGGGATGTTGAGTTAAATGAGATCTATACTTTTTGCACAGAGTTAATTACATTATTGCAAAGTGCGTTCTTTCCAACACGCGGTGTATTACGTTACGATAGCATAGAGTTAAGTTGGTTTTATGTAAAGACTACACTCGAACGCACTTGTCCAATAGAGATAATCGCCTACCGCATCCTGTAGCCCGATTGCTACTCGTTGAACTGGATGATCAAGCTACTAGTTGGTAAATATGGGCATGCGCCATTTATGCACATTTACAACCCTATTTGTACACAGGGGCGAATGCTGGACGAGGTTTGATCGAGGGTCGCCTCTACCTCATACGCGACTTTCTGTTACTTATCCACCTTTAATTATGACTGCTTCGTACGAATTCATCGTTAGTTTCATTAGCTCGTTATATTCCCCATTAATTTGAATTTCGGTGGATGAGTTCCGTACCTTAGGAAATAAAGCGAGAAAAAAGGAAATGTGTGAGTAATTTTGGTGGGGTGATATATCCGCAGTTAGGCACACCCCGACCGGAAGCCTGATTACGTTAGGTGTCAGTCGCGGTCGCAATCGAGTCATCCCGTTCGTGCGTACTGTGCGAGCAAACGAGTTGAAGCGTACAGAATGACGCGATTGTGCTATTACGAGTGACTGGAATCGGAAGCAGGCTATGCAAGTTGCGATTCGGGACATATGGACACAACGAGGCTCCCAATCTGGCAACTACCTATTATTAATGTATTAGATTATGGTTATTATTAATTACAATTTATCATTGATCAGTTATGGCAATCAGCATTGTTTTTCATATTTAATAAATTATTGTGAACTTGCTGTGCAATAAGATGCTTGTTAATTTAGTTATGATTTTTTATTACGTTAGAATTTGTATACTTTGAATGCTTGTGTTCCAATGAAATATTTGGAGTATCGTTTACGTTGCGTATTGCGGAGATTCCGCCATGTCGAGGTGTCTCCGGCCCCCGACGTAGTTCCCTCTTTTTATTTATCTACTCTCAAGTAGAATATCTACATATTAATGTGTAATCTTTCTAATCATCACAATTTAGATCCATCTGTGACTGTAGGGATATCAAAATTTAAAAAATATTTGGCCCGAATCAAAAGACTGTTCCGTATACCCATTGATATAATTATATGTACTACGTATACCTTAATCATTGTAACCGGCAGACATAATCATGTTTATGATAAAAAAATGAAAATTAACTTTAGGCGTACATACCTCCCTGGTAGCTGGTCTTTTCCGTTGTTGTATTTAGTAGGCATGCGTCGTGCTTACCACTGCGCAGCCTCTTCACACTTGCGATTCACGTACGATTAGACTTAGTGGTCGCCAAATGTATAGATGTATCATTAGCCAGTAGTGATTGTTCCAAATGTTAGGCTAAATTAGATGACAGTGGCGCGGCCGGCCTTCTCAATTTCCTGTATGTAACTTCCTTAATGCTAAAACCAGCTTATACACAAAGCATTGAAAAGTAGAACCAAGTAGACACCTAAAGAGTAAGATGTAAAATAATCTAAAAAAAATTACATCGTGTCGATAATGTAGAGCTACCTATTTTTAGGGTATCTAATCTTCTAGCGTCTTACTAGCCGCAAGAAATAGGTGACTTTTGTCTGTCTTGTCTATGGTAGTATATATTGATATGATTTCCAATCCTGCTTAAGTACGAAGTATGACCTGGGAACGGCTTCTAATTAGATTCTTTATATTGCATCGACTATCTGAGAAAATTTCATATTTTTCTAAGTTTATTGATGCAGGCGAGGGGCGACCGCGCCGCGTTAGGTTAGGAGCACTGAAAAACGCCAATGAATGTTCGTCATTCAAGCGTCTGCTACATTGTCTATTTACGCATAGTAAGTGTAACGTTTCAATTTACTTATATTAGCTATATTATAATGTGAGTAGGAATCTGTAGCGCTCATGCCAGCGTCCACGTGACGTCACACGACTTTTTTATGGCGTACATGTACAAATTTGTGTTAACTTCCCGAGAACAACAGTTTCTTTCTTCCTTTTCATACTTTTGGTTAGAAATTGTAGTTATCTTCTTGCCGTAAGGGTATACCATGATTTAGAATTGTTGGCGATAATCGTTGGCGTCCTATTGTATTTTTATGAGTAGGAGGGCGAGAGCGGCGCGGCTGAAGCGTGCGTCGCTCTCCGTCCGGGCAGTCTCGTCGCAAGTGTAATGTTACCGCATGTTTTATGATAGGTAAGTCTAAAAGTGGCCTTGATACTCAACTATTGTTTGGTATTTGGAATTATCAGATTCGGTTCAAATTTAGAAATTAGTGTATAAAAAAAAGACCAAATTATTATTGAAAAAAATCTGCGATTCCTGATCTAGTGTTGAAACTATTTGGCTGTCCTTTTGGAAAGAACGTTTTAATGTAGGAAAAAAAATTAAAATTATATAAAGGCCTATACGTTTCGGATGAATTGCGTAATTTTTGGTAAATGTTACTACGCATATTTTCTATTGTATAAGTCTAGGCTAATGTGTTCAAAAAGTAATTAAAATTTAAAATTTTTGAAAAGTAGAAAGTGCCTTCCAAATTTTTGACCACAGTAAGTGTTGGGCTAGGTGCGGCGATGAGAGACGGTAGCGGCGGCGGTGCGCCGGGCGCCGTGCGGTACGTGGCGTCGGCGCGCTCCCCGTCCAACGTGACGGTAGGACGCGCGTCGGCGCCAGCGCCACCCGGCCCCGGACACACTGACAACGTGCTTAAGTAACTATTAAAACGTTAGATTAAAGAAAATTCAAAATTATTATATAAAAAATTAAATACATATGACTATTATTATAGAAAAAATATACATAAAATTATATATTCGGCCGATATGGTATGGTAACCCTAATTGGCAAGTATTGCGGACTATTCGGCATCAAAATTATTCTTAAATTCGTTTTATAAAATCATAAGATCCCTTGAAAATACAATGCATTATTGCAAAGTGCCATTTTGTTCGAACTGATTAATTTACGGTTCTCACTTATATTTTGTAACGAAACGTGGATTTGTAGTTATAATTTATAATATTAATTTAATGTACCTACTGGACAATTATATATTTCGGAATACATAAATTAGTACCTACTGTATGTTATTTCATTATAGTTATAAAAAGCATGTATTATTATAATCACTTACAGAGGCGGTTTTGGTTAGTAACTATTTATTTTTGAAGATATTACCTAATTTTTAAGTATAACTAATTAGTTATCATTACTGGCGATCATCCTTGTTTCATCATTGAGAATATTTCTCCATTGTTTGTAATTGTCATCTCATTGTGATTTACACAAGTATTTTAATCTGAACAATACACACCAGTTATGTAATATACTTCTTTATGGTCTGGTTAATCGCCAAAATATTATACCTGCCTCTCTGTAAGCCTGTTTTTTTTTTAAATATACTTTTCGTCCATTTATATCAATTACATGAACTGTAACTCTGTAGGTATTTCCGCTGTGTATCAAACCAAAAACACCGTTAATTTAGCTGTAAATTAAATACACAATTTATGTTGCTGGCAAGAATACAGGAAACTATGTTGAATGCCCAAACTCCTACTACAATCTTTTAGAGCAGGATTTCTCTAACTCACCGTTATGGCTCAGTGGTAGTGCTATCTGCCTTATGAACTAGAGGCCCCAGGTTTGATTACCGGACCTGCTGGATGCTGAGCAGATGTCTCAATAACAAATTTGAATATCTGTTCTGGGTCTGGGTTTTAGTTGTCTATGCCTTTGTGTTGGCATGATATCTCCAACAAATCCTAGTGGGGAGCTACGAGTGAAGAGCTTTATTTATGATTTATTTATAGCCCACGCGCTCATTGAATTTTCCAGATATAAGGAAAATACTAGTAGTAAATAAGGTTTTTATTTTAGTAAAAATTTGGCTACGAACGCAGGCTTTTACGTAGACATGGAAGGGCCAGCTTATGAAGCTGTAATCTCTATCCATAGTGCAAAGAGAGGAAATGCAATATTTTCTAGGCAGTTTGTTTACATTTGTTTTTAAGTTATTTTCATTAATTGTTTTTTTCTCAACATAATTATTTGCAAACCATTCACTGAAAACCATTAATATCATGCTTTCACCTCAAAAAGTATGCTTAAAAGGTTGTGGTAGGAACCCTTTAACACATGTTCGTAGCTTAACCAAGTCATGCTACGAGACTCTGTTATTTAAAGTACGACCCTGAATAACTGTCAGCAAGATAAACCTTACAAATATCACCTGTTTCTGTCACCCCTGTACATGTTATGTCACTATAACACTGAGAACTGTAACCTAAGGTATTAGCTTTTTATTTTAAAATCAGTAAGCATTGATGTAAACCGGTGTTAATGTTTATAATACAGTCATGTTATAAGGGACGTAATTAAGGAGGCCAACTTTAATTACCCTTACTCAAATGGTACGTTTCAGACAATTGTCTTATCTGAAAGAAGTTACAGACAAGCTTAGTCTATAAATTTTCGAATAACTTTCGCCTTTTTTACTATTTATTTTAAATTCAAAAATTTGTTTTAGAGAAATGCGAACGATGGTGAGGATTGGTAAATTTTAGTGATGCCTTCTGCGTTTTATAATCACAGAAGAAACGATGTAATTATATAATCATCGTAAGCGCTGAAGTCTCAATCTCTCAGTGTAGGTTAGCGATATTTGAAGGGCATTAAATCTATAACATTTTATCGAAAAAAATCCTACCTTAGATATGGAGAACGATATTTCCATACAGATTTATATAAATCTTTGGGTAAATCATACAAAAAGTCAGAGTATCTTTGGAGTTTCATTTATCAAGCAAAGAAATGGTATATCAATAAACATAGAGATTAAAACGTGGGTTTTTAAGCCCTTTTAAAATTTATATTTTGTTAAATTTATCTACGCCGTATATGAAGAAGACACGTAGACAAAGACTCTACGGTCTACGTGCTTTCTTGTATTTACTAAAGATACTATAATTTTCTCTACAAAATGACAATATGCTTTCTTACATAAAATTTTACTTGGAGTGGTGGGGTCTTATGCTTGAACTGTTTATATTTAACCTAGTCAAAATATTTACAAAGAGATGTTGCAGGGATTTTGTCGATAAAATTCAATTGATAATAATATACTCGTAGCTAGCCCACCCTGATAGATTGTATTTGACCTAAAACCGAGGTACCTACATTTTCGTTTATATTTTTGTATCTCGGAGTAGGCCTCCCTTATTGCGAATAATTTTGCAACTCATGCTATTTGATGTCTGCATAAAGACGAATATTTATTAGAAGTATAATTATCTACTTAATTATATATGTGCGTTAAGATTATTATACGAAATAATGATGTATACGAGCAAATGGAAATATCTAATTTTTAAGTTCGGGACGCTTAGTTCTGGAGGATTCCGAGATTTAATTTTCTTGTATAATGTAAATGACAGTAATTTTAATATTATGTTTTTTTATGTATGTTTGTTTTGAGAGATATGGTGCTACTACACAGCAGTTACATGTTAAGAAAAAACAGGAAGGAAAAAGGTGTTTCCTCCAAATGAGAGATTGTGATCGCATACCAAACTTTATAATATAACTAGCTGTGTGGAGCACCAGTAGGTATCGTCTTGGCATTTACAGTCATAACCTATCGTGAGTGTAAGAAAATGGTGCGAATGTAGAACCTAGGAAAGTTTTATCTCAATATCTTTAAAACAAAATCGCTTCTACCAAGATTCTGCTGGTTATGTGAGGTAATGTAACAAAACTGATTGAAAACTAAATTCAGACTAGTTTCGCCTAACTTTACATTCGTGCATTAATGTGTTATGACTGTCGAGTACAACGATGTTTAAAACTATAGATTTAGCATTACCAACAAATCCATACCAAAATTGTGGGCTGATTTTGAAATGGATATGTAAATCAATATGGTTACGACTCATTTCACAAATGCGCGATTGTGAGTAATGGCGTACTTCTCACCTATAATTATAGGGCCTACATTTCGTTGCCATTTTTAGCGCGTCGATATTGAACCTATATTTTTGAAGATCGTTGGTAGAGTGCAATTTTTTTTTAAAGTACTCTTACTGAATGTCTGTAGGTACCTAATACCATACATAATGCTTGTGATTATTTCCATACATAAATGTTAATCAAAATATTTGTAGATGTACTTTAATGTTATAGGGGTCACAAAAACATACTGGTACCATTTTATTTAAATTACTGATACATACGATATTTTTCTTATTATTTTTTTGTTATTTTTATTTTTAAGTCTCCTTTTAATTTTCGAAATGCTTGGACCAAGATCGAGACCCTTAACTGTATATGAAATCAACGACCATTAACGCAAACCTATTAATTAATAAAAATTAAATGCGAAAAATTAAATTTATCAGCAGTTAGTCTATACTAACCACTGATAAAGCATATATATGCTACGGACTTAACACGATACATAAGTCCAGTGTGCAGACAGTTTTGCAATCCGACATTAGGTACTTGGGTTATTCGTGCAGAGCTTGCGAAAAAACCAAGCTAAGCTAATTTGATTATATGTAAGCAATATGTACCTAATATTAACGGGGTCCATTTATTTTGAATTTACACTAATTTGCGAAGTATTTAGGCAGGTACCTACCTGGTTCAGGATTGCCGTCCAATTATATTTAGCAAGCATTCAGTGGTCTTGAACTTGGTCAAGTACTGCAAGAAACTCGGAGTTTCTCTTTCTAAAAATATCATTGTGATAATGCAAAAGAAATTAATTATTAAAAAAACGTATTGGTTCGTTTCTTAAACTAACGATTTGAGTATTTTTTAAATACGACCATGAAACAACGCTGACGTAACTTAAGTTGTTATTTTTTTTTTTGAGTTATATTAAGACAATTTATTTCGCGTATGTACCTTATATGCCTATTTATTTATAATTTTTGTTGAAATTGCAGTTGCGTGTCATTGGCAGAATTTAACTTTCGATGAATATGACAAAATCAAAGAATTTGGTACAATAATAGTATTTATTGTACAGTGCATTATGTCGCACGCGTGTAACTGCCAGTTTATTTGAAGTACAATTGTAGAATCGGTGTAATCATTTTCATTGTCGTTAACATGTAGTTTACATCCGTTTGCACCTTCTTAGTGTCAGTCAATCTGGTATGATTAAAATGAATGTATTATGTAGAATCTATGTCTGAATTACATTCATTATTATTTAAGTTTGTTATGTATTTGTCACCGTGTATCGTTGTCGAATGAATATATGAAAATAGAGCAGATTCTGGTTTTATTTTACTCCTTACGTACTCGATTGAATGAGTTCAAAGCTGTACGATATCTATGTTGGACGTAAGTAGGTATAGGTAATTTTATCAGTATAAGTAGAAAGTTACGTATTAGGTATTAGTCAGTTTTAGGTGTAGGGTACTCTTACAAATTACATGTCTTTCTAGTACCTTTTTAGTTTCCCATTGGCGGAACTCCTTATTCCAGACTTGTGTGTCGAAGACTTATCTTTATACCTAGATTAAAAAACGAAAACCCGACTACGATCGACGATCTACGAAAATAGATACCAATGTTTTAGCCTAGACAAATTATTTAAATTTGAAATTTACTCATTAAGCCGTTTCTTTTGATACCAAACACGACTATATAATATCACTTTTTTTTCGACGTACTTCTGAAGTTAGTTCGTAAAATCCGCCATATTGGATGTTGTACGACATCACTATATCTAAAATCATCCTTGCTATATCTTATAGCACCCGGGTTGTTCAGACATCCTAAATCTATGGTTCAGGCGAATCATCTGTTAAAATTCTTACTTATAGTTGCGACTTTTTTTTTTTTTTCTAATGTGACTTATTGCTGTTGGCCTTGCGGCCTCTACAGCTTGACCGGACTAGTTGGTGAACGCAGAGGGCGTTGGGCCAACATGGTTTAGATTTTGGGCGACAAGCGCAAGGGCACCTCGGAGGTACGAGCCTCGGCTTGGACCGTCGCCGGGAGTGGGGGATTAGACTTGCCCTGGCACCCCAGAAGGGGTGTGCCCTGGGGCCCTAGTAGGTTGTTGAACTGAATGATTATTTGGAGAGAATCTAACCGATCTTCTAACAGATCCTGGGGGTCTCCGATCCCGCCGGCGGGATCGTTGTGTGTGTGTGTGCCTGTGGTAACCGGCGCCTATACCAAAAACTGAATATTTCCTGTTGCCAGGAGCAGTCGGATCGGACGAGCCCAACGCCGCCGAGGTGACGACGGCGATGGGGTCGTCCGGGTCGCCTAAGATATTTCTGGGGCGTCTACGGAGGGGTGGATATAGTTGCGACTGTCCGACCTTTAATATTTATAGGCCATAATATCCGCCATTTTGGTTGTAGCGTATATAGCCTACTAGCTTTGTAACCGCAACTTGGTCCGCGATTTCTTCAGAAAAAAATAGCCTATGTCCGTCCTCATGATACATACTATTTCATCGAGATCGGTTAAGCCGTTTAGCCGTGATTATGTAGCAAACAGACAGACGGACAGAGTTACTTTCGCATTTATAATATTAGTGTGGATGACACAAGTATTAAGACGCGTCGATAGATATCTTATTGGTCAAAATATGATGAGTAGGTACCTAATTCAGAAGATTAGAGGAAACACATGACCTTTTCAAGGCCAGAGTGGATAAGTATCATCTAAGTACCTATTCACTCATGCCTTGAAAAGGTCCAGACTATATTTCTCAGGAAGTATGGAAGCCGGCTGGTTGTTCCAATCCTTTCTCGGAATCGACGTAGGTAAATTATTATATTATCTGCGCCATCTACCGGCAAAGAATAATAATACTTTCACTACTCCAGCTGTGAGATATGTACCACCCACACATAATATTTTCCCTCGGGTCGAACGAGGTCTTAGCTTATCAAAGTTTCCGCTTCTTCGTTAGATGGCTCTTAACTAAAAGGTTCGATGCTACCCCCCGACACAAACAGAGGGTGTTGCAAGTTTAACGTGTGTATCTTTGCATCCGTCTATGGCATCGCGATCGACAGCGATCAAGCCGATTCAGAAGGGTTAGCGATGTTTCATTGTAAAGGGTCATCGACACTTGACAAATAGAGACTGTATGGAACAGCTGATCGCGATTTCAGCATTGGTCCCATATAGTAAAAGTTGTACATAATGAGTACAAAGACCTCCTTTCGGCTTAGTGTACAGGGTATATGCGTAACCCTGAATTGTGACCAGTATTAAATGATTAGCGCCATCTAGTGCAGCATACCGAAAGAAGCACCCTCAAAAGCTCTTCTTTTTAACCGATTTCCAAAAAGGAGGAGGTTCTCAATTCGATTGTTTGTTACCTCAGACTGTTTGTAACTTTCGACTGAGTAAACCGATTTTGATGTTTTTTTTTTTTTGAAAGCTGGTGCTTCCCGTGTTGTCCCATTTCAATTTGGTCCAGTTCTGACATTTTTATGAAGTCGGTTTTATATATTGATAATTATTTGCGTTACATACAAATTTCTCATTATATAGGGGCAAGGTTTACGCTTATCCATGAATCTAAGGATGGCAGTACACACGAAATATTCTGTACGGAATGCATGATTTGGTCGACGATTCATACACTGCAACTGCATTTTTGCTATCGACTTAAACGCGCCTGATATACACTTATGCGCTTTCCGTACGAAATCTTTCCAGTGTACTGAGAATTAATAGATGCATACAACTGGAAATCCACAAAAGCTATGTGAAGCGAGGCTAGGTAGAAATGTCTTAATTTGTCCAAAGAAATTAAATTAACAAAACATGACTGAAACCCATTTCGACCTATTTCTTGGTAAAAATAGACTAAGCCTAGCTCCGCTCAGCTTTGTGCTTCAGGTGACTATACAAATAAAACCCTTAGTTTAGATCCAAAAGTTCCCGTTTAATTTCATCAGAACAATGACTTAACTAAATATTATGGTAGATATAAATGGTCGTCCCTTTCTGAATCCTTAAGATTTTCTTACGTTGTTTTCCCATTCGTAAAATGATATGAAATGCTGTCTGTCGTGAGGTTAGAAATAGATAGTAGCTCGCAAAATCATATTATCGTGAATTCATTTATAAACATTTACGTAGACCTTAGGCCAGCCACTTATGAGGTGTATCACAAAATGTATCAGTATTGAGTGAATACGCTACGAGCCTCATAATAGTCGTTTCTCCTATAATATTCCATTTATTAGAAACTAACTGGGCGCCGCGGTTTAATCCGCGTTATAAACCTCCTTGGTAGCGACCGCAACCTCCTTTGACTAAGTTGACAATATTTGCCGCTCCGCCGAGCGGCTCGCGGCAGGGTCGTGCTAAAGTACTCATTTGATACATTCTTAGATACATTACATGATGTTTCCTAAGTGAGTATCCTGCTTATCAAAAGGCTATTCAAATTACAAAATCAGACAACAGGGTATTTTACTGTTTTTACGGAACCTCCTCGAATATTCTATATTTTCACCAACAGTTAGAGAATTTTTCACAAAAGGTTTATACATAAAACATACACCCGTGCGAAGCGGGGCGGTCGCTAGTAAATAGACAATCAAAATTCAAATTATTATACTAGTGAATTATTTAACAAAATTATTTAGTCGTTTTTAGTAATTATATAACTTACTGATTTATATTATTACTGACGGGATATTTACCGGGGTAAGGTTGTGGATCAAATATTTTTTTTACAAACCTACATGAAATATTTTAAATACAGTCTAATACCCTATTGTTTAACTTAATGTGTTTAAGTATATTATGTACTATATATGTATATATTATTACAACATTCACTAGACAACCAAACAGCCGAAAATAAACTAAGTAATAATTGTTCATTAAACAATTAATCAAAAAATTTAATCACATTTGCCTTTTTTTTTCAATTTAGTCACACTATTTTGCGAGCTACCCATACCAATTTTAGCAAGAATTTAGGGAGGCACTAGTTACCAAAAGCGGATCGAATAGGATTTTGACAAGAAGCATAGTATTTGTGCACTATACACAGCTGATTGGTACATCTTAACATCTGACTGACCAGCGACTTATTCTCTAGCAGTTAGAATCGGATTACAATTTACAATACACTTAATAAAATGAAGGTTTCTCTTAAAGCATGCTTAAATAGCGTGCCGATTTATAATCAGGCAATTGTCTACTATAAAATATATGCCAATCATACAAGTTGTTGAAATGAAACCACTTCCATGACAAAAAATTAAACAATCATAACACAAAAAGGATAATATCCGTACTAACTGAAATAAGAGAGGAATTGAGATTTGAAAAACTTGTATAATTTTCATCGAAATTAATGTATCAGATCAATAATTATAATTAGGAAAAGAAAACCGAAGTATATTACATAAAGCGATCTAACCTCACGATATCAACATAATATTAAATTAAATTATACATAACTTATGATTAACATTTATATCTAAAACAAAATATAATATTACAATATCTAAGAAATCAATTAAACATTTCATATGTAATTTGTTAGACTGCGCGGTGAATAAACAAATCATAGAATATAGTGATTAAGAAATTCAAGGTCGCCAGTCAACAAGACAGAGCTGATGTGACGTGATGGTTGGTAGTACAGTAACTAAGTTAATACTTTAAATATTACGCTATACCTATGCATTCAGTCTTTAATTATTTATAGATAACAGCCATCATCGAAGATATCCGTCTACTTGACGCCCTTCAACGACCAATATATTATACCGGTAAACGTAGCCGTACAAAATAAATCATGTGCCACCTTTAAAAAACATTTTCAACGAATAATTGGTAACACAACATCCGCGGATGGGCATGGCGCATTGTCTGTGTGGCAAAGTGTTTGCATGGTGACCCATGACAAGTGAAGGTTTGCTGAGCTGACAGCCGACTTTCAGTCTGCATCGTCTGTATCGACAAATGTATTCAAATAAAAGATTAACAAAGCTATTGATCGCTTTAATCTCTGTATTCAAACTACACGTCGATTGAGGTGATGCCTTATTTTGATAATAGATATTAACAAAGCGCAGACACTTTCTAGTTTTCTTGTGATATTGTTTCCTTCCCAGTCGCATTTATCTCTCGTTCTCTTCGAATGAGAAAGACTGTGACAAAACCTTATAACACACACACACACTAGTTTCGAAGTTCCATGAATAACCCACTTGACATTTCTTTCAGGCAAAATTTAATACGGCTACGTTCACTTCCAATACATAAGTATAATTATCATATCATAAATATTTATACAATGAATATTCAAACACAGCTTTCTATCGGTGTATAAGTCACCTTGCTTGTGTATAATATGAATGCGCGAAATTGGCCAGTGTTTTAACTGACTCTCGCGTCTCTACGACTCAAGTTTTTACATCCTCGCAAAGTACATGCAAATTACACGCCATGCAGAATATCGCGTTTACAACTGAACGTAGCTAACATAATCAGTTCAATCAGCTAAAAAGCGCCACAAATAAGTTAAACAGCCTGTGACAAGCGAGCCGCATCGTTAGGACAAATATTCCCAAAGCTGTGTTGATTCAAACTCAAGAAAAGTTTTAATTTATTTCATTAAATATAGCGAATTCAATATAGTCCGTACGTTCAGTTCTAAACGAAATATAAAACACACTATTTTATTATTTCAACACCCACGCGGAACTTGCGCTAAATAACATAGAGGAGTACATGAAAACTTTTTTTTGTTGTTTTTAATTCGGTATGATTACAGAACGTCTGTAATGTTTATTATGTAGTTACATGTAGTTTATGTTTATCTTATCGACTATGTTTACAGGAGTTAAGTAATAATTTGCTGGCCTTAAATATTTGAGATAATAATAATTTTGATTGGACACACACTAATAATAAAATAACATACAATCAGCAATTCATTAATGATTATGAAAATCAAGTCAGCAAATTTAAACCGTGCTTAATGAAAATAAAACAACATATTACTATTATTCTATGGTTATTGATCCTAAAATTTAAAACTAAATAATAATGAAACAAGAAACCTATTTCAATGAGACAATTAAATACCACAACCCTAACAAAAAAAAAGTTATCAATTCATTTGGTAAAAATAAACGATTCTTGTATAATTCATCTGTCACTGTGTTATCCATGCTGATTAATTAAATTTATTATATTACAAAAAAATTAGGTATTTTGATGAATAAAATATTTTGCTAATAATATCCAACCCCCATACCCCACACTGAATAATAAACTATTTATTCAGTGTGTATGGGGTTCGTATATTTTTAGCAATTCAAATTATATTAATGTTTATTATGTCAAATTGTTTGAAATTATTATTATTAATTTATTGGTAAAAAAACAAACACAAATAATAACATAAAATAAAAGTTTTTTTTTTAGTAAAATACAGTCCAAATAAATCGGAAATATATTCAAATTATTTTTATTAATTATTATGCTAATCAATTTGTTTGAGCTATTTCTTAGGAATTTATTGCTGAATTTAGAAAAAGAATAAGTACTCATTCCCGGGACACATAACACAGGTTTACTTTTAATCAGTTAGCATCCTCTTAAGTGCTTTAATTCGTCAAATACAAATTTTAGTGTGACTTTTCGAAATATTCGAAAAAAAATTGCCGATCCATACAAAAAAATAATTTACAGAGGTAGCAGATTTTTTTCCGTGAATTCTGATAAGTCGTAAAACAAAAGATGTTTGTTTAGACGAATCAAAGCCGCCCTTAAGAGGATGCTAACTGATAACCAGTAGCCCTGTGTAATATGGCAATTAAATTGTATGAGAAAATATTTAGAATTAATTATCACTAGACAATCTTGAATACTGGTTAATACACAGCAGACGTCAGAAACGACAACGAATCCACTAAAGTTCCGTAGCTTGTTTGCCGTTTCTCTCCTGCAGTTCACATTCAGGTCCGCTGTGTATTTACCATAAAATTTACCATATACTGCGATGTTTTATGATACATTTTGTATAACAAAATATAAAATGCAAAAATGACGACATTGCTGGTGATAGAGCTGGCTCATTCCTCAAGCAGATAATTTCTTTGGCTATTCAACGAAATGCAGCCAGCGTTCTTGGTACTCTACCACACAGGCAACCAATTCATTTGTTTTTTTAGGTAATGAGTTAAGTATTTTTGTTATATAATTAAGCTTTGCGTACTGAAAATTGTATAATATTATTGTAAATAATGTAATGATAAATAAACCTGACCAAAGCAAACATGTAGAAATAGCAACCCGATGAAATGATTAAATAAGAATATACAATATAAGCTAATTAAATTATTTAAATTAATAAAAAAAAATGTATTGTAAAATGGTTAAAACTCGTGGTGGGCGTGAGTTAAATGTTCAGTACATCACAACAGAACTGTGCGCTCTGTCGCTTTCCCACCTCACGCCCACTGTGTCTTGGTATTTAGACATGTACTGCAGTCATTTAAGATACATTCAAACACAAAATATTTTCATGTTAAAACAAAGGATGTTTGATATTTCATGTTTGATTTGTAAATTTTAAGAAACATAAATATTTAAATTAGATTTGTAAAATGGATTTATAAATGTCATTCTTGTGTTTCGACAAACACAATAATTAAAAGTAAAAGTATAGGTTCATGAATACAGTTCAACAAGGTGTAGAGCCTTGATAGAGAAATATATTTTTAATTTCATTCTTGTATTTGAAGAAAAAAATATGAAATGAAAATACGATTCGACTAGGTTCTAAACTAACGTGGTCAGAATTAATGTAAACACTTCCCCTTCACAAATCCTTTATCCTGACACGGCCTTTGTAAATTTCATTTAGTCTTAAATTTAACTGTCTTTTTAATATCAAAAGAGAACCCAGCATAGTAACAGCAGCTTTACTAAATCCACGTTAATTAAGACCTTTGACTGTACATGAAATATATATGTGGTCAACAATATCTTGAAAATGTCATTATTCTAAAAACATCCACTATTATATTATTGTAATAGTATTTCAAAATTAACTTATAAACTAAGATCCAATTTTTCTCATTAACTCTTTGGGATAAATGGAGGAAGTCATAAAAATTATTACAGAAATTGGGCAATACATGTCATTATATAGCGACTATTATGTATCTAGTGAAATATTTTAAAGCGCTATCACTATTTGAATTGTTTGTGAATACAATGGATACTAGAGTTACACGAGACTTTATCTTAATAATTGCCCCCAAACATTTTGCATGTAGTCCGGTGGGTTGTAAGCGTCTATGCCGCGACACAGCACTCGACCACTATACGATCATGGAACTCCTCTCATTGAAGACACTGAGAGGTTAACGGTAGCCGATGGTGCACGAACATTTCCTTAACAGTTCCAAGGCATGTACAAGTTGGCGTAGCGCCTGATAAGGCGCTGGTTTAACCTATGCTATTCGTCGCACTTGCGACACGCGCCGGGAATGTCGAAGTCGAGCACGAGGAGTTTGGTCTCCTCGGTGCCGTTGCGGGAGCCTACAGCACATATCAGCTTAGTGGCCGAGGCGCGGATCCTCCAGACGACGCCGCCAGAGCCGCCCGAGCTTAGCTCCACGAGGTTGCGAATAAACTCACCGGTGCGGACGTCCCACAGCTTGACGGTGCCATCGTCGGACGACGTGATCACAAAACGGTTGCTGGACTGCAGGCAGGTTACAGCCGACTGGTGTTTATTAGGACCTATAGGAACAATACGCTATTACACAGCTGTTTAATTGTACAAAATAATAGGCTCAAGGAAAAATATTTCTTCTTCTTAAATATAAAAGGCGATGTGCATATGTATGTGTTTCCCTATGGACTCCAAAACAGCTGGACGAATTTTCACGAGACTTTCACTGGCAGATAGCTGATGATATAAGGAGTAATCCACAAGGGGAGAACCCCGGGGCGCAGCTAGAATTCTATATTTATACAAGCGAAATGCACAGAAACTAGTGACTCATCGCGAAATCTCGAAAACTACTAGACTTACGAAACGGAAACATAGCAGATAGATTCCTTATCACGTTCAGATCCGATAAGAAAGGATTTTGCGAAAAGGGCCTAATCAAGGGGGGCAAAAGGGGTTGAAAGTTTATATGCAAATCTACGCGTACGTCGCGGACAACATCTGCTTATAATTATTATGTAACATATACACTGAATTATTTAAATCGGCACATAAACTTTTGATAAATAGACGTTTCAAGTTTCTGGTCGGATTAGGAGCGATTCTCTGTCCCTTTCCCGCAAAGAATGAGTCAGTATAGAATTTGTATGGCGTACTTGCAAGTGGCGGCGGCTGTGAGTACAATGCGCTCTCTGCCTAGCAAAATATTAAAATGCAAAAATGTCAATTTGCTCCACAGTAAACCGTAAAAAGCCTTGGAAAGCAGTTAGCTGAGTGAAGTTAAACTACCACTAAATTAATCTCAATTACTCATGCGGCACGCTGGATTTTCATACAATTTGACGTGCTTGCGGCTTCTAACTAGCTAAATATCTACGGTGGACGCGAAACACTTACCCGAGAGGGTATGGAGGCAGTGTCCCGTAGTGATGTCCCAGACCTTGACTGTGGAGTCTGCATTGCCAGAGACCAGGATGTTGGAGCTCAGCTCCATACCGGAAGTGAGGGACTGATGGCCAGTGAGGGTATGCTTCAGCTGGCCAGTCTCCACGTCCCAAACACGGATGGACGTGTCCAAGGATCCCGATACCACATGCACTCCATCAAACTGGAATAAATAAGGAATAGTTTAATTGCCTGACAGAAACTATACTCGATGCTGATAGCTACGATGCCACAAAAAGAGACACAAACATACACACGTTAAACTTATAACACCCCTCATTTACCATCGGGGTTTAAAAAATAATCATTAGTAAGTAATTATAAGTCAGTAAATAAGCTCACAAATTAATGTCGGAGCAATCGGTGTACATACATAAAAAATAAATACGCAACTTCGTTTACTTGAATGAAATAAATGTATGCAGTTATTTTGTATTAAAAACCCAACTCCTGAACAGTTTGTGATGAAAATTCTATGGGACCAATCTGAAAGAATATCCTTTCAAATAAAACAACAATCTCCCAAATCGGTTTATAAATGATGGAGTTCTGAGGTAACAAACATAAAAAAACAGAACCGAAACAAGAATCTGAAACCGTCTTTTTTGAAGTCGGTAAAAAATATGGACTGAATTGAGAACCTAAACCTCCTAAAGTCGGTTAGAAATGCAACTTACTTGCAGGCTGTAAACCCTGTTGGTGTGCCCGGAGAGTGTATGCAGGCATTCGCCAGTATCCGGGTTCCAGATCTTGACGAAGTAATCGTAAGCGCCGGAGACGACGAACTTCCCGTCGAACTGGACGCAGCGCACCGCCGCTATGTGCCCCACTAGGACTCGCATGCATCGCCCGTCCGGGATCGACCACACCCGGAGCGTCGCGTCCCGGGAACCGGACACCACCCTGGCGGAAAAACTCTTGGTTAGCTGAGTATTACTTTTTTTTGTCTTCTTTCATCTTTAGAGGATTTTGGCATCGCGTATTCTTGTGTCAGTGTATTGAAATATTTTAAGTTTTATTAGATATAGTTTTATTATTGGTGGAATCAATAGTGACTGAAATGAATTTGTAGGGTTTGAATCTTCACTAATATTATAAAGATGTTAAGCTTGTAGTTTTTTTAATTTGTGTTTGTTGGGGCTAATCTATCAAGCATGCATCGGCAAATTTGGCAACTGTCGCCATGGGTGTTCATGACGACAGCTATCAATCGAATGTAAGGGCTAAATATAGGATTCCTGGCCTGCATCGTACGCATAAGAACGCACCGAATCTTAACTGCTAAGCTGAGGTAAATTGCCACAGATTAGTTATATTTGTATTTTCAGTGTGTCTAGAGAAATATTGAATTGTTATTACAAACACGCGATCAAATCCGTCCAATGAATACGATGCAAGTCAGTGGATGAGAAAGATCTCAGAGAGAGAGAGGATGGGCTTAATCCACCATGCTGGCCTATTTCCTCGTTCATTCCACATCATTTCCTTATGATATTTCTGTTCACCGTTTTTGAGCAATGGTATCGAAACTGTACATAATTTAGTTCGGTACTAATTCAGTTCACAATCTTAATTTCAAATAGGCACAACAGGATACACTTTGGAAAGTATTTAACTAATGGGAAATCTGACAGAAATGCAATTATCAAGGTCTATTCTTATTTCAAAACTAGCTGTACCCGCAACTTCGTTTGCGTGAACTTTAAATAGTCCCAACAGACGAAGGCGCCGGAAATTGCAGTAATATGTTACAAACAATATTGTCAGTTACATTTCCTGGAGCGTACACAAATAAATTTGTGGCATCGCTCACTCTAGACAGGGCCGTACAGCTAGCCGTGACCTAAGCAGCTGGTGGAGAGATCCAAGCAGTTGCAGATCCGCAGTTTGCAGCGTCTGTTCCTGTGGACTGTTGATTGTCATGGCGAAACTTAAGCGCACAGGAAACTGCACACGCTTCAAGCAAAACGGGAAGTTGTTGGGTATTAGCGGTATCATTGTGTATATTTATGTAACATATACATTGAAGCAAGACCTCATTCACATTGACTATTCATACATATACATTATGCATTAAAGTATTTATGAATGCTGAGATTGTTTATTGGTGTTAGCAGCACAATTTCAAAAGATTTTAAATTTTAAAACTCTTGTTTTGACGCATTACCTTCTAGAAATGATTCATATTCTATTTGGACGCCATAAGTAGACTTCATTCTCTGACCCATTTCTCACTTATGTGGCGTCGATAGAGCAAGTTTTAATGTCCGTAAAAAAAAAGGATTTAGCTCGACTCAGATGTGCCTGATGTCAACCCTGATTGGGAATCCATTTTTGAATGGAATATCGACCACTGTTTAAGAAAATGGGCACGATATGTGACCCAGAAGTCCGCCAAGTCAGAATCAGTACACCTCCACACTGTAACTGTGTTTTGTTTCACAATATTTAATAAAACTCGAGTATTTGAATACGAGACACTGGCAAAAGCACAAGACGTGAGCGCCAAAATCCTCTCTAGAGGAAAGGAAAAAACACGTGTATATTTAATTTAGTACCTGTTGTCATGTAGATGCATGCATCTAACAGTGGAGGTGTGCCCGGCGAGCACTTTGATGCACTGTCCAGTCTTGGCATTCCAGACTCGCAATGTGCGGTCAGTCGAGCCGCTAATCACGAGGTGTCCCACCATCTGGGAAGACCACACGCCGCCAGAATGCCCCACCAGAGTACGCAGACACTAGAATGTACAAAATGTCAGGATTGAGAATATGCTTTGAAACTGCGTGGTTTAAGAGTTTTACCGTGATTCCTCTATCTTTCCAAAGCATTTGAACACTTTTGAAGATATAAAATTATTGGATGCACTTTTGGGAAATCTAAGCAGCCCGAATAAAGAAAATCTGTCTACACTAATATTATATAGAGGAAAGATTTGTATTTTTGTATGTTTGTAACAAATTAAATCAAAAACTACTAGATCAATTTAAAAAAATATTCTTTCACCATTAGAATGCTACATTATCCCTGAGTAACACAGGCTATATGATGCTACGTTTATCCCAAACTAGCCGCTCGTCCCGGCTTCGCACGGGTGTAAGCTCGGCTTTCGGCCTCGCTATTATATATAATATAGCCTATGTCACCCGGGGATAGTGTAGCTTCCCAACAGCGAAAGAGTTTTTCAAATCGGTTCAGTAGTTTCGGAGCCCATTCAATGCAAACAAACAAACAATCAAATCTTTCCTCTTTATAATATTAGTATAGATAGTATAGATTAGTATAGATAAAAAAAACTCCACCCGTGCGAAGTCGGGACGGGTGCTAGTATCCCATCCCACTTCTCACTAATATCACGTGTAAAAGTTTGGATGGATGGATGTTTGTTATTAAATAACGCAGAAACGGCTGGATGGATTTGGATGAAATTTGTAATATACATTGCTTATGTCCTGGATTAACACATAAGCTACTTTTCATCATCATCATCAGCATCATCACCGATTTTCATCACCACGCGGGTGAAACCGCGGGGCGCAGCTTGTAATATATATGTATAATCAAAATACCACTCACACTCTGACTACTTGCACTACGAAGCTGACATTTGGCACGTAGCTTCCTTATGTGGTGGAGAGGTCGCCGGTTACATAAGTACATCCAATCATTTTATATCTTCAAAAATAATTTTTATATCTTTATATGCGCGAGCGTGATAGCGGACGTGCGAAGCATAGACTCTTAATAGTATAGCATCCCACCATAGAACGACCTTCACCGAGCTGGTTAATGGATGAAAGTATTTTATATTCAATTAAATATGTCAATAAATATATTGCAAATGGGTTGTCTAAAAAATTTCAGTCCAGAATATGATTAATTAACAATAAAAATAATTCAAATTAATTTAACTAAAAACTTTAAAACTTTAAAACAGTGTTTAATTTAACTTTAATTCATTAACCAGACCGGTGCAAGTTACTAGTATTGATTACCTGTTTATACCTGCCTACCCAAGAGTTGTGACGGGAACAAAGTCAACGTAACGTTTGCATATTCAATGGGCTTCTATTATTCTTCTTCTTAATTTGTCTATTAACCAAACCAGTGAAAAGTCAAAAAAAAAAAAAAAAAAAAAATCTGGTCTGAAATTTTTTAGACAACCATTTGCAATACATTTATTGACATATTTAATTGAATATAAAATACTTTTCATCCATTAACCAGCTCGGTGAAGGTCATTCTATGGTGGTTTTCTATACTATAATAATAGCTTGGTTATTAAGCTGCGCCCCGAGATTTGACTTTGGTTTAGGAATACCGCACTTTATTCCAAAAGGTTAAGGCAACAATGATATTATCATGACAAATGCGCTGCTAATTGTTATAATAGCAAAATGACAGGTTAAGATTCATTTATACGGGCAATTATTGCCCATAACAGCGCCAGGGATAGTGGAGCAATCTGGTTCAATTCTTTGCAATATTGTCTCTAATTACTCCATAAATATTATTTATTACTACATGTCACCAATATGAATTATTTAAATGCGTTGCCTAGTTTGTTAAGTTGCTACATGTCTCAGTATAGTAGGACGATATTTCTAGCAATATAATGCTACAAGGTTGGCATCGCAGTTAATTACTTTGCTTCATGTTCCTTGACGTCCTAATTCCCAGGATTGAGCAATTTCAATTGCCCGTGTAACTGACATTCACAAGAAAAGAACAAAAAACAATTACTGCGAGATTATTATATATATGTTTTGATAAAATATAACAATCCACCATGATAAGTGAAACTCAACAATCAAAGCAAATGACGTCTCTATTATGAAAACAAATACGATTTTGTTGGAAAGTTTGCAACAACTTCAGTACGTTGACCTTTTTGTTGACTACGGCTACGGTGTTTAAAATTGTGACGTCATAAGTATACGCCATCGCCTGTGTTTCTGATGCAAATTCAAAATACACCAAAATCTGTTTTCAATTAGCAGTTTTGTAGCAGGCGATGTCACGAAGCGTCATAGATAGCCCTCAAGAATGTTTGATTCTTTATTATTTTGTAATTGCGTTGTGTTTTAATTTGTGTGAAAATAATAATCACACAATATTATTTGTTTCTAGATTCGAATATTGTATTTTATCCGTTTATTATTCATTGAATAAATAATTCACATGTAACATGCCAAATACATAAAATTATACTTGATATATTCGTTAAAATTCTTTATATAAAACGAATACCTTGTAGTAAAGTAGGGTTACTTTACTGCAACCAAAATGCCTGCGTGAGAGCATGAACAAATTACATTTGGTAGAACGTAGATATATAGGCGAAAGTGACTACTTATCATAATCATAAGGGATCTGCTCCCTCGTCTCCAGTGAACCGCAGCTGATGGTTGTTGAATCATAATGTCCATGGTTGTCGAATCGACTTGTGAGGGATCAGACCCCAATGTTAATCATTCCTAAAGATTCCCAACGTGATATCCGAGATGGGCGAAATCGTGACACCTGATAAGCACCAATACGCAGAAACAGTTAGTAAAACACACATAAACACATAGCCAAGACACACATGCACATATTACGAAAATTTCATCTTTAGCTCTTCACGAAAACAAGTCAGTCGTGCACAATAAAACGTACACATCTCATATCCACAGCAAACAAAAGTAGACTCGAAAAATGTATTTATAATTCTGTGCTTATTATGTTTAACTTCCCCCTTAAGCTTGTCTAACCTAACTTCAAATTGTACCTACCCCCTCCCATAGATAGTATTTAAAGTCTAAGTTCACCTTATCCATTATGTATAATATTGTGGAAGGCACTGGATCCCACGACACAGGAGACCTCCTAGTGTGGGATACAGGGTTCTCGAACACCAATACAATAGTGTGCCTACTAAAAAAAATTAAAAAATAGTTATAGCTACTAGTAACCTTATAAATAAAGACCAACACCATGTGAACCGTGTGATTTATTATTATTATTATCATCAGGCATCCCGCCAGCATGTTTGCCACCGCAAAATAAAAAAGTAATGCTTATTAATAGCGATATAACATGCATTTATAAGCGTAAAAGCAGGGTGTCTTCAAATCGAGTGAAAAAAATAATGCTCATTGATAGCGATTTAACATGCATTTATAAGCGTAAAAGAAGGATGTCTTCAAATCACCGTTTATAATGCCTTCTTTTTGGAGTATATAAAATTCTTACCTTGCCAGTAACGGCCGACCAAACTTTGAGCGTGGTATCGTCGCTGCCGCTAAGAATTCTGTTTCCGTAAAACTGGAGACAAGTAATCACGTGATCGTCGTGTCCGCGCATCACTATGGGACTGTTAACAGGCTTGTGCAGCCAGTTGTCCTCGATTAGGTACTGACGCATGTAGGCCGCTTTCCACGGGCTGGCGCAGCGCGGCAGCGACCGAGGAATCCTCTTGATCGTGGTGATGCCGATGCGCCGACATTGCTCCTTCCACAGCAAGTTGTCATCCGCCAAGAATCTAGAGCATTAAATGAATTTTAAATGTTTGTACATTCAAAAGTTGTTATTTTTTATAACTTCACGGGCTTAGCATTTCATTTAAGAGGCTTAAGTGGAGGGCACTTTAGAAACCATACATATTTCTCGGACAAAATTATCCTAAGTCGGTTTTCAGCCCACGTACCGGAAGACGCAGCGTAGGAAGGCTTCCTACTAGAACTAGATGGACCGACGACATCAACAAAGTCGCGGACATCCAGTGGATGTAGGTGGCAGGCTGTCGTTCAGTGTAGAAAGGTCGTATTTTGGCTCATCAACCAAACGCAGCACAAAACACAGCCATGCCGAATGGATATTCATCATCAAAATGATGATGATTTTCCGTCATACAACCAGTCTGAATTTATATATTTTTAACATTATTTTCACAGCACTAACGTTATTGAAAAAACAAACACAAAATTTGCCAAAGTATGCACATTGCACAGTACTGTCAAAAGACGCAACGGGCAAGACAGGCAATTGTAAAACGATTAAAATCAATAATAAAATTTTGTAATGAAAGTAAATATCTGCAAACAAACTGCAACTCAGTTGAGTTGTGTATACATAGCATGTACGGTATTCACAGAGATAAATAAAAAAAAACTCAGTGAGTTGAATGCAACTTACGTATATAATGTGAACAAAGCCTAAGGATTAGCTAGCTTGATTTTGTCGCTGAGATTATAGAATCTCCTAAGCATACTATGGGCGAAGATCGATTTTTACATAGTTCAAACGAGTTTCGATGTTCAACATTTGTACACAATAACAAAGTTTATACTTTGCCTGCATGCATTTCCTCGCAAGTACTTCAAATTGGTAGTAAATGCAACTTACTCATGATTTGTGTTTATTTGAAAACATTAACAAGACACCTTGCTGACAGTCCGGCATCAAATGTCAACTAACAGATAGCACGATTATACTGACATTGCAGTACACGATTCGCAATCTCAGATTACGTCAACACCACCTTCTCAGGATAATATTCATATTAGGCTGCCTACAGTTTTGTTATATATAAAAAAAGCTGATCATAATCACGTGTCGATTGTTTCTACACGTGCACATGCGCGTGAAAACGGTGCACATGCGCGTGAAAACGGTACACATCTGATCTACTGATTTCGAAAATATGACATACTGATCATCGAAAAGTGTTTAAAATTAAGGATAATAAAAGCATTATACTTACAAAAGACGTCGCTGGTAAACACGCCATACTAACTCTCACTTTGCGGGAAAGAGACAGAGCAAGTCAACCTAACTCTTACTTTGCGGGAAAGGGACAGAGCATCCCCTCCGACTCTCTGTTACTCTGTTTCAGAGAATCAGACCATAAATTATACTTTCCTTAATTCTGTTATTTTTATCAAATCAATCAACCGACCTATAACATATTACTTGGACGCACTAATTAAATTTATATTATAAATACTGTGTCTATGTATCTATGACCATCTGTACTTTTTGCTGAACAGATTAAAAAACTTGATTAATAATCAAGTAATTGGTTGTACCGTGTTAGTTAAATAAATAAATAAATGTGTTGATGTGAAAATAGTGAGGTTATTCATGTGAATTTTATGTGCAGGTCACAATGATGCTTTTTCTATGTCATAGGTGGCAAACAAGCAGACGAGCCGCCTGATGGTAAGCGATCACCGTCGCCTATGGAAACCTGTAACACCAGAGGCATCACAGAATATGTTGCCAACCTTTAAACAATAAAGAAAATTTAAACAAAAAACAAAAAACACCTTTTGAAGAATATTTGTTACTGAAATACCGCAGGAGGAAGATCATTGTATAAATAATCACATTAATATCATACCTATATGTGAAAGTTTGGATAGATGGATGTTACTCAATCACGCAGAAACGGCTGGATGGATTTGGATGAAATTTGGAATATACATTGCTTATGTCCTGGATTAACGGATAGGCTACTTTTCATCATCATCATCATCACCGATTTTCATCACCACGCGGGTGAAACCGCGGGGCGCAGCTAGTATCGTTCTAAAACTAAAAAGTTGACAGCGACATATCTATTTATCACTTTCGTTGTCACAGACCGTCTGTGTTTCTTTATTTCTAGTATGCCTGCAGTTTCCCCTTTAGCACTTACCCAAATATAGAAGAATTTAATATTTCATTGTGTGCAATACGTGTTTACCTCTCCTCCTTTAGTTTTTGGCAGACATTACTAGCTCGAGTTTAAGGTAAATCCAACAGTGCGACAAACTTATCAGAATCAAAATGAGGAGCCACTGAACGTACTTTCTGATTAAAAAAACTGACAACCAACCGAGGAAAATGGTTATAATGGTGTTCATAATTATACTGGGTAATTATTATGGGTACTGTGGGGCCATTTTAGACGGAGTTATTTATGATCGTATATACGTTTTTTACCGAAACGGAAAAAATAGGATGTGACAGGTAGTCAAAACTTAAGGTTTTATAAACGTATGTAAGTAAAATGTCGTATCAAATTTCAGTTAATTTGATCAATTTGTAAAAAAAACTGTTATAAAAATACGTTCATTTAATTTCAATAACATTTCACGAACGCTTTGAAGAAGCGTTAGGCGTTAAGCGTTATTCTTGTTATAAACATGACTTACATCTAATGCTCTGTGACACTAACATTTGATAGAAATTTAACGGTTGACGAATATCAATGTATCATTTACGAGTCGTAATATCACAAATGAGTTAAAGGAAAAGGTAGAACCGTCTGTAATGCCAGATTTACACTTTGTTAAGCATCAAGTGGGAGTGACAAGTATCAAGTGCGAGTTAAGTAATTAGTAAAATCAGCGTGTAAACGAATGCGTAGTTAAGTGATAAGCGCAAGATACAAGTGCAGGTGCGAAGTGAAGTAATTAGAACCCGTATCTTTTTTTATTGTCAAGTAGCCCCCCTGTATACCCGCGTTCTCCTCTCCTTCGCTGATTGTCCCTACACTACTACTTTAAACCTGCAAACCAACTAAACACTGTGTGAACGTTCCGAATACACTCAACACTTGACACTAAAAAAAGCTGTTAATTAATCACTTATTACTCCTACACGTAAATCAAAAACTTTCAAACCTCATTTAGGTTATACATAGGTTATTCTTGTTATAAACATAACTTACATCTAATGCTCTGTGACACTAACATTTGATAGAAATTTAACGGTTGACGAATACCAACGTATCATTTACGTGTCGTAATAACAAATGAGTTAAAGGAAAAGGTAGAACCGTCTGTAATGCCCGATTTACACTTTGTTAGGTATCAAGTGGGAGTGACAAGTATCAAGTGCGAGTACTACTCTCCTTAGCTGATAGTACCTGCAAACCAACTAAACACTGTGTGAACGTTCCAAATACACTCAACACTTGACACTAAAAAAAACCTGTTAATTAATCACTTATTTCTCGTACTTGCACTTAACAAAGTTTATATCAGGCATAAGTCTAATAAGTCGTCCGGTAACTACTCGTACGTAGTATGTTAAGAAGCACAGTTATTATATATATATAAAGAAGAAACACAATCAACTACCCAGCTGTGGGTCTTTAAATCGCCCGAAGGCCTCCGACTTAGCGTTTTAGACTGACCTCCAGTATCGGCATGTTTGTGCTGAGCGCAGCAGGTCCTTAGGCTGCAGGTACCCTAGCACGGTGAGCGCAAGCTCCTTTGGCAGAAGTGAGATGAAATCACGCTGAAAAAGCGGCTCAATCGCTTTCATCATGTGGCGAACCTGTCCTGCAGCGCAGCGGTTGATCAGTGCATCTATAGCCTGAGTCTTTTCGCTATCAGTCCAGGATGAAAACCTGAAAAACAACGTTTGTTTATTAATAACTGAACCTCGCTGTTCTACCTGATATCCTATAGAAATTAAACTTTTTCTGAATAAGAAAGTAGCCTATCTAGGGTACCAATTTCATTTAAATCTGTTCAGCCGTTATAGAGCTGAGTAATAAACATTGTGTGAGGACACAGAGTTTCACATTTATATTATTACTGTGATTTGGCTGTGTGATTTTTGACTTGTGACTGATATACGTACATATATATTTTTAAATACACACTTAAATGAATATCAACACCCAAACATATTAGGGTCATCACCGGAATGTGACTTAGTGTGACAAGGGGCAGGGGTTCAAAAGCTTTGTGACGTCACATGTTAAAAGTCATAATCCATAACGCGAATTTATATGTGAATAAAAACTTGCAAAATTTACAAACTTGATCTATATTTATTAATAATTTAGCACTCTCGCTATGAGATCATCTCTCACGCAAAAAAAGTTAACTTCTAGAGCGGCGTTGATTTTATTATAGATTATTTAATAAAAAAAAAGAAAAAAAAAACCTTTGGATTTATTTATTTAAACAAGGTTAACTTAAAAAACAGAAAATTAACATGAACTTAAATATATACTCAAAAATTAAAACTTAAAATAATAAAGTAGCTAAATGAATACCTAAATTAAATATAAATTAGACTGAATACCTATCCAAAACTATAAACTACAGGTAAAAAACTGCATTAAGGTCACTGTCTTCGGGTAGGGTACCTAAAAAGCTAGCGACATTACCACGTTGAATGGCCAAACTTATTCTTTGGCCAAGGTAAGCCCCAGCTCTTTGATCTCTTTATTATTTTTAAATACATGCATAAATTGGAAAAATGTGTGACGTCACATCAGGGGGGTTCTGAAAATGTGACCTGTGACAAGGACGGGAGGAGGGGTTAAAAAGTCCTAAAAATTCGTGTGACGTAATTTATGGATGGCCCCTTACCAACACAAATGTTCATCACATGAATGTTTGCCTTAGGTTGAACCCACGACCCCAAGCGCAGGTAAGTTCACTACCAACCGAGCCAACGGGGAAGTCAATGCAATACAAAACCAGGAATTACTAACACTCATTGCATTCCGAATTCAATAGCGCACGGTATTCTTTAATGTGGTTTGTAATCGAGTCTCAAATTTCTTAAACAGAAAGCGATGAAATCGGCTGATCACTGCGCAGTCAAATTCTCGCCAAATAGTTTCGTATTTATTTTACAGCATACAACTTCTACTTAAAGCGTCTGCTAAATTTTCACACATATCTGTAAAACTTTACGTGTTTGTTCATACGGAATAGCCAACAAAAACAAATGTGAAAAAAATATGGAATAGAATAACATTATAAATAAACAAAAATAAGTTCAGGAAGTCACCCCGATCTTAAAATCATATATAATGCAAGCATACGTTTTAAGAACG
Source organism: Agriopis leucophaearia (assembly GCA_949125355.1). Taxonomy (NCBI): domain Eukaryota; kingdom Metazoa; phylum Arthropoda; class Insecta; order Lepidoptera; family Geometridae; genus Agriopis; species Agriopis leucophaearia. The sequence goes on from OX421261.1 coordinate 9,633,098, forward strand.
GCATGGCAGCGAGTTGTTACTCTGGCGCTGCCACACGAATACTAGTTTCGACGTCTTCTCGAGTCGTTGGGTCTTGGCGCGCACGCGGCCCGGATCTCCTGTTCGCGGGTTCACGTCTCCAAAGCACGTGTACTGTTCAAGGTTCCTCACATATAATGCCCTTTGGAGGCAACCGAATCTCGGAATGGTGAGTACACCATGGGTGTACTGCATGTATCATGTCGCACTGAAACAACGGCTCGCGCGACTCCCTTCCGCGTTTTTAAGACGCGCTCCAAGTCGGCAGCGCGTCCCAAAAGCTTGATGCGTCAAGAACATCGACGCAAAGTAGCAATACCGGAGGTCTGGTCAAGAGAGTTGACGAAACCACAGCACAAAGCAGGCCCGACTTTTTTTTTACGAAATAATATTATTTGTTTTGATCACACACACTCGTAGAGTGCTTTACCCTGATCAAAAAAATAACATTATTTCCCATAAAAGTATAAAGGTACACTAGTATACCGTATACAATTAGAAAGTGTATATGATAAACCAGCAGTCTACGACACGGCCTAGTCAGTTTCCTGTCGTTTTGTATACCACAATCACGCATCAGTTTGACATAGATGGATGCCCAACTACATGTAACCTACGTCCTAGATTACGCTTACCGATTGAGCCACTGCTTGACTTCTGGCGGGCCTTGCGAGCTTTGCATGCCAGAGCCACTAGGTGTTACCCAGGATTCAGGCCCAGGGCTGCCGACGAACGAACCATCAGGGCAGAACTTCTTGGCAGCTTGTGGCGGTGGAGGCTCGATGCGCCGTTTTCTCTGTGCAAAAAAAAACAATCATAATTACTTTCCATGCCAGTGGTCAACAACCAACCAAATGGTTAATTGTGTCAGTTTTTTGATGGTTGCAAGAAATCTTAGAAGGCTTATGATCTAGGATTCTGATTGGATATGATATCTATAAACTATAAAATCCCAAATGTTTTGTTTTTAAACAACTTAATGAGCAAGGTGGTTATATGGTACACAGTAATATAAGATGATAACATACTCTAACCTTAATTATTACAAGAAATTTACGCAATATTTTGTGATGTTTTTGTGTGTTTTGTGATAAAATGTCTTAACAAATGTTTTGAATCTTTATATTATTAGAATGTGGGGAGCACCATTATGAATGATATGATTTCTATGGAGTATATGTATTCACTCATAATAATATACACGAATAGTCGACCCGTATTTATTTTTGTTTCTTAAAAAGCTTCACAAATATGTGTTATACCGAGACGAATAATCACTTACTGGGCCACCTACGTGCCAGATTGCGCCGATTCTGCAAGGCAAGTGTGAAATTGCTTGGATGAACAATTTGACAAGACGGCACATGACATACATACATTGCGTGTATGCATCATTATATGTAGCCAAGATCAAGATGATGCAATGTTGCACAAACTTATGGCGCCTAGATTTCGTTAGAAAACCCCCATTACAAAATAAGTTTAGGATATTTTTTTCGTCGAAAAATTGTGTTGTTATGTAGATTTATATTGTCAATTTGAATATATGTACATGTGTTAAGTTTCATCAAAATCGGACTAGTAGTTTTCGATTTAAAAAGTAACTAGTACGTTTGTACGATGTCCGGGGCGCCGTTAAGGGCAACATTTGTTGAACATATTTTTATTTATTTTGTATATCTTTTTCAAACCAAGCTTTTATGAAATGTGTGATCTGAACGGTGTGCTTATCAATATGAGTCCAAACACTGCCAGTCTACTATTATCCATCCAAGAGTTTCGTTGTCCACCGTCACTATCATCATTTCAGCTCGCTGTCACCATAATATTGTATTGTCATCGGAACTTGACAAGTATGCCAAATTTCAGCTCAATCGAACACCGGGAAGTAGGTCAAATTTTACTTGCAAGATTTTACTACAGACAGGCACCGGCCAGGTGAAACTAAAATAAAACCTTCGAAAATATGCGCGCGAAAAGTTACTATTAAAACACACAATATTAGGATTGCCAGAGGTCCCGTTTTTTAGCGGAATATTCTGAGCAGGAGAACCAAATCACACAAAAAAAAACTAAAATTTAACACTAAGGTATTATAATTATGTGGGCGTTGTTTATTGTTCAGGCGAGTTGGTGGTCAAAGGCAGATTTATTGGCGTTAAAAAAAAACAGTAAGATGTACGAAACAATAATCTTGAACAAAATGGAAATCTCGATCGATACTTGTCAGCATGAATAAGGCATGTTGAATACATTTTATGATTAGCTGTTGATGTTAGGCAGCAGTCACACCATAGGATACTAGCTACGTTCCGCGACTTTCGTCTTCCTGCATTTTTTCCACACAAAGTTGCACAAACAGTTTTTTTTTTTAAATCAGTGGTTGCATACTACCTATTTCCGTTAAATATCATAAATAACAGCTCAACGTTTTAGTCGTGGAATGACAAATAGACAGATGGTCAGAATCAGCAAGTTAGTTATTTACTTTTTACTTAATTGCTATATAATCCAAGTTACTTTTGCTGAGTTTTGGCAAAATCCTTTCTTAGTGGACCTCTACACTCCAGGAAACTGCCAAATATCAGCTTCATATACAGGGTTACGCATATATAACTGTAACATACCGAAAGGAGATAATTGTACTCATCATTATTAACATCTTTTGCTATTTGACTAACCCTAAAATCATTATAAGTACATCAGCTGTTCCATTTATTATGTCAAGTATGACCCTAAAATCATTATAAGTACATCAGCTGTTCCATATATTATGTCAAGTATGACCCTAAAATCATTATAAGTACATCAGCTGTTCCAAATATTATGTCAAGTATGACCCTAAAATCATTATAAATATATCACCTGTTCCATATAATTATATCAAGTGTGATACCCATCACCATTTTTTATTGGAACAGCTGATATATTTTTCGCGATTTCAGAGTTGATTCCATTGTATAAGTTGTTCATAGTAATGATTATAACGAACCCCATTGGACCCCTTTCCTTATAGCCACCAATGTTACCACAAATGTATTATATTCTGTCCAAAATGTTTAAAAAAAATCCTTACCCAATGTCTCTCAGGTTCAGAATCGGGCTCATCATCGTCGTCGTCATCCTGTAAAAAAATAAGGTATTAGGTGCAATGTTAATTATTTTACAGCCACTGAGAATAAATATATCAATAGTAGACTGAAATAGACTGTATTACAAAGCAGTCAAGTAATATTTTTACCGTGAGCGTGATACCTCTAGTTTCAAGCAGAAATTAACGCAGCATTATAGAATTCTGGAAGTAACGAGCGATTCAGTATAAGGCGCCCGAAGAAAAATAGAATTTTACGGCAAGTGATACACTCTTAGTTTTCTACACCCTCTATGAGAAAAGAATTGTTGATTTATTTGGTTGCAGAACGTAGAGAGTGAAAGCTGACTCCTTATACTAGGTCATATGTTCCTAACTCAAATCACGTTATTGCCTTCTATGAAAGTATATTTCATAAGAGACCTCTTTTAAGCGCACTTATCAGGAACTAATTTGTTTTATTTAATAGATAGGAGGAAAAAGGATTCTTTGTTTAGTTTCCATTCAGTCAGCGTTTTCTTTTAATTGTAAATGTTTGTATATGTTAAACCATCAACTCACCTGATGCAAACCGAAAAAAAATGTTTTTGACTGTGAAACGTTAATCCAGAATATACAGTATTATAGTAGGTGTATCTTCTAGTTCTTGGTATCTTTAAGACAAAAATGGTAATCCTGCTAAATGACCTTGGCTTCATCATCACTGAACATTATGCAAAAGTAGTCAGCTAGTATGACCATACAGGAGATTAAAAATATGTATATATATTCATTCTTACCTCAGGGGAGGACAAGCAAGTGCACCAAGCATCTTCAATGAGGTCATCATCAGAATCCTCCTCACAATACTTAGGTCCATAGTTCTATAATAATACATAAAGTCTTAAATATGCATGTAGAAATAGTACGTTAATCAACAAGGAGATAAACAAACAGTTTTCATCAATTTCATTCAATAGATATCAAGGATATGAGAAAATTCACTTTTAATAAGAATAATAATTTACTTTAAAATACAAGTGGTCTACAAAATACAACATAACCCTCCTTGAGTCACTTAGACGAAACTCCGTCATGTTGCTTTTACGAATTAAAATGCCCGTTTTTTTTACTTTTTGCCTCATATAAGATTGCATGAATTGAGAAGCAAACAGCAAAAACAGTACACACTTACCGACGATTTAGAACTCCCAGGATCATTCCTTTTGCTTCCGTCATCTAAGCCGAGCAGCTTATCAGCATTTGAAGTGGATGGTACACTGAACTCTTTAGTGCTGTCGGAACCAGAGCTTCCAATGCTAGACGCATTAGAGCTCGTCCTCCCCGACGGCCCAGTAGCATCCATGTCGCAAACATCCGGCATATCAATATCCATTCCTTCCATCGCCTCCGCTTTATACAACTTCCCTTTCGGAAAATTCTTCTTTTCTTCAATGTTGCTATGCAACAACTTCTGCATGAAATCTTCCTTATGTTCAACGGGGTATGTTCTACTATGGATCATATTTTTGATGGTGGTGTTGCTATCGTCGCCCATGTCTTTACTACAGCCAGGGCGGCTGTAGTCTGTCGGCATTTCATTCATAGAGATTGTCTCAGAACTAGATGACAAACTGGACTTGCCGCTGCGAGAGAATTTAAGCTTCCTCTCTACTATTAGTTCGGGACAGTGTTTAAGAAGTCGGTTCTCTTCTTCAAAGTCTTCCCGTTCAATGTCGTCAGGTTTCCGGCTGTTTGTGAGGGTGCTAGGCGATGTAGCATTGTCTCCGCCCCTCTGTGAACTATCAGTCTTTTTCTCTGCATTCTCATACATCACCCTGCCCGTATCGTCGTAAATATTGTGCTTTGAGTGCGTGCATGGTGGGTCCATTCTGGATCTACGGGCCTGTAAAGTTTATACGTTTAATAAATACAGGAATAATAGATTAACAACATCATTTTGAACAAATGCAGTTGGTTTGACTTTTTCGAAATCGGTTAAAAATATATAGATAAGTTTAATGGAATGACCTCTTAAATATGATAAAAAACAATTTTGAAACCCACCTCAACAACTCGGTTATTACTTAAAAAATTACAATAAGACAGTTAAATACTAACTTGAGTTTAAGGTGAAGTTGTAGTTACCGCAACATGGGAGGGCTTCCTGAAATTACTAAAGCATTATTATTGTGAACAACTTTACTATGTCCCACACAGGTCTGATATCAAAATATACACCCATTATCTTTCATCCTATATGTGTATTGCAGAGGATATTTTCCAATGGCAATATTACTTTCACAAAGGCGAGCGAACGTTATTTAGTGGCCTTTGCAACTCAAAAGTAGCGAGGACTATAATCCACCTGAGTTGGAAATCTGTAGTTTCTCCCAAACGCTGTACATCATCAGTGCTTTTAACCATACCTATCTATGCCTATATCCAGCAGTGGACAGTTAGGGGCTGATGATATGGAAAATGCACTTTTTTTTAAACTATTGAAACCTCCCTAAATATTAGCATAGCTCTTTAAAAGTGCGATTTTCGAAATAATGTTCAGTTCTGCACGGTTCGTACATGACAAACAATTTTAACAAATTGTTTCACCTAGCTTGGCACGCATTTTTTTAACTAAACAAGGAATACGAGTAACAGTAAAAAAAAAGTTGTTTGCATTACAGATTTCATTTTCAAACACAGACCCTTAGCACAATCTTCTCAACACGATACTAGCAGTTCAATAGGCAATGGAGCATTTTTTTTAATTTAATTTAGAAGCCGACTATGAATAGAGTCGATCTCCAATAGCAAAATTAAAATGTACTTATGTATTAAAAATAAAGGAAGATATATGTATAAGCATTTTAAAGTCTTACTAGACAGTGAGCTCACTATACTTTAAATTGATGACACTGGTAAGTACGCCATACAAACTCCAAACTGACACTCACTTTTCGGGAACGGGACAGAGCATCCCTTCCTAATCCAACCAAAATTTTAAAGGCTTATATCACAGAACTTCATTAGCCGATTTAAATTGTTCAGTATTACAGTAACACATTATATTTAACTAGCGACCTGCCCCGGTTTCGCACGGGTATATGTTTTATTATATATATATAAACCTTTCGTGAAAAATTATCTAACTGGTAGTGAAAACCGCATCAAAATCCGTTGCGTAGTTTTAAAGATCTTAGCATATATAGGGACGGACAGACGGAGGGAAGCGACTTTGTTTTATACTATGTAGTGATTATAGTTTTCACTAATCCTAATATTTTAAACCATTCAAACACTTTCCGATAGTCTATTGTGTTCTTCTTGTCTTGTTATTTGTGTGATATGTACAAAGTTATTAAAAAAATAATTTTGTACATTATGTGTTTTTTGTTAAATTTCAAACCACTTTTTATTTCTCCAAATAATATGTTAGATAATAATTAGCCTTGTTCACACTGAGGGAAAAAATTTATTGCCTTGGCAGTGGTAAAATCCAGTAAGGAGTCTGAAGTCTATCAATCAATGCCAGGGTCAATTCAGGCCCAAACAGGACCTATATTAAAAGTAATCAAGACGTATACAGATAACTACTTTCTATACATTATGTATAGCAATGTTATTTGTGTGGCGCAAATAACAATGACATTTAAATATAGCAAAAAGGTCAAAGTATCATCATCCAATATCAGTTTTGCATAACAAAGTTTAATTTCAAATGTACATTTTTAAGCAATGGTTAAATGTTAAGTATATGTGTTAACTATAATACAAGATCAAGAATCCTGCGGAGTGCACCTGCTGTTATACCTGTCAATATCCTTGTCTTTTAAGGGTTCATTAGTACTACAAGGAACCCTTATAAGTTTATTGTCTGTCTGTCCAAACTTTTAAAATCATCTAACTTTTATATTTATTAAGATAACCTTCAACCCTTTTTTTCTACCCTTAATCCGGCCCTTGCGCAAAATAACATAGCCTATACTTCAATCTGGTCATGGCTAAGCATATTCGTGAAAACTGCATTTAAAATCGTCCGGGGGTTTAGGAGGTGCTTCTTTCGTTTGAATTTTTCTATGTACCTTGTTTAGATACGAAACCCTACCATATACGTGTCTCAACATGCTCTTGGTCAGTTATTTATCTTCTTTTTAATAGAGAATTTTACGAGAGAATTTTTATTTTTAAAATTACTTGTAATAACTGGGTATTTTATTATGCCAGAGTGTGATATGAAACAAACAGATACTAAAGTTTAGCTCTTAAAACAATTACGTTATTATTTTTGGTTGAAATAATTGTTTTCTCATTGATATACAATACCAGATTATTTATCAAGAAATAAAAACCAATTTGTTTCTTTGGCAGATTTATTGTTTTCCACAATGTTAACTGAACTAAGAATTGTGTACCTAACCTCAATTCTAATAGTAAAAGACCAATTCAATGATACATGAGAGGAGTGCAATACAATTACTTTTATTTTTCATATACTTAACATGTCATCATCGCCATCTTGTATAATGATGACATCACACTATTTGACCATCTCGGAACCTACAAGAATCGTATCTCTTAAATAATCGTATATCGTAAAACTCATTTTTCAAATCAGTTGACTCAAGGGCTGCAAAATATATTTTTTTTACAATGTAACACTTCCTTTGCTATCATAAAACATGTGAAGCCCAGCGCGGTGTTTTGTAAACTGTGCCATGCAATTTTTTACAATCTTGGATTCGTTCAAACGAGCTTTCATTCGAATTTTGTATTGGCTGGGCAACAAAAAGCCAGTTTTTTTTTTTATAAATTCAAATACCGTAATGACATTGATACGTCATACGCATGTTGATTTTTAAGTTTATTTCTATCAAAAAAGGAAATAACTTTTTTTTTTTTATCTAATTTATTTAATCGTGCCAACCGTTGATAATACAGTCAAAATCTGTTATAACGACATGGAAGGGGCTGCTCATATTCAGTCATAAAAACCAATAGTCGTAAGAACCGGTGATGTTTAATGTATACTGTGCAAGTACAAACAAATCGATAGGTTATTATAACTGGCATGTTGTTCTAAACGATGTTGCAGTAAAAGGTTTTGACTGTATATAGTTTGTGACTCAAGCTAATACTGAAAAAAGTCTGCCAAAAACAGAAGGGGGCGAGATAAGCACATATTGCACACAATGAGACATTCTTACTAGTTCTACAAACACACACTTCAGTATTGAGCCACGATGTACTCAAAATGTAAACAAATGCATGACCCTAAGTGCTAAAGGGGAAACTGTAGGTATAATGCTTCCCATTTATTTTTTCTGAGGTGCCTACCCTGTTTTTAGGCTGCAGGTGGGAACATGTAAACATACATAATAAATAATAATAATAATAAAGACCCGAGAATTGTAATATATGAAGTGAAATAATAAATATCTGAGACATTATCGCACACACGGTCATCTGACCCCAAATTAAGCAAAGCTTGTAATATGCCTGCCAAAGACTGATATACAAACATATATATTTTTAAATACATACTTAAATAGATATTAACACCCAGACATAGAACAAACACAAATGTTTGTCCTAGGTGGGGATCGAACCCACGCCCCCAAGCGCAGAAGGCAGGTACACTACCAACTGAGCTAACGGGGCTGTCAAACAACAATACACCCTACCTACAATAACATCCTTTTGGCTTTGTGTTGTTAGGCAAAAATGGTACATGCAGCTAGTTTTTTCACACCAGTATAAATTGTAAAACCCTTGATAAAAAATTATCTCCAAAAGGCTAAACAGGCTTTCTTGAGTCATAGTTAAAACCACTCTCGATCAAGTCACTTCCAAACAAAAAAATAAATAAATATCGATACAGCCTGCCCAAAAATTTGGCTAGATAAACTTCCACATCTATCATCATCATCATTTTATTGTCCACTGCTGGACATAGGCTTCTCTTAATGCACAACGCCACTGAGCTCGGTCGGCAGTACTCTGCATCCAGCTTTAACCTGCCGTTTTACGCAGGTCGTCACTCCACCTGGTCGCAGGATGTCCTACACTATGTTTGCCTAAACGTACTCTCCACTCTAGAAACCATCTACCAAATCGGTTATCGGTTCTTGGAGTTGTGTGGCCAGCATTACCACATATTATACTTTGAGCTATGTCATTACTTAGTTCTGATTTAATAATGTCAATGAAATTTAATGAAGTAAGTATTATGCTAAACTCTATTTATAATCTTGTATGTTTGTTGTTGTTGTGTATCTTGGGTGTGTTATCTTGGTTATTAAATACAAGACAAGATAATAGTTGAGCTGATTAAACACATAAATCTGTCATTGGACAGCTAATTATAACATGTTTATTCAGACTGTTAAATATACCTAACCTATAACAATGAAAATCTTAAAATTGTAATAAAATAAAAGATAAAAACAATAAAGTGCTATTGTAGTGGTAGTAAGCAGAATGGATTTTGAGATATTATGTTAGTAAAATGTAACTATTGTAGAATGATATATGACAAGGCCAAGTGAGATATCACACCAGTTTCACTTGCAACACTGTTCAAGTAAACCCCAATGTCAGAATCAAGGCCATAACAACAATCATTAATTTCAGACATCTGTGCATGCATTTTAGAATAACAGTATCCATATAGAGAATTTCTACTCCATAACAACTATAACGAAAACTTAGAAATGCAAGAGTAACTTAACACACAAAAAGAGCAGACGAATATAATATTGAATATAATTTTACTGTCCTGCGCATTTTGTCGACGATACAGCCGTGCATCCGTGCAGGAAGTATATCACATGTGTGGCAAGATCACTGCACACACAAGAACCCTATGCACCACAAACCGTGAGAACCTTTTTTTTTCACAATACGTACAATTTCGATGTAGTAAGTACCACATTGAAAAAAAGGGCCTTTACATAATTTTATGGCGAAATTTTATGATGTTCCTAACCCCAGGGCTTTCGATGAAGTACTGAACTTTAGGACAAGGTTTGTCAGGATGCGCAGAAACGCATAGGGAATTGATTAATTTACCTGCGACAAATTGAGAGCGTGATACTATAAAAAAAAAGTTGAATGAGGGAGAGACTAATTACGTGCCTTACGTCGTGTAAGCACATTTTAAACATACCTTTTTTGTAGTTACTATGGTCCAGCAATCATTGGGTTGCGTTAATGAATCATTGCAGAGACATGGCAAAATTTACGGATTGCACTAATAAAAACCAGCTATGTGCACTCATCAGCGAAATAATTAAACTTTAAACTGTAGTCGGCTGGTCGGTCGCCATCGACCACAGACTATAACTGAAAATGTAAAAACTAATAAAATGATAAGTGACTTTGACTGCAGTGACACATAAGACATGAGCTGCATGAAGGGTGCGTTTACGTTAGCCGGCAAATTTTTCTCCAGTTAGATATTTAACTGAGCTAGTTTTATCATGGTTTTATCTTTGATAGCTGTTATTAGCTGTTAGTGGCGAGAAAGTTTTCGCTGAAACGGCCAGTGATTAACTATTAATATGAATGTGTCACTTTTATTGACATGGAATCTATTTTGTTCGTTTTTAGCGCGAGAAAATAGATTATAGCTTTATGGCTAATTGCTTGCTTGCCGGCGGTGAGACAAGTGTCTAAGTCTGGATAAGACTTATGGTACTTAATACTTTAAACGCATCAACCATTGAAATATATCTTATGGAGTTTTGGGGCCAACGTAAAAAGAATGTCGTTTCATTGTATTATTTTCTTAAATTGTGTATTTTCGAGTGTTATTACGATTTCAAGTGGATTATTATTTTTTAACTGTTCGTGAACGTGCTCGAGTGTGGGTAAGTGGTATAACGTGATGAAAAATGCATAAAATGTTGTTTCCAAAGCTCCTTAAAAGTCTCTTGTGAAGTATCTACCTCTTAACTAGGAGCATGACTTTGACTTAATCGTGACATACTTTGCTTAACTCTGACTGTGACTGTGATGATATCATAGAAAACTTGAAAATATTAAATTTTAACACATGATGAACATAGCACTGGTAAATGTATCAGATGTGCAACGCCAAAATCCTCTTATGGGAAAGAACAAAAAAAAAACAAGAAAAAACGTCAAAGTTATGACTAAAAAATTATTATACCAGTTAAAAATAAAAAATTCAACCACATTATTTATATGTTTAAATAATATGTTTTCTGACAGCTTGAGGAACATAGTTCTGCAACTATCGATAGATGCAATGACGAGACACGGTTTTAATTTTTTTGTTCTTTGAAACCGCATATGAAGCCGCGTGATAAAAAATCTCCTCTTTGTATTCTAGACAATGAGGAGATTTTTTATCACGCGGCTAGGCAAGCCACAATTATGTACCTACTAATACTAATATACTGCAGATGTAAATCATGACGGCATAAGACATGACGACAGGCATGAGGCAGGGCATACGAGTCGGTTTTACTGCCAAGGCGAGCCAATAGATGTTAGATGTTGATATTAAGTTAGTGGCAAATGTTTTTTCACGTCTATTTATTTTAATAGCACTAACCAATTTGACTCATTGCTAATAAAATATTAAATTTTACCTAAAACTTAGTTTATGTTGGAAATTGTTTTTTTTTTTTTGTACAAATTTTTTTAAATCTACTAAGACCGTTTTTTTTTTGCTATGGTAACACCTTTGTTTTGCTATTGACAAAACTGAATGGACGAATAATATTAAATTTTATTTTCTCTTGTCTGGTGGAGTGGTGGACTCTGTTTTTAATTTATCGGAATTTGGAATATCGGATATATTTTGGAAATTGGGCATTGTATCTAATTTCCTCCTGCCCTTTTTGTCTTTCTATTTGTTGGATACCTATCACTGCATGACGGCCCCGGGGTTGAAGGTGCAAAGGGAAACGGAATTGCGCGGCTCCCGGGTCACAGTCATCAGCCCGGACTCACTCCAGGCATCATATACATTGAGGTATTTAACCTCGTTCATCTGCATCTCTCCTTCCTCATCACCGTAGGAGCGCCGACGTCTTGCAACCATTCACCATGCCACCTAGGAGAAAACAGATTGGGCCAAAACGGGCCACTTACAACGTCGAAGAGATAAGCTTTTTTTATGATAGATTCAATACGGAACTTTGTGTTGGTTAGGTTCAAAAAGAATGACTTCAAACAGATGACCGGACTTGAGTTGGTTGATTTTTCTAATATATTATTATTTTGTTCTTATAGGTCCCAGTAGAGCATGCGCAAGTTACTTACCGTGTTGGGCACAGATGCGCAGTGTATCCGATTTGCCGAGGACTAAGGACTCATCCCAACAGAAAAGCGCTGCTACTATCACAGACGCCCCATGTCGCTGTGTACTACAGTAAACAGGATAATGTGCACCAAGAGTATGTGCCGTAATAAGACGTAGAGTAGAGCGATTGGTACTTGGTTCGAAAATACTCGCCTCACTATTAGTCTCATATTTCTTATTATGTACCTGTTCAGTCAAAATTAAACATATTTAAATTTTTAACAAAAACTTAAAAAATGTAAACCCGGACTACAAATGAAGCCCCGCCTGGAAGCTTCCCGGACGCCCTCTAAACTAGGACAAATCCGGGGAAACCCAGATGGATGGTTACCCTATATTTACAAGTCCAAAGAGAGCCAGAGGAGGTGAGCCAGGTGGTTAAGTGAGTGATATCGACAGGCACCATTGCAGATTTTGGTACTCGTAATGTAGAGAAACAATAGTTGTTTATAAGTTAGAGCACTCAGTAGCCCAAAGCAAAATTGAGGGCCCGGAAAAGATAGTCCAAACTGATGAATCAAAGATTCGTAAGAGAAAATACAGATGGGACACACTCAAAGAATTGAGAGCCATTGGCGACATTTAAAAGTAATGTTCAACAAGGACCAGTATAAAGGTAATTTCACCGACTGGTTGGTAGACTGTTTGTGGAGAGGAAAAATAAGAGTTGATTTAAAGGATCCCTTTTTAGAATTAGTCAAAACTATAAAATTTAATAAATGTCTGTTTATAATAAAAAAAATATATTATTTTATTACACCGCCCCGAAGTCCTGCTAACAGAAATTAATCGGATATAGGTAGATAAAATTTCTTCTGTTGCATTATTTCCTACACAGGACTCGGTAGGTTCATTAGGTTGACAGTGACCATCCAACAAAACGACAACCTGGCACAGCTAAGTTGCGCCGAACGAGCGTAGCGAGTGAGGCTGGCTTGTGCACACAACTTTTTCAAGTCGGACTCCTACTAGGCCTGGCGCACTCCGCACTCCCGCTGCCCGCCGCGCGATACACAGAGATAACGCGACAAGAGTTATGCGAAAGACAGGCAACATCTAGGTTAATGTAGCAGTAGGTAGTTAGCGCTCGCACGTCCTGAATTGAACTTTATTGTGTGGTAGTAAGAGTCGCTATTTATTTAAATGTTTTTGCGGAGTGAATCCTCTGTACTTTTACTTTATGTATTCTGTGCTCCTACATACCCGGGGGGATTTCTCATCGCTCCTTAAGTCCCCGCCCTATGTCCCGCCAGGTTAGGCGATTATTTGGAATTTTAGGGAAAGTGAGGTTAGAAACTAAATATCATAACTCTGAGAGATTCCTTTACTCGCCACTCCTACTTCGGTTATCCAGAGAGAGACACATATTGAAAGTCCTCATCATAACTTGCTGATGGGAGCCACAAACCTAAGTGTCATCTGTGTATATAAGTATTTTTTGTTTTTGTTGAGTTTTTCAAAAAGCGTTGTATCAATTTTGATTAAAAATATATGATACAACTGGATAATCGGTAGGTATATGGATTTATTGATGTCTCAAAATGCGGACGGTAAATATAAATTTGCCTCCCTAGGAGGTAAAGTAGTTGAAAAACCGAACTTGTCCCATGTTAAAAAATACTATTGAGCTTACTTTTTAACCGTCTTCCAAAAAGGAGAAGGTTCTCAAATCAACTGTATTTTTATTTTGTTTGTTACCTCAGAACTTTCGACTAGGTGAACTGATTTTGATGATTCTTTTTTTATTTGAAAGGGCGCTTCCCGTGTGGTCCCTTTTCAATTTGGCCCAGTTCTGACATCTTTATGAAGTCGGTTTTTTTATACTTATTTATAATTATTTATTTTCTTCGTCGATGTAGGCCGTACCATGTCAGACTTGTTATATAAAGTAAACAACTATGTAAAACCTCTGCGGTGTGAATCTGGTGCTTTGCTCATATACTCTTTGGTATCAAAACATGAAACGTCATATGAAATCAAAACCATCTTCTATTGTATTATCTTTGATCAAAACTAAAATGTCAGCTAAAACATGAAAAATTACACATATTAAAATTAAGAAAATAATGATTAAAAATTTTACGTGATAAAAATATTGATTTACTTAAAAAGAAAAAAACCTCAGCTTGATCATCTAAAATCGTATTTTTATTAAATTTGATTTAGAGATTTGTGGGTAAAATACCTTTTTAAAATGGTGGACCCGAACAAATTGGCGAATATGTAAGTATTTCTAATAGTACGTAGGAGGTACCTACGTGTACAACAATAATATATAGTGCCGAATATTGTAGGTGCTTTAATAATGCCTACTCAAGAATAGGGTCTTAGGGTTATCCATCCGTCCGAACCTTTGTCCGGCTTTGTAATATGACTGGCTTTTTTAGCTTGGGCGATTTACCTAATACGACATTTTCATAAATAAAAAAATACTATTAAAAAAATTAACCAACACTGAAATGTCCGGGCTTTTATTGAAATATCTGGCTTCATGTCAGGACTTTTCACATTTTGATATGGTAACCCTCAGATCAAATACTTATATGTAATATAATATATTTATAGTGTTTTTTTTACGCGGCAAGTGCCTTTATTAACTAAACAAAATACTAGCTAAAACTAACACTAAATAAACAGTTAGATTGTCCATAGACCGTTGAAGGTCTAAACACAATCCAAATGCTCAAGCCCACTATCAGTTAGCAGCGTACCCAGCATGCTGGCGGCATTACCACGTTGAATGGCAATGCTTATACGTTGAGCCAGCATTTTGGTCACGCGTCGCGTTAACCAGACGCTCTAAAAGATGAATAGAAGAAGAATTGGTATATAGAATCTATAAATCTATTGTATTATAAATATTTGATCTAAGGGTATTATTATTTATATTATAGGTAATTATATAGATAGTGAACTGACGACCCGGGTATGTCCTAAAACTGCGACCAGAACCACCGGAGGATGGGCAGCAGCGTCCTAATAGTACACGGTGAACGTACTGCGATCCCCAAGCCGCCTGCCAAGCGTGGGGATTATGGCAACACCCCTCTATGAGGGAGGCCTTGTCAAACAGTGAACGTTAATTGGCTGATGATGTGATGTGATATAGATAGTAACTCTACTCGAGGATCGTAAATTAACTTAACAACAAAAGGGAACGAAAATTAAAAACAATAATAGTGTACTGGGGCCTTACCCCTAGCTTCACTTTTGCGAGCCAACTTTTAGTAGGTACCTGATAGGTACCTAAAATTAACCAACTCATTTAAGCTGCATCGTTTAAAAGCGTCTAACTTGAATGAACGAAAATCCGTTTTACTATGCGTGTTTGCGTGAAAATAGCAAAGCTTGGCGGCTATCAAATAACTATTACCGCTTATCGTAGTTGATGGTACCTACCGTTTAGACAAATAAACACCTATGCGGGTCAACTTTTCGAGCTAGGGGTAAGGCCCCTGTTAATGTTATGAAAATTCAATGCAATTTTGCTTTGTTGCAATTTTAGCTCAGCAAGTGGGTATCTACTAGCTCGCCCATTTGTTATTACTACAATAGTCCGACACTCTAAGATCACAGAATACTATGATACTTATATAATCAGCCTATTATACTAGTCCACTGTTGGACATAGGACTCGTCGAAGGCATTCCAGCCGTCTTACGTATATCGTCACTCCAACGAGTCTCAGGGCGTCCTACGTTTGCCGATTCGTGGTCTCCACTCTAGAACACGTTTATACAGATGGTTATCGGTTCTAACTATTCTGCGACAGATATGACCGGCCCCATGCCCCCTTTAGCTCGCTAATTCGCTGAGCTTTGTCGGTGACTTTGGTTCTCTGGCGAATAACTTCGTTTCGGATACGATTCCTCAGAGAAACGCCAAGCATAGCTCTCTCCATGCGAGCTATGGAGAGAGCTTGAAATTGTGGACTGCTCCTACTGTAAGAGTTCACGTTTCAGCACCGTAAGTAGAACGCACTGGTTACAGATTTTCGTCTTGAGAAGATCCAGACCAACAGTATTTTTCTCTTAGCCTCGGTCAAAAAAAATGTTTTTGTCTAAATTGCTCGAGCGTTTGCCCTAGGTAAACATATTGTCGGGTTCGATTCCTAGCTAGGAATAGGATATAGTTTTTTTTTTAATATTGTGATGCAGTTTTATAGTTTTCATCAAAATTTGCCCCAAGATTCCTTTGAGTATACTCTTCATTTTCCTCACAGTAGGGGAAGGGGGGGGCAAGATGGGGTCCTTAATGTTTGGAGCGTAATAGAACACACATTTTTAAGTATTTTCAATATTTATTTATTTATAATTACACTTAAATAATCTATCTTTGAAAATAAGAAACTTCAGAAACTTTATACTAATGGAAAAGATGTTTTTTTTACAAATTTCGGCAAAAATGTCAACACCCCATCTTGCCCCCTAGGTAGGGTAAGACGGGGTACCCTATGGGGCAAGATGGGGTATGGGAGACATATTCTATTTGTGGTTGCAAAACTCTTAAACAAATACTGCCTCGTCGTCCTCGTCATCTATCCCAGCACAGCTACAGTGTGCCCAATTCCCACACGAGTGAGTGATGAGTCGAGTGTGAGGAGAATAATATAATAACCCCATTGGAACGAGCTTCATTAACGACGTCAAGGTTTTGGTTGTGGGTGCTGTGGTCATCTACCTAATATCAACTGCTGTACCACTAAATTCAACAAACTTCTTAAACCAGCCAAGGAATATAATTCAGTTGTCATCCAGCCAAAATCGCTGCAAACATCCCGATCTCCAAGCGAAAGTTTGTGGTCATCATAAACGTTGTCGAGGAAGTTAAAAAACTGTTCAACAGCTTGTTTATTAAACCCAGCGACATGTGCAATTGAAGTGATTTCTGGTTTTAGTATCGACAATTCTGGATCATCATCATCAGTCAGAAGACGTCCACTGCTAAACATAGGCCTCCCCCTTTAAGCTCCACACTGAACGACATCCTACCATCTGCATCCAATGGATGCCCGCGACTCTCACAATGTCGTGGGAATATCTAGTGGGAGCCCTACCTACGCTGCATCTTCCGGTTCGTGGTCTCCACTCAAGAACCTTTCTTCCCCATCGGCTGTCAGTTCTTCGAGCGATGTTGCCTGCCCAGTGCTACTTTAACTTGCAAATTTTAATAGTTATGTCGGTGGCTCTAGTTCTTTAGCGAATATCCATGTTCCGGATTCTATCGCGCAAAGAAACTCCAAGCAAGCTCTCTCCATTGCTCGTTTGTGACTCTGAGTTTTTCCAAAAGCCCAACAGCTAAGGACCACAACTCAGTAACATAATCTGGCAAAACACACTGGTCAAAGACCCTTGTCTTTAGGCACTGTGGTATCCTTGACGAGAAGATGTCACGCAATTTCCCGAAGAGGATGTAACGCAATTCTGGATGCCTGTTTAAAAATCCCTGAACCTAATCTTTGCCAGCTTCTTCTTTTTCAGAGTTAAAGAGATGTTGCTTTCTATTTTTTATTGCCAGAGTGTATGCCAAAGCCCTTTATTCTTTTGTTGTACCTAAGTCCATAAAGACGATATCCATTAGATAGTTTTAAAGTTCTTTCTCTTCGTCATCAGAAAATGTTCGCTTTTTTGGGCGTAAAGAAACTTTCACTGAAGTAACAGGAGCAGCAGGATCTTCTAGAGCTACACGAGCTGCTTTAATTTAACTTTCGATGGTCGTTTGTGGCACAGAATATGTTTTCGACGCTAATTTATACCACATTCTCCTTTCAATTACATCATCTACCACATTTTTATACTCTGTTCACTCCAATTCTCCCTCTCCGTCTTTCTTTTATAATTTTTCATCATCCTTTTTCATCCTAAAATAAGATAAAACTCAAATAACTTTAAAAGATCATGAAGTCAATCATAATTTTCTTCGAGGGGTAAGATGGGGTACCCCATACCCCATCTTGCCCTTCCATGCAAATTTTAATAAAATAGCATGGCTTAAAAAAACAAATCAAAATATGAAAACAAACATGTTCTTACCTGCTGGTGTAATCATTAATAAAGAAAAATAACTTTCATTCGGTTCTAGAAAACTTATGTTCAGGTAAAAAACACATGCTATGTATAACACAAAAATCACAACGAAATTGGCAAAAACCGAGTTTTTGGCGCTAGGGGGAAAACGTGTGGACTCACAAGCCGGTCACAGCGCTGACTAATAAACAACAGAATGTCGCGTCATTAGGAGCCAGAGCGGTTGTGATTGGTCTTTTGCATGGCCGATGAGACCCAGTACCCCGTCTTGCCCGCTACCCCGTCTTGCCCCCCCTTCCCCTATCGGGTTTGGCTATTCACGCCGACTTGAAAAATTCATTTTCAATCACACATTACAAGTACTTATAGAGACTAAAGCCCCAAACAAAAATTAGATTAAAAAAAATATTTACTTATAGAAATAACTGAAAGTTTAGAAAACAACCTGTTAATATGTCCCTGTTTCAGACCTTTAGTAAGACCCGGATTTGATGCTTTGGACATGACAGCTCCTGTTTTAGTACAATTAAACCCAGAGGGGAAATGGGAAAAAAATAAGCCAGAAACATTAGACGAAGATCGTTTGAGGGCTGTGGTGCAACATTTAGTCAGCTCAAGGGCCCTGTCAGCAGCTCAGAGCTATTGCTGCCAATGTGCTGCAGAAAACCAGGTTAGTCTTATGCCTTGTCTCTTAGGTTGTCGTATCGCACCTTTAATAATAAACTGAATTAACTCAAAAAATGGGGTTGAGAAGATTTTATCATAAAACGAATTAATTACGTGAAAAGAACAGGAACAGTCCATCAGGCGTTCCATTCGGAGCCATACAAGCGAGATAGAGTACCGTGCGTCTCTTTTTGATTAACCCGTCGGTCCAATCAAAATTCACTAAACGAGACGAATCAATCAGTGTTACGCCGGCAGTGATCAGAGTGAGACGAGTGTTCGCTAATAGAAATAGAATTAAACCTAAATGCATAACATGCAATGATTCTTTCTTAATAATAAACTGCACTATCTCTGATAGTTTTAGTATTTATTTTTAGTAATAAACTGCATTATCTCTTATAGTACAAGATTTTAAAACATATTTTTTTGTAATAAACTGCATAAAAAAAAATGGTAAAAATAAAACAGTTTTTTTTCTATAATAAACTGTATTAATAGGTTTTGTGTCATGTAGCAAGTCAAATACTAGCCTGTATTTTTTATCAAGAAAAGGTGTAAGTCGGTAATTTTTTTTAACCTTTGTATTTTAAAAAGGATAAATAATATTTGTTATTAATAAATGTTTTATGAAAGGATATTCTACTGACAATACTCTAAATACATTTATATTTGTGTAGAGTGCCTACATTTATTAATTTTTACCAAAACATAGGTGGCACCAAACTTGTAAAACTTTGAATGCAATTTTCCAAAAATCGTGATTTTTGAGTTAATTCGGTTTATTATTAAAGGTGCGGTATGTAGACTTTGTTTTTTTCTGAGTATGTCGATTAAAGTTTTACAACATAAACAAACATAATTTTATTGATCATAATATCATTCAAAGCATTCAAGATAACGGGGACTGGGAATGTAAATATCAAATCGAAACTTGCCAAATATCACACCGACAACCTTGTTTCGATTACAAAATTCATGTTTTGGGACACAACCTTGATATATAAAAAAGACGTGCAGCCCATCTGGGGCCTACGGCTACTTATTAATGCGGGCTCGAAACAGCGCAGTGCGGAAAATCACTCTATTGTTGCCTCTATTACTTCATTGCCTGTGACGTCCTACGGTAGGTAATTCAAACTAAATAGAGCGCTTGAAGTCAAATCACGTGATCAAAGAAAAACTTTTTTTTTAATATTTTGTGTATCTATTTCTGATAATCAGGACATTACTTTGTAGTATATTTTTTAAAATCTATACTATCTATACTAATATTATAAAGAGGAAAGATTTGATTGTTTGTTTGTTTGCATTGAATAGGCTCCGAAACTACTGAACCGATTTGAAAAATTATTTCACTGTTGGGAATCTACACTATGCCCGGGTAACAGTCTATATTGGCTGTATTATATTTTGTAGCGAGGCCGAAGGCCAAGCTTATACCCGTGCGAAGCCGGGACGATCGGCTAGTATTATTTAATTACACAAGCATCAATCATATTTTTAACCGATTTCAAAAAAGGCGGAGGTTTTTTTATGTATGTTCGTTCACCGATTTCTCCGCCAATTATGAACTGATTTTGATGATTATTTTTGTTTGGTAGGACATACTTCAGAGGTGTTCCCGTATAAATTTCATCAAAATCGGTTTAGAAGATTGGTTTTTAAATCAAAATAACTGAAAAAATTGACATCTAAGTAAAGGAATTGCGTATTTACTACTTTTGAAGTCAGTTTTTAATGTGATCCACTTGTACACTCTAATATTACCCTATTCTCAATTCGATCCGTAGGTACGTATTTTGTTTCCCTATTTTCAGACAAAGGGAGGTGGAAGTTCTAACTACGTGCCAGTTATAATGATGCCAATATATCCTGCAGACCAGTGTCCCTTTGACATGGAGTGTGAAATTGAAAAAATTAAGCAAACAGCTAAACCAAAAAAACAAGCGAAATCTCCTGAGAACCGCCAAGGTTCGGACTCAAAAGAAGAAAAAGACAAAAAGAAACAGAAAAAGCGCGGATTTGTGATGCAAAGGCTAACTGATTTTGATTTGATGTCTCAGTGGTAAAGAATGTTATAATGTTGTAATGTTATAATGTTGTTGTTTTTATGTTATAGTGTTGTAAACAAGTAACGGAAAATAAATTTCTTTGTTATATAAGATGGTGATAATTTTAACTGACATGAAATAAGGAGGGGTTCTCAATTTGCTACCTCGGAACTCCTTCATTTATGAACCGATTTGGAAAATTCTTTTTCAATTGAAAATATATACTTCAGATATGTCTAATAGAAATTTCATCAAAATCTAATCAATAGTTTGGCTTTTGAATCAAAATAACTGGAAATTTCTGTTACCTGAATGACAGTGTGATTATCCAATTGACCGAATTTGGCCATTTTATACCAAGGATGATTTCTATATGATCGTTCTTGTTTATACTAATTTTGAGACGTCGTTGTTTTTTAATTTATGATCATGTTATTTATTGGTTTGAACATCACTAAAATAATCTAGAAGTTACTTATTTATAAAAATACTAGTTGCGCCCCGCGGTTTCACCCGCCTGGTGATGAAAATCGGTGATGATGATTATGATGAAAAGTAGCCTATGTGTTACTCCAGAACATAAGCAATGTATATTCCAAATATCCAGCCGTTTCTGCGTGATTGAGTAACAAACATCCATCCAAACTTTCACATAACATTAGTGGGATTAGTGTGATTCGTCATCTATACTAATATTATAAAGAGGAAAGATTTGATTGTTTGTTTGTTTGTTTGCATTGAATAGGCTCCGAAACAACTGAACCGATTTGAAAAATTATTTCACTGTTGGGAAGCTACACTATCCCCGGGTGACATAGGCTATATTATATTTTGTAGCGAGGCCGAAGGCCGAGCTTACACCCGTGCGAAGCTGGGCCGGACGACTAGTATTATATAATTTTTGCCTATAAAGTTCGGATTCCATTGCTGGGACTCAGGCCTTCTCTCCGAGAGATGAGCTCTTATCCACCATGCTGGCCCAGTGCATGTTGGTGAATGTCATAATATAACTTGTGGTTCTTGGATATACCGGTTTCCTCACGATGTTTTCTTTCGCCGTTTTTGAGCGATGGCATCGAAACTGCACATAATTTAAATAAGTGAATGGTGCAGCGCTGAGGGTCGAACTGGGTGCCGTCAGATTGTAAAGCGCACATGCTTCCGGTCGGCCACCATCGCTAAACATTATCACACATAAATAGGTAGGAAAGTCTGTGTGTTAGTATGTTTGTTTCCACTCAACTCCATAATGGCAGAATCGATTAAAATAAAATTTAGTATGGAGGTAGCTTACCTACCTATTAGTACCTATATTTCTAGGGTTCATATACTCTCGGTAGGTAGACTGAGTGTAAACGGTATTCACTATGTTTATGTACATAATGAAGTTTGTGGAAGTATCGGCCGTTTACTCGTGTACATACTAGTTTCAGTATGACCACGAGGATATATCTACATGTCCTCATGGCCCTACTCTCACTTCTGCTCATCCTGTGAGGAAAACAAATGCTTGACTAGTATAAAAAAAAAGCTAGAAAGATTTTGACAGAACTTAGTTTTTAGTCATAATTACTAAAGCGTACCAAATTAGCGTTACGGGGTCATTCAAACACAAACTTCGGTTACATAAAATACTAGCTGCGCCCCGTGGTTTCACTCGCGTGGATTCATCAGCTATCTGCCAATGAAAGTCGGCCCATCCGTTTTGGAGTCCATAACGAACAAAAACATATATACATCGCCTCTTATATATATAAGAAGATTAGGCTTAGGCCGTTTAGTAAAGACCCCCCGGATCAGTAGTACCTACTACTTTATTTCGAAAGGATGGTGCCTGGGGTATATTGTGGGTAAACCACATAGGCGCAGTAAGTTATATACTAAAATAGAGACGGTAACGAAACGACCCAAACGTCATCACAATTATAGGCGCAGAATACATGCTTTTAAAAAAACAGGTAAAGTTTTGTTATGAAAATGTCCCGACTTACCGTTGTTAGGTAGGTAAGTACATTAAAAAGGCCAAAAATAAAAAAGTAAATAGAGGGAATCTGAGAAATTGTACTAGTAGGAATGAGCCATATAACACATTAATGGAATCAGGTCGGATACTTAGCCCATATCACCAGGGATATGGTGATGGGATTCACCATGCCACCACGGGTGGGCCAATGGTATGATGGGTCTGCCTGCAGGGTATTAAACGGGCTGAGTGGCATGCCTTGGGATAGAGAGAGACCAAATCCAGCAGTGGACTAGTTAAATTACCTACTGACTAAATAAAACAATACCTATGTCTACTCATTGTAGTTAAGAACTATTTATTTCAGTGCCATTATAATGAATCAAAGTTGAGATGTACCTAGGTACCTACACTATTACGACTTTAAAAACCGACGTACCTACGAAACTATAGTAGGAGGTATCTACCTATGTCTTAAATTTCAAGGAGAACAATGTTTTTAATTTAGTGCGATACTACCATTGAGACAACAAATCGAAATCTGTGTGCCTACTGAGCAGCCACGGTTTAGGTTTATTCAAAGGTCCACCGCCTTGCTTCACCTCATTATTGCCATCAGCTTTCTTCTTTGATTTCTTGCAAGAGTGCCATATAAATCTGCAATAAAATAATAATATTATACCCAGTAGGTAATCACGCGACTGCAAACCGTATCTCGCGGCGTTAAGATTAGCGTTTGCGTGATTTTGCAAACTGCAGCTATTCGAGCCCGCGTTTAGAGTTGGGCGTAAAGCCCCAGGTATTAGAAGATAGATCTAATGTAAGGTAAACACGTATTGCACACACTGACATATTCTTACTAGTTCTACAAATGCACACTTCAATATTGAGCGGCACACAACTGCAAACGAGATGATCAAACGGCCGTTTCCTCGCGTTCATACTAAGTAGTTTGTCATACCAGTATGACCACGAGGATACAATCATTTGTCCTCATGGTTCTACTCTCACTTCTGCACATCCTGTGAGGAAAACAAACAGCACTGGAAAATAATTATTGACTACCGCAAGTGTTACATCACAGATGAAATAATATTACCTATAGTTGCTACACCCCGCGCTTGTTGTATGTAGGTATATAGGTCTTTATAGTAAGTCACTGAAAGTTTGGTCATTTTTGGGGAACTATTATTTTTATTTTACATGTATGTATGCTAAAGTGCCATCTAGCTAAATTTGCTAACACTTTCATGAATTGTCCACAACATCTGACACAATGTCGCGTCGTTATGGTGTCTTGATGCTTATGTTATGTATCCGCACGGACAGATGGCATTACTAATGCCATACTACTGAAAATTAGGTAAAACCATAGATCTAGACAAAAATTTTAGGTCTGTGGGTAAAACTATTTTTTAGCTCGCTTACAATAATACCTACATTGTATCTTAATGAATAAAACAGACCTGGGTGTTCTAATAGTCTGCTGATGAACGGGGCACTTGAATTCATAGTCGGGTAGCTGTAGAATGTAAATGATCTCTTCATCCTCTTCTTGATCTTTCTTTTTAGTTGACGTGCTTGTGGCATATGGCTGAAATAAACAGTACATAATATTACGTTTTGCTCTTACTTCTTATTATCTCACGCGACTTTCACGCGTTTGCGCGGCCGCAAACCATCTCTCAGCGCGTTAAAGTTCACGTTCGCCTGATTTTCCGCACTGGCGCTTTTTCAGCGCTGTTTCGAGCACGTGTTAAGATGTAGCCATAAGGTCCAAGGAAAACCATGAATCCGAAACACAATGTGTGCTCCGGTCTATGTACCTATCCACTTATGATTTGGCGCTTTATGAAATAGGGCCCTGTTAGGTTATAAAACAACATTTCATACTCACACCTCCCAACTTTATTTTTTGTATCGGGGATGTCATGGTTTTTTTTTTGTAGTTGTCAGTAGCAGGCGGACAGATCACTAAAAGTCTCGCACACAACAAGCCTGCAGATTCACAGCTCGGCCGAGAATAGGACCTGGGACCTCCAGTCCTGCTCAGAAGGCAGATGCAGGTACTCGTAAGCCATGTTTCTGCTCGGTAAGTAGATATATAGGTATATGTACTCACGAAAACGCTAGGCGCAATCATGGCTTCGCTTGGGTCCAGGAACCCGTCCAGAATCTGTTGGTTAATCTTCTGCTTCCTCCCCATGTTGAAGTTTTTGTTCGCTCCTTCTTGGGTCATGGGGAATGTGATCAATGGGCGCCTGTAACAGTACCATTTTGTTCTTAGATACGTTCATATTCGCATCGACAAAATCATCCTTGATATTCGTAAGGCAAATCACCAAAATAACTTAGTCTAATCTATTGCGACATCGCAACAGTAATTTAACTCCATTCGCTCGGCCAACTGCTTTTGAAGGGTTTTTGAAGTTCACATTAATGGAGCAGAAACATAAAAGCTTTAAATAAAATGTCGGAAAATGTTTGGTAAGTTTAGTTGATTTTTATATACGTTTGACACTTAATTTTTATTAAGTAGGTATAGTAAAATTGATATTAAAGGCTCCTTACATCAAAATGAAAAAGTTCAACGAATATGGGCTCACTATGTTGTTCTTTTATCAGTGTGTCTTTTTACTGTTATTTTAACTGAATAAAAAAAAGCAACCATTAGGTATAAGAAACTTTTTTTCTTGATTGTACTGGCGGCAGCGGCATAACAAAGGATGTACGAATCAGATTGTCGACCAGTTGCTAGACCCAATACAACAATATTTGACTTTGTTGTATTGGGTCTAGCAACTGAATTAAGTTGCAGCCAGGATCAAACTAAAGACGGACGCGAGGTAGGTTAATTCGCGGCATTTAACCCGATACACATCTGTGCTTGAACCACAGCATATTTGAGACTTTTTGCGATGGAATGTGTTGTGGTCTCATGTTGGAGCACGCTTACCTTGTGGTGTCTATTCACTCTTGTCTTAAATAGATCGATTATTATAGATTATAATTTATAGGAAACATCGAGGCAGGGAGCAGATTCCATTCTTTTGGAGTTCGTATTAAAAATAATGAATGAGTCAATCACGTAATTTAGGATATTTACGTTCGGTTTTCTTGTCACTTAAACATATATTAGCTACGATACACTCAATGGATCGCTCGTCTGAACTAAGACAGTGTACCGATTCTACCTGAACGGATCGAGGTACAAAGCGCGCTGCGGCAGCTTGAAGTTCTTTTTGATGTAGTCGTCATCCAGCAGTTGGAATTTGCCTGGCCTGGAGGAGCCCCTGCTACCAGGGGAGGCACGAGTCTTTGCCCCCATGCCCCCGGGGCCAGGGCGCCGGCCATCATCGTGAGGAACGAGGCACAACAGAGGCAAGTTAGCCTTGGCGCTGCCGCCGCCGCTAGGGCCAGTGCACATGCAACAACTGAAAAGAACTGTTTGTTTAGTTGCTTGGCTACCTTGATACTCATATCTAGAGAAATGTTCCGTCTAAAGTCTAAACCTTATGTCTAACCTTATGTACACGGAAAATTTGTACTTTATTAGCTAACTTATTTAATGGTTGTTGTTTAACACAGCTCACCTGGTTTTTAAGTGTCCGGGTGAAGTAAACACGCTTTTGACGCTTCGAATAGGAACTGCATCCTACGATGATTATGGTGTTTGTGTGTGCCTATGTAGGGCTGCCACCACCGAAACAGCGCTAGGTTGCAATAATTTTTTTAGAAATGGGTAGCGTTCAAGTTTTGTTTTCTGGTCTGATTGAAAAGTCATCCCAGTTTTGCAATGCTCTGCTTTTGTCAAGTGTGTGCCTAACAGGATGGATTTTGTTATTAGTGCCATTGTTGGTTACAAACAGGTTCGTTTGATACTTAGTTAGTAACACCAATAAATTCAATAAATATATATCAATGAGCATACCTACATTACCAAATATTTGCATAGGTACCTAGCTACCTATTGAAATGTTACAATAAATAAATTCTCACCTTGCCATTGTGTATAACGTTCCAAAGGTTTACCTATTAGATTATTAACATTTTTTTGTATTTTTACTAATTTCTACTTATTTATAAAATGTATTTCTTTTTATTCACATTTCGCTCGTGATTTTGGTGGATTGTAAAATGTGACAATTTGTCTGACATGATCAGTCGTTATTTTGTTTTTATCATCCAGAATGAAGGTTCTTTTATATACTTACTAGCTTTTTTGCCCGCGACTTCGTACGCGTAGATTTTCATATAAACCTTCAATTCTTTTTTCTTCCCTTAATCCGGCCTTGCGCAAAATAACATAGCATATACTTCAATCTGGTCATAGCTAAGCATACTCGTGAAAACCGCATTTAAATCCGTCCGCATTTTCTTCCAGGGGTGTAGGAGATGTGCGTGAACAAACAAACAAAAATTCTAAAAACTGCCTTAACATGTTCAGCTGTTTATTTTAAGTCGCCCTGTGTGAAGTATTGATAGAATCATAAAAGTAATAAATAACACCGTCAACAGTTTTCAAATCAAAAAGATAATGTGACCACAGTGAAGAGCATGTTTTGAAATTTTCTTTTTGTCTAAACCATTAAAATTATATTTCCGGCCAGTTTCGCTGGCCACGGAACTCTGACATAATGCTTGTCTTAACACGCTCTTGGCTAGTTATTTCTTATTTCGCGTGCATTTGTATGTATACCTTGATTAAAAAGCCATGAAATGGAACTACTCTATTTATCTGTTAAAATATCACAGTAAAATAAAATTATTTCTATATTCTTATTCTTATTGCAAATATACACTGTATTCTTCTAAAAGCTAAGTTTATATACCCTGCATAAAGGGTGCAGCAATGACTTATGTAGTGGCTGTTCACAAAACCAGACCACAGACATAAACATATAAATTTAAGTATAGTTAAATCTATTACATAAATATTATATATATCTACTATTCAAACTTAACCTAGGGTGAAGTAATTTTACAAAACAAAAAAAAAACATACTTAGTGTGATAGGTTACTTAATTATATATGAGATGATACAAAACTTATGACGCTACTTTCTTAACTATTTATATATCGATATTTATTTTCTAATTATAATTTTCTAAAATTTATCGTCGAAAAAATCTTTTATCTCGTAATAACATTTTTGGGTTAGAAACTTACGAAGTTGGTTCTGGAAAAATGTTATTATTTATTTCTTTCTTTATTGCATCCGGAATTTTGTTGTATAGGTTTATTTTCATGTACAAAGGGCCTTTTTGAATATTTCTATTCGCGGGACTGTATTAAAATAGGATGCGGTATATTTTGTGTTTTAAATGCTAACATAGAATAAAACCATGAGAATGTAATATGGAGCTTGGAGCTTCCCGGTGTGGTACTGGATGTAGATGCGACCTGGGCTATAGGGACAACGTCATGTATGCGGTCGGCTAGGTCTGCCAGCACATCGAGTGATGACGTCATCTGCTGCGAAGCAATGATGGTCTGCGTGCTGTTCGGTAGGCGGCTGGTCCAAATCATGCGTAAAAAGTCTTCTGGAACTCCGGGGCCTGCTAGGTGTCGTAGATGACGTAAGAATTGAGAAGGCTTACGATCACCTAGCTCCACGTGTGTTAAAAGTTGCTGTACCTTTTTTCTCTTGATGCGGACAAACGTTTAATTAGCTCCAGCTTGAGTTTTTCGTACTTCTCGGTCACAGGCGGGTTGACGATGATGTCTTCGACTTCAGCTGCGTATTGCGGGTCAAGTTGTCCAATCACATAGTAGAACTTGGTGCTATCTGCAGTGATGTTGGAAATCGCGAATTGGCCTTCGATCTGGGCGAACCAAATCGCTGGCTTCTCGGGCCAAAACGGTGGAATTCGCACGCCAACTCGGAATACATTGTCATCATCTTTATTCTTCGTGTCAGCCGCAGTGCTATCAGTACGATCTAGCGGCATTCTGACCTTTGTCGGTGGTGTACGGTCCATTCAGTGGTCACCAATTATAGTGGATTTGTACTATTTATATAGAAGGAGAGGGTTAAGCTACCGACAATGGAAGAAAATAGCTGAGTCCGAAAGAAATTATAAATTTAATGCAAAGAAAAATCTTAGACAAATCTTAGAAAAAGCGAATGACAATTCCATTTGAAAATCGGTGTTCTTTTATTTTTTTCTTTTCGCGCCCCAGCACCACACGTCGTGGAAAATTGGAATGAAATTCACGAAGGTTGGCGCAAGGAGTACGAGTACGCCACACTCCTACTCCATGCACTGGAATGAATCACCAAAGAGGTTGTAAGGCCTATAACATGCTTGATCTACAGGTTCATTCATCTAAGAAGGTTAAGGAACCTTCTTTAAATTTAAACTGATTAACCGAATGACCATGTTGACAGTTGACATAGTTGACAGTTTCAAAATTTTAATGGCTATGTCAATAACATTCTCTTTACTTTGGATCTCCTTGCTTGAGGCTATGTGACGATCCTCATATTACGTTTCGGGTAACGAAGAAATAAATCATTGATTTTTATTTTCGTGTATGTAAAAATAAAGAATTAAAATAAATGATATAAGATAGCCTATGTTTTAATCTGGTAATTTCTAAGCATATTCGTGAAAACCGCATTAAAATCCGTCCAGTGGTTTAGGAGATGTGCGCGGACAAACAAACAAACAAACAAACAAACAAACAAACAAACAAACAGACAAAAATTCTAAAAACTGTCCTATCGTGTTCAGCTGCTTATTTTAAGACGACCTGTGTGATTTTTTTTTTGTTATCTCGCAATTACAGATTTTTTTATCTCTACGTTTTTATTATATGTATAGAATAGTATTATAAGTATGAATACCTGAGGGGAAATAATTCTCGCAGTTTCAACAACTAAAAAACACGCTTTAAAATCGCTAATCCTGAAGATTCTGGTAATAAGGATAATGGGCAAACTAATTAATCCGTCGTTTTGAAAAGGGTGAAAATCACAGATCAAAGATTCCGTTACATAATATATACCATCGACAAAACTCTAAGTACGTTACATCCATGTATATACATAACAAGCTAATAAAAGCGTGGAAAAGGTAAAAGGAAAGCACCTACAGCGGGGATTTTAAGCTTTTTACCATATTAGGTATCCGCAGTGTTTAAAAAAATATCAGCTATCAGCCATAAATCTTGTCGAGTGTCAATGACCGTTTTCTATGACAGCTGTTACAGCTGTTACAGCTCTGATTGTTTTGGGCTCTGATTTTAGTGTTGGTCCCATAATAAAAGTTATTCATAATGATGAACTGTTTAATACATTGTTTTTACCTTATGTACCTATTCATTGTTTTTGGCAATAAAATAAATATTATTCTTGTTCTTATGAATACAACGGACCTCTTTCGACTTAGTGCACCCTTTCCGCGTAACCCTGTATAATCAACGCCACCGTGGGACTGGTTTTCGGGGGCTACGGGTTTCTGGACACTCGCTTTGCCACCATTTCGTAGAAGAGAAGAACCATTTCGAGAAGACTAAAATACATATTCTTATTTATGTGATTAGTCTTCTCGAAATATATATATAGAACGTAAATAAAACATAATCTTTCTTTTGAAGTGTCTCATACTTTAGGATTACCTATTGAAACGTTACAGACAATTTTAAAATTCGATTAACAGAATCTGACGTGGTTCTCACACATTTTATTTATAATACACGGGAATTACTCACGTAAGATTATATACTCGGACTATAGTTCAAACCGCATACGGCGGTCTTTATCAAGGTGAATGCACGCGCGCGTCTCGCTTTGCACAACGTGAGTAATTCCCACAGAAAAGAGAAGGGTAAACGAAAAAACGAAAAAAATCTCACTTCAGTGGTAATTCCCGTGTTTAAATAAAAATAATCTCTTATCGCGGATATCTCG
Organism: Agriopis leucophaearia; assembly: GCA_949125355.1. Taxonomy (NCBI): domain Eukaryota; kingdom Metazoa; phylum Arthropoda; class Insecta; order Lepidoptera; family Geometridae; genus Agriopis; species Agriopis leucophaearia. Next base: position 9,664,142 of record OX421261.1, read on the forward strand.
CTTGTAACTTTAACACCCCATTGTTTATCTATAGCTATTATCCTAAATCGGTGCGCATCCCGTCGGGGTGGGTCACCCTATGTTGACATGACGTCACACTGCCCACTGAAGCTTTTCTGTGACACTGCCCATCCCGGAAGAGGTGACAGCGTGACGACAAAATAGATGCCACGGATAGAAACTACAAATCTATGGGGTGGCAGTCTGTTGCCAACAAATTGATATCAAGATTTAATTTAGCTAATACCTACTTAATACGATCACGATATCATTATTATTATAGTTTAAGTAGGCTTGCGTTTGACTGTTGTTAAGCGATGGTGCGGTCTGGAATGTAATGATAATTTAAATGCAATAGTATTTCAGACAAGTGATCAGCAAGGTGAAAACCGGTAGCGATCACCGTATTGTCAGAGGCACATTAAATATCTATCAACATTAAGCTCGAGAGGTCACGTCTGGTGAAGTCCACGCTCCGTCCTGGTAATGCCCAAATCCGAAACCCCGAAGACTTCGAACTCGAACTGCATAATCGCTTCCAGGGCCTAACTGAAAGCGGAACTGTGGACGCATTAAACAATGTGTTGATGGAAACTGTCCAAGCAGTGAGGTCCAAGTTCTTTAAAACCCCAAGCGGGAAAAGACCTCAGAAGCTCTCAGACGAAACCATTAAGCTAATGGGAGACCAGACTGAGATGAGACGCAATCTTCAGCTGATATGTCAGAATATGGCAAACTTAATAGACGAATCTCGAAATCGGTGCGAAACGATCTGTGTTCCTATAATATGAACACAGATCGTATCGTATCGATTGCAAGATGTATTAGGGACGCAATTGAGCAGAACCAAGGCTCGAAAGTGTTCGAAAAGAATTCGTCTATTACAATATAATACAATACAATAACTCTTTATTAAATACCACAAAAACAAGGATAACATTATAAATTACAGTAATTATCTAGGCTATTAACAGGCGGTCTTATCGCTTAAAGCGATCTCTTCCAGGCAACCGTGAACCGTGTCTATTGGAAAAAACCAAATGACGAAGCTGAAGATCGAGGACGGCAGTATAATTTCGTCAAAGCCGGAGATTCTGAGAAAGCTCGAGAGGTTTTACGTACAGTTACACACACACTCATACACTTTCACTTGCTATAATAACTATCTTTAAATAATGCCTCAAAAAATAATGTATTGTTTTTCGTTTAAACTGGTCTCCATAATACGGGCCTTTGAGCCTAGTGTGTCTAGCCTAGGAATGTCTGCGATTTATTGCCTTATTTTAAGTGTAATTATAATTTTTGATTAAAATTTGTTAATATAGTGTTTTTGGAAAATAAATTATCTTATCTTATCTGATGATGATCGCTTTATTTATGTTCCAGGTTTTTCAAGTTCGACAAATTCGCTGCGAAGATGGGACAAACGACCCTACAAGGTAAGACTGAGACCCCTTTATTCCACAAAAAAAGGTTTTTTCGAAGTGAAAACATCCTAAGCGCTTTGAGCACTTTTTGGGTGAACAAAAATCATAGAACTCGCGTCATCGTCACGCTATACTACCGTGTATTTTAAAACTGCGCCATCTCTCGTAGAATAGGTGAATTACCACTTGAGTTTTCCACAGATAAGGTAGTAGATCTGTGGAGTTTTCACTTCGACGTGCAGTCCTATGACTGATGTGTTTTTCTTTTTCTTTTCTGTGATTTATTTTTACTTCTGCGAATATTTAGGCGTCGCGTTTCTTGTGCATTTGCCAGTGTCAAATATATTTTTTTTTGTTATATCGTCTAAAAAGTTACAGTCACAGTCAAACAAATCAGGAGTTGTCTTGGAAGCAAATTAAGTCAAACCAAGTCAAACTCATGCCCTAGTAATGTGGTGGAAATTTTACAAAAACCTTTGGGCCTTTGGACAACACCAAAAATTTATGTTTCAGTGCGTTATATCACTCTTATAACTAGAGCACGTCAATAGACAATTAATAAATAATAATCCACCATTATTACGCATTAACATTCGAAAATCTTCGATCAAAAAATACAAAGATGCCACAATGACGCGCTAATCGCGGCAATACTCAACCTGGCTGGACTCAATACGCAGCCAGATTGGATCAGCAGTCACGCGATAACTGCACAAGCCGTAACACACCGTAACAGACACGTCAACTTGGCTGATGAATAGGGTTCAGAACCGGGAAATCCCGGAACCAATATGGATTCTATGTATAAAATTTCGAAGTTTACAATACTAAATTTAAGTATTATTTTTTCAGCACGAGCCCAAAACACCTACCCTGTCAACAAAGCCATAGAATCTGAAGAGGAAGCTGCCAACAGTGCCGGACTGGTCATACCAGCACCACAACAAGACAACGAGCCAAGTTTATCCTATTTGATCACCATGGTCGGCCGGAAGTTCACTAGAGGTCCTTCGGGACCGATGTTCCGCTCCAAGTCGGACGGATATTTGTTCAGTAAGTTTTCATCATCATCAGCCAGAAGACGTTGAACATAGACCTCCCCGTTTAACCTCCACACTGAACGACATCCTGCCATCTGCATCCACTGGATGCCCGCGACTCTCACGATGTCGTCGGTCCATCTAGTGGGAGGTCTACCTACGCTGCGTCTTCCGGTTCGTGGTCTCCACTCAAGAATAAAAGATTTGATGATTGAAGATGAAAACTAAAGAAAGGTTCTTTAGTTTTCATCATAAAATTACAAATTTGTAATGCCTGAAACTACAACTTTGTGTCTCAAACATTAAACTATACTTCAGCCAGAGTAAAATAAATATCAATATAAAAACCGACTTCATAATAATTCTCAACATGAAAAACCGACTTCATCAGAACTGGACCAAATTATAATGGGACTTCACGGGAAGCACCAGTTTTCAAATAAAAAAAGAATCATCAAAATCAGTTTACCCAGTCAAAGGTTCTGAGGTAACAAACATTTAAGAAAATCCTTCGAATTGAGAACCTCCTCTTTTTTGAAAGTTTAAATCTGTTATTAATGTTCTGATATATAAGCGCTTAAAGTTTTTGGTAGAAAAAACTCTGTCCCTTTTCCGCAAAACAAAAAATGACGTCACGCCTTTGTGCCCTATACTTGTCAGAATATAATTTATATGGCGTACAGAGAAGTGACGTCATAATTTGCTGTTTCGCGCTCTCTGTCTAGCATGATATTAAAATAATTATAAGTATTTTTTAACGAGCATCTGCCTATATTAACTAAATAAAATAAAAGCTAACACTAACACTAAATAAACAGTTAGACTGTCCAAAGACCGTTGAAAGTCTAAAGACGATCCAAATGCTCAAACCTACTATCAGTTGGCAGCGTACCCAGCATGCTGGCGGCATTACTACGTGGAATGGTACGTCCTATATCAATTTGGTCCAGTTCTGACATTTTTATGAAGTGTTTTTTATATTGATAATTATTCAATAAATATATTATATATCGTTAAAGTCTTCATCAAAGCCTCAGAAAAAATAAATAAATGGAAGCGTTAAGCGTTACCTACCGTTTCCCCTTTAGCACTTACACCCCCCCCCCCCCCCCCTCAGTCGTCCATTCGTATACATTTGATTATTGTGAGCACATCGTTTGCAGTTGTGTGCCGCTCAATATTGCAGTGTGCGTTTGTAGAACTAATAAGAATATGTCAGTGTGTGCAATACGTGTTTACCTCGCCCCCTTCAGTTTTTTCAGACTTATTCGGTACTAGCCCGAGTTTAAAGGCAGATCTAAACTATATATTATCAAAGATCAAAGCTATTGGTTTCAACGATATAAACCAGTGCCGTAAATAGGGCTGTGCCAGCGGTGCCCAGGCACAGGGCGCAGACTCTGAAGGGACGCAGAAATGACCACACCAGCGTGTACAGCGTGCACCCCGACACCGTGATCGTCGCTCTGAAAGAGCTCCTTTCATCTCTCACTCTCAGGAAGTATCTGAACAAGCTGAGTAGAAAGGCTGCGGTGGTGTATAGGACGGTGGAGAACGACTTGCAGCCTGTAGAAGCCAACTTCCTACAATACAACACATAGATATATTCAAAGCTGTTTCTTTGACGAATTTAATATTTCCCACAGAAGAGAAAAAAAAACGTTTAGGTATTTCAGCTTCTAGGTATGTTAAATTATTTTTCACTAGCTGCGTCCCGCGGTTTCACCCGCGTGGTGATGAAAATCGGTGATGATGATGATGAAAAGAACCCTATGTGTTAATCCAGGACATAAGCAATGTATATTCCAAATTTCATCCAAATTCATCCAGCCGTTTCTGCGTTATTGAGTAACAAACATCCATCCATACCTGGGGAGAATCTCTTTCAACTGACAGTGACAGTTGACAACTGACAGACACTCAAATTATTAAAAAAAAACTAGTTCTATTCTACATTCACATTTGTATTCTTAGAGAAAAAAAAAATAGGATCTGCAGTCGTATTATGAATCTTTGATCGGGATCGCGAGTGTCAGAATTTTTACACTTGAAAGGGTTATGACGCAAAAAAAAAGCTTTGTCTATTTTCAATTTCGTAAGGGACGTAATACGAAATTGGAAATAGACAACGCTTTTTTTTGCGTCATAACCCTTTTCAAGTGTCAAAATTCTGACACTCGCGATCCCGATCAAAGTTTCATAATACGGCTGTCGCTGTTCAACCTTTTTTTTCACGTCAGAGGATGGTCCCGCACTTCTCGTACATTTGCCAGTGTCAGTTCATGTTTCAAGACGTCCACTGCTAAACATAGGCCCTTTAACCTCCACGCTGAACGACATCCTGCCATCTGCATCCACTGGATGCCCGCGACTCTCACAATGTCGTCGGTCCACCTACCTACGCTGCGTCTTCCGGTTCGTGGTCTCCACTCAAGAACCTTTCTTCCCCATCAGTTATCAGTTCTTAAAACGATGTTGGCCTGCCCATTGCCACTTCAACTTGCAAAGTCTAAACATACGAAATAGCGAAGTTGTATGTGGTATGTTATCGCAGATTAATATTTTTTCGAACTAACCTCAATTTACGACATATTTATAAATCAATTGATGTTGTTTGTCTCGCTTAAACTAGAGAATGGCTGGACCGATTTGGATGAAATTTTGTGTACCTGGAGCGGGTCATAGTAGCGCGGCCGAAAGCCGAGCTCCGCGCACGAAGTAGCGGGTATCAGCTATTATTTTATATTACATTGTGTATAGATATCATTTAAGAAGCGATTCTAGCCTATAAAATATTATATAAATATGATAAAGTGTTTCTTAACTTCCTAACGCAACATTTAAAATTATTATAATAATAAAGACCTCGCAAAATCGAATCTATGTTATTGAAATGAAAACTCAATAATTTCCAAACATTTATTAAATCTCTTGGTACTAAAAATCAAACTATAATACTTGGTAATCAAACTATGTATGTGTCTCATTTGACAATTCAACATTACTCTGACCAATGGACATTGGAAAAAAATACACGGTTTTTTGTTACGTACATCGACTAACCAAATAATTATCATTAAAAAAAACTACTTCACAAAGTTAGTATAAAATGGACCAATTCGGTTACTTGGATGATCATCTCAGCCAGGTAACAAAATTATACAGTTAATATGATTTAAGGTGATACGTTTCTGTGCATTAGAGATAAATATCTACGCGAGTTTGTAAAGAATAATAATCAATGTTCGCAAACATCATGATCGTTTATAATAATGAACCGGCCTAGCTACAAGGACAAAAAAACTGTTTGAAACTTGAATTTCCCGCCAAACATGAAACTTATCACCTTAAAATCAAAACTACTGAATCGTTTTTGATGAAATTCTTATGGGGCAAATCTGAAATTTATCCTTTCAATTAAAAATATAATTTTCCAAATGTATTCATAAATAACGGTTCAGAGTTAACAAAAAAAAAGCAACCCCTTTTTAAAGTCGATTAAAAATAGGTGCGTTCAAAGTAGTTTCGTAAAGAACAAAATTAAAAAGTAATAAGTCTACATCTGAACTTTAAGTCTTATTATTCGTAGAGCTTAATATAAATATTACAACTTACAAACTTTTAAAAAATAGGCGCGTTCAAAGTAGTTTCGAAAAAACAAAATTAAAAAGTAATGACGTTGAGTACTTATTGAAATACTTATAAGATAATTCAGTGTACTTATATGAAATCACATGCAAATGGAACACAAAAGCAGGGTTGGAATAAATCACGATTTAAAAAAAAAAACCAATTAAGCAAGAGTTTTAAAGGCTTATGACTTTTTTGTATTTTTCGTTGTGTTAGCAAATAATGAAAGCGCGTTTGAACGAACACAAGATCATATTTGCTAACGATAGTTTACAAAACACGGCGCGGATTACCTTTTTAACAGACTTCCCAATTCGCCGGTTTTTTTTTTAATGTTTGTTACCCTTTGATATTTATTTTTTCTGAGTTGGTTACCTCCGAACTTTCGACTGGGTGAACCGATTTTGAATTAAAATGGGACCACACAGGAAGCACCAGCTTTCAAATAAAAAAAGAAATTATTTAAATATCTGGGACAATATTGCACACATGGTCATCTGACCCCAAACTAAGCAAAGCTTGTAATATGGCAGCCAGAGACTGATATACGTACATATATATTTTTAAATACATACTTAAATAGATATTAACACCCAGACATAGAACAAACACAAATGTTCATCACACAAATGTTTGTCCTAGATGGGAATCGAACCCACGCCCCCAAGCGCAGAAAGTAGGTTCATTACCAACTTAGCCACCGGGGCAGTCCCGGGGTTGATTTAAATCAAATTATTTAATCGTGCCATCCCTGCATAAAGGAGAACAGAATTGATTTTTTTTTTCTAAAAATCTGACCTAATATCATTGTCAATTTTTTTTTGATAATGTTCTAAAATTATATTATAATATGTAGTATAAAAATAGTTTAGTTTACTAAGTATTACGTACAACTTGATAATATGTAGCCCATTTTTTTCTATTAATTAATAGCCTTTTTTATACAGCTAAATAACTCACTTTTTGACTCTTTTTTGGTTTTTTTTTGATATTTTTAGTAATGATAAAATGCAGAGAATCGTACAATTAATTTTATCAAACTAAATTGGATGCAAATCAACAATTTTAAATTTAAAACTATAAAAGCAAATAACAAAATTTATGCTATTTTTTTTTTGTTAAATGACAAAGATAAATTAATATTATTTTTTATTGAAAATTATCATATATTTTTTTATTAAAATATTTTTTTTGTTCGTTGTAAATTATCTTACGGGCTGCCTGATGGTACTATGGATATTTGTAACACCAGAGGCATCACAATAATTATTTATAATGAGTGTTAACGGTAGAGCTCGCCTCATCCGAGTGTAGCGATGCAAGATGCATGGTTTCCCGAGTGTCAGCTACATGTAGATGTAGTCCTCGGAGCAGTCTGCGTACGAGTTGGAGTGGGAGGGGTCGCTGAGGATGGTCTTCTTGTTCTGGTAGTGTCTGCTGCCCATGATATGTTCCAGGATCATGTCATCTACGTTCGCCAGCTCCATGTTGCACGTTATGCAGTTCACAATTGACTCGTTTATCTGAAACATAAATTATTGTCATATTTAGGCTTCTTCAGATAGGCAGATTTCAAACGCACCATGGTTTATCAGAACAACAGAGGTCCATGAATATCTCGACATGGCTATGGTAGAGAAAGAAATAGTTACTCATGGAGAAAACTACAAATTAAGGGCTTTACTTAAAAACGTTGCTCAAGTTGACATATACTTAAAAATAATCTCTCAACTTTTCGCTGACGGCAATCGTCACACGCGAAAAAGAGGCAGAGCAATTTTAAGCATAGATCAACTAGAGTAACGTTTTTAAGTAAGGCCAAGAGACTAGAATAACACCCGAATCAGGTTGCAGGTCAACTAACTATCCCTGAAACCATACGCGGGACATCTCCGACCAGGATAGTCAGACAAACTGACTGTGCAAAAGAAAGGGCTGGCTTCACTGAGAGCAGCACCCAACACTTTAGGAACAGTACATCTCATCTGCTTATAGTCAAAAGACTGATCGCATGATAAGAATACAAAACTACTTCTACTATATTTTATTTTTTTACGATGTAATAAAGTCATTTCCACACAAAAAATATTATAAGAGACATCTGTCGGAACACTACACTCAGTACTAAATCAGGCATGCGCTCTCTAAAACCGATAGTGCCTAATTAATACATGCTATATGGGATAGAGGGCGCATAATTGGTCCAGGGGCCTTACCTCTAGCTCGAAAAGTTGACCCGCATAGGTGTTATTTGTCTTAACTGTACCATCAACTACGATAAGCGGTAGTTATTTGACATTTTTATGAAGTCAGTTTTTTGTATTGATAATTATCTATTCGTAGCAAACTATCAAACTTTTGTACCTAATAAGTAATGTTTTTTGACTCTGATTTCCTCTTAGTAAAAAAATCTTTTTGGATTTTTTATGTATAATGTTTGTATTAACTTATTAATTTTAAAAAAACTCTTGTTTTTCTAAACGCATGTAGTCTGCACCTATAATTGTGATGACGTTTAGTCAAATTCTTGTGCCTTGTCTCTCATATGTAATGTAATGACGTACATCATGTTGGTGTTCATTAAATAAATCAATAAATATACTATGGCGCCAACCCTGAAATCGCGAATAAAAAAAACAGCTGTTCCCTACATTTTCTCGAGTGTCAATGACCGGTTTCAATGGAACAGCTGATTTTATTTCGCGATTTCAGGGTTGGTCCCATAGTAAAAGTTGTTCATAATGATGAGTACAATGACCTCCTTACAGCTTAGTACAGGGTATATGCGTGACCCTGTAGAATTACAATACAACACTTTATTAATAACTCCATAGTTACAAGTCAAACTGCTCCATTACACTCTTCTAAGAAAAATTATATCTTAATAATATTATTATGTAGGTATGTACGTCAAATTAAAATAATAATGTATTCAACAAAAAAACAAAATTACGAACAAAAATGTCATTACAATAATAATAATAATTAGTTAAAATGTATTTTGTGATGAGACAGGATAAGGCAGGTGCCGTTTCTCATCCAATAGGTATGTTCTTCTATCCACAAGTTTTTCCTCAATAGCCCAGTTTTTTTCTAAATCCTATACTGTACAATAGTTTCATATTCCTTTTTATACATATTCCATAATTGCATGTATTTTATATTCAACAGGGCCTCTTGGTGTTGGCTTTGGCTCCACCAATGCCCACCAAATGTCCGGGCTAGACCCGAGAATTATATGAAATAATTAGTTATGTCATATTCAAAATAATCCATCGTTATTTACTACAGCAGTTTAGTTAATTATAATGGGTTCATCCATGAATATTTCAGGTAGTTTAATATAGTAATTAAAATCATAATACTGTGAAAATGAAACAAACCTTCCTGATGAGTTCTGGGTAGTAGGTCATGTTGAAGTTCCTGAGACCCACGGCGTGGTACGGCTGCTCCACATGCTTGAACACCTGGAAACAAACAGACATAAATACGTTACTTATAAATTATTATTTACACATAGAGTACTATCTGTTATAGTATATTAAGAATCCTGGGCCTTTTCAAGGCAAGAGTGAATAGGTATCTTCTAAGTCTGGGTGTTTCATCTTCGACCACATCGTCGCTTACCAACAGGTGAGGTGGTGGTAAAACGCGGATTTATTCGCGTTTTTTTTTTTTTTTTTGATAAAAATAGTAATAATAATTTAAATAAACGCGACTTTCACGATGTCGTCGGTCCATCTAGTGGGAGGCCTACCTACGCTGGGTGTTCTGGTTCGCGGTCTCCACTCAAGAACCTTGCTTACCCATCGGTTTTCGGTTCTTCGAGCGATTCGGTCAGTGTCATCCATACATATAAAAATCTATTGATGTTGTTTGTCTCGCTAAAACTCTAGCATGGCTGGACCGATCCACTATTATTGTGCGAACTGCTAGTCTGTACAATTCGCTGCCCGAATGGGTGTTCCCAGGTAGTTACAATCTTCAAATCGCGAGTAAATCAGTTTCTTCTAGGCAAGCGTGCTCCATAGTAGACCGCATCATCGTTTAACATCAGGCGAGTTGGCAAGCCTACATCTAAATAAAAAAAAAAAAATGCGAGCCGTCGGTGAGTGGCAACACCGCGCACCCCGATTCCAGGGGGCTAAAACCCCAGATCCCGACCCCTGGCTTGCCTTAACCGGCCATCCGGGGGTGGAAACCGCAAGAGCTAAGAACCTAAGCTCTAGGGTGGAAGTGATAAAGGGCATAACGCCGCGAGTAGCTCTTAGTGAAAGTGCAGCACACCTCTCTACACCCTAAGCCACCCACGCCAATGTTGTTGTTTTTTAAATCCTATACTGTACAATAGTTTCATATTCCATTTTACACACTTCATAGTAATTGTATTTTATATTCAACAGGGCTCTTGGTGTTGGCTTCGGCTCTACCAATGCCAACCAAATGTCCGGGCTAGACCCGAGAATGTAACTAAATAAAGTGGAATAATAAAAAAACACTGGCTACTTTTGATCTTGAAATATTTGTGGAAGTTCAGGGAAGGTTTAAACGGTGAATAAACGGCTGGACCGATATGGATGAAAATTGTGCTCCAGGATGGTTTGAAAAGGGACCGTTCAAGTATTACGTAAGCACTATAGGGGGGCGGCGGGACTATGCTTTGCTTATTTTTGATGACATGGGGGGTGGGGGGGTCTAGATGGTGATTACGTCAGCAGTAATTACTTATTTACACATTATGGCACTGCTGCTCATGAATCAGTTAAAAAAATAATACTTACATTAAAAGAATACCAATATGCATATACCAATGTTTACGTAAGCATCGGAGGGGGAGTAAGAGCTTTACTTACTTTTGCTGACAAGGGGGGGGGGGAGGAATAATTAATCTGCTTACGTAATACTTGAACGGCCCCAAACACAATAGGCATGTGGCCTAATATTTAATTTATTACAAATAGCAAGGTTAGCGATGAATATAACTAAATACATTACACATACTGAAAAAATACATTGAATTGACTGAATAATCTCTGAGATATGGATGTTTAAAGTTTTAGGTGGGGATAGAGAGGGGATGCGCCATCCCTTTCTCGCAAAGGGCGTCTTAGTATAACATTTATATGCCGCGCCTGAGGCTTGACGTCAAAGCTCAGTATAGTGCGCTCTCAGTCTAGCATGAAATTAAAATACTTATAACTTATTTATTTTTGAACTAATTTAAATTTTGGTTTCGTTGATAAACTCTATTGATGATCAGCTTTTTTACGAGGTAATAAAAATATTAGTCATCATGCCTATTGGACCCGGTAGCGGACAGGACGTCTGTTGGGTCCGCTAGTCATATGATAAAGAGCATGAAGGAGCTGTTCTTACCTCGTCCGGAGTTATTATTACCACTTGACAGATGATACATTTGGTGATTCTCTTGGTGGACATGATGGCGTGCCACTGGTCGAAAGATATTTTCATGACTTCATTGTTTTGAATCAAAAGCTTTTTTTTCTTCACCACGTTGCATTTAGGCCCTCCATCTGGCCGGCTGTCCAGAGCATCTGATGAAAGTTTATTAGTCCGGTCAATTTTGACATTCGAAGCTACCTAAATTTCCACCAAGCTGAAAATCAGTAAGATTATTTAAAATATGATTAAAAATAAAATTTGAAAGTTCCCCATCTTTCCCCTGTATGGTTTTTTTTTATTCAAGGTCAAAGGTCAAAAAATGAGTTTTTCGCGATTTTCACCATAACGGTAAGTTTTATCATAAAAATACTTCAGACAAAAATGGTAGATCATCAAATTATCTACATGAAATTATCTACAAGCCACCGTTTTTGAGATATAACGATTCAAAAATTTGTAAGTTGTGGGGGACTTTCAAATTTTATTTTTAACTAGTTTTTTTGCCCGCGACTTCGTACGCGTAAATTTTCATATAAACTTTCAATCCTTTTTTCTTAACTTAATCCGACCCTTGCGCAAAATAACATAGCCTATACTTCAATCTGGTCCTAGCTAAGCATATCCGTGAAAAACGCATTTAAATCCGTCCGCATTTTCTTCCAGGGGTTTAGGAAATGTGCGTGAACAAACAAACAAAAATTCTAAAAACTGCCTTAACATGTTCAGCTGCTTATTTTAAGTCGCCCTGTGTGAAGTATTGATAGAAGCATAAAAGGCAAAACACCGTCAACAGTTTTCAAATAAAAAAGATAATGTGACCACAGTGCATTAGCATGTTTTGAAGTTTTCATTTTGTCTAAACCATAAAAAGTATATCATGTCATGTCGGGATGATACATCTCCGAAATTTGACTGTCCAGCTTCGCTCGTTCGAATTTTTCTATGACCATGCAATTTCTGAACTATGAATACGACCACAAGTATATGGCTTTGGCTAAGGAACCCTGACATATGCTTGTCTTGACACGCTCTTGGCTAGTTATTTCTTATTTCACGTGCATTTGTATGTATACCTTGATTAAAAAGCCATGAAATGAAACTACTCTATTTATCTGTTAAAATATCACAGTAAAATAAAATTAGAAATAGGTTGCGGTATATTTTGTGTTTTCAACTTCAACTCTTATTTAAGGTGATACGTTTCATGTTTAGCGGGAAATTCACATTTTAAACAGTTTTTGTCCATGTAGCTAGGCCGGGTAATTATTGTGAAATGGCATAGTGTTTGCGAAAATTGTTAGTCGTTCTTTACATTATCATGTACAGCTATTAATCAGTTACTCGCCATACTCGTATTACTTACATTTGGCAATTAACAGTTTGAAACAGCAAACATTTGTTTATTGACAAATTTATGTAATAATGTGCATTGGAGATAAATAACTACGCGAGTTTGTAAAGAATAATAATGAATTTTCGCAAACATCATTATCGTTTACAATAATTACTCGGCCTAGCTACAAGAACAAAAAAACTGTTTGAAATTTGAATTTCCCGCCAAAGTGAAACGTTTCACCTTAATGGCCAAAATGCATTGGATGGAATCACAAAAGAGGTTGTAAGGCCTATGTTTTTATAACATTCTTGATCTACACGTTCATTCATCTAAGAAGGTACCTTAATTTAAATAAAAAGTTTTAATCCGGCTGATTTTCTGAATGACAGTTTCAAATTTTTAATGACTATGTCAATAACATTCTCTTTACTTTGGACCTCCTTGCGTGAGGCTATGTGACGATCCTCATATTACGTTTTGGGTAACGAAGAATATAATCATTGATTTTTTAGTTTCTTTTATGTAATAATAAAGAATTAAAATAAATGATATAACATAGCCTATGTTTTAATCTGGTAATTTCTAAGCATATTCGTGAAAACCGCATTTAAATCCGTCCAGTGGTTTAGTTTAGTGGTTTATATTAAACAATCTTACTGATTTTCAGCTTGGTGGGAATTTAGGTAGCTTTTATTTACTATAAGGTACTCTTATTTTTTGGTCTAATTTGACCGGATTATTATACTAATATTATTATTTGTTGTCTGAGTGAAGCGAACAGTACAGCCGGTCTATTCTGCAAGCTAAGTGAACGCACAAGTGAGGTGATAAATAGGGCCAGATTAACCCTATCGGGGCCCCTTGGCAATGCAATTCTCGGGGCACCTTTTTGATAAGTTTCGATAGAATACTTCCACATTCAACTACATTAAGTAAAATCATTTTTTCTATGGCAACATTACCGGATGTAAATAATGGGGAATGTCACGAATGAAACGTTTTTTTTCTTGGTGCGTGGCCCGCATCGATTAGGCCCCTAGTCAGTTCGGGGCCCTAGGCAGTTTTTTTTAATGCATAAATAGGCTTGCGTTTGACCGCCAACTCGCCTGATGTTAAGCGACGATGCGGTCTACGATGGAGCACGCTAAGTATATATATGGCAGTTGCCTAATCCGCCTTATGGATAATCCGGCCCTGGTGATAAGCTAAGTGACCGTGTATTTTTCTTGCCGATTACTATAGAGAAATGTCGAGTGATCACCCTTGACTGTAGTCCCTTACCCTTATTATTAGATGTTTGGAAATTTGTCTGCAGAAATTTCAAATTGGGTGCAATTGGATATGTCACTTGGAGATGATAGTTGGGTTCCAATACATTATGGGGTTCTTTCTGCATCGCTACCACGTATTGTTTTAGACCTGAAATTTAATCTCCTTTAAATAACAAGTTAATAGTTAAATAAGCTTTATAAATTAAATAATTATCAATATTAAAAAACCTAAATAAATAAATAAATATCTGGGACATTATTGCACACATGGTCATCTGACCCCAAACTAAGCAAAGCTTGTTATATGGCAGCCAGAGACTGATATACATACATATATATTTTTAAATACATACTTAAATAGATATTAACACCTAGACATAGAACAAACACAAATGTTCATCACACAAATGTTTGTCCTAGATGGGGATCGAACCCACGCCCCCAAGCGCAGAAGGCAGATAATACTACCAACTGAGCTAACGGGGCTGTCGAGTACAGACTTCTACAGAACTGGACCAAATTGAAATGGGACCAAACAATGACAATGCAATGTTATGATACCGTCGAGCTGGTCTGATGATGGAGACAGGTGGCCATAGGAACTCCTAAACTAAACGACATAATCCCGTCGAGTTTGGGTTCGTTAGATTTGTCTTTTTTTGTCTTCCTAAGCATTTTGGTCCAAGATGATAAATTCAATATGGCGGACGCCTCAAGTTGGCGCATAAAATGTTCTTATCTACCATCATAATATGGGTATCAAATGAAAAGGTTTGCTGAGAAAGATACGAAAAAGCTTGTTTTTAATAATTAAATAAATGATCAATATAAAAAAAACGACTTCATAAAAATGTCAGAACTGGACCAAAATGAAATGGGACCGAACGGGAAGCACCAGCTTTCAAATAAAAAAAGGATCATCAAAATTGGTTCACCCAGTCGAAAGTTATGAGGTAACATTTAAAAAAAACAGTCGAATTGATAACCTCCTCCGTTTTAGAAGTCGGTTAAAAATAATAGGAAAAGTTGACCGGTAAATTAGAAAATTTACTGTGATTAACTGTGTTCAAAGAAAGAAACTTATTTAATTGATGCTACGAAAAATTACACATAGAAGTCACAACGTGTAGAAAATTATAGTCAATAAACGTCCGCAGTTTCATATATAAACATAGCTGTATACAATTTATATCGAAACAAAACTATTTTACCAAAAGCAACCGTATTTTTATACATTTACGGCTCAGTTCTCTAATGTCTGTTCGATTTGCACAGCATCGTCAAAACTTGTGAACCGTCGTAGAGCAAGCAAGACGGCGATTATATCTGAATCGCAAGTGGGAACTTCTCTCCCGACGGAAAGAGACAATTTTATTTCTCTCCCGTTGGTCAGACGGTGGTTAGTCAGTCAAGTTGACGTGTCTGTTACGGCTCTTATGGTGTGTTACGGCTTGTGCAACTATCGCGTGACTGTGGATCCAATCTGACTGCGTATTGAGTCCATCTAGATTGAGTATTACCGCGATTAGCGCGTCATAGTGGCATCTTTGTATCGAAGAAATCATGTAAATACCTGATATAAGTTCCTTCCGGTTCTTCTTATTGAGAATCAAATTTGCTGCTTCGTATCTCTCCACGTGCATCGGCGACTCCAGGTGCAGTTTGATCTCATTTTTGGCCATGCGCTCGTTGCAGATGGCGCAGTGGTACAACTGATACATCTGTCATTACAGGTGACCAATATAAATATTATTGCCAGTGATGACATATGGTACTGAGACGTGGTCCTTAACTGTTGTCATTTTGGGAAAAACTCAGAGTCACACAACGGGCAATGGAGAGAGCTATGCTCGGAGTTTCTTTGCGTGATAAAATCCGAAACGTAGATATTCGCCAAAGAACCTGAGTCACCGACATAGCTATTAAAATGTGCAAGTTGAAGTGGCAATGGGCAGGCCACATCGCTCGAGGAACTGATGGCCGATGGGGAAGAAAGGTTCTTGAGTGGAGACCGCGAACCGGAAGACGCAGCGTAGGTAGGCCTACCACTAGATGGACCGACGACATTGTGAGAGTCGCGGGCATCCAGTGGATGCAGATGGCAGGATGTCGTTTAGTGTGGAGGTTAAAGGGGGAGGCCTATGTTCAGCAGTGGACGTCTTCTGGCTGATGATGATTATATATATAGTTAAATAAAAGCTTGTAAATATAAATGCTAATCGTCGGTGAGTGAATCACGAGAAGAATGTCTGGACGTCTGAGCAGTAAGTATCATAAAAGGCGACCTAAATCGTTGAGTACGAATCTTTGTAATTTCCATGAGGAAGGGATGATAGTGTGCAGTCTTTCTACTTATCCTGTAGTGAAAGGGGGAGGGTGTAATAAGGTCATGAAGCTCTTGCGCACACTCACCGAAATGTATCCGGTAGAAAATAGACAGACAAGCTACTTTACGGCGGTGCTCGAGGCTTTGTTATTTTACTGACGACTAGTTTGCTGTCACCATTCAGCCTCATAGCACGCCGGACTACCGAATCTAACTTATAGTCCGGGTTCAAAAATTTAAAGTCTTGTGCTACCCGCGACACACGCACTGTGCCCGGACGCCGCGATTTTTACACTATATTTAAAAAAACCTGTTGACATGTCCGGGTTCTGGGCTCTAAAGTCCGGGGTTTTCACGCGTCTTGTCCTGGTTGCCAAATTTTAGAGATGGCAACCCTAGGCTTGTGTCTCAGCAATGGGAACATGATAGGCTGATGATTATGATGATAAAACAGCATCCATTTAAATCTCTCACCTCTCTAATTAGCTGCACTCCGCCTATGTCCAGAAACGTTTTCTCTGCTAAGTTATCTATGTGCTTCCATATTTCCACGTGTCTCTGTTCCTGAGACGTGGAGACCATGCTTGAACATAAGAAGCAGAACCTGAAAAACAAACATCACCACACTTATCACACTTCACACTAATATCATATTTGTGAAAGTTTAGATGGATGAATGTATGTTTGTCACTCAATCACGCAGAAACGGCTGGATGGATTTAGATGAAATTTGGAATATACATTGCTTATGTCCTGGATTAACACATATATTTAAAGGTATATTTTAAGGCATATTTAAAAATATATAAGTACGTATATCAGTCTCTGGCAGCCATATTACAAGCTTTGCTTAGTTTGGGGTCAGATGACCGTGTGTGCAATAATGTCCCAGATATTTATTTATTCGTATGTCACACAGATTAAATTAGAATATGGTTCTCACCTCATTCCGTTGGTCACAAACAACAAAGTATTGTATGACATATTGCTTATCTTAAAATATGTCGTCTTTAACTTGAGAATAACCATCTCTTCTTCATCAAACTCTTGATATTCATCTTCACTTTCGTTTTCCGTTTCAACTTTATAAAGGTCATCATTACCGGTACTTTTAATAAAATGATCGTTATATTGAGGGCCAAGGACACTGCGTCCAGAGTTTTTTAGTCCATCATTTGTTATATTTTGACTATTTTGGCCATTGTCGAGATTAAGCATGGTAACCCTTTGTGCTCTTATGGGTTTCTGCGATTTTATCATGCCCATAGCTGTGGCTAGAGCAGTAATGTGTTGCTGGCTGATATTGTGATGGTAAAGATCACAAATTGGGAACAGTTTGTTGCATATACTGCAGTGTAGCAAGCCTCTTACCTAAAACGTAACATTGCAGAACATTAATTACTATAATTACAAGTATACTCGTACATTGAAAATGTTAAAATAACAGATATATAATTATATCAATACAAAAAACCTACTTCATAAAAATGTCAGAACTGGACCAAATTGTTACCAATATTACCAATGTTTTATTTTTATTTGGTAGGATATTCTTTCAGATTGGTCCCATAGAAATTCAATCAAAATCGGTTCAGTAGTCCATAAAATATGTCATCCAAGAAAACTTTTTTTTTAAATAATACTGGGTGACGAGACGAGCGAAGTCCGCACGCCTGATAGCTCTTCACGCTTGCCCATAACAGCTCAACGCCACTCAGAATTTTGAACTTCAACAGTTCAAATCCTGGATGGCAATGCACTGCGCTCGTCACCCCGAGATATAAGATGTCAAATCTCTGTGTGCCCTATAATTTCGCTGGAAACATTGCTCTTCAATCCAGAACACAGTAGTGTTTGCACACTACTGCTTGGCGGTTGAATAACTGGCAAAGGTGTGGTACTTCCCCAGGCGGACTCTGCAAAAGAGTCCTACCACAAAAAAAAAAACAGTTATTTTACAAAGAAATTCCAGTTATATTAATTTAAAACCATTACTTACTATTCATATTTTTACCCCTGATGCAAACATAGGAGTGTTATAATTTTAACTTGTGTGTGTCTGTGGTATCGTAGTGTCCAAACGGCGATTTTGATTTAGTATTAAGTTTGTTTGAATGGTTACATGATCGAGAAAGTTCTTAGCTATATCAAAAATCTGTTCAGCCGTTAGAAGATTGTCAGCTTTTTTAACCGACTTCCAAAAAGGAAGAGGCTCTCAATTCGACTGTTAAAAAAAAGCTGGTGCTTTCCGTGTGGTCTCATTTCAATTTGGTCCAGTTCTGATGAAGTCGGTTTTTTATATTGATAATTAATTATTTATTGAAAATAACGGCTTTACATTTTGGAAAAACTCATCATATTATCAACTTATTACACCCAAATTACAAAAGTAGTTTTACGTAAAACTCTCAGAGGTAAAGTTTGAGAGTGGATTTCGTTAAATTACTGACTTAATATAAACAATTGTAATGTTATGGTTTTTTGTTTTAAATTAGACTTGACAATGATGGCTTTAATTTTTCAATTTATGCCCGTAAATACAAATACCTAAAATTTAACGGTGCATTTTAATAGCTACCCGTAAACCTCTCGAGTTTGGGTTTCGTTTACATTGTTTTTAACCGACTTCCAAAAGGATGTTCTCAACCTCCTTTTTTTTCCTTTTGAGGTTGATAACCTTCGAAAGCACCCACTTGGCACCCACGGTCCAAGTGTTTCTACCCCAAACGGCACAAATAAGTAACCTCTGTCAAGGCTGGAATATTTGCGCTGCTTGAGGCATTCAGCCGCGATAGCCGCGCCACCCGCCACCCCCTATTTAAATATTATTTTTAAAATAATATTTAAAACATCGAATAAATTTGAGCTGTTTGAACGCCGCCATTTTTCGCGATCTTTGGATGACGTCAAAAGCCACGCTCTATGTTTGGTTACTATAGGCGATACAGTTATTTCGTACAGATATTCAGTTTTCAGTTATTCAGACCATGGAAGAAGCTAAAAAAACATTTTATAGGTATTGTCTTGTGCAAAAGTGTACAAACACTATTAGAAATACACCCGATAAAGTGTTTTATTCCGATTCCAAGGGATGCGAAAATACGCAAACAATGGTGTAAGTTTATGAGAAGAGATGAAGTATCTGCAACATCATCCACATCCAAGTTTGTATTCACATCAAATCATTATTTTGTTCCAATATTCACGAAAGATTACAGAACATAAGTAACGTTACGTATAGCTTATACATTATTATTATATAAACAGTAGAGCAGCAGCTTCATGGCAATTTTAATGACCATAGATTATTTATAGGTTATGTTTTGGTAAGTACTGCTGAGTGCATATATGCGTAAAAACTTAAGTAATTGATTAAAATATATGATGGATTTTAACATTTACCTTGCAGCTTTAACTCATTTGATCTCATCAGACGTAAAATCTGGATTTGATGAAAAATATGCTGTCATCATGAATGCATCTATTTTTGGTAGATTGTCCGATTGTGCTTTGACAAAATCACTCTCAGTCATCGTCCTAAATGATTCCTAGTCTCACGAGAATGCTAAAATTACACTAACTAATGGAACAAAACTACAGGAACTCAATATAAAAGAATTTTTCTCTCAAACACTACTAACATAGTATGAATATCGACGTGTTGTCGTGGCTTTTGACGTCAAGTTTCGTTTCGACCGATTGTGATGCGTTTCGCAAATTTGAATTTCCCTCTTATATTTTGCAACTATATAAACATAAATAAAAAAATATATTTTAGATATAAAGTTAGAACAGTAAAGATTCGGAAAAAATAATATTTCAACCAAATATAAACCACATGCATATTCCCTATTATTAGATAGATAGAAACTCTTTATTGTGTACACCAGAAATAAAAATTACATACGGCATTATTGCTAAAAGCGATCTCTTCCAGGCAACCATTGGAAAGAATTTACATAACAGGATCGACGGGGGATGCTAAAACACTTAGTGATACCATTAAATAAATACTACCAAATGATATATATTATAATATATATAAATATGTATATACATATATTATAAATGCGATAGATACATACTATATTCAAAGTCTTTGGTTATTATTGTACATACTTACAAATCTGGTCAAATTATTTGTAAACAGCTTTATGAATGGAGGAGTCCACGTCATAAATTGTACATGTTCAAACTCATCAACGTGCACTTTAGCATCAACGCCAACCTTATCACAAATGGCACAGTAATAATCTTCATCCCTTTTCATTATGAAATTGAAATTCAACACTGGAATTTTCAACATACACTCAAAAGGCGTTATCGGCATGTCACCGAAAACGTTGAAATCTGCGTCTGATTTAGGCGGATCTATGTTAGGTTCATAATCTAAGTTTTTATTAATTATAGCCCTTTTGTTGCTTTCAGTCTCTTTAGTTTCGATAACATTCTTTGAGCAGACTTTCTCGGTGGTTTTAGTCTTTTTGTTAGTGTTTCTAGGGTTTCTCGTTTCTATGTAGTTTCTATTTATCTTGGGATGGCAGCTTTTGATATGGTCTTCCATTTGGTCGAAATATTGGAGGCAGTTGCAGTGACCACAGTGGTAAAGCTTGTCATCTACCTGTAAGAAATAATTAATTTCAAATAAAACTGGCCAAGTGCAAGTCCCACTCGCGCACGAAGGGTTCCGTACCATTATCTATAAAAACGGCAAAAAAATCATGTCTGTTGTATGAGAGCCCTTAAACATTTGTTTTATTCTAATTTCACTATTAATTTTTTAAGCGAATATATAATTAAATATTCTGTGAATATTTCAAGCGTCTACCTGTTGCCGTTATTAATATCAGGCAAAAATAAACAAAAACCACCAACACGTTTAACGTGTTGGAGGACGTGAGGAGGGGAGTTACTCCCCCCTCCCATGCTTACGTAAACATTGGTAGGTATATGCATTTTTTTTATTGATTCATAGCAGCAGTGCCATAATGTGTAAATAAGTAAATAATTACTGCTGACGTAATCACCATCTAGACCCCCTGGCCCCCTATAGTGCTTACTTAATACTTGAACGGTCGCTAATAGGCTTGCATTTGATCGCCAACTCGCCTTTTTTCTACGGGTTTTCGTAATATCACCCATAAAGCGGTATTACGATAATTGCGATTTTGTTACAACGAAATTTCTACTTATAACCAAACCTTGACAGTCTTACAACCAAATCTCGACAATCTTTACAACCATCTTACTACATCTTTCTGAATCGGTTTTTTCTAGGCAAGCGTGCTCCATCGTAAACCGCATCATCGCTTAATATCAGGCGAGTTGGCGGTAAAATGCAAGCCTATTCCAAAATAAATAAAACAAATCTCGACAATCTTACTACCAAATCTCGACAATCTTACAACCAAATCTTGACAATCTTACAACCAAATCACGACAATCTTACAACCAAATCTCGACAATCTTAGGGACGTCCAAGTATTACGTAAGCACTATAGGGGGTGTATGCTTTGCTTATTTTTGATGACATGGGGGGTTGGGGGTTCGAGAGAGTGACTACGTCAACAGTAATTATTTACTTTTTTACACATTAGGGCACTCATCATCATTATCAGCCATAAGACGTCCACTGCTGAACATAGGCCTCCCCTTTTAACCTCCACACTGAACGACAACCTGCCATCTGCATCCATTGGATGCCCGCGACTCTCATGATGTCGTCGGTCCATCTAGTAGGAGGCCTACCTACGCTGCATCTTCCAATTCGTGGTCTCCGTTCAAGAACCTTTCTTCCCCATCCGTCATCAGTTCTTCGAGCGATGTGGCCTGCCCATTGCCACTTCAACTTGCAAATTTTAATAGCTATGTCGATGCCTCTGGTTCTTTGTCGAATATCCACGTTTCGGATTCTATCGCGCAAAGAAACTCCGAGCATAGCTATCTCCATTGCGCGTTGTGTGACTCTGAGTTTCTCCAAAAGACCAACAGTTAAGGACCACGTCTCAGTACCATATGTCATCACTGGCAACACACATTGGTTAAAGACCCTTGTCTTTAGGCACTGTGGTATTTTGGACGAGAAGATTTCACGCAATTTCCCGAACGCTGCCCATCCGAGTTGGATTCTTCGGGCGACCTCTTTGCCTAAGTTGGACTTACCTAACCGAACAATCTGTCCAAGATAGGTGTAATGGTCAACAACTTCGATAGTATCGTTCCCAACATTTACCGGCACGGGTACAACATGGACATTGGACATAATTTTTGTCTTATCCATGTTCATTTTAAGACCCACCTGTTGAGAAAGGCTACTGATGTCGCTGAGCATTGTATTGAGGTCCTCCAGCGACTCTGCCATGATAACTATATCATCGGCAAAACGAAGGTGAGTGATGTATTCGCCATTAATATTGATGCCTAATCCGTTCCAGTCCAAAAGCTTGAAAACGTCCTCCAATGCGTTCGTGAACAGTTTTGGAGAGACAACATTTCCCTGTCTCACGCCTTTCTGCACTTGGATTGGTTCCGTGCTCTTATTCTGTAATCGGTTCGAAATGGTGGCGTTTCTATACAAACACTTCAGCACTTCGATATACCTATAGTCGATATGACAACGCTGGAGGGACTGCAACACTGCACAGGTCTCGATTGAATCGAAGGCTTTTTCATAGTCCACAAACGCTAGACATAATGGCCGATTATACTCCTCAGTCTTCTGTATAATCTAGCGGAGTATGTGTATGTGGTCTATGGTGCTCCAGCCTTTACGGAAACCGGCTTGTTCGGGAGGCTGGAAGTCATCAAACCTGTTTTCGAGACGGTTCGTAATGACCTTGGAGAACAACTTGTACACATGGCTCAGGAGTGAGATGGGTCTATAATTATTCAATAAAGTGTTGTCATCTTTTTTGAAGAAGAGCACCACCACACTCCTGTGCCATGCTTCAGGCGTAGTACCTTCGAGTATGAAGGAATCAAACAACTTCTGGAGGACTAAAAGTATCGGTTTTCCACCCGCTCTCAGTAGTTCTGTCGTGATGCCGTCATCGCCCGTTCTTAAGCTGTTTCAGAGCCATTCTAATATCGTACAAGCTGATGTCTGGGATGTCCTCAGTGTAGTGTCGGGTCAGTTTAGCTCTCTTGTCCTGAGCTGTACTAACAATGGGCTGTCGTGTCGAGGTGTACAACTGTCCGTAAAACCTCTCGAGCTCTCTTAGAATCTCCGGCTATGACGAAATGGTACTGCCATCCTCGATCTTCAGCTTCGTCATTTGGCTTTTCCCAATAGACGAATTCTTTGCGAACACTTTCGAGCATTGGTTCCGCTCAATTGCGTCCCTAATACATCTTGTATTATAGGAACGCAGATCGTGTCGCACCGATTTCGAGATTCGTCTATTAAGTTTGCCATATTCCGACATATCAGCTGAAGATTGCAGTCTCATCTCAGCCCGGTCTTCCATTAGCTTAATGGTTTCGTCTGAGAGCTTCTGAGGTCTTTTCCGGCGTGGGGTCTTAAAGAACTGGGACCCCACTGCTTGGACAGTTTCCACTAGCCCATTGTTTAGTTCGTCCACAGTTCCGCTTTCAGTTAGGCCCTGGAAGCGATTATGCAGTTCGAGTTGGAAGTCTTCGGGGTTTTGGATTTGGACATGACCAGGACGTAGCATGGACTTCACCAGACGCGACCTCTCGTGCTTGATGTTGATATTTAATGTGCCTCTGACAATACGGTTATCGCTACCGGTTTTCACCTTGCTGATCACGGAGACATCATTACATATTCGCTTCTTCATCGTCATGATGAAGTCGATCTAATTTTTGGTCGAACCATCGGGCTCATCTACGTCTACTTCCTGGATGGTCTCTTCTGAAAGGAGTTCATCAAATAGAGTTCCTCTTTCTCCATGAAGTCGACCAGCCTCTGACCCCTCGGATTCCGCTGTCTATACCCATATGACCCCACTCTTAACTCATCGACATTCCGTGTACCCACCTTTGCGTTAAAGTCACCCATAACAACGAAGAAGTATGTTACGGAGGTATGTATGGCCTCGGATATCTCCTCATACAACGCCTCTACTTCATCATCAGGGTATGTCGAGGTCGGCGCATATACCTGTATGACCTTCAGCGAATAACGATCGCTTATTCTGATTATAAGGTATGCTACCCTGCTCGACACACTATCGACCTTAATCACGTTGTTTATGAGTGACCTGTGGACGAGAAAACCTACACCACCCTGGGACTTTCATTCTCCTTCCCGGAAGAAGACCATGTTTCCGGAATCCAGAACTATCGTATCCTGTCCCTCTCGTCGGATTTTAGATAGTCCTATATTTTATTTGATAGTCTCGTATTTTGCTTTTGTCTGTCTTGGGGGGGGGGGGGGGGGGGGGTTGTTGCCATAATCCCCATGCTTGGCAGACGGCTGGTAAGGTAGGAGGATGCTGCTGCCTATCCTCTGGTGGTTCTGATCGCAGTTTTACCCGGGTCCATTAGGGCACTGCTGCTCATGAATCAATAAAAAAAACTGAATACTTACATTAAAAGAAAAATGCATATACCAATGTTTACATAAGCCAAGAGAAGTTTAAGAGCTTTGCTTACTTTTGCTGACAAGGGGGGGGTAAATAATTGAAATAAATCTGCTTACATAATACTTGAACGGTACTTACAACCAAATCTTGACAATTTTACAAAAGACATCCATACAAGCAAATCTTGACGATCGATGCTACACCCTTACAAGTTACAATACAAAACACTCTGCCAGCACAGAAAGACATTACAAGCAATCTATATCTATTAAGCGATAAAATACTGACTGACTTTTAAAACACCTGATAAATGAGATCTTCAAATGGCTGAACATATTTTAACCGACTTCCAAAAAAGACGAGGTTCTCAATCCGATTGTTTTTTTTATAATCTTTGATACCTCATAACTTTCGACTGGGTGAACCGATTTTGACGATTCTTTTTTTATTTGAAAGTTGGTGCATCCCGTGTAGTCCCATTTTCACTTGAAGTCTGTTTTTTATATTGATAATTATCTTTAATCATAGATAAGAACCATTGATAAAGACACATTTCCAACAAAAAAAAAACAGCCGTTTGACAGCTACATTATCACAGACAGACACACACACGTTAAACTTATAATACGCCTCTTTTTACGTCGGGGGTTAAAAATAGACATTAAAAGCAGTCTTAATGCTAAAAGCAATTTCTTTCAGACATTTTGCATACCTTTTTTTTTATGACACAGAGTGACGAGACGAGTGAAGCCGCTCGCCTGATGGCTCTTCACGCTTGCCTATAACAGTTCAACGCCACTCAGAATTTTGAACTTCAACAGTTCAAAACCCTGGATGGCAATGCACTGCGCTCGTCACTGAGACTAGCTGAGACACGCCCGAGATATAAGATGTCAAATCTGTCTGCCCTGTAATTTCACTGGAAACATTGCCCTTCAATCCGGAACACAGTAGTGTTGCACACTACTGCTTGGCGGTTGAATAACTGGCAAAGGTGTGGTACTTCCCCAGGCGGACTCTGCATGAGTCCTACCACTACAAAAACCTACCTTTCTTATCAAGTAATCCCGGAATGCTGTCACTATGGTGCACTTGGCCAGTTTCTCCACATGTTCACAGGTGTTGCAGTGTCGGGATTTGAACCGGAAGTGATCCTTCGTGTTGCAGGCTATGCAGTAATAGTGATTTGACGCAAGCTTTGTGATCATGTGCCACAATTCGAATTTCACTTCAACTTCTTTCGTACCTGAAAATATGCAAACATTATCATAGTTTAAATCACTACAATATATTGAAGTGAAATATAACAAGCTCAAAGTCGCACAACGAGCTATGGAGAGGGCTATGCTCGAGGTTTCTCTACGAGATCGAATCAGAAATGAGGAGATCCGTAGATGAACTAGTCACCGAAATAGCCCACCGGATTAGCAAGTTGAAAAGGCAGTGGGCAGGGCACATAGCACGCAGAACAGATGGCCGATGGGGCTGAAAGGTTCTCTAATGGGGACCACGGACCGGTAAGCGCAGCGTAGGACGTCCATCCACAAGATGGACAGACGACTTAAAAGAGACAGCAGGAAAACGCTGGATGCGGGCCGCTTCCAACCGGCCCTTTTGGAAATCGATGGGGGAGGCCTATGTCCAGCAGTGGACGTCTTATGGCTGAAATGATGATGATGATGCTGAAGAGAAAACTTCTTTAGGCGCGTTGAGCACTTTTTGGGTGAACAAAAATCATGGAACTCGCGTCATCGTCACGCTGTACCGTGTATTTTAAAACAGCGCCATCTCTTGTAGAATAGGTGAATTACTACTTAAGTTTTCACTTGTGACTTGCAGTCCTATGCCTGATGCTTCTTTTTCCTGTCACGATACTGAGACGTGGGTTGTTAGCTGTTGGCTTTTTGGAAAAACTCAGAGTCACACAACGAGCAATGGAGAGAGCTATGCTTGGAGTTTCTTTGCGCGATAGAATACGGAACGTGGATATTCGCCAAAGAACCAGAGTCACCGACATTGCTATTAAAATGTGCAAGTTGAAGTGGCAATGGGCAGGCCACATTGCTCGAAGAACTGATGACCGATGGGGAAGAAAGATTCTTGAGTGGAGACCACGAACCGGAAGACGCAGCGTAGGTAGGCCTCCAACTAGATGGACCGATGACATTGTGAGAGTCGCGAGCATCCAGTGGATGCAGATGGCAGAATGTCGTTCAGTGTGAAGGTTGAAGGGAGAGACCTATGTTCAGCAGTGGACATCTTCTGGCTGATGATGATGATATTTTTTTACTATTTTTATAACCCAGGATCACGGGCTCAATTAAATAGTTGCCTTTTATTTCCCTGGGATGCCATCATCAGATCCTGACTTGGTGACAAATTGGAAGTATACCGTACTGAACAAAGTTTTTTTTTATCGGTCACACAGTTGGCATCGAAACGGAATGTTCATCCGTATACCGTATCCGTATATATATATATATATATATACAGTGGAACATAGATCAGTCCTCCTTTTTTGAAGTCGGTTAAAAATAACGTGTTCCATCCTCGGCCACACCGTCGCTTACCATCAGGCGAGTTGGTGGCCAAACGTAGATCTATTCTATATAAAAAAAAAGATACATACCTAAGTCTATATTTAAGAACTTCGGCAATTCTATTATAGGCTTACTAGCCATCGACGCATAAGAAATGCCTTGAGACGGAGTGTTACATTCTTCTATTGCACACGAATACTCTTCACTTGCTTCTTCCACTTCACTAAACTCTTCATTTTCTTCTTTTTCACTAAAGTCTTCCTCTTTACTGGACTGTTCATAAATATTAATGTTGTTATTGTTACTAGCATTCGCATCGAAATTACATTCATCTGTGTTTTTATTTATTTCCGGGGTCGACACGTTTCTGTCAAAGCTTGACATTTTTCTATCATAAAACGACGTGTTCCTATCAGAACTCGGTGTGTTTCTATCAGAACTCGGCGTGTTTCCATCAGAAGTCGACGCTATTCTATCAAAATTAGTGTTTCTGCCATGAAATTGTCTGTTCTTGTATAGTTGAATGGTTCATTGCCACCTAAGAGATCTCTGTAGGAAAAAGAAGAAGTATAAACACAAAATTTTAGAAATCCCTGACAGAGCTGCTAATCTTCAAACGTCTGAACAGATTTTCATGAATCATTGTTAAAAAGACTCCATTAAAATATAAAATAAATTCAAATTGGTCTAGCCGTTTGGGAGCTACGATGCCAGACAGACACATGTCAAACTTACAACACCCCTCTTCTTGCATCGGACATTAAAATTAATTCATGTTTTCTTAGGTTTTCGTGAATATTACACACTAGCCGCCCGCCCCAACTACGCACGGGTGTAAGCTCGGCCTTCGGCCTCGCTACAAAATAAAATAGAATCAATGTCAGTGACCTGTGATGATAGGTACCATCACAGGTCACTGTGAGCTAAACAATCACTTATACAAAATTGGAGCCACAGACAGCCCTCTGTACCGAGGATGTCTATGTAGACAAATTTGTATAAGTGATTGTTTATCTCACAGTGACCTGTGATGGTACCTGTCATCAGGAAAACGAAACCGTGGAGCATGTACTACTTCACTGCAAGACCACAGAAGACATACAATTAAGGTCGAGATTCCTTGAAGAAAATCAACAAGTCTCCAATACTACCATAACACCTGGCGAAATAGGGGTATAACAGTTTAGACAGTGACCCAAAGCCGTGCTCCGTTATCTTAGGGAGCTCGGCTAGTTTGTGTCGGCTGGCGGGCAAATGCACAATACACCCCAAGCGGGATGTCAGTGCAGGTCTTATCACCTCCACTTTAAATTAGAATTAGATAGCCTGTGTCACCCAAGGATAGTGTAGCTTCCCGACAGTGAAAGAATTTTTAAAATCGGTTCAGTAGTTTTTGAGCTATTTTATTACAAACATCCAAAAATACAAATCTTTCCTCTTTATAATATTAGTATAGATTGCAATTTAACACTTTTGGTGGATTTTATAGCGTGCATGTTACATTATTTTAATTCCTGACATTTCAAAGACTTTGCAGTGTCGTGGTCAGTGGACACAGGTAGACTATTTGACGGGTGTCTATAGAAGTATTAGAACAGTTGTGAAATTATTTACATTGATTATTCATAACGTCTATGTGTGCTTTAGTTGATCAGGGTCCAGTGATCTTGCAGTTCTGTGTCGGGGTTAAGATTTTATTGAAACATGATAAAAACCGCAGGACCTTGACATGATAATCCTTATCATTAAGGCTCGTCTGAAGCCATCGTACACCTTTGATATGGTATGTGCTCATACTACCACAACACTTAGCGAAATAGGAGTGGAACAGTTTAGGCAGAGACCCAGAACCATGCTCCGTTATGTTAAGGATACACACGGCTATACACACGGCTGGTGTGTATAGGCAGTCAGGGGCAAATGCACAATACACCCCAAGAGGGATGTTGGTGTAGGTCTTATCACCCCCTTTTAAAATTAGAATGTGCTCATAGCTGGAGCTAGCAAAGTTCCCCGTTCACAACACCGTTCATGGACATGATAGAGTGAATGAAGAAGTATAGTGTATATGAGAGGCAGCTATATCATCATCTATCAAAAACAGCTCGACTTCTTTTTAACCGACTTCAGGATGGAAGGTTTTCAATTTGGTGAGTTTTTTACAAGCTTTTAAAACTTGTAATATCTTAGTTTGTTTAGGTCAACTCTTGCAAACTGAATTAGAATCAGTTCCTCCTAATCAATTTTACTAAAATGTTGCTTACACCTTTAGTTCTGGTGACAATACAATATGCAATACTCAATCACTACATAGTATAAAACAAAGTCACTTCCCTCTGTCTGTCCCTATGTATGCTTAGATCTATACAACTACGCACCGGATTTTGATGCGGTTTTCACTATCAGTTAGATAATTTTTCACGGACGGTTTATTTATTTACATATACTAGCTGACCCGGCAAACGTTGTTTTGCCTTATAATTTATTAAAAAAAAAAAAAAAAAACTCAAAAAATTTAAAAAAATTATTAAGTGTTAACAACCCTTATCACTTAGGGCTATGGAAAATAGATAGTAGCCGATTCTCAGACCTACTGAATAAGCATATAAAATTTGGTAAAAATCGGTAAAGCCGTTTCGGAGGAGTATGGTAACTAACATTGTGACATGGAAATTTTATGTTTCGGAGCTTCAAAGTCTTTTGTTACCATAAACAATAATACCGATAATAAATATTTACTGTCTAAAAATATAATCACATTTCTTCGTAATAGAGAATGGCGTATCGCTGTAAAGAGTGTTTCAATATGTGGGTTTTAACGCAAACCAACCAAGTTGGGCACATTTCAACGTTACAGGGAGTTTATTGTTATAAAGAGTTTACACTGTATATAGTGATGATGATAATAAAACATATACCCGTGCGAAGCCGGGGCGGGACGATAGTTTTGTAATATTTACAAAAAGACCGTCGCCAAATGATTGCGGATGGCATGTATTTTTTGTTAACCCTGTTAATCATCATCAGCCAGAAGACGTCCACTGCTGAACATAGTCCTCCCCTTTAATCTCCACACTGAACAACCTGCCATTTGCATCCACTGGATGCCCGCGACTCTCACGATATCGACGGTCCATCTAGTTGGAGGCCTTCCTACGCTGCGTCTTCCGGTTCGTGGTCTCCACTCAAGAACCTTTCTTCCCCAAATTTCGATAAATGAAAACCCATTTGTACCCTATTCAGATAATGGGGTAAACTCGAGACAAACCAGCTTCTTATACCGGAGCCAGGCTCTGACCACTGGCGCACACGCTTCAGTGGCGTATATACCTATAAGTGCAGATGTGTCAAGCTCTTGGCAACCTTGTTAAAAGAATTTTCCTTCTTGAGTATGTCCCTCGCCTAATGGTTAAAAGAATCGACATTGACATACCTGGCCTGGGTTGATGCTCCTTATACTATAGCGGCCCGGCGTGTCTACATTCAGGCCCAAATCATGGGCGAGTAGTTTTTAAATAAAAAGTCACAGCTTTGGCGGACAATAGCATGAACTAGTGCTCTAGTTATGAAGGTAAGAACTGTCTATTCTATTCTAAAGCAAAATGTGTTGCAAATTTTTTCGACCGGTACGTACCACAATTTACCGCTACCTACATATTTACTTATTTCACGTTACCTACCTTCATAGAACCTTTAATTAACTGAATTTTCAATCTTCTGAACTTGTGCATTCAAACTTCCACATTAGGATTCACAGAGTATTGAGTACAAATGGAAAAATTCGCCGGGTAAATTATATGGAAGATTTTTTGAAAATACACGTTGCAAAAACATGCCGGTGGTAGCTTACCAAAAAGTAATATACAGGGAAGCTTACTTACGCTTTGTGTTGCTACCGCTGCTAGGCCGAAGAGTTTGATAAATTTTCAACAACAAAATTAATCATTGGGGAAAAAGAAGAAAAACGTCTCATACACAAACACGCAAAAGAATTCAAAGAAAAAAAACGTTTGCTTGCTTTGTAAGATTTAAATCAAGTCAACTTGGATGCTATGTGTTACCATACTGTATTTTCAAAATTTACCATTGTACCACAAAATAGATTAGACTATGGATATATTTTAATTCAATGGGTCCTTCGATAAAAAACATGTCTATGCAGGTGCATCGCCGTCGGTCGTTTGTTTCGCATGGTTTAAGTTCCGTAGTCCTACAAGAAACCCTTATAAGTTCGTTCTGTCCGTCCTAATTTGTTTGAATTGACCCTTCTAACTTCTATAGTTATTTAGGCAAGTGCATAAAACTGCACAGTTATAGTTTTAGTATAGATCTAAATTTAGAAAATATAAGAAATACTTATATAAATAATTTTTCCTTTTATGGGTGGCTCCTTCGACAAATAATTTTGGTCGAAGGGTGGCTCTGGTACATGTGAAATTGGAATGTATTTTTTTTCGCTGCACCCCTTTGTGTCGGGGTATCGATGAATAGGTCTTTCAATAACTGGCCAAGAGCGTGTCGAGACACGCATATGGTAGGATTCCGTAACCAAAGCCATTTGATTGTAGTCATGGTTCAGAAATTGATATTAATAGAAAAATGCGAACAAACGAACCTCTGTGGACTTAGCCAAATTTCAGAGATGTAGGTACCATCCCGACATAACATATACTTTTTATGGTTTAAACATAGAGAAACTGATTGCAAAACATTATTTATTAAAATAATTTTACAAAAAAGTCAATGACCTTTGAGCTAGAACGCCTTGAATTTATAACAGTTTTATCGCTGTTTCTCAATAAGTCATGATCAGATAATGTTCGAAATAATTTTGTATGAAGGTTTTAAATATGACCACTTTGTATTGTAAGTTACAAATTTGTAAGTTACAGTCTTGTAGTTTAGAAATGCAAGGGGAGCCCAACTTTTTGCCACTTTGGCGGGTTATATTTCGCAAAGTATAGACTTTATAAAAAAGTGATGTATAAAACTTTACCTTTATTTTAAAAGACCTATTCAACGATACCTCACACGAGTAAGTGGAGTGAAAAAAATATTTTCATCCCCATTTCACATGTACCAGAGCCACCCCTAAGATGCGTATATATATATTTTTTATACTTTTAAAATTGAGTTATATATTATAACTGTTATTATGCAAAGTTTCATGCACATATCTTAATAATTATAGAAGTTAGGATGTTCTAAAAATTCGGACGGACGGATAGACAGACAGACGGACGGACATAACGAATTTGTAAGGGTTCCTTGTCCGGCTACAGAACCCTAAAAATGAAGGTAAGGTATTATACTTTTCTATCAAGTAAGTATATTCTGTATATTTCGCGAAATATGGCCCGCCAAATGGTAACAAGTTGGTATCAAGAGTCGCTACTTATTTAAATGGTTTTGCGGAGAGAATTTTCCGTACTTGTACTAATGAAATGAAAATGAAATGAAATGAAATGAAATTATTTATTGTCCAGATTTGCATCCATAGCGTAAAAAATAAAATTAAATACGAAAATTATACTACACATTAAAATAAAAATAAAATAAAATTAAAATAACACAATAATGACTTGATAACATACATTAAAAATTTAAAATTAAGATTGGTCATTAGGATAATTAAGTGATAGGCGTGTGATACACCCTCCACGTGCGATGTATAGGGCTGGAGTGCCACTCTCGTACCGCAGCCACCAGTGTGTTATCTGAGCGGTGCAGGGCGGTCCGCACGGCGGCTGACCGGCTCCGCAGCAGCGCCTGCCAGCAGGGCGCGCGCCCCGCGGCGAACATGCTGCTTGCGCTGCACCACCGCGGCAGCCGGAACATCGCGCGCCATGCGTCGTTGTACTGCACGCGCATCTCGCTCATAGTGGCCTTAGTGTAGTTCGTCCACAGCTCTGCGGTGTACACGCTGGTGCAGTAACTTATGAAGAGTTGGGCCTTGAGCAACGGAAAAATCGCCTTGCCAGCATATTACCGCGCACTGCTATGGCCCGCCTCTGTCTCTCTATGTCAGCGTGGTCCGATAGGTCCGAAGAGATCATGTGACCGAGGTATTTGATCTCCTCGACTTGTCTTCTGCTAATGTCTTCTGTTACGCTTATAATGATAAAAGCCAATGTAAACGTAAAGACAAGAGATATCAATTGGGAGGGAAATCCCCTAGAATCTAAATAAACGCTGGGTTATACAAAACTGGGTATTCCCCATCAAAAATATTGTCAAAAAAGCGTTGCAATGCAACTAAGCACCTACAGTAGGCAAGGCGGATCTTTGTGTCTCTGAAGTTCGCCGCAAGACGCTGCGCAATTGCTAACGCCAAACTTCCTCACAATATACTGTACACTTGCGCAATGGTTCACAGAGCCTAACTTCAGAGACACAAAGACCCGCTAAGCTTACCAAATGTATGTGGGTATTCGGATTTATAATTTGGGTGATATATAAAAAAAAAGATAGGTCCACATCACTAAAAGCGTATTATTGTTGATTACTAATTAGAAAGTTCTAAGTAAAATTCGTAAGTATAAAGTTCTAAGTAAAATGGTGTAGTGTTCTACATTAAAACAACACGAATAATTGTACTTGCAATCTGCTTTTATTGAACGCCGGATCTAACCTACAAATCGTCACTTGACAGATGATAGGGTTGCCACATCCATAGATACTAAATAGGGTTGTACAATCCTACAAATGGCATGTCAACTTTTGATATCGATTAATGGCGAATAATACGACTATTCGCCATAACAACTATTCGCCGCTTCTCTAGTAATAATTAGAGCTTAAAAATTAACTGAAAAATAATACTCCACAAAACACAATTCAATTCTCCAAATAGCTAAACAAAGAAGCGTAAATAGAGATAAAACATTCAACATTAACAATCTAAACAAGTACCTAGTCTTTACACAAATCTACCAAATTACGTGTTATTAGTAGCTTTAGGATAACAACACCAAAAAAAAAACAGACACTCGAGAGGCAAAATGGTGGCTTTTAAACCAATCAGCATAGATCAGAGTATAATTATATCAGCCAATCAGATGATTCTTCCGAAGGGATGTGGAAATATTACGCCAATTTAGAGTTCCAATGGTGGCTTTTTAACCAATCAGCATTGATCAGAGTATAATTATATCGGCCAATCAGATGATTCTTCATTGTATTTTGGATTGTATTCTCCACAGACCTATATCTGTGGTATTCTCTTTGGCAAGGAATATACTACTCTCTAACGAGAGAAGAAGGCTATCTATCGAGTAAAAAAAGCAACCGTGGTGTTATACACCTACAGCCACTAGCGTCATTACGGAATAGCAAGAAAACAAATTGTGAGAGAAAATTCGAAACTGACAGTAGGTACCTAGTATAAAATTTGTATGAGCATCAAGAAGATTCATAACTGTATAAAGTAATACGTTAATAATTGTGGTTAATGTATTACTTAATACAATTATTAATCCTCTTCATGCTGAAATTATAATAATGATTTAGATTATATACACCATATTGTGCTAGATTCTAAAATTTGCAATAATACATTTATTGTAGGTCCAGAATGGATTAAAGTTCTTTTCAATCAAATATTCACAATATTAACACAATTAAAACAACCAGATAAAATAAGTTTAATCATTTATTTCAAAATAAGTTTAATCATATGTTTGTCTTTTTATTTTTATATTTTTTTTGAGTCTAATTATTTCCCCTTATCTTTTTTTTGCAAATATTGTATAACTTAACTTCTCTAGAAGTCATTTCGCTAACTTTAGACACATTGATGGCACTCAGGATTCTATTGCATTTCTTGGAAGATGGTTTAGCCAAGTGTGTCTCATCATGGGATGGCAATACCTGACTCTGCACATTCTTTGTTGATGTGGATTCTGGAGGTAACATTGTTTCTGGTGCATTCTGCAATCACAAAACAATTTATTTTTAGTATTGGACCCTTATTTGATCACTTGCATGTAACATGACAGTCTTATCAGTTTATCTTATTTTTGTTGCAGAAAACATTTAATAAAGAAACTTGAAATTTAGGAAAGTTAGAGTTATAATAATGTTGTTTTAAACCCCACATGAGATTTATTGGCAAGAGCCATTTCAGACTTTCCGTCTTTCATATTATACTGTCCTCACAAACTGAGTCCCCCGACTGGACTGCAACTGGATTTGGTGTGCTTGAGCCGAGCTCGAGGGGTACTCAAGTTTGAGGTCTTCCTTAACGTGTGGTATGCAAGAAAAACTAATTGGGAACCACTGCTTTAGAGTATGTAGGTACTAAAATCATGCCAAGTTTGATGCTTGCACATATTACCATTTTTACACTAGAACAAATATAAACCTTCGTCGGCCGGCCCTCCGTCACACTACACATACAAAATACTACAAAAATACGGTGGATAGGCGTGCACATTTAGAATTAAAGATCTCTATCATCATTTCAGCCGTAGAACGTCCACTGCTGGACTTAGGCCTCTTCCATCGATCTCCAAAAGGGCCGGTTGGAAGTGGCCTGCTTCCAGTGTTTCCCTGCGGTCTCTTTTAGGTCGGAAAGATCTTTATATAAATACATAACAAAATGTAACAAACGAGTTATAAAGTAGATAAACAGTTGTTTACGGTGGAAGCCAAGATACGCTCCGTTGCGAGAAATGAGACACTAAATTGATAAATAGGTATTTTGCCTTCACTTACTTCGTGACATTTTACTTTCCTGGATTCGGAAACCTGTGATATGTCACCGTCATGTCTTCAACGCGTTTTCTACCGCACTTTGCACATTTTCTATAATTGTTGACAGACATTATTCACATTTTATACACGTTTGTACCTATAACAAAACAAAATTATAACCTATCTTAATGAGAAAACGCTTTGTACGTCGTAACTAGACTAAATAGCTACTAGATTTATAAACGCCCTACTATCGCAAATAATAAATATTTAGATAGTAACACAAGAAAAAGGAAGGAAACTAACATTTACAGAAATTCTTTCTTGCTTGACAAAATAATCAAAAAATAATATCAAGCAAACATGGCGTGGTTGTTGTT
Organism: Agriopis leucophaearia; assembly: GCA_949125355.1. Classification (NCBI taxonomy): domain Eukaryota; kingdom Metazoa; phylum Arthropoda; class Insecta; order Lepidoptera; family Geometridae; genus Agriopis; species Agriopis leucophaearia. Next base: position 9,700,735 of record OX421261.1, read on the forward strand.
ATTTTTTTTCATGATCATTGATACAAAGCTCTTCAGTCGTAATATTAATAAAGTTTACCTTGTATAAAATGGCGTCAAATAAGTCATAGTCACAGTCTGAGTTAAGCAAAGTAAGTCACGGCAGTCCCTCCAGCTTTTTCATATCGACTATAGGTATATCGAAGTGCGGAAGTGTTTGTATAGAAACGCCACTATGTCGATCCGATTACAGGACGACAGCACGGAACCAATCCAATTGCAGAAAGACGTGAGACAGGGAGATGTTATCTCTCCGAAACTGTTCACTAACGCATTGGAGGACGTTTTCAAGCTCTTGGACCAGAACGGATTCGGCATCAACATCAATGGCGAGTACATCACTCACCATCGTTTTGCCGATGATATAGTCAGGAGTATTACATTCTCTTGGGTCATCATGGCAGAGTCACTGGAGGACCTTAATACGATGCTCAGCGACCTCAGTAGCCGTTCCCAACAGATGGGTCTTAAAATGAACATGGACAAGACAAAAATCATGTCCAATGTCCATGATGTATTCGTGTCGGTAATCATTGGGAACGATACTCTTGAAGTTGTTGATCATTACACCTATCTTGGACAGATTGTTCATTTAGGTAAGTCCAACTTAGGCAAAAAGGTCGCACGAAGAATCCAACTCGGATGGGCAGCGTTCGGGAAATTGCGTGACATCTTCACGTCCAAGATACCACAGTGCCTAAAGACAAGGGTCTTTGACCAGTGCGTGTTGCCAGTGATGACATATGGTACTGAGACGTGGTCCTTAACTGTTGGCCTTTTAGAAAAACTCAGAGTCACACAACGAGCAATGGAGAGAACTATGCTCGGAGTTTCTTTGCGTGATAAAATCCGGAACGTAGATATTCGCTAAAGAACCAGAGTCACCGACATTCCTATTAAAATTTGCAAGTTGAAGTGGCAATGGGCAGGCCACATCGCTCGAAGAACTAATGACCGATGGGGAAGAAAGGTTCTTGACTGGAGACCACGAATTGGAAGACGCAGCGTAGGTAAGCCTCCCACTAGATGGACCGACGACATTGTGAGAGTCGCGGGCATCCAGTGGATGCAGATGGCAGGATGTCGTTCAGTGTGAAGATTAAAGGGGGGGCCTATGTTCAGCAGTAGACGTCTTCTGGCTGATGATGATGATGATGATGATGAGTATCTCAAACGTGCTCTATTTCTAAAAATATAATAACTCAAAATACGAAAATAACATCAAATCAAATCTGATTTTGCCGGGACTTTCTCTAGTAGTTAGCTGATGTTATAAAGAGTAATCTGCGCGAGTGATACAGCGGGGCACAGCTAGTAGATTATAAAAAGCTGTTGATTTCAAGAAATATATGGATAAAATAAAAACTCTTAATCGGTGCTCAAATAGGCAAGTTACAACCAGTTATTTGCTAAAGATCAATAGCATTACATTTTATGCAGACAACTTTCTTGTAAAAGGCAACCATTGCCGTTTTCTGAATCCGGGATATTCGCAGAACATGCCAACTTTGGAAGCGTTTTAGGAGATATTCCGACGAAGGCATTAGAAACAATAGAAGTGCCTGTTATATCTGAAGGACGGGATACTTTTTAATTTTCAGTAAATTGAACATCATTTGACACTGTAGACAATGACGTACTTTTGCAAAAACTTTCTAGAGTGGGATTTACACCGCACTTGCTCCAATTTTTCTGTGAGTATTTACGTAATCGTCGGCAGTATGTACAATATAAAGGACATATTTCCGAACTGTACGACACTTATTCGGAAGTGAGCCAAGACAGTAATTTAGGCCCATTGGAGATTTTGCTAATGATAAACGATAAAAGAGGTCGTCAGCACAGCTTGTTGTTTGTTATTTGCCGATGATCTGACGCTGTTCATGAGCGTGACAGCGGTGACAGCTTACTTTTTCAGAAGGATATCGACAGTGTATTTCGTTGGAGTGAACGCAATAAGCTTTTCTTCAACGTGAACAAATGCTCTGTGATTACGTTCATCAAGACTAAACCCCCTTTAACGATGCAGTACTGTCTCGGGGACATCGTCTTACCAAAAACAGACACGGTTGGGGATCTCGGGGTTCTTTTAAGCAATGATTTATGACTTTTAGTTTGCACATCCAAAAAATATGTGCAAGCATCAAGCATTAAGGAGCCTGGGATTCGTTATGCGTCAGGCTCGTCATTTAATAACATTCTGAATAAGGCCTTCTCCAATGCATTTGTCCGGAGCAAGATGTAGAGTAATGCGATAATCTGGAACCCTTACGAGGACAAATACATTTATATGGTCGAAAAGCTGCAAATAAAGTTTTTAAGGTGGCTTTATCACAAGCGGTACGGGTATTACGTCGGATTCCCTTTTTTGTATCCCAGTGATTTTGTCATTTGGATGCTGGACTACAATGCCCTAGAGGTGCGACGAGCGTTGTCCCTGATATATATGACCTGACATATGGCAGATTATAACTGGCCGTATAAGTGTTCCGTCTGTGCTCGAGCGGTTAAGTTTGGCGGTCCCTACCAAATATTTGGCAGCACGTCAGCGCAACTTGTTCCGGGTTCCCTGGTGCAGAACGGAGTACGGTAGGTTGGCGCCGGTGCCAAGAGCGCTGAGCATGGTCAATGCCCTGCTGGTCCAGAGCTTGGAACTAGATTTGTTTCAGTGTACGGAGGCAGAGGTTCACAGTGACAAGGGATTTTTATAATAATATTAAGGAACGAATACAGAAACCTCTGAAATAAAGGCTGTAAATGTAATATAGTATTTATTTTTGATTAACTTTTATTATTTTATTTTTTATTATGTGATCTTTTTCTTTCTTTTTAAGGTCTATTTAAGTAAAAGTTAAGGTAGTTAAATATTATTAAAAACTGTATGCTTACATCCATGGGTGGGTAAATTGGGGTCCCCTGTAATAGTCTAAGAGCTAGCAACGTTTTCGAGAGAGAATTTCAGGTAGGCTAGTTTTTAGATATGCTATCTCTCTCACTCCCCCGGACGTCAACTTTGCTATTTAACTTTTTTTCATAGGACTTGTAGTTTTACCGGATATCGAGATAAACCATTTTTTACCCTTAACCCCCCCCCCCCCTCCCACTTCCCGAACTCAGATCGCCCGTAATTTATTTTTCCTTTAATTTTTATAATATTCCCCTCCTTTTCTAATGGGTTTCATCCTACTATTATTTTTTTTCACTTTTTATTATTTTTAAAGGCTTCTACCCTGGTCTATTATATTTTTGATTTTGTACCTTTTGGTGCGGTGTTTAAAAATGTTTGTTAACCACCATTTTGCTTTATCAGACTCACTAAATTGTTTATTTATCTATACATCTATGTCTATCTATACATATAATAAAAACGTAGAGAATAAAATCTGTAATTGCGATCTATATAAAAAAAGCACACACTACTTAAAATAAATAGCTGAACACTTTAAGGCAGTTTTTAGAATTTTTATCTGTTTGTTCACGCACATCTTCTAAAGCCCTGGAAGAAAATGCGGATGGATTTAAATGCGGTTTTCACGAATATGCTTAGCTATGACCAGATTGAAGTATATGCTATGTTATTTTGCGCAAGGGCCGGATTAAGGGAAGAAAAAAGGATTGAAAGTTTTTATGAAAATCTACGCGTACGAAGTCGCGGGCAAAAAAACTAGTCTACACTAATATTATAAAGAGGAAAGATTTGTACCTATTTTTGTATGTTTGTATGTTTGTAATGAATAGGCTCCAAAACTACTGAACCGATTTGAAAAATTCTTTCACTGTTGGGAAGCTACACTATCCCCGGGTGACATAGGCTATATTATATTTTGTAGCGAGGCCGAAGGCCGAGCTTACACTCGTGCGAAGCCGGGGCGGACGGCTAGTAGTTTATAAAAAGATGATGTGTCAAACCTTACCTTCATTTTAAAAGACCTTTTCAACGATACCCCACACGAGCAGGTGGAGTAAAAAAAATATTTTCATCCCCATTTCACATGTACCAGAGCGACCCCTAAAATGCAATACTATATATTTTTATACTCTTAAAATTGATATCTATATTACAAATGTTAATGATGTAAATGCAAAGTTTCATGCACTTATCTTAATAATTATAGAAGTTAGAAGGTTCTAAAAAATTCGGACCGACCGGACGGACAGAACAAATTTATAAGGGTTCCTTGTCGGACTACGGAACCCTAAAAACGGTAATACGTACAAGCGTCAAACTAGGTTGGCGTGATTATATTACACACTCTAAAGTTCTCCGTAGGAGTAATTACATTCTCTTGGAGTATAAGAATAAAAAATAAATATTGTTGCAAGTGCTAGTAGGTAAATAATAATCAATAAGTTGTAGCGCAGTTCATATAATTTGATTTTGAGCTATGGAGTGGTCGAGAATAATATGATTCGTGTAAAATCACAAACATGGCTCGTGCTGCCCGTCCCTTGGCTGAACTTTACCTGATACGCTGTTGGGTGTCTTGTCTAGATATCACCTTCGTGCGAATCATAACTTTTTTAGTAATCTTCTTTTAGCTTTTCCTTGAACTATTGTAGGAGAGAAAATAAAAGCATTTATAGTGCAATTATCAGTCGCAGACAAAATAAAACAAAATCAAATAAAATTAAATCCATACTTATGTATATGAATAAATATAAATAAATACATATTTCAGTAACCCCGAACACCTGAAAAAAAGAATCATCATCAACATTTTAGCCGTAGCCGTAGCCACTGCTGGACATAGGCCTCTCCCATCGATCTCCAAAAGGGCCGGTTGGAAGCGGCCTGCATCCAGCGTTTTCTTGTGGTATCTTTAAGGTCGTCCGTACGTCTTTTGGGTGGACGTCATACGCTGTGCTTTCCGGTCCGTGGTCTCCATTCGAGAACCTTTAGGCCCTGCTGTCCGTCTGTTCTGCGTGCTATGTGCCCTGCCCACTGTCATTTCAACTTGCTAATCCAGTGGGCTATGTCGTTAACTTTCGTTCGTCTACGGATCTCCTCATTTCTGATTATATATCGTAGAGAAACCCCAAGCATAGCCACGTTTCAGTGTCGTATGTTATCACACAACACATTTAAAAGCCGTTACAGACGTTCGTACCACGAACCTGGAACAGCCGTCTGACCAACAGGAGAGAAAGAGAAATCCGTACGTCTGTTACGGCTATAATACAATGATTCCCCACATGAGGTATGCAGTCAAATTGTTATTTTTTATTTTATTAATTACATGTTGCCATCTTTATTTATAATAATTTCACCTACCTACCTTCCCGAATCCACAAAAATCTATCGACATCTCAGTTACATATCACAATCGGCTGCGGTGTTTAGGCAGTTTGGCATCCATTATCTAAACACGATATCCTCGATATGGCTTCGCATCATCGGTTAAAAAACTCCTCTGTCTGCTAGAAAACAATCAAAAGGGTGCCACTTCTGAATTTTCTTTACCTTATACCAAAGTTAGACATCTCCAGTATTTGTTTACAACGTTGGATTTCCACCTGTTGAGTGTTCTATCAAACACTCATTTTCTAGCTGCCATGTCTTTTTATTCACACTTTGTCTTCGCCACTTACAATTTTCCTTGAGTTCCTTTGACACAAAACTTTTGAACGCAGGTTAAAACGATACAAAATAAATGAATATTGTTTGCTGCTTTGAACTTGAATTTAATTTGTTTTTCTTTATACATACCTTTTTAGGTTTCCGTGCGCAAAGGCTGTAAACGGGACACTCTTATTAAGCCTATATAGGCTGTCTTTCCGTCCGTTTGTTGACCATCCTACCTTTTAACGGATGTACCTATCTTTCAATCGGTAATATAGATAGCCAGTTGAAATTTTCACAGAATATGTAATGTTACGGCGGAATAAAAAATTATAATAAAGTCAAAAACTAAACCCCATACAACCAAAAATACGTTTAAAAAGGTTAAACGTATTTTTCTATTTGCTCTACCGTAAAAACGGTTATATGTACAAGCGTCAAACATGGCATGATTATAGTAAACATTTTAAAGTAAAACAACAAATAATAAATACTGGTCAAGTGCGAATCGGTGACAAATTTGTGTACACCAAAGTTAAGCAACGTCGGGTGCGGTCAGTATACTCGGATGGGTAACCGCCTGTGCGTGATGTTGTCTTTGCTTATAATTTTTTTGTACTTTAGTGGTTAACAATTTATTTGGTGGTATGGAACGGTAAGTATTTAGTGAAACTCTCAGTGCGCGAGCCCGACTCACACTTGGCCGGTTTATTCATGTCTATTCTTCACTTCGCGTCTTCAACCCATTAATAAGGGCTGTCCCATCTCGCTCTCGTCACGTTTCCCTGAGGGTTACATATCGGTTAGCTATTCAGCTGTCGGCGTTAGCTTAATTCTGTTGTCTCTACTTGATATAATTCAGGTGCCGTGAAATAGTGCCCCCGAGGGTGTCGTAGGGTGTTAGTGCAATATCTACTTATTTTTAATTTTTATCATTTTAAACTTCGTAAAGATGTCATTTATAGCCTAAATATAAATATTTTTGTTTTATATGGGAGAACAAAAAATACGAATTCGTAAAATAAAGGGAAAGTCAAATACACGAAATTGCAGATAACTAACGTTTTACGTAGGTAGGTAGAGGTACTATAAACATACATATACCGTCAATTCGCATAAAATTTAATTTTATTTAGGTAAGTGTTTCCAGCCTCATTAGCATTACCCTAGATATCATAAGCTCATCGATTGGAAACAATAAAACAAAACGCAAAATAAACCCTATATTGTCGGGGAAATCAATTGGAGCAATTTTATCGCGATCAACTTTCAAGTGGTGGAGATAGGAAGGATAAAGCGATGTTAGTAAATATAGAAATAGAGCAGTACATCATCTTTGTACAGACATGTTTTATATACTTTATGGCTCCCGTCACACAGTCTCTGACTAGTTCAGGAGCCTTTGGGATCAATACTATACTATACCTACCATAAATTATACCTGAATAAATGATTTGTATTATACAAGTTTATTATTATTAATTTAATGATGAATTTATCTCACATATTTATTATAGTTAAAATTTTATCAATCTATTGTCATCTATATCTATCTATACATATAATAAAACTATAGCCGAGCAAAATCTGTATATTAAATATTTTTGTTTTTTTTTACTGTGGGAACATAATTATCGATATAGACGCCAAAACAGTTTTTTTTTTGTCTGTCTGTCTGTCTGTCTTTTTGTCTGTCTCTTTGTTATCGTATCACGCTCAAACTACTAAACGGATTTTAATGAAACTTGGCATAGTAATTATTGATAGCACGGATCAACATTTAAGCTATATTTTATTGCGAATTTCACTTCCTATAGGAGTAAAAGGGTTGGAGTTTTCTTCTTCTTAGAGCTATGGTATGAAATTTTGAAAATCTAAGCAACAGGAAATGTTTAAAGTTAATATGGTAGTGATATGGTGTACTAAATTTGTATGAAAGTTCTCTGCATGCTCTTTCCGTAGAACATATAACTCGATACGTTTAGGTCGATAATTTGGGGATTTAATGTAATAAAACCTCAACCACGTGATAATGCCACCAGCATGCTGGGTACGCTGCCAACTGATAGTGGGCTTGAGCATTTGGATTGTCTTTAGACCTTCAACGGTCTATGGACAGTCTAACTGTTTATTTAGTGTTAGTTTTAGCTAGTATTTTGTTTAGTTAATAAAGGCACTTGCACTCTATAAAAAAAAACTGGTCAAACAATGTCAACGATGTTGTCTAGCAACTGATTGTTGATGATGTCAAGAGAGTTTTCTAATCAATGCAAGCTGTCAACTGTCAACACATTGTCTAGTATACTTTTGGAGACCCCGCGGAGCTCAGAAAAAGGACTAAACTGCGGAGTTGCTTTCCTTGCGGTCGCACTGGATCCAGTTCTCGAGGTGGGAGGAACGCTATAGCGTGCAGCACACCCAGATTTACACCGTCGGACGAACAGCGACTGCATCGCGTCGACCCTCTACCACCCACCTGCTACCTGAACCACAAGAATAAAATACCACCGCGGTATAGCCTACCGGCAGTGCGCCCAAAGACACGTGCGACTACATACCCCACCATCACCCGTAGGGAACATGCCCATCTCTTAAGGGCGAGTGACTCTACCCACGGGACTGACCGGCTGACGAGGAGTATGTGGCACCGTTCCCATATTGCCATCGCGTCCAGCCGTGCCACTGCCTCTACCAGATATTAGGTGTTATGTCCAAGCGGTGCGCTGACCCATGGATGAATGGTGAGACTGGAGCAAAAGACCTCGTGCGAAGCCGGGGCGGACGGCTAGTAGTTTATAAAAAGATGATGTGTCAAACCTTACCTTCATTTTAAAAGACCTTTTCAACGATACCCCACACGAGCAGGTGGAGTAAAAAAAATATTTTCATCCCCATTTCACATGTACCAGAGCGACCCCTAAAATGCAATACTATATATTTTTATACTCTTAAAATTGATATCTATATTACAAATGTTAATGATGTAAATGCAAAGTTTCATGCACTTATCTTAATAATTATATACAAGAAAAAGTGGAGCAAGATCGGCATATTAGTAGTTACAACGTAGCTGAAGAACTGGGGATCGACCACAAAATAGTTTTGACCCATTTGAAAAAGTCTGGGTATAAAAAAAAACTCGATATTTGGGTGCCACACGAGCTCACTGAAAGAAACCAAATGAATCGTGTGCTCATTTGCGATTCTCTGTTAAAACGTAACGAAACCGGACCGTTTTTGAAAAGATTGATCACTGGTGATGAAAAATGGATCACTTACGACAACAATGTGCGCAAACGATCATGGTCAAAGGGCAGTGAAGCACCACAGACTGTAGCGAAACCCGGATTAACACGTAATAAGGTGATGCTATGTGTATGGTGGGATTGGAAGGGCATCGTTCATTATGAGCTTTTACCGACGGGCAAAACCATCGATTCGGATCTCTACTGCCAACAGCTGATGAGACTCAAACAAGAAATTGAGAAAAAACGGCCGGAATTGTTCAACAGAAAGGGCGTGGTCTTTCATCATGATAAAGCCAGACCGCACACATCTTTGGCCACTCAGCAACAATTGAGAGAGCTTGGTTGGGAAGTGTTAATGCATCCACCATATAGCCCTGTCCTTGCACCCTCAGATTTCCACCTGTTTCGGTCTCTTCAGAATTCTTTGGGTAGTGTTAGATTAACATCCAGAGAGGACTGTCAAAACTACTTGTTGCATTTTTTATCAGAAGACCCAAAATTTCTACAGTAACGGGATCATGTCACTACCTACAAGATGGCAACAAGTTATCGAACAAAATGACACATATATATATACGCTAATACCCAACAACTTCCCGTTCTGCTTGAAGCGTGTGCAGTTTCCTGTGCGCTTTAGTTTTGCCATGACAATCAACAGTCCACAGGAACAGACGCTGCAAACTGCGGGCGTGGATCTCTCTACCAGCTGCTGCACTCACGGCCAGCTGTATGGCCCTGCCTAGAGTGAGCGGTGCCACAAATTTATTTGTGTACGCTCCAGGAAATGTACTCGTAACTAACAATATTGTTAGTAACATATTACTGCAATTTCCGGCGCCTTCGTCTGTTGGGATTATTTAAAGTTCACGCAAACGAAGTTGCGGGTACAGTGTCATATAACCCCCCACACAGGATCATCTCCACTTGAAACTGGAACACTTCTTGCAGTTCCTGATGCGTGATCAAGTCTTCATTTCCAAAAAATAAGAAATTTTGTTCAAGCGCGTGGCTTCACAGGACGTGTTCCTCAAAAATCGATAAAATGTTGTGCTCATCTTGGTTTCGAGCCGAAAATTTGATTCCAACGTTCCCACAAGGGAAACCATATTATGTTGCAACGTTACGACAAAACGAGATACGAATATATGATTTTTGTGTAATCGAGAGAGATGCAAACATAACTGTTTTTGCGAATGTAGTTGTAAAAAACATGTTCAGTCTGTTCTGTATTAAATGTCTGTGGACTGAACATGTTTTTTACAACTACATGCGCAAAAACAGTTATGTTTGCATCTCTCTCGATTACACAAAAATCATATATTCGTATCTCGTTTTGTCGTAACGTTGCAACATAATAGAAAAAAATGAGCATGTGGTACGGTGTTCCATGTCACCATTTTGGTAAGCATCAATATACTGACAGAAGGCTGACAGCGAAAACCACGGCTTGCAAAAATTACCTAAAATAAAAGTTATTTTTACATATTTGGTTTAAAAGATACGAAAATACTATGGTGAAGTGCAGTGTCCTCATGTGTTTTAATTCATCTCATAAGATGCCACCCGGTATAACGTTTCACACGTAAGTTTCGTGTGTTGAAATAGAGATTATTTTGAATTGCTATTTTTTCTTGTTATTTTTCATAAACTTTACAATTTGAAGGCTTGGGAAGGTTGTGTTTCTTTCAATTTCATAAATGTACAAATTTGGTGGGTGTAATAAACGTTAATAAGTAGTTTTCTTTAAAAAAATATTGATTCGATCATTGTTTGGCGTTTGAGGTACTTAGACATTGTCCAGGGAACGTATTCAGTAGCCAAGAGAATGTAATACTCCTTTCAGTAGTATAATTAAAATAGTATAAGTTATTTTCTTTAAAAATTCATTGTATCGATCATTGTTTTACGTTTACGGTATTTAGACATTGTCCAGGGAATTTATTTCAGAATCAGAATTCGTATTAGAAGTATAATTAAAATAGATGATTCAGCTTGATGTGATTATGATGACATGAACCCTTTTCATTAATTACTAGCTGCTTTTCTTAAGTAATGTAAATAAAGTACCTACCTACCTATTGTGGTTCATGTCATATATATACGTAGTGATCTAGATAGTGTAATTAAAGGGTTATTTAGACATATGTCAAGTAACAAACATTTTTATTACATTTTAGATTTTCCCAAGGATGAAGAGTTGAGAAACGCATGGTTGAAGAATTTGAATCGAGAAAATTGGCAGCCCAGTGCGACCAGTTTGTTGTGCTCAAAGCATTTAGAGGCACATTTGTTCGACCGGATTGGTTTCCGTACAATCCTTAGAGAGTACGAGGTGTAATGCTTATTGGAACAACAGTTTTCAATGAACAGTCGCTATCACTATCATGAATCTCAAGTTGTACTAACTACATTATGATAACTTGCATGTAATAATTTTCAGAGCGATAACATACCAAGTGAAAAGAAAGCCACAAAAAGAGGTGTTACTGGCAAAAATGTTCTGCGGGAGCTGCAGAATACCTCATTTCCATCAAATTCAGATCCTGCAACCACATGACACATCTGGTAAATTGTTTTATACAAAAATAAATGATTTGACTTGGTCTGGTGTGTTTGAATATTAATACCCAATGGGAACATCCATAAATTCCATCACATAAAGAGGAGGGGAGGAGGGGTCGATGAAGTGTGACTGACAAGGGGTAGGGAGGGGTCGTAAATTTTGTGACGTTACATTTCAGATACAATTTAATAGTATCTGTTAGCACTATTATAAAAGAATGTCCTTGAGTCCGGCCCGCGTTTTGCAAATGTTTGCGTGTAATGTATATGTAGTGTATTTTGCATCAATATTTTTGTGGCTTGTTGGTTCTGCTTGGTATTATATGTCTGTGATTGATCTACACTTTCATTCATCTAAGAAGGTTAAGGAACCTTCTTTAAATTTAAACTGATTATCTGAATGACAGTTGACAGTTTCAAAATTTTAATGGCTATGTCAATAACATTCTCTTTACTTTGGATCTCCTTGATTGAGGCTATGTGACGATCCTCATATTACGTTTCGGGTAACGAAGAAAAAAATCATTGATTTTAATTTTCGTTTATGTAAAAATAAAGAATTAAAATAAATGATATAACATAGCCTATGTTTTAATCTGGTAATTTCTAAGCATATTCGTGAAAACCGCATTTAAATCCGTTCAGTGGTTTAGGAGATGTGCGTGGACAAACAAACAAACAAACAAACAAACAGACAAAAATTCTAAAAACTGTCCTATCGTGTTCAGCTGCTTATTTTAAGACGCCCTGTGTGATTATTTTTTTTGTTATCTCGCAATTACAGATTTTTTAATCTCTACGTTTTTTTTTATTATATGTATAGATAGATATAGATGACAACAGCTAGTATAACAAAATATGATTTTATGTCGTATCTATACTAATATTATAAAGAGGAAAGATTTGATTGTTTGTTTGCATCGAATAAGCTCCGAAACTACTAAACTGATTTAAAAATTATATCACTGTTGGGAAGCTACACTATCCCCGGGTGACATACGCTATATTATATTTTGTAGCGAGGCGAAAGGCCGGGCTTACACCCGTGCATAGCCGGTACGGTCGACTAGTACGTAAATATACATACTATGATTTTTGTTTCAAAATATCTGTACTCCATAAATCTAATATCTAATATTTTATCCACATGCACAATTGAACTGATTGATTTTTTTTCCGCGGATAAGTCCGCGTTTGACCACCAACTCGCAAAGCAATGTAACTGCGTTTTGGTACAAACAAACAGTCAAGATAACGTGTCGAAATGAGATATCTCGTACAAACGGCGTAGCTAGGTGATTTCCTTTGTCAGAATTGTAATATATATAATTCACATAGTTGGTAAGTTATGAACAGAATTTTATGATGATTAGCTGTATTCTGCGGTTTTCTCCGAGATTTAACAAAGACTATTTACTACCCACTGAAGTGAGAGTTTTTTCGTTTAGTCTTTTCTGTGACTATACTAAAGTAATTGTATGTAATCAGTATATATTTTCTTTCTTCTCGCGCGTATTGTTTTCTTGCACATTTTTATCAATACTCGTTCGGCTCAACTGATTCAGAAAGGTGAGATGAATAGATCGCATTTCAGTAGCCCCCGCACAACGTCGAAAAATGGCGTCAGGTATATAAGTTTGACGCTTATTGTATGTCTGCCTGCGTGTGTATATAGCTATATAGCTTTGTAGCTCCTAAGCAATATATAGACTAACAGAGGGATAATTTTTTGTTGCCTCATAAAAACGCTGACCATAATTAGAGCTGATCACCGAATATCATTACTATGTGTTCAATATTAAGAATGATATAAGCATTTTTAATGTCTTGTTAGACAGAGAGCACACAATAATTACAGATGACGCCACTTGAGGCTACGCTATACAAACGTCATACTGACACTCTCTTTTCGGGAAAGGGACAGAGCAAACCTTCCTAATCTGACCAAACACATTAAACGCTTATATCTTAAGATCTTTATTAGCAGATTTAAACAACTTTTTCAGTACGTATTACATTTAAATATATTTTCCACTAAGCCCGTTATTTTTTACATATCTTACACCTGTCTGATAGATTATTAATGACCCGATTTAAATATAAATTATACATAGTTTTTTATTGAGAGCTTTTCAAAGTGACGAAAAAAACGTGGTTCCATCCTATTTGGTAGATTGCAATATATCCGCAACTATATAACAAACTAGCCGCCCGTCCTGGCTTCGCACGGGTAGAGTTTTTTAAATATTGTAGTAATAAATAGTATGTTATTCAGGGATAATGTTGCATTCTAATGGTGAAATAGTTTTTAAAATTGGTCTTGTAATTTTTAAGTTAATTCGTTACACACATACAAAAATCCAAATCTTTCCTCTTTATAATATTAGTGTAGATGTAGATTGTAACCCGTCAGAGTCAGATTCTGTTATGTATCGGCTTGTGGGAAATACGGAACTGTTTTGTGACATTACATAAAAAGTGGTGCCACCACGCGTATTTAAACTGCTAGCTGATTCGGGAGGGTTTTATTTATTTATAAAGAATAGGTTTACGTTAGGCCACCAACTCACCCTTAACTCACCTGATAGTTTTGACATAACATGTGTCCATCTTTTGATGAGTATATACGGAAAGAAATATTCTAAAAATTAATGCTTTCATTGAAAGCTAAAGTTTTAGATGTACCTATTTGATGAATTTATATGCGGATTTCCGAATAGTTCGGTCTTACTTTATAGGATTCCATAACCAATGGTTGACAACGGGACCCTATTACTAAAGCTAGGTACGCTATTTGTCTGTCTGTCCGTTCTAAATTTAACGGCTGTATCTTTCAAACCGTAATAGATAGCCCGATGAAATTTTCACAGATTATTGACTTAATGATAATAATTTAGGCGGATTAACTAAGAAATAATAATAAAGTTAAAAAGAAAAAACTATAGGGGGTTGGGCCCATACAACAAATATTTTTTGAACGCATTTTTCTAATTTCTCTAATGTAAAAACGGTAATACGTACAAGCGTCAAACTTAGCACTTTTAACTTAGATTGTACACTCTAAGTATAACAAAAAATTATAAATAATGGCAAAGTGTGAGTCGGTGACAATTTTCTGTTCACCGCCAAGTTAAACAACGTCGGGCGCGGTCGGTACTCATATGGTTGACCTCATGTTGTCTTATTGCACTACTTTTTGTATTTTGTATATTTATATGGTGGTACGGAACTCTCAGCGCGATCACGACTCGCACTTAGCCGGTTTTAAAATTTTAAAACTTGTTAAAAAATTGTTATGAAATTTGATTTACGTGTGTGAATGATAAGTTCCTTTGTATATTGCTCTACCATCAAATATGAAAGAATCCATAAATAGGTAGTATCGTAAAAGGACATAAACCTCTGACCTAAACATTTCAAACTATAAAGCTATATCCATTCACGCTCCAGAATGCCAGTCAGAGTAATATTTCGCCGCAATATGTCGCGAGTCGCAAGTGACGTCGCTCAATGACCGGCGAATTTATGCGTCTAGGGGTGCCGCACGTGCGACCGCATCGGGCGACCATGCTTCTGCGGAGGACACAGATGGTTTTATTTACTAGTGAAAATTTTTCGCTAGTTTTTTAAATATTTTCTGCCTATAATCTAACTAACTGCTAGTCGGTGTTCCCCGATAGTTACAATCTGGATGTCTTCAAGTCAAGAGTGAATCAGTTTCTTCTAGGAAAGCGTGATACCTACATCGTAGGCCACATCATCGCTTAACATCAGCCGAGTTGGCGGCGAAGAGCGAGCCTATTTTACAATTTAAAAAATATTATATAGGTGTCTAAACTTTTTGAAATATATTTCCTTAAGAAAAAAATGGGTTCCTATAGTGTGAAGCGATAGTATATTTGATTGTTTCTCGCAGCAACAAAGTACGTGTAAACTCAAAATTTCATCCAAATCGGTCCAACCATTTTTAAGTTAGCCTATGTGCTATTCCAGACTATAATGTATCTCTGTGCCAAATTTTATCCAGATCCGTTCAGCCGTTCTGGCGTGATTGAGTCTCAAACATCCATCCATCCCTCCAAACTTTAACATTTATGATATTATATAGTGGGATTATTTGATACCTAGTCATCCGGCCCAGCTTTGCATGGGTGTAAGCTCGGCCTTCGGCCTCGCTACAAAATATAATATAGCCTATGTCACCCGGGGATAGTGTAGCTTCCTAACAGTGAAAGAATTTTTCAAATCGGTTTAGTAGTTTCGGAGCCTATTCAATGCAAACAAACAAACTTTCAATCAAATCTTTCCTCTTTATAATATTAGTATAGATATGTTATCCCGAAACGGTAGGTATCATGGTAACATACGTGGAGCTACAGTTGCACTTCATGTGCGAATGTAAACTTGTCTCACTGATAAGTTTACGTCAATCTCGCGAAGATCTGGGTTTCTTTAGGCTTGATTACGTTTTGCTGACCATAAATAGAGCCGAAAACTGAAAACAAAACTGAAATGTGTTGAAAATTAAGAAATATATAAGCATTTTACTTTTAAGTTACTTATCTACTATTTATATAATGCACTCGGTGTTAATTGTTGATTTATGTATTCTACATAATTCGCTTAATCTAGAAAAGAAAATAATGAATTAAAAAAAACGATAGAAAATAATTACCTATCAATATAATAAACCGACTTCATAAAAAAGAGAGAACTGGACCGAATTAAAATGGGACCACCAGCATTCAAATAAAAAAAAATCATCAAAATCGGTTCACCCAGTCGAAAGTTCTGAGGTAACAAACACTAAAAAAACAGTCGAATTAAGAACCTCCTCCTTTTTGGAGGTCGGTTAAAAGCACCGTTAAAGCTTTGCGCTAGTTCTCCAAATAGAAGAAGTTTAAGTGATTATTACTCTAATAGTTAATCACCATCATCATCATCATATCCATACATCATTATCTGCATCTTTTTTGCCTTTCATGTTCACTTCACACTGCTGGCTGGGACACAAGCCTTAACTCAGAGAGAGATGTTAATAATAATAATAGGACTCTAATAGCTAAATCATAATATTTTTAGGACCACTCAATACTTAATTATGCTGTAAGTACCTCAGAAAAAGGACTGTAAGTACCTATATTTTATGGCATATTCACAACTTCCAAGCCAGATCTGTGCTCCAAGCCGATTTAAATCTTTACTCTGCAATACGCGTGCGCGTCTCAAATTGCGTGTCAAACCGTGACATTAGACTGTGCGTCACGCCTTGTTACCCTCCCCCACCACACCCCCTCCAGCCTCAGCGTGCCGGATCGCCCTTGACTAATTCCAACGTGACACTCGAAGGTACAAACTGCATTGATGCCTGAAATTGGCGTGTCTTTGTGTAAATGATACTCAGTTGACAGAAAAGTTTCGAGTTTATTTCAAGTGTTGATGCATCAGTCATCTGTAGACTAGGAAGCACGAGCATTGTATTTCCAAAGAATATTTGTAAAAATTAAAAATAAACATGTCTATACAGGAATAGACGCGCACTAAGCATAAAGAAGGTCATTGTAATCGTCACAAAAAAATTAACGAATGTATTATATGTATTATAAAATCTTTGAATCATCAATATGAACCACTTTTACTTTGGTACCACTACGTAGCAGCAAAACCATTACGTAGTATATTTAAAATAAATGTGACCCTTATATCAACTTATTACGTAGGTACCTACAACAGAATGTCCAATGGAAAAAAATACATTTAAAATATTGTTTTTGTAGACTTACGTTTGTCCGCCAACTAGCTTGATGTTAAGCGATGATGCGGTCTACGATGGAGCACGCTTGTTCAGAAAAAACAGATTCACTCGTGATTTGACAACACCCAGATTGTAACTGAACTAGTTGTTATAAAAAAACTTTAATTTAGCCATGTAATCTGAAACAAGGGGTGATTCCAACAAACAAGCACCTGACGCGTAACTGCATGATCCGCTGCTGCGTCTTTTAATCACGCGTGTCTCTGCGAAATTGAATTATTATTGGGCGCATCGCAATATGCCAGCAGGGGTGGCTTTTGTTGTGCAGCCCCATTGCACCCTCGTGGTCAGGGTGCATTCCTGGGCACACGTGGTGAATATTATTCACAGCAAGGGTGGTTTTTGACGGTGGTAGTTGTTAAAATGTGCACGTAATTCTTAGTTTGATTAATTAATGGTTTGCTGGATCAACCCCGATCGTTGTCAACAGGTTTCATATTTGTTTTGACCATGAGTTGACGCTAGATTTTCACAATATCTTAACACCTATATCTGAATCTATTGAACACCTAGGCAGTAAAACCAACTCAAATCCTGTAACGACAAACATTATTACTCTTTCTTATGCCGTCATGTTACACATCTGCTGGGCGTCCCGTGACTGCCATCTTTTTAGAGTTCCGTAGCCCGACAAGGAACACTTATAAATTCGTTCTGTCCGTCCGTCCGTCTGTCTGTCCGTCCGTCCGAATTTTTTAAAACCTTCTAACTTCTATAATTATTAAGATAATAAAATGAAATTTTGCGTAATAACAGTAATAATATAGATCTCAATTTTAAAAGGAAAAAAATATATATTATGTTGCATTTTACGGGTGGCACTCGTACATGTGAAAAGTGGATGAATTTTTTTTCTTCACTCCACTTACTCGTGTCCCCACACGAGAATTAGAGTTTATTTCGATTTTTTGCATTTTCTGAGAACATTTACTATTGTAATTTATATTTTTTTAACCATCAGAAAGTAGAGATTTCAATTAACAAAAAGCACACCGACTTTTAAAAAAAACTAATATTTTGACAAGAGAATTTTCGATTGAAAATTAGGGTGCTTTTTTGATATTAAGTCAAAATAAGGTGAAAAAAAATATATTTTAAATCAAATAAATTACAGTGTATTTGGGACATAAAAAGGTAAGTTTTCTCCAAATTTCGTAGAAAAAAAATTAATTTGAAAAAAAATAAAAATAAAAAACCAAAAACTTGGTTATTTGAATTTTTCACATAAATTTTGAGGTTATGTAAAAAAATTGTATATAAAAGTTTTAGATCTTTTTATTACCCACTTTGCCATTTACCTTTTTTTCATAGGACTTGTAGTTTTACCGGAAATCGAGATAAACCATTTTTTACCCTTAAACCCCTCCCCACCCCTCCCACTTCCCGAACTCAGATCGCCTGTAATTTATTTTTCCTTTCATTTTTATCATATTCCCCTCCTTTTTTAATGGGTTTCATCCTACTACTATTTTTTTTCACTTTTTACCATTTTTGAAGGCTTCTACCATGGTCTAATCGTTGAAAAGGTCTTTTAAAATGAAAATAAGGTTTAATACATAATTTTTTTTATAAAGTCTATACTTTGCGAAATATGGCCCGCCAAAGTGGCAAAAAGTTGGTCCCCCCCTGCATTTCTAAACTATGCTAAACTATAAGACATAGAAACTTGAGTCTTACAATACAGATAGGTCATATTTAAAACCTTCATTCAAAATTACTTCGAACATTACCTGATGATGACTTTTTGAGTAACAGCGATAAAACTGTAATAAATTCAAAGCGTTCTAGCTCAACGGTCATTGACCTTTTTGTGAAATGGTCTTAGCAAATAATGTTTCTCAATCAGTCTCTATGTTTCTCAGTTCTCTATGTTTGAACCATAAAAAAGTATATGCTATGTCGGGATGGTACATCTCTGAAATTTGGTTAAGTCCACAGAGCTTCGTTCGTTCGAATCCACACAAATATTATAAATGTGAAAGTAACTCTATCTGTTTGCTACACAATCACGGCTAAACGTAGATCTTTTATATAATCAACCGATAAGAACTTCAAAATATTACACTGCTTGACACTGCCACATGCACAAGACTTGCAACGCTAAAATCCTCTCAAGAGGAAAAAGAACGTTAAACTTATCTAATATATTTTCTTGCTGTTAGTTTCAAGTGTTTTTCTTTTATCAGAAAGCACAGCGACATTTTTGCATTCTCGGTCCCTTTGCGAGAAATAGCCGCGTAAAAGCGCTTGGAACGTTGCTATTGCATCCAAAGGTATTTTCACGAGTGCTAAGAATTATTTTAAGTTGGTTTTCAATGCGAAGTAATTCTAACCTCTACAATTAGGTACAATATTGTCTGTCTACAATAAGGAACTCAAATCAGCCAAACAAGGAGAAGGAGATATGCCTTAGTACAATAATTATAGTTTTTGTTCAAACCTCTCCGTGTTTCACCCACTTTTCACTATACCGCTAAACTGATTAACGCAAAAACTACTGCACTAGGTACTGCAAAAAAAAATCCGCTATACTTAACTGTATAAGTACGGTACAATTACTTATTTTTCACGCACACGAAGAAACTTGCAGCGTCACCAATGAAGTAAGCTAATAGTTTTTGCTGCATGTCGGCCATGTTTGCATACGTTTCAAGTATTATTTAGCTGTTAAAAACAAGAAATATCCCTAGTGAAGAACGTAATTTTTATCAATCAATGTAGTGCGCGTCACTTGATTTTGTTCCCCATCATACCTAAATGCAGGGTTACGCATATACACTGTACAAAGCCAAAAAGAGGTCATTGTACATTAAGAACAACTTTTACTGTGAAAATAATCTGCTGTTCCATAATTTTTGTCTAATGCCATTGACCATTTCCTATGAAACAGCTGTTATTTTTTTCGCGATGTATGGTTTGGTCTCATAGCAAAAGTTGTTCATAATGATTAGTACAATGAGCTCCTTTCGGCTGAGTGTATATGCGTAACACTGTAGATAATTCTTGATCTACGACAATCCATCCGTCTCAATACCCAAGATCCAATACTCTACATAAATAGTCTGTACGAAATAGACGCAAATGTCTACAGTTGCTGTTTGATATGCACATTTAACCGTATCATCAAACATGCGTTTGATGGTCAATGTAAAATGTCAAATGCGACCATGCCTATTGTCTATTCAATTGCAAAAAAATATATTATGATTCCCATTCCGAACGATTTCCTGACGCAAAAAGGTGTTGGTGTCTTGCAATAAATTCATTTGAGACATTTCCGAATGTTTACCTACGTTAGACTACCTACGCAGACTCACAGAGACAAGTTATCTTGGAGGGATATTGCGCTTGGGTTCTCAAATTCAAATTTTTTTTTTTTATTTGTCTGATTTATCTTAACTTACAAGTGTTTTTCTCAAGATTTTGGTTGCTGTAATTTCTGTCTTAATGTTTATTACATTTTTATATATATTTATATATTTGAAATCGGTTTTTAATGTGATCCACTTATGTGTTGATAAAATTGCAGCTTGTCAATATTCTTTAATTATGAGGGTTCCGTAGTCAAAGGGTGTTCACGGGATCCTAGTACTAGGCCTACGTTGTCTGTTTGTCCGTATCGTCTGTCTGTCTGTTCAAGCTTTTAACGGCTGTATCTTTCAAACTGTAATAGATAGTCAGTTGAAAATTTCACAGAATATGTAATGTTACGGTAGAATGTAGATAGATAGATTAAATAAGAATTAATTATAATTTCAAAAAGTAATAACTAAAGCGGGTAAACTAATAACCCCATACTACGAACGTTTTTTAAACTTACTTTCGTATTTGCTCTAGTGTAAAAACGGTAATATGTAAAAGCGTCAAACTTGGCATGATAGTACACACTCTAAAGAATAAAAATAAATAAATAATGGCCAATTGCGAGCCGGTGACAACTTTTTATTCACCACCGGTTCTCGTACGATCATCGAAGATTAAACAACGTCAGGCGATGGGTGACCTGATCTCCTGGGCATGATGTCTTTTTGCACTACTTTTTGTACTTTAGTAGTTAACAATTTATATGGTGGTATGGGACCCTCAGAGCGCAAAGCCGACTCTCACTTGGCCGCTTGTATTAACCGGATGCCGTTAATATGTCAAAGATACGACGTGTGACGCTGACGATTGACTAAATATTAGACATGTTTATTCATTGCTATCAGCAAAGTGACGTACCTGCATAAGTGGTTTGGGTTAATTTATTTTAGTTTTGGTTTTTCTGATCTAGCTAGAAAAAATAAACGTAGAAGAGTACAGTACCTAGAATTTTGCCCATGGATCCAAAATAGAAAAAGTACGTGTATTATTACTGCTGTAAAGTTTGGGAACCACTTGGCCTCAGTTTAATATCTCAAACTCGACACGACGGCGCCGCGACGTCACGTGCTTTAGCACAGAGACATCAACACATTCACATTTCTTACACACACATGCCCACGTATACTCAATATACACTGTCGTTGTGTGTATAGTACCTATTTGCTAAGTGATAGACACATTCGACTACCTATGCCATATGAAACCATAATATTTCGTTTTCGCCATTGTTAGATTGTTACCTTAGCTTAGAATATTGAAATAAGATATTTGACAAGACAATAAGACATGATATTTATTTTCTAATTATAATTTTCTAAATTTTACCGTCGAAAAAATCTTTTATCTCGTAATAATATTTTTGGGTTAGAAACTTACGAAGTTGGTTCTGGAAAAGTGCTATTATTTCTTTCTTGCGTCCGGAATTTTGTTGTATAGGTTTATTGTCATACAAATGGCTTTTTTTTTAATATTTCTATTCGCGGGACTGAATTAAAATAGGATGCGGTATATTTTGTGTTTTAAATGCTAACATAGAATAAAATCTCCGTATGTATTATATTCTCTTGGGAATAAAATACATTGGATTGAATTACCAAAGAGGTTGTAAGGCCTATGTTTTTATAACATCCTTGATCTACACGTTCATTCATCTAAGAAGGTTCCTTAATTTATTTAAAAAGTTTTAATCTGGCTGATTATCTGAATGACAGTTGACAGTTTCAACTTTTAATGGCTATGTCAATAACATTCTCTTTACTTTGGACCTCTTTGCTTGAGGCTATGTGACACAGACCTACTACCTATGTGCTATGTGACGATCCTCATATTACGTTTCGGGTAACGAAGAAAATAATCATTGATTTTTTATTTTCTTTTATGTAAAAATAAAGAATTAAAATAAATGATATAACATAGCCTATGTTTTAATCTGGTAATTTCTAAGCATATTCGTGAAAACCGCATTTAAATCCGTCCAGTGGTTTAGGAGATGTGCGCGGACAAACAAACAAACAAACAAACAGACAAAAATTCTAAAAACTGTCCTATCGTGTTCAGCTGCTTATTTTAAGACGCCCTGTGTGTTTTTTTTTGTTATCTCGCAATTACAGATTTTTTTATCTCTACGTTTTTATTATATGTATATAGAATATAGATGATACAAAACTTATGACGCTACTTTCTTAACTATTTATATATCGATATTTATTTTCTAATTATAATTTTCTAAAATTTATCGTCGAATAAATCTTTTATCTCGTAATAACATTTTTGGGTTAGAAACTTACGAAGTTGGTTCTGGAAAAATGTTATTATTTCTTTCTTTCTTTATTGCGTCCGGAATTTTGTTGTATAGGTTTATTTTCATGTACAAAGGGCCTTTTTTGAATATTTCTATTCGCGGGACTGAATTAAAATAGGATGCGGTATATTTTGTGTTTTAAATGCTAACATAGAATAAAACCAAGAGAATGTAAAACTCCTACTCCATGCACTGGAATGAATCACCAAAGAGGTTGTAAGGCCTATAACATGCTTGATCTACACGTTCATTCATCTAAGAAGGTTAAGGAACCTTCTTTAAATTTAAACTGATTAACCGAATGACAGTTGACAGTTTCAAAATTTTAATGGCTATGTCAATAACATTCTCTTTACTTTAGATCTCCTTGCTTGAGGCCACAGATCTCTTGAGGCTATGTGACGATCCTCATATTACGTTTCGGGTAACGAAGAAATAAATAATTGATTTTTATTTTCGTTTATGTAAAAATAAAGAATTAAAATAAATGATATAAGATAGCGTATGTTTTAATCTGGTAGTTTCTAAGCATATTCGTGAAAACCGCATTTAAATCCATCCAGTGGTTTAGGAGATGTGCGTGGACAAACAAACAAACAAACAAACAGACAAAAATTCTAAAAACTGTCCTATCGTGTTCAGCTGCTTATTTTAAGACGACCTGTGTGATTTTTTTTTTGTTATCTCGCAATTACAGATTTTTTTATCTCTACGTTTTTATTATATGTATAGATAGATAGATAGAAGATATAGATATAGATTTTATTATATGTATAGATTTGCGTAGTCCTACTTCGGTTTCGAATTGGTATTTCGCTGTTTGTCAATTCCATTTATTCTCTTGCAGGTTTTCACTCATTTATGACTTCTTTATATGAAACTAAGATATATCTGCTATACTTAGTTTCATATAAAGCACTGAGTAGACAAATCCAGAATAAGTTTGTGTCGTCACGCTTTAAAAAAAATCTTGGCTCATCCCCAGGAATCAGGGGCGATAAACGCGGGCTGCATTACGCCACCTGTTACAAACCCCGTCCACCCCAGGCCTGCATCATAAATTATCAAAACAACCCTCTATATATTATGATTCGAAAGAATTACGAGTCAAAATTAGCTAAAATGCGTGCTCAGTCTATGTGCTAATGCGATTTTGATGCATTAAATAAAGGTCAGCAATGTAATGCGATTTACATTGGAATCGATTGAATAAATTATGGCCAAACATGGAGATGAAAAGTAGTATAGTCCTATCTTAACAGTTTTGTTAAGTAGCGTAGGTATCACAAAACCGTTTTTAGCATAATAGTTTTGTAGTAAAATGACAGAAGTAGTCTGAATTCCAAAAGGTCTGAATCACAAATGGTCACGGGTTTTTACTGATAAGTCAAATATTGTACCATTCATGTATTAAATTAGTAAACTACTAATACATCTATTCGCAGTTGCTGTTTATCGGAATAAATAAATATCTGGGACATTATTGTACACATGGTCGTCTGACCCCCAACCAAGCAAAGCTTGTAATATGGCAGACAGAGACTGATATACATACATATATATTTTTAAATACATACTTAAGTGGATATTAACACCCAGACATAGAACAAACACAAAATGTTTCTCCTAGATGGGAATCGAACCCACGCCTCCAAGCACAGAAAGTAGGTTCACTACCAACTAAGCCGGGGCAGTCGGCGCGGAATGATAGAAGCAAGTGCGACAAATGTGAGTTGAGCGCTAGATGTATAAGCATATGTGTGCAAAACGTGAGGCAGAATGTGGAATATCAATTACTCTGCACAGCTTTTACCAGGGGCACTGTCAGTGCTCGTATCGTGCAGTTCTACCGCTTTGCCTGGGCTGAGGTCACCTATGGTGCTACGGATTGGATAGTCACTTTTGATTAATTAATCCCATGACAAATTGAATTGGCTACAATTAACATATATTTCTGAGTGCTGTCG
This sequence comes from Agriopis leucophaearia, assembly GCA_949125355.1. NCBI lineage: Eukaryota > Metazoa > Arthropoda > Insecta > Lepidoptera > Geometridae > Agriopis > Agriopis leucophaearia. Next base: position 9,725,570 of record OX421261.1, read on the forward strand.
TTTGCGGACTTCATAAATATATTTCATATCTTAAATCTTTTGTCTCCATCAATTGTGAAAAGATTTTAATGAATTTAATTCAATAAGGGAACGGGAACCCATACGTGACCCATTTTTTGAATCCTCCCCTTCCCCCCTTTGACCACCCGTAATATATGCTAAAACCCTCTAGTTTTCACGTACCTAGTAATTAATAAATATTATGGTTATAAATAATTCAATACAAGCAGAAAGTAAAAAAAATGGCTCATATCAATTTGGCGCTTGATTTCCTAGAGGGTAATGACTACGTGACGAAAACCTACGCGCCCAAGTATGACCAAGCGTGGTATTTTGAATCTTAACCGTCGTAACATAACAATCGACTCGGTGTGTGCAATCTCAAGGATCAACATTTCTTAGCACATCCGCGCAGCCCAACTAAGCAGGTGAAACTATACGAATACCAAAAACTCGACGTCGAGCCGTCGATTACGTATCAAATACGACGTATAAAGGGTGAAAAAAGAGCAAGTACTTATTTAATCTGTGACTATCCTCACTACAAGCTGTGCAAGGTGTAGCAATCATTTATAAAGCTTTGGAGTTCGTAATAAGCTTACAATGTGCTCAATGACATTAGTGACTTAGCATTTAACTACTTATGAAAACAAGTATAAATTACTAGCAACGCCCCGCGTTTTCATCCAATATCCAAGAGAGTCATTTTTAAGGGATTAAAAGTGTTTTATTTTGTAACCCAGAATATGAAACTACCTCTACATTAAATTAACCAAACACAAAAAAAATAAAAACCCGTTGAGTGGTTATAGAGTTTAGTACCTACTGACAAACAGACATACACAAACATCTCATTTATACTGTTATTGTTATTTCTGTACCTACAAAAATCCACTGCCTAGCTTCAATCACAGGCGGTGGAGAGAAGCCCGGCGAGCAGTTTTGAACTTTGGTAAACAACACGGCCGCCTCGACTTTATCGGCGATTGACTTTGGTTTTAGACTTAAGGCTATTTTTGTAACCTAATAGATATTCTCTACTTATTTTTTTTTATCCAATATGATAGATGAAAAGTCAATTCAAAGAATTTGTAGATGAATTGAACCATATTTACTAAGCTTTTGATTTCACCCGCTGCACTTTGGTATCTAGTGTTGTACAAATAGGTTCCAAGCAACTGGACAATGGACGGGGCTCAGTAGGTGGCCATAACAAGAACTGGAAAGAAAGCCATGTCCAGTGTCTCACAGATGGTGTAATTTAGGGTGCAGTGTTTTAAAGAGGGTTTTGTGACGTTATGTATAAATTTACAAATATATTTTTTTACTCAGGAAGGGACGGAGATGTATGGTATATAACATAATACATCTGAAAGTCTAAGCATTTTCTCCAAAAAATCCTTATCTATGTTCTAATATTTATTTTGAATATGTATTATATATTTCAATAGTCAGGATATTATTTATGAACATAATGTACTTACAGAAAAAAACAACATATTGAAACCTGACTAATCTATTAATCCGCTTCCAGTGGTAATTCGGTAAATTTCGCAACGTCTTCTCGTCCAAATTACCTCAGTGCTTTAAGACGAAAGTCTTCAACCAGTGTGTGTTGCCACTGATGACATACGGAACTGAAACGTGGTCTCTCACTATGTGCCTCATTAGTGTGCTCAAAGTCGCACAACGAGCTATGGAGAGGGCTATGCTCGGGGTTTCTCTACGAGGTCGAATCAGATATGAGGAGATCCGTAGACGAACGAAAGTTACCGACATAGCCCACCGGATCAGCAAGTTGAAGTGGCAGTGGGCAGGGCATATAGCACGCAGTACAGATGGCCGACTGGACCGAAAGGTTCTCGAATGGAGGCTACGGACCGGTAAGCGCAGCGTAGGACGTCCACCCACAAGATAGACAGACGACCTAAAAGAGACCGCAGGAAAACGCTGGATGCAGGCCGCTTCCAACCGGCCCTTTTGGAAATCGATGGGGGAGGCCTATGTTCAGCAGTGGATGTCCAATGGCTGAAATGATGATGATGATGATAAGGAGTGGTAATTGTTCCCAAAATGCTGGCCCCATACCACGTTCTTATATAGCTATATTTGATCCAAAAGTGCCCAGCAGCGGTTAAAAAGGCAAATTACAAGTTTTTTTATTTTAATTTATTATACCGTGAAGTTTTTGTGAAATCATATAATTATAACGAGAGCTTACAGATATTGTTAGGAAAACTACATTATGTACTTAATACGGTAAATTTATGTCAATTGTCAGCAGGAAAATGCTGTCTTTGATGAATTTCTGTGTATTCAAAGCACATACCTAAAAATTATTAGCTACGCTAGAATCTATGATTCAAAGTTACAAAAATAGAACATGGAACAACTTTGTCTAACAAATGAATTTTCAGGCCCAGTAAAGAACGCAGTCTGTAAGGACTTTGAAGCTCGAACTAGTACTGAAACTTGGTTTTACGGAAAATGAGAGTCCAAATTCTGCACGGCACGAAGCCCGGTATACCGTAAACAACGAAAAATTATATTTTCTGTGCCGAACACAGAGCCTGGAGCTCGATTTTTGAAATCGTTCAGTACGAATTTATTTTCCGCTTTCGCAAACAACCACTAGTGAAATCAAATTGTGAGTGATCCTGATTTTTGGTATTTTTGAATAATCCGCATTCTGGGATAGATTTTTTTTTCAAAACAATTATAGCTTTTTTATTTCAAGCAGCAACCGGTAAACTGGTAATTTTCACAGTGTCAAAATGGACCGGTTATAAAATAAAACGGATAATAAAATTATCAATATTAAAAAATCTAAAAAAATAGATTTTTCGTCTTTTTCTCAATAAACCGTTTCATTTGATACACATATCATGATGGTAGATAAGAACATTTTGTAATTTTAGCACCGGGCAAGCAACTTCAACCAGCAACGATTTTATTTTTAGTGTTACCACTACATCTATTGGTTATATATCTATGGTGATCTATGGTGTCTTCATAGAATGGGATTTAGTGACATTTAGGTATTTACCCATTATTGAGGGTTTTCATTTCACACATTTATTCATCTCTCTCAAGAATTGTTTATTATGTTAAGATAGCAGATATAATATATAGATTTATATTTTTCCTATAGGTCTAGCAGCGAAGATGTAAGGATGTCAGACGCGAGGTACCTCGTCTGGGCTCGGTTGCCGCGGCAACTCGCATCGACTGAGCCCGTCGAGTATCAATTTGAACTAGGCCATGAAACTGGCGAACAACAGACCTATAATTTTACTCTAGGTTTAGCAGCATACAAGGTTAATTACTCGGAACAGTGGACAATGCCGAAAGGAGATCTTTGTAATTATCATGATGATTTATTTAAAATATGAGTTTTTGCCTAAAATCACGAAAAATATCATCTGTTAGTAAGTACACATTTCAGAGTGTGAATTAAATTTTTCAATGGAACATCTGATTTTTTCGCGAATTTTGGGATGGTTCTCATAGTAAAAGTTATTTATATTGATTACTACAATGACCTCTTTTACGCTTAGTACCACTGTACCGGGTAACCCTGTATTTATGTAAGGTTGAGATCAGGGGCTCGTCCGGGCTTGGTTGCCGCGGCAACACGCCCCTATTGAGCACTGCGCTGCCAAGTCAATATGAATTAGGCTACGAAACTGGCGAATGATTTTCAAAATTCTATTTCAGGTCTACCAGCATATAATATGTAGGTGTATCATACACTTGTGTGGGTCGGCATTAATCCACACAGCAGGCCGGTAAAATCGTTATGCCGGTTAAAACTTTCAGGCAACACAAGCCGCGATTCAAATGTGCCAATCTGGTTAGACGTATTACGCCTGTAGCCGAGCCGGGCGGTAAAAATTAACAGTTCAATTTATGCTTTATTTTTATGATAACTTTATTCCCTAGCACTTATAATTTCGTCGTGTTCGACTTTCTATCCATCTGCATGTCACAGTCATTTTATTCACTGACTATAAAGACTTAAATACTGTATTTGTATTTACACAAGCTTTTATTTAACTTGCAATGTTTGTATGTTTGTTTCTTTAGGTTGACCCATAGATCTTTCCAGGATTAGCTTCAGATAATAACTCTTCAGCTGTCAACAGCACATAGACACAGAATTTTGTAGACGCAGTTTATTGTGATAGCCGGTTTTAAGATATACATGGCTACTGCACTCAAGTTTGGGTCCTTAACGGAACTTAAGGGAACTCCTTAACGGTTAACAAAAGAGACACGAAAAGCTTGTTTAAAAAAATACTATTAATTTATTTCACATAATTTTCTTAAACATCGCAAGTTTAACGGCTCATCCCGTTATATTAGTCAAGCACAGGCCCTGCTACCACGGTCCTTACGAAAACAAACAGGCTTACCTTAATATTACGCTCTCCCTGCTTTTACGTCACCCATCCGCTACAAGAGCGTAGATAACCTTTCTTCGTTATTTTTTACCTCGCACCTACTATCACTATAACTTTGTATTATTTTTAGTACATTTTTAAATATTTATTGAGAAAAAATATCCGTGTCACAATAAAAAGTGATTAAATAAAGCTTTAATTAATTTATATTAATAATTGTGGTACCAAAACAATTCGCCACAAATTACTTAAAAAATGTTTCAATTTAGTACTTGTATTTATAGCAGATGAAAAGTAGGCGTACTGCCTACTTTACATCTGCTATAAATATGTCATGTCATATTCATTAAAAAGTTCAACAACTTTTTTTTATATGCTAGTACGTGTTGCCTTAATATATTTATGTACAATATCTATAAAACTAAATTGAGTGTTGTATGAATTAACCAGCCGGTACAGTGGGGAACGAATACCAGCGTTAGTACCTACAACAACGAGAAGTAGCAAACAGTTGGGAAAGCTTGCGGCAATGCATTCTAGTAGGTATTCTATGACGTATTATTACTGCGTATATGTTTTTTTTTATCGATGATTACCTCTTACGAACATGCTTACAAACTTTACCTTGATATAATATTAGTGTAGCTATAAAATTCAATGTTAGGCGCATCTGATGCGCCCTTCGAAAAACTCGAAGGATGCTCCTAACATTTAATTTTATATTTCGCAATCTCATATCAGTCATGTTTATCAACATACAAATAGCCCGTGTAGATACGTAGGTACCTACTATCGGGCGCAAGTGGAAAAAGTTCCCATGCAAAACTTTATTGATATTGGCATTGTCTGTCAAAGAATATTTGGCAGACGTAAACAGAAAGCACAGTAAGAAGTTTATAAATTATTATTGTCGTTTTTTAGGGTTCATTACCCATAGGGTAAAATGGGACCCTATTACTAAGGCTCCGCTGTCCGTCCGTCCATCTGTCCGTCCGTCCGTCCGTCCGTCCGTCTGTCACCAGGCTGTATCTCATTAACAGTGACAGTTAGACAGTTGAAATTTTCACACATGATGTATTTCCGTTAACAACAAATACAAAAAATAGAATAAAATAAATATTTAAGGGGGCTCCCATACAATAAACGTGATTTTTTTTGCTCGTTTTCGCTCGAGATTGATAACGGCAAGAGGTAGACCCTTGATATATTCACAGAGTATTTAGTTAATATATTCACTTTAAAAATAAATTATTAAATTAAAATAAAATAATATTGAAGGGCTCCCATACAAAAAAACGTGTTTTTTTTGGCTTTTTTCTAGATAATGTTACGGAACCATTCGAGTCCGACTCGCTCTTGGCTGGTATTTATTTCATTCTATACTTACTTAATGCTTAGTAGTTGGCGCGAGTATTTTGGAAATAAAATTTTTTTCATATTCGTTTGAGCAATCCCTTTCATACCATACCATATTCTTTAATACTCATACGAGTATATTATAGGTTGCATAAAAATTACGGGGACCTTACTACGATTGAGCTAAATTTTGTTGAGTTTAGTTTGGATGACAATGCATGGTTAGCTAAATAGACGTCATTGTAAATCCAATATGGCGGACTCCCAAAGATGGCAGACCAGGGGCCTTACGCCCAACTCTAAACGTGGGCCCTAATAGGTGTAGTTTGCAAAATCACGCGAACGCGAACCTTAACGCGCCGAGATACGGTTTGCGGTCACGTGATTTTGCAAACTGCACCTATTCGGGCAATGAAAGTATAATCTTTCAATAAAAAAATCGGTTCAAAAAGACGGAGTTCTGATGTAACAAACGTTTAAAAAAATATACAACCGAGTTGAGAACAACCTCCTTTTTTAAGTCAGTAAAAATAAGTTTATGCCTAAAACGTTACATTAAACGGTGTGCTCCATCTGTCCCACGTACTCAGCGGCTGCGCAGGTGGGGTAGACTGGCACGTGTAGCGCACGCGTGGCACGCGCCGGTCACTTGTCGCGATTGGACGATACGAAGCAATCGTTCGGAACGGTGCTTATTGGGCTGGGGGGCACAGTTAGGACGAGTTGAAGATGTAGGAGTGCTATGTATCTTCTATTTTAAACCAACTTCAAAAAAGAAGTGGGTTCTCAATAGCTTTTTTTTACTAGTATTAGACAATTATTTGTATATATTACTAGTACGTGAAAATCATGAAATAAAAACTAATCATTTAATTTTTTTCTTAGATCTTTCATATACCTCTGTAACATAGGAACCATGTAAAAAATAACCGAGAGATTGCCAGTTCAATGAAAGTGGTCAACCACAAGTTGAAATCGAGCACTAAGGGTTCCCTACACAAATTGTTAACTGCTAAAGTACAAAAGAATACAAAAGGGCATCATACCCTGGCGCATGGTGGTCACTTGCGAACTTGGCGGACGTTGCTTAACTTCGGTGATCGTACGAGAACCGGTGGTGGTGAATATATATTTGTCACTGACTCGCACTTAGCAAGTTTTTATTAATTCTTGTTTCACTTTAGAGTGTGTATTATAATCATACCAAGTTTGCTGCTTGTACGTGTTACCTTTTTTACACTAGAACAAATACAAAAATACGTCAAAAAAATTTATGGAGACACCACTTTAGTATATTTACTTTTTGGTTTTATTAATATTTCTTAGTTAATCCGCCGTAACATTACATTTTCTATGAAAATTTCAACTGGCTGTCTATTACGGTTCGAAAGATACATCAGTTAAAGGTAGACAGACGGACACACAGACAGACAGAAAGACAGCGTAGGCTTAGTAATAGGGTCCCGTTTATACCTTTTGGGTTAGTACCGACCCTACCGACTTGGGTTAGTACCCTAAAATGACAATCTAGGAAAACATTTTGCATTCATGTTCCTACAAGTACAATACCAGGTGCCTGTTTCATAAATAATATTAGCCTAATATTATCAGTAATTAGCCTCATATTACTACTGATAATATTAGAGTAATATTTTTTATGAACTAGGTCCCAGAGCTTAAGTAGGTAAATAAAATAGTTTCTTTTACACCCGTGTTCCATAATCCATACCAGTTAATTTCAATTACTTTATTTAGGTATTCATACATAAACTTTTGTAAGTATTTTAGATTTATCTTTCCGTTACATATAACCCGTGGGAAAGTGTAATTGCGCTTTGATACAATCCACTTGTCACAAATAGTCAAAATTAGATACCACTGGGGCGATTGGCACAATGCGTTGCTAATAGTGACACCCTGGATTGCTTCAAAAGAATTTATTTCACACATTGACAATGCCATGATGATTTTTCAACCGACATACGTCAGAAAGTCTTAACTTCTAGATACAGACTAGGTAAAGCTGCTACGTAAGTCTTTGCTTCTAGGCGAATGAAGATTCGTCCTACCACTTAAGTCTACTATTAGTACGTACTATGATGTCACAAAATTGACAAAAAGTGTTAATTTTTTTACGTTAGGAATATCACTCGATATTATTTCGGTCACTCTTACATTTCCAACGAGAGAAAAAATATCTGCCGCAAAGAGCGCGCAAGAATTAGGGTCCTTTCTTCTAATTTGCAAAAACCTTGTTTCAAATATAAAATTCATGATAAGGGACGCAACCATGGTATATAAAAAAGGCAGGCAGAGGCCTTATGGCTACTTAATAAAGCAGGCGCGCAATTTTTCGCAATCACCTAAACAGAATCGCCCTGGAGTGGTCACTGCCGTTGAAATAACTTACTAAACATATTCAACTCCACTTGACGACCAACGTCTGTGAATGTACACGTGTAGAATGAATGATAAGATAAATCGTCAGCTCTACAATGGGAATTATATAGCTATATCTATTGATACAACTGAATAAATAAACAAGTTTAACATGAACTACTGTCTGTACAATGACTTCACTGTTCATAAAAAAGCGCTCATTACTTTTCAATGCCTTAAAAAAATAAGGTTCTGCTTTTATCTGTAGGTATTTTCTGTCTCTATCATAATTTTTGTACTTATGTTTCACGATATCTTCGCCGATTACGAACCGATGTAAAAAAAAAAAAAACTTATGATAAATGCAATATGATATTAACTTAAAGGTGATCCCACATAATTAAGAAGTAAGTATTCCAATAAGGGTGCGAAAAATCTATCAAGTGCCTACAAAGAATTAGGCTCTCTGAAGCTAAAAAAACCTATTAGGTTTATCTAGCCTCAGAGACGTTTGTGATTCTATGGGTTGCGGGTTGCCAGTAACAATCAACTCCCATCAAATAAGTATTATTCTTTCCCCCTCCGATTTACAAATAATATTTGCCAAACAGCAAAATCGCAGTCAACGAAAATATTGTTTTTCGCATACATTCAGAGTTGACACAGTATTTATTGTTTTTCCCATAGCTCGGGTCGCTGCATTGGCGCGGTACAAAGGCATACATCCCACTGGCAATAAATTTCGGTAAACAGGGCCAGCGCACACGTACCGACTTATGAAATGCCAGTTGGCAAATACAAGGCAGGCGGCAACGCGCGGCGTTAACTTAGGGTGAGGCTGCACTGTGATGGAATATACGACGCGCTGTGACTCTATAAAGTATCTTTTTCGTTCGTCTTCTTTAGTACTTTGTCATTTGCAACTAAATAATTAACATTCATTGATATGGCAGGATGAAATTGTCACATTTAGTGGAAATACAGGGACGAGACGCATTAAACAGAGAATATTGGCGAAAGAAGGAGGAGCCTTATGTCTCAATGAGTTGTGATGAATGATGATGATGAATAAAAATAGACTAGGAAAAAGATTTTTTCTTAAAAGGCACTAATTAAGAGACGTCACATGACACGCAACGTAGCAAATAGTTTTTGGTCAATAATATCATTATTATGTGTACCTACTGCAAAAAGTTTTCTTTTTTCTTTGCAATCTAATTACAAAACTATTTAGATTCCTACCTGTTCACCTGTAGTTTCCGTGATAGCGATACATTTATTTTATAATGGCTGTTTTTTTGTCTGAACTTCATTTGCCCACGAATGACGTCATCATTGGCGCTATATTGAAATCGTCTGATTTATAAAAAAAAAATCCATCTACCTCTATGCAAAAATAACGTCGATCCGTCGTTATTTTGTGTAACAAACACACTATCGCATTTATAATTGTTACAGGGTAACTTTGAAAGGGTGTACTAAGCCGAAAGGGGTCCATTATACTCATTAATATCAACTGTTCTATAGAAAACGTTCATTAACTCTCGACGAAATGTATGGAACAGCCGATATTTTTTTCGCGTCTTCTGGTTTGGTCCCATAGTAAAAGTTGTTCATAATAATGAGTATAACACACCTCTTTCGCTTTTGTATGCCCTTTCCGCGTAACCCTGTATTAGTATGATAGGATATAATATTGTACTGTGGATTTATAGATAGGTGCAGTGTAACCTTTCGTCAATAGCTCCGTTTGACGTTTAGTGGGTAAGGCGGGCGCGCGAGATTAGCCACGCGTGTCATCGCCCGCGGGGCACGCGTATGCGCTGCGCTTATAATACGGCAAGGTTTACTACGTCTAGGCGTATTGAATAATTTATACCCATGATTAACTTAATTGATATTATACATTGACTGATATTGACGGTATTTAGTGGTCATCGACATGAGCGGTTTAATTATTTATACCTATTAATTTTGTTATCTTCAATACAACGAAACAGTTTTCACTAGGAAATGTTATAAGATACTGAGGTCTTACAGCTACTTGTTATAAGCGATGCTGTTTAGTTGATGCGAAAAATTGCGCGAGCGCTGAAGCACTGTTTCGAGCCACCGTAGTGGTAACGACGCGTGGACCAAATGCTGGTGCTTTCATGGCTCAACGCATAAGCATTGCCATTCAGCGTGGTAATGATGTCAGCGCTGAGTACGCTGCTAACTGACAGTGGGGTTGTCATCATTTGGATTGACTTCAAACCTTCAACGGTCTATGGGCAATCCAACTATTTTTGTATAATAATAATATTAAGATATTTTGTACTAGCATGTACCTATGAGTATTTTTAATCGACTTCCAAAAAGCAGTATGTTATCAATTCAAGTGATTTTTTTTCTAACCTCAGAACTTTTGACTGGGTGGACTGATTTTGATGATTCTTTTTTTATTTGAAAGCTGGTGCTTCCTGTGTGTTCCCATTTATATTTGGTCCAGTTCTGTCATTTTTATGAAGTCGGTTTTTATACTGATAATTATGTTTGGTAAATAAAGGAACTGCCCGAATAAAATAAAAATACAAAAGAAGATACTGACTTTATGAAGTTACGCGTCAGTCTATATATATATATATATTTAAATAATAACACAAGGGTCAAAAACGAGTGGCAGATTGCAAATCCACTTTATTCTTTATGCCATTCTTTCACATTCGGAACTACAGCATCATAATTAGATGTTAAGTGTATTCAGTAGTACACGTTATACTGCTTGCTCTTATTACGACTGTACTTACTACAATCTACACTACTTACTACAATCTACACATCCCTTTCATGGACGAGTACCTTGATTAATGTTATCCCTACCATATTATAAATGTGTAGATCAAATACCTTCACACATGACTTCTAACTAAGTAGAAGCAATACCGGATATCGGTTTAACTTGCAAAAAAAATCCCGTTTGCGTGATTCAGGTAAAGTGTCGTATTTACCTATAATAGACGCACTTTTCATATTTGTGAAACTACGATCCATTTACACTCATTATTTTTGGAATTATTGAATACCTTATTACGTTTTTAATAATATTATTCGTAAAGTTTAAGCAAATTTACAATTTTTTCGCAAAACATCGTTTTAGTACGCAATCTATTTTCAAACTATGGAACTACAAATCTGACGGCTGTCAGTTTGTTTGTTTGTCCGCGCACATCTTTTAAACTACTAGAAGGATTTCAAAGCAGTTTCCATGAATATGCTTATAAAATACCTGATTGAAACATAGGCTATATTAATTTATGATAATAAATAGTAAAAAAAATTTTTTTTAATAATTATTTATAACGCCATCTAGCTTATTTTATAGTAATGTTGTCGTAATGACAGACTTCTACTCGCAGACATGGTAGGTAGGAAGACTGGAGCGGCTGTTGCCATATAATCTATCTATCTATCTATATCTATACATATAATAAAAACGTAGAGATAAAAAAATCTGTAATTGAGAGATAACAAAAAAAAAATCACACAGGTCGTCTTAAAATAAGCAGCTGAACACGATAGGACAGTTTTTAGAATTTTTGTCTGTTTGTTTGTTTGTTTGTTTGTTTGTTTGTTTGTTTGTTTGTTTGTCCGCGCACATCTCCTAAACCACTGGACGGATTTAAATGCGGTTTTCACGAATATGCTTAGAAATTACCAGATTAAAACATAGGCTATCTTATATCATTTATTTTAATTCTTTATTTTTACATAAACGAAAATAAAAATCAATGATTTATTTCTTCGTTACCCGAAACGTAATATGAGGATCGTCACATAGCCTCAAGCAAGGAGATCCAAAGTAAAGAGAATGTTATTGACATAGCCATTAAAATTTTGAAACTGTCAACTGTCATTCGGTTAATCAGTTTAAATTTAAAGAAGGTTCCTTAACCTTCTTAGATGAATGAACGTGTAGATCAAGCATGTTATAGGCCTTACAACCTCTTTGGTGATTCATTCCAGTGCATGGAGTAGGAGTGTGGCGTACTCATACTCCTTGCGCCAACCTTCGTGAATTTCATTCCAATTTTCCACGACGTGTGGCGCTGGGGCGCGAAAAGAAAAAAAATAAAAGAACACCGATTTTCAAATGGAATTGTCATTCGCTTTTTCTACGATTTGTCTAAGATTTTTCTTTGCATTAAATTTATAATTTCTTTCGGACTCAGCTATTTTCTTCCATTGTCGGTAGCTTAACCCTCTCCTTCTATATAAATAGTACAAATCCACTATAATTGGTGACCACTGAATGGACCGTACACCAGCGACAAAGGTCAGAATGCCGCTAGATCGTACTGATAGCACTGCGGCTGACACGAAGAATAAAGATGATGACAATGTATTCCGAGTTGGCGTGCGAATTCCACCGTTTTGGCCCGAGAAGCCGGCGATTTGGTTCGCCCAGAACGAAGGCCAATTCGCGATTTCCAACATCACTGCAGATAGCACCAAGTTCTACTATGTCATTGGACAACTTGACCCGCAATACGCAGCTGAAGTCGAAGACATCATCCTCAATCCGCCTGTGACCGAGAAGTACGAAAAACTCAAGCTGGAGCTAATTAAACGTTTGTCCGCATCAAGAGAAAAAAAGGTACAGCAACTTTTAACACGCGAGGAGCTAGGTGATCGTAAGCCTTCTCAATTCTTACGTCATCTACGACACCTAGCAGGCCCCGGAGTTCCAGAAGACTTTTTACGCATGATTTGGACCAGCCGCCTACCGAACAGCACGCAGACCATCATTGCTTCGCAGCAGATGACGTCATCACTCGATGTGCTGGCAGACCTAGCCGACCGCATACATGACGTTGTCCCTATAGCCCAGGTCGCATCTACATCCAGTACCACACCGGGAAGCTCCAAGCTCCATATTACATTCTCATGGTTTTATTCTATGTTAGCATTTAAAACACAAAATATACCGCATCCTATTTTAATACAGTCCCGCGAATAGAAATATTCAAAAAGGCCCTTTGTACATGAAAATAAACCTATACAACAAAATTCCGGATGCAATAAAGAAAGAAATAAATAATAACATTTTTCCAGAACCAACTTCGTAAGTTTCTAACCCAAAAATGTTATTACGAGATAAAAAGATTTTTTCGACGATAAATTTTAGAAAATTATAATTAGAAAATAAATATCGATATATAAATAGTTAAGAAAGTAGCGTCATAAGTTTTGTATCATCTCATATATAATTAAGTAACCTATCAAACTAAGTATGTTTTTTTTTGTTTTGTAAAATTACTTCACCCTAGGTTAAGTTTGAATAGTATATATAATATTTATGTAATAGATTTAACTATACTTAAATTTATATGTTTATGTCTGTGGTCTGGTTTTGTGAACAGCCACTACATAAGTCATTGCTGCACCCTTTATGCAGGGTATATAAACTTAGCTTTTAGAAGAATACAGTGTATATTTGGAATAAGAATATAGAAATAATTTTATTTTACTGTGATATTTTAACAGATAAATAGAGTAGTTCCATTTCATGGCTTTTTAATCAAGGTATACATACAAATGCACGCGAAATAAGAAATAACTATCCAAGAGCGTGTTAAGACAAGCATTATGTCAGGGTTCCGTGGCCAGCGAAACTGGCCGGAAATATACTTTTAATGGTTTAGACAAAAGAAAATTTCAAAACATGCTCTGCACTGTGGTCACATTATCTTTTTGATTTGAAAACTGTTGACTGTGTTATTTATTACTTTTATGATTCTATCAATACTTCACACAGGGCGACTTAAAATAAGCAGCTGAACATGTAAAGAACAGTTTTTAGAATTTTTGTTTGTTTGTTCACGCACTTTCTCCGACACCCCTGGAAGAAAAATGCGGACGGATTTAAATGCGGTTTTCACGAATATGCTTAGCTATGACCAGATTGAAGTATATGCTATGTTATTTTGCGCAAGGCCGGATTAAGGGAAGAAAAAAGAATTGAAGGTTTATATGAAAATCTACGCGTACGAAGTCGCGGGCAAAAAAGCTAGTACAAGTTAATAAAACCGGTGTTTATACGCCGGTAAGATAATCTTTCGCTCCTTTTTTCCACAGACCTGCATGGTGTGGAATTAACGAAAAAAAATATTTTCTATGGTGTGGTATGTCCTTGTCTTGAAGGTCTTCCCGCCGAGCTTTTTGGAGCGTTTAAAATAGGGTAGATATCTACAAACACATCTCTGGGCCAGCAAAGCATGAATGGCCTAAATTGATGTTGCAGGAAGGTGATAGCAGCAGCGGAGCTGCTCACTAATACACTAATACTTCAACCAATTAACCTAAAAAAAAAATCCATTTTATTTGAAGGGCGTGCCAAAGAAACATCACACATACATACTTCATCATACATAAATACACTCGAAAAACATAACCCTCCTTTTTGCGTAGTTGGATAAAAATATTTGGTGACGAGGAGGGTCTGGTGACGGAGTCCTATGGCTTGTTTGAACGAGTCTAAAGAACGTGTATTTTAGTTTTTTGAACTAAGTACTTGTAATAATTTATTTTAGTAAGTAATTGAGGAAATAATTCAAACAATTTAATTGCATTAGTGATTACTATAAGAAGCGGATCCATCACTATCACGTGACAGCGAGCTAGAAATGACTGGTCATTACCATTTTATTAATTCTCTGCGTTAATTTTATTTTAATGATATTAAACTTATTCACGATGAAGCCACATAAAATGAGGACACTGTTGATTTATTTAACACTGTCTGTGCCCTGCAATTCTACCCTCTAGCCTCTATTATTTAGGAATCGTTCATGTATCCGAAATACAAAAGTATAAATAGTTTATTTTAACCCCCGATATATAAAGATCTGATTATCTCCAAACAGCTGAACAGATTTTCTTGGATTATAGCTAAGAACACTCTCGATCTAGTTACAGTTATTAAAAGAACCCGGGAGTTACGATGCTACAGACAGACACACACACGCACACACGTTAAACTTATAACACCCCTATTTTTGCATCAGGAGTAAAAAGTCTATGTCAATACAGAGTCTAAGTTACCTCCTAATCCATACTTAATTTCATCCAAACGTATATATAATAGAAGTTCTACTAGCTTTTAACACTAGATGTGCTCTGCGATTTACCTCAAAACTCACATTTTCCTGGGAAGAAAATCTCGGTCTTTATCTAGATCGAAACTTTGATGATTAGAGGTCTAGATGAAATATCTTGCATCATCTCATCCAGATCTCGAATCATTGAAGTTTCCGGAAGTGATAGCTTTTTAGCGATAGTACCTTTGTCTTAATTTATTATTACTTACAGAAAACGTATATATTATCATGTCTATTAGTATTTTTATGTATTATCTCCATTAAATAGTTTGTCGTGAATCTAATAACTAAGAAATAATTCAACAAACAAACTTACGTATTCTTTAAATTAGTATGCGGTTATTAAATCTTAGAATTAATATAATCATTTATGCAGATTTGGTTACAATATCGCTGTACCTACTAAAGTTTGAGTTTGCGGTCGCAAAATTAGAAAAGTACCTACCTAGTGCTCTCATATAAGTAGGTATTTATAATACGTAGAGACTCTAAATAACAATTTAAACTAAATATAAAATTGTGTTTTATGAGTGTATATATTTATTAGAGTAATGGAATGCAGCGTGCTTGGTATCCAGAGAATGGACAGAGTCCACAACAGCGCACTGCGTTCCATAACAAGTATGGTTGGCCAAAAAGCTACCAGGATAACATGGGCAGGACATGTGGCACGTATGCTGACCGAAGGGCCAGAAGCGTCACACAGTGGGTGCCTGACGGACGACGCATTCAAGGATGGCCTAAGAAATGCTCGCTGGCGTGATGATCTTTGGCGTGGTTGGCAAGAGGTGGCGGTGGACCAGCAGGAATTATGGAAGGCAATGGGGGAGACCTTTGCACAGCAGTAAGAGAGTCCAGGTAAAAAAAAATATATATGTTTATATTATTATTTTAAGTAGGCAGTTTATGATCATCATATCTAAGCCCAATTTAGCTCAATAATGGACACTCAGCCCGACCTCCAGCTTTTTATTGCCAGCTACTGCCCAGCCGGCTGCTTTTGATATAATCGTCACTCCATCGTGTTTCAGACCGCTCTACTCTAAGCTTGCCAATCCATAGTCCTCACCTCAGGGGCCTTATGGCTATCTGTTATAAGCGATTCTGTTTAGGAGATTGCGAAAAGTTGCGCGACCGCAAAACGTGATTTTCTGCATTGCGCTGTTTCATGGCTGTTTCGAGTCCACGCTAAGAGATAGCCGTAAGGTCCCAGGTCTCCACTCTAGAATAGGCAACTTCCAACTTAATCCACTTCTTCTTCGTTTTGGCCACAGGTTTTGGCAGAAGCACGACATACGTCAATGTAAAAACGTCTCAAATTGCACCATAGTAAACTTTTAAAATCATTAGAGGCCAACTGGGTCTCGTGACTAGTTAAACTACCACTGAACTTTTAATCTCGCAACGTACAAAAAATGCGACACGCTGCGTTTTCATACAAATTGACGTGCTTACGGCTTCTAGCTTGACAAAAATTTGTGGATATTCTTCATACCTATTCGAGTAGAAAAATTGCTAAGCTAGTTGACGGTAAAGCCGAAGTTTGGATTAAGTGACATGCTTTGGGAGATGAATATGTCCAGCAGGACTAAGATACGCTGATTATGATGATGAAGTCAGAGTTCGGGGTGAACTAGTAATAACTGTAGTCGGTACTACGAGTATATTAATAAAAAGGAGACAGTACACGTCTAATGCTGTTTGAACGTCGGATATAAAGGGGTGGCACGCCACCACGGGGGTTATCCCTAATGCCCTAATAATAAAATCCCTCGCTGGCATCGAGCTTACGCATATAGACTGTTTCTTCGGAGGTAAGGGCTGAGTTCGATATGCTATAGGCCTGCTATATAGCACTTAAATTATTTCTAAGTCTATGTAATTAAGCTATCAATGAAAATATACGAACAAATATGGCCGGTAGCAACTATTTACAAATGCACTAGCAACAAAGTCTTAGATAACATTAGTGTCAAAACTTCACATTGGGCTAAATCTCATATCGTCAAAAAAGTTAGAGCCAAGCAAAGTAAGTCACGGTCAAGTCCAAGTCATACCGTAGTAAAGTGATGGTGACTTTACTAGCAGCTTCCGTGGAGTTTTCATCACGAAAATACATTTATTATACCTCATTATCACTTACCTACACTTGGCAACGTTCACGAACGCTTAATAAATAATAATCCACCATTATTGCACATTAACTCTCGAAATAACACAACTATAGGAAAATAATATAATGTAGCAACATGTTTTTTAACGTTAGCACCAAAACTCCCCGTTTGACTTATCACATGCCTTATGACTTTGACATTGACTGATGATTTAATATACCTAATATTACAATTCGGAAAAGTAAAACACTGAATATGTATTACTTAGACAAGCATAATCGAACCCCCTCACCCCAAGTGCAGAAGGCAGGTTAACTACTAACTGGGCCACCGGGGCAGTCATAATCATATCTATCTATCTATTATCTTGGGTCTGCCGCAGTAATATGTGAAATATATGGTATAAAATATAAATAGTGGTATGTAAATTACTTAATAGTATAATATAATAGCTAAATGTCCTAGACTTTGTATGCCTATGGCTTGGCTTTCTATAATGAAAATTGTCCATAATGTCATGCTAATGCTACTATACCCAGCCGTTTAGGCTGTGCGTCGTCAGTCAGTGAATAAATAAATAAAAAACATTATATCTTGTGTTTAATCACAAAATACTTGAAGTAAAAATAATTTGACATGCGTTTATTGCACTTCAAATAAAACCATTGTGAATGTTGTTCACACACCGCCCAGAGGAAGTGATACGTATCAGTGATGTGTATCTACAACACTCCCACAAATAATCAAAACAGAAATTTACTGAGCGCTTCAGAGCCCCAATAATCTCCAAATGCCTCCAATGAAATACTAAAAAGTAGATAATTAAGTGTCACAGGGAAGAGTTTGTTTTAGACAATGAGTACTATGTGCCTTACATAGCAATGGATCTATGTAACGTCTTACATATAATAATATCTAAGTAAAGGTAAAAATTCACACTAATATTATAAATAAGTAAGTTAGTTTATGTATGTGTTCCCATTTAACTCCGTAACAACTTAACGGATTTGGACGAAATTTGGCTTAAACTTAGGACCGGAACATAGACTAAATTTTATAGATTTTTATCGAGGTTTTTTAAATGAAACTTTTATGGTTCATTGTTAAATATTTCTCTGTGAACACAGAAAACAAGATTATTAACGAAATAGCGAAAATAATCACAATAACTATTTTATAGCTGAATACTGAAGTGACCTACGTCGTAGACCCACTACGCTCGTAGCAAAGCCTACACTACGCATCGTTTGTTGTTTTACTAGGGCCGGTTATACAGGGTATAGTTTTTGTGCCTAAACTTGCAATAGCTAGTCATGTATATATAGAATGTTATTTCGCTCGTACGCCTGGTTAGCACAAACAAGTGAAGCCGGTTGGAAACATTTAATCGTCGTGCGATATCTGTCGCACCGCCCTCTGCCAATATAATAGTTACGGGCAAAATTCAACGCATGCCTGGTTATTTGGGTTCAATAAAAACGGATCGCCACATGAACTATACTAGTTCTATGGCCCAACGCTTACGGGAGATTCGAGGTGGCGTCGCAACATACAAGCTGCCGTGAAAAACTCACCCTTTCGGTTTACGCTAGATTCAAAATTGTACAGTTATACTAGTTATTCCAAATTCAGCCACAAAAACTATAACCTGAATAAGCGGCCTTAAAATGTTTGTCCAAGTATGTTTGGCGAATTATCAATAATTACCAGTAGTCTAGGTAGGTTATGAACTAATATATATGCAGAACCCGTCACCTCGGAGTGGTTCTCCCGCTTCCCCCGTTTATAATCTGCAGGGGAGCGCAGCATGGCGCCCCCGACCAGCCGCCATAAAGCTGGGATTAGGGCTCACAGCGGGCCTGAGACAAAGATGTTTTCATTCGCTCATAATTTAAATTTGAGAAAGTTGAGGAATCCGGGTTACGTTCTAGGAACTTTTATGCATTCTTCTTTCTGTTTACAGTAAGTAAGTCTATGGCAGCTTTTGTTCTGTATAAGAGTCCATAAACCTTTAGATCCATGCACTGTCAAACAACACAAGGAGATCGTTTATCGACGCAATATTTTTGACCCTAATACGTTTTTAATTTGCTTCCATAGCCCGATGCAATTTAAAAAACTGATGATAACAAAATCGGGGGATAAAGTTTGATACTGCAGCTAAATATATATAAGCTATATCCAAAATTTCATTGCACCACTCGGTAGTAAAAGGATCAAAGAATTCAACAAACACGTACTCACGTAAAACACACAGGCCGTGTTTTTGCATGTGGTTAGTTTGGTAGTTTTAAACTATATACAAATTTAATTGAAAATCAGAATTTTAAAGAACGATTCAGATATTTTTCAGAAAATTTTAAATTAGAATTAATTAGTAGATATATTTATAATTTGAAATGTAAAATAACATTTTATGAATGATTACACGATAGGTATTGTATAATAAAATAGTTTGAAATATATTGAAAATCTAATGAGACTTGAAAATAAATTTATACCTAGCACCTGTAAATTTGTGCTCCGTCATCGGCTCCACCATCACTTACCATCAGGCAGGTTGGTAGCCAAACGTAGATCTATCTTCAGTAAAAAAAGTTACGGACATATCAGATGGATGTTTGTTTTGCGCGATAAAATCCAGAATGAGGATATTCGCCGAAGAAGCCGAGTCCCCGACATTTAGCTATTAAGTGCAATGGGCAGGCCACATCGCACGAAGAACCGATAACTGAAGGGAGAAAGGTTGTTAGCGGAGACTACAAACTAGAAGACGCTGTGTAGGGACATACATCTCCCACTAGATGGACCGACGACATCGTGAGAGTCGTGGGCATCCAGTGGATACAGATGTCAGGCTGTCGATTAATGCAGAGTTCTGAAGCCTATTTTTAGCAGTGTACGTCTTCTGGCTGCTGATGATTCAGTTAGTAAAAAAAGACTCTGTTATTAGCTATTGAGAAACAATGGTAATCAAGTTTAATTGGTTTTCAATAAAATGCCAAATGGAAAGCAAATTGAATCACACTCAAAACACCACCAGCCACAAACAGGGCATGTAATGGCAATTCACTAACTTGATAAACAGATAAACAAACAGATAAACAATTTTATTGATAATAGTGTGCATAATTATAAGTCAGTATAATGAATTTCTTGTAAAACAATAATAAAAATAATTCCAATTAATTAATTCATAAATCATTACTTAATTATTACATTTCGTCCGTAGTTATTTAAATAACATTTCCTTTCACTTTTAAAAAAGTCGTCCAAACAAACAAAACCACAAAATGGTAAATGAATTCAGCTTCATGGCAATAAATATATCGCTATTGAAATATAAACTGTCCCAGTTAAGCTGAGCTGGTCTGGTTGAACCGTGTCGCGTGGCCAACACGTGTCGTCGTGTTTGGCGACGACTAACATGCGTCTAACTGATATTAGCACGGTGCTAGATTAAATAGTGGAGGCTGATACTCGCGGGGCTTATTAAGTCAGTGATGCATTATTAATTTATTGACAATATGAGTAGGGAAGTTAAGTATGTTAATATCGTTCATTGCTTCTTCTGAGACCTAAAATAAAGTGTTCTTTGAATTCTAATCATTTATTTCGAGGCTTCATCATTTCAGCCTATCAATATTCCTATTGCTGGGACAAAGGTCTTCTCTCAAAGAGAGAGAGAGAGAGGATGGGATGTAATGCCAGCATGGTGGCATGCTGTTCCAGTGTATGTTGGTGAATGTCATCTTAGAACTTTTGAGGTTCTTGGACATACCGGTTTCCTCACGATGTTTTCCTTCACCGTTTTTGAGCGATGGCATCGAAACTGCACATTATTTATTTACCTGGCTGCACTCAATGCAGCCGGGCACATTTAGAAGATTTCCCTCTCGAAAAAACAAAGAAAAAAATAAGAAGAAAAAATGTGTTCTTTACTTTTTTACTAACAATTTCGATTATAAATCTTCAGCTACTTTTGGCCGTAACTGCACAGTAAGTATACCTATTCCAGCGGTTACTTTTTACTGTTCCTTTTTCAAACGTTTTGTTTATTTAAAACGGTTATGAGGTGTTCGTGCTTGAGCCAGTGTAATAACGGGGTTGAGTCTGCCATTTATTTTTATAGTAATCGGTATTCGACAACTTTAAAAGTTCAGTTTGGTTTTTTAGGCCTGGCATTTTCTGGGATGGGGACAAAATAATGTTTTAAATGGTTCACAGGCAATTGAAAATACAATTCAAATGCCTATTGGCATTTAATTTTATTAGTACTCATGGTTCATTAGGTTAACAAATCTATGAGTCGCTTACTTTGATCACGTGACTTGAGTGCAAACATTCTATGTAGGTCGAATATCCTTATGATGTCACAGGCAAGTAATAGAGACAACAATTATATGGCAACATGCCTTGCATGCTTGTGACGTCACTGAAGTCACGTGACCCTGTGAAATGGAGCGTCACGCAGTATAGTTTAGTAATTTGAATTTTGATTGTCCATTTATAATAGAAAAATACTGAAAATTATAAGGATTAAATCCCAAGATTACTAAAACGACTCCTTATTAGATTACTTATTTTTTGGTTAATTTAAGACATTTTATAAATAAGCTGTTAGACATTCATTCTATTATTTACTAGAGACTCGCTCTGCATAAACTGCATTTATCAACTAAAATTCACTAAGAATATCTATTAACAAAAACTTACCAGTAATTAAATATTTTTGAAAAACGCGCGCCTACTCCGAACGGCGGCAGCTTAAACTCGACCGTTTGACGGCAAAAGGGCAAAGATTAAGTATTTTTATAAAACTTTTCAGATAAAACAAGGGTAAAACCAAGGGAATCATATAGGCAAAGACAATCACACATACAGACAGAGATAGTCGACGCCTCTGGTTATAAGAGAGCTGGCTCATTCCTCGTACAGATAATTTATTTGGCAATTCAACGCGGGTGTGCAGCCAGCTTTCTTGGTAGAGTATACCTACTTTACCTCACAGACAACTGCTTAATATGTTTTTTTTTTTATAATAATAATTAAGTCCTCTAATTGTTTGATTCGTTTTAAATACATACCTTTAGACTGGATATATACGAAATTTTTAGATTTTATTTTAATACATTGGATGACAAAAAACAGACAGACGTAAAGTTTTTAGTGTAGATAATATGTTTGCGGAAAGTATAAAGTGCTCAATGGATTTGCTTAATTGACATAAAAAATTCTTTAAGGTGATTGAGTATATTTATGTAAATATTCCTGAAGAAATATTTCGTTGACAACGCAGGCAAAAGCTAGTTAAGCATAAAATGTTAATTTACTATCAGGATTACACATTGTTTGAATATGGATACGATTTACGAATACCAAGGTCTTAGTTACTTTAAAACCACTAATTTCGTAAGAGGTAATTAAATAAGCTGTCATGATATGAGTACCCGATCCTAAATTGTTTACGTCTTTAATGTTATTAATTTTATCTTACCTGAGTTGTCCTTTCCAAATTTTAATAAATTTGTTTGAGTTATCATTTTGAGTTCATACAAAAATCCCATTGAAAAAAGGCACTTTCATGTTTTCCAGAATTTTCCTATCGGTCAACTTTTAAAATTTTTCCTTTCCTTAAAACCTTATTCGGACTATTACGAACATAAAAAAATGATAAATCGATCCAGCTATTCTTAAGTGATGCGTTTACGAACAGCATTTAATTTTTATTAATATAGACAGGAGAAAATAGATAGACTTACTTGTACCTTGTACTTTACTACATTTATGCAATACCCAGTAAGTTTATTTTATTTCATTGCTTTTGGGATGGTGAACCAAAATCCTAATCAAATACAGAATCATTATCCATTCAATTAATCAAACTATCACATATTCTCATAGTTAAATTTAGACACGCTTCTTAGCATTCGATAATTATTCTTGTTTTGTATAACTAAATCACGTAAGCAAACTCTACATTTTTAACCCGATAAGAAGGGCCATCAAGACACAGGCTTTGCCTAGTTTGGGGCCCATCGGTACCGCATAGACTGTTTAATTTAGAAACAAAAAAGCCACCAATACGATAGAATAATTATGTACTCCCATTATCTCTATTTATTTTATTTTATTTTTGTATTAACGTTTATGTATATGAAGCTAAAGAGATAAAAAAAAATATTACACGAAAGTTTGTGTGTATGGATATGTCTTCTTTCACACCCCGGAATGGGTGAAAGGATTTTTTATACCCCGAATTAACACATTTTATTGCTCACACTCACATACGTACATTTTATGCTGTGTTCTTGTAGTATAAGTATGGTTAAAAGTAAGGCGATGCTATTAAACATAAGAAAAAGAAAGTATAAACGTTTCACATCTATACTCCTTAATCTATCACGAAATTCAGGCCAGTATTTACGATGATGGGGGGACGCGAGCCCACAACGAATAAGATTTGCCATTTTTATCCAAAAACCAGTCTTACGCAGTAGTTCTAAAGTGTGTTTTTGATTCTTTCTGGATAAAAGTAAGGGAATTTTCCGTATCGACGTCACATGTGGCGCGCTGCCTTTATTGAAGTTGATCTCGCCCCTCCTACGGGGGATGATAAAGAGGGAGGGGGTAAGAATGCTTGCACTTCTACACTGAAATCTTGGAGAAAGATGGAAGACAGGGGTATACCGATTGAGATTCTGAGAATCTTTAAATACTGGTACACGAATAGACCAATGATGTGAAGTGGTCGAACTCTCTCTCGGCGACGTACAGGTTGAACTATATGGAGTTTTGAATTATGGAGTTAAGGGGGAAAGGGGGGGTGTTAGTGTCCTCAAAGCAATAAGGCTGGTAAGTGTGTTGAATCCTAAGCGAGCTAAGATAACGGCGCTGTGTAGCTAGCACCATTTTAAAGGTAATTAACAGAAGCGGAAATGGTCCAAGCATTTTTGACTACTCGGGTTGGATTGATACCTGAGGTAGCGTGCTAGGGGGGACCAATGCATTTGTATGGAAATCTCTTTGTCCTAGCACAGAGGCAGGCCACCAATGGCATTTAATAGGTGCAATCCTACATAACCTGATGGCGGTACCACAATACAACCGAATACCTTTAGAATATTTCCCCTCCGTAAAAAAAATACTGGTATAAGATGTCCTGAGTCTATACCATCAGTCACACTTAATGGCTTGAACATCAACAGGGTATCAGTTCCAGTATCTAGGACATATTATTCTTACAGACGACCTTAAAGACGATGTAGATAAGTACAAAAAGGGAGCGTAGAACGGTTTGTGGTAACATATGCAGGCCCGTAGATTCGCTCGTTGTGCTGATACACTACGTAAGTAGGTATTTAATTTTCGTTTTTATGCTTTAGCGTGCAACCCTATTGTAAACTTGTTTACCAATTATGGCCGGTAAAAAAGTAGTAGCAACTGTATTCACATTTATTAAGCCTAGTGTTGAGAGCTGACATCTTTGGATCATGGGATCGAACAGAATTCTAAACGTGTTATTGTACCTGTCTATGTTCTTTGTTCTGTTATATGCCTTTATAGATTAATGCCATGAAATATATGAAATTAAACACGACTCCATCCACTCAGGCAGTGCATGCTATATTGTAGTGACACAATTACAGTAGCGCTCCAACCAAAGCGTTTTGTTCGGGTTTTTTGGTATATCCAAACATGAAACGACTTCGCTTTTAACGCTTTTTCGTGCCCTTCGGGTCTTCAACTACTAAAAAGGCAGGCAGGAGTTAGATAAAAAAGATCCGATGCACACTCCAATCAGTACAGTACGCTCATTCACGCCTGGCTGAATTCAGTGCAAATCGTTTATTTTTCATGTGAAAATGTTTGGGGCTATCAACGTTTTTCTAATACTGACTGGCTTTAACAATGAATGTTTTTCAGGGACTGGAAATTTTTGTTTTTGACAACTTTCTTATTATATAGCAAATTAGAAGTAATTAAACAATGTGAATAGTAAAAATTTCAATAGAATAGGACAAATTTTGCCAACTCTGGTAAAACAAAGCTGTTAAGATTCGTTGTAAAATTGACATTACGAGTAATCAGATTACCAAAGATTTTAAATGTGTCTAGTATAGTATGAAATCTTTGCAGAATAATTACAACCAACAGTGGTAGTTAGTGTCTGATTCACGTAAATAAATCATGTCGAGTAAAGTTGATTAACGACCCTGAAATCGCGAATAAAATGTCAGCTGTGCCATACCCAGTGCCATATTTTGTAAGTGTGAATAACCGTTTTCTATGAAACAGCTGATATTTTTCCCGATTTCAGAGTTTCTCCCATGGTAAAAGTTGTTCATAATGACTAGTACTATGAATGAATCCTTTCGGCTGAGTAGGTAAACCTTTTCCGTATGACCCAGTATAATATAACACATTATATTCAAAAATGTGGAGTGACTGCAAATTGTTATTGGCAAGCATGGTGCTTACCACCAGGAAAGTGGTTTGCACATTTCATCCCTCAGTTTTAACCGATTTAAAAATGGACCGACTGTTCTCAAATCGATCCGCATTTCCTACTTATTTCTTTTTGTGAGTCCATTTTTTTTGGTAATCTTGCTTCTTCTTACTTTTCGGTTATCTTTCATTGAATAATAATAATGATATGAAACCTCCAACCCCTTTTGTGCCAAAACTATGGTTACCTGCGGACCAAAACAGATTACTTAAGTACTATTGAATTGGGCAATGCGTTAACCGCAATCGAAACGGTTTCGAGCACATTTCCGATTACCAACGCTACCTACGAGTTATAGGGTTGCACAAACCGTTGCACCTACTTGTCCAACCTAACCTCTCAAAATAAGGCTAGAAACCAAAGATTTGCATAAATTGAAGTATTTTTATAAGTTTCTTTTAGGGTTCCGTTACCCAAAGAGTGTAAATGGGATCCAATCACTAATCTTACGTTGTATCTGTCTGTCTGCCCATCTTACCTTTTAAGAGCTGTATCTTCCAAACCGTAATAGATAGCCATAGTTTAAATTTATCAGAATGTGTATAGGTAATGTTACGGCGGATTTAATAAGAAATAATAATAAAGTCAAAAAGTAACAACCAAATGGAGGTCCCCATACAACAAACGTTCTTATAAACGTTGTATTTTTGCATTTGCTCTCATATAAAATTCATATTTTATTATAAGACATAATGCATGCTGTGTTTCCTTAATAGTTATCACATTTAGTTTAGATATAAAATGTATAAAATTCTAGTGAATGTTTTAATGTAGATATCAATGTGAAGCCTTATCTAATTAAATAAATCAATAAAAACGGTGACTCGTACAAGCGTCAAACTTGGTATAATTATAGTACACACTAAAGTAAAACAACAAATAATAAATAATGGCCAAGTGCAAGTCAGGGACATATTTATGATCACCACCAAATTTAGCAAAATATGGCGCGGTCAGTACTTGGATCAGTATCGGCTGTTCGTGATGATGTCTTTTTGCACTACTTTTGTATTTTATAGTGGTACAGAACCAAACCGCTCAAAGCGACTTGCACTTGGCCGGGTTTTAAGTTTTCGCGTTGAATTCCCCAACGGCTTTGTTCTAAGTACCAGAATATGAATTAAATTTTAATATTATTAATTTTATTTTGATTTCCTGTAAGATTTGACTAAAAGGCTAGCGCTGGTCAAACCTGGAAAAGATGATGATTTCCCGCGTGGATTACTCTTTATATCATCAGCTATCTGCCAGTCAAAGTCTTGTCAAAATCGGTCCAATCATTTTGGATTCCATACGAAACATAAATACATATACCTATACAAACATACATACGTACTAGACGCACATCGCCTTTTATGTACATATAAGCAGAAGAAGAAGATTCCGATATTAAAACATGATTTTGATTTTATTTAAAAAAAAAACCAGTGGGATAGTGACCGCAAGATAAAACTAGTTCATATTAATTACAACTGCTTCTTACTAGTAGGTACTTACAGTCAAAGTTCAAGAAGAACACTGAGGTAGCAACCCTGGATACGTCAACGTGCATTGGTATAGAATACAATTTTGAGTTTGAAATACCATTTCGGAGGCATTCGTGATCACCATAGCGTTGGACTTGAAGTGGTACTGTACTGACAAAGGCGCAAAAAATGCACGCTGGGTAATTCATTGCATTGGACCAATAAAAATACGGTCACAGCTGATGACGCATGACATATGGATGTGGCATTTGGTAACGGACGTCTGCGTTATTCATATCCATAAACGAGGATGGACGTCGATCATTGTAACGTTTATAGGTATTGAATACCTAAGTACGTAAGTAATTTTATGATAACACTGACTAGTTTCATTAGGTACCGAAATGTAATGTATACTATAATCTGCCTATTCACACTAACGCTATGAATTTAAATGTGAAATCACACTAAAATTACAAATGCGAAACTTTGTGTACTTATGTGGGAAAGTGTGTATGTTTGTCCACACTCAACTCTTCAACAAATTCAAATTCATATATTTGAGGTTTTTAACCACCCATAATTATAGGTACATAATGTGAAATAAAAGTAAATTACATTAAATCAAGCTTTAAAATCCAAATTAACTAATATAACATTAAATTATACGATGTCATAAAAAATAATACAAATTAAAAATCTAAATAAATCATAGAACAAATACATACAATAGTATCAGTAGTAGGTAGGTACCTACCTTCTCTCCGGCATTATTATTATTGCTCATTAAACGAAAACCAAAGCTAAGTATGCTTAAATTTGTATGTAGCTTACAACCAATTAAAGGTTCTACAGCTACGTTTAATCAATTTTATTTTATTTGAACTTTTGACTAGCATACTAATACCACATCCACTACCGTGCTCGCTAGCTACTAAGCTCTTGGTTGTTTACTCGTTCGGTGGCATAAGCACTCGCTCAATAGGAGAATTGGCCCACTTGAAACACAATGCCACCCTAGGCCAGTCAGGGCACATGTTTTATTCGCTTTTTACTCGGAGCTTCTATAAAATTTATCTCTTTAAAATTGCTTAGAAATAAAGTTTGTTTGTGGCCGGTTATAAATACGTAGATGAGAATTTATTATAATTCGAATGTAGTATTGAGTAAAGAGGGTTAAATAAAGTAGAGTATTTGAGCAAGGTAATATTTAAGTAAAGCTAGGTATGTTTTTATCATTCGTGCTTCGCTGCTTCGTGCAAATTTAGACTAGTATAGTTTATTATGCTCTGTTTTGACACGTTGATGATAGCAGAATGGCTGGAGTAACTATTAGAATTTTTTGTCAAGTATTCAGCAGTGTAAACAGTCATTTAAAACAGGGTTATTTTTAATACACGCAATCAGGTTTCCTAGATCAGCCATCAAGATTTTACAACCTTTGTTTTACGACTTTTCACACTCTAATAAATAGTAAAGATTGCATCATTTTTTAACTTTCTATTTTGTAGGTGCCGACTCTAGGTTCCAGAGTTTCTTTTGACCTGGCGTTTCTTCTCAACTGAGACCGCACCAATTAAATGCCATCCACATAATCAGCCTTCATACACATCACCATAATCAGCCTATCTGCCACTGCTGGACTTAAAGCATGCTATTTTAAATATTATGAAAGGAAGAAAAAAATACAAATTATTCAGTCACGGAACAAAGGTTGTTAAGTATGATGTTACATACGGTTACCGAAATGTTTTTAAAAATAACCCTGTATAAGTAGATTTCATGTATACTTATCATAATAAAGGAAAAAAAAACTAATAGAGTACACCAAAAACTAACCGTACATTAACTTTTATTATTTTTAGTGTGGCTCTAAAAACAGCCACGCTTAGATTGAATCAAACTATCTGCTGAAGAAAAATCTATAGGTATGATTATACAAGATTCAAATGACTGTACAACAAAACTTTCCTGAACCCGAGAACTAGCTTTAATATAAATTCAAAATATGATAGAAATGAATTTTTGATTCTCAAATAATAAGGCTGTCGAATGCTCGCAGTTCGCACAATATCTGATGGCAGTTGCTTTTTCCAAACAAAAAAATTCATTTTTTTCAGCAGCGCGGGAAAATACAGGCAATAGCTTTGATCTATATAATAGGTAGGTTGGGTTCGAGTTAGAGTAGCGAGGCGGAGCTGAGATCGGTAGAGCTGCGTGATTGGTCGAGCTGACTGGAACCAGCGAGGGGGATAGCACTAGTGTGAAATGTTCGTTCATTTACTGTCAAACCAGTCAGTATCTCTCCCAGTATCATTGTACCCTCGGCCGCGGCGAGAGCTTCCAACCGCGAGTGATAGTTTGATGAAAAAAATGTTAGAGTTCTACACGAATATTAACCCTGGATTGATGCAAGAGCCCATGCAGCCACCTCACGCGTGCGCTGGCAGGACAGGTCAGATTTTTTATCACTTGTAAATACTTATGTTATAGGTTTTTTTTTTTATATAAAAGTGTTGATATGTGTTTTTATTGAATACTGGCATTAAATGGACTTTTTACAAAGGCGAATTATTATCATATTGTTATGTATATTTGTATGTATTACGATTTTACTAAAAAAAAAATCAGACATATTTTTTTATTCCGTTTACCTAATTAATTAAACGTGCTTTATTTTACTTCTACAACACTCTTAAAATTATCAACACATTCTGTCCATTTCGTCATTTGAGACTCATTTAAACATTTTTCTTTTTTTTATTATTTAAAAAGAAAAAATGGCCTATCATTAAACACATTAAACGTTGAACTTAGAAACGTTATAATCAATTTTATTTATTAACTTGACATGTTCTAATAGTTAAAGTTTTTGCAAGAACTAGGTAGTACCCACTCGTTGAAATGTTGTGTCGAGACCATAATGTAGTAAAAAAATATATATCAAAAATACATGATTATGATGAGGAAATATATATGATTAGAATTATAATTAGGATCAGTCATTGCTAAGGTAAGGACCATATTCAAACCATACTCATATTATTATACATTTTTTGTATTATACCACCTATTATGCCTTTGACCACCAATTCGCCTATTAACCGATAATGCGGTCTACGATGGAGCACGCTTGCCTCGAAGAAACTAACAGATTGACTCGTGATTTGAACACATCCAGATTGTAACTATCGGAGAACACACATTCCGTAGACTAGCAGTTTCCACAATAAAAGTGTTACTCGTACTGATTGGTATTTACTTGATTGGGCCCAATATGCATGGGATTATACAGGGTTATTAGTCAATTAGCTACAAACCTCTTACAGACAGTTTCATACAATCAAACATACCTACATCATAATACAAATTTTGATCTTTAGGTGATCATTAAGTTTTTTCTTCTTCTTTTAAATAAAAAAATCTTAAATTAGGCTTTAAATGACGGTGGTTTGACCTGTTTCAAATGAAAAGGAAAGTGAGATTAGGAGCTGCCGACGTGAAAACAACTGGCCAAGAGCATGTCGAGACATGCATATGGTAGTGTTCCTTAAACAAAGCCATATAATTGTAGTCATAGTTCAGATATTGATAGTTATAGAAAAAAATCGAACTAACAAACTCTGTGGACTTAGATCAATTTCAGAGATGTATCATCCCGACTAAGCATATAATTTTTATGATTTATCCAAAGAGAACACTGGTTGAGAAAGATTCTATGTTGAAATCATTTTACAAAAAGGTCAATTACCTTTGAGCTAGAACGCCTTGAAATTATTTCAGTTTCATCACTGTTACTTAAAAAGTCATAATCAGATAATGATCAAAATAATTTAAGAATGAAGATTTTAATTATGACTTATCCGTATTGTAAGTTACAAGTTTCTATGTACATATTATAGTTTATGATATATGAAACCTTACCTTAATTTTAGTATATTTTTTCAACGAAACCCCACACGAGGAGGTACAGTAAAAAAAAAGATCCCTATTTCATATGTACCAGAGCCACCCTTAAAATGCAATATTATATATTTTTTTATTGAGATCTATATTACAACTGTCATTTTGCAAAGTTTCTTGCACTTATCTTAATAATTATAGAAGTTAGAAGGTTCTAAATACATGGACGGACGGACGGACAGACAGGTAGATAAACGGATGGACAGAACGAATTTATAAGGGTTTCTTGTCGGGCTACGGAACCCTACAAAGGGTTTATATCGATGTTAGGAGCCGACTCTCGCGCTTACAATATAAACATAAGATAAAAAAGTACATACAAACTTCATAAACGTATTAGTTTTTGTAAAAAGTAATGAAACAAAAGTCGTCAAGTACGATTCAGGAAAAGTGGCTCCGAGAGGTTAGTAGCTAATATAGGCTACTAGCTACTGACTATTTTTTATTGTTTTATATAAAAAATATTAAAGCTGACCATAAATATAGCCGATCGCCGAAAACAAAAATAAAATGTGTTCAATATTAGGGAAATTGTAAACATTTTAATGACTTGCTACACAGAGAGAGCACTATAATCACAAATGACGTCACCTTGTTAGTACGCCATAGAAATCTTACACGGACACTCCCTTTGCATGAAAGGAACTGAGCATCCTTTTCTAATCCGGCCAAAAACTTTAAACGCATAGGTATATATACCTATCGGACCTTTACTAACCGATTTATATGTATATAGTGTCTGCATGATACGTTCAACTTTTAATTTGATTTTTTCTAGCCTGTTTATTTTTAACAAAAGAAATACCTGTCCAATGTCTTATTATCAGTATCCCTGTAATAATGGGCGTAACTCAGTTCAATCATTTATGAAGAAGTGGACGGTGTCATAATGACTTTAATTAATAAAATTGGATGGATAAAACGTCCACAAACATTGCCCGTCCACCATCACACAGACCATCAGTATGCAGGGTTACACAGGACGGCAGTAATTTGTTGAAAGGAGGTTTTTGTACTCGTCATTATAACAGTGAACAACTTTTACCCATGGAAGTTATGAGACAAACCATAAAACTGTGAAAAAGCTATTCATAACATTATGTTGAGTGTAAATGGCTATATGGATCAGCTGTTTTGTTTTTCGATTTTCAGGGTAATTATTTTGCATAATGATAACCACAATGACATCCTTTCGTCTTTGCACCAGTATATAGAATAGTTCTATAAAAACAATAGATACCAGATGTTTTTTGAATCTGCTTATAAGTTTTTACAAATCGAACATGGTGTGTGCTTTCTAAGTATAACGCAAAGCCATCTTGTGGCATCACAAACACACTGTTTTAGTTTTTGATCAGATTATGAAGGGATGCTCTAATCCTTTCCCGCAAAGCGAGAGTCCGATTCCGTGTGCGGTGATGATATTTGCAACACGTGTTAAGCCATCAAGGCCATAGAGCAGCTTGGATACTCTTTCAAAGCGCCAGAAGAGAGTGGAAGAGAGAGGAGGCGTGTCTTTTTTACAAGAGCTAGGTCTGCTGTTTTTAAAAGCCACTTAGTGCGTTGTTGCAGCTCTACGACGTATTATTACTACTAGAATTATTTTATTACTCGTATTATTAATACTCGAGATATTTAAAAAACTAATATCGGTTCGTTCAAAAGATGAACTACAATTAACCACAAATTAAAAAACGGTTTTTAGTTGAATTTGAATATAATTTTGTAAAAATGTTGTTGTTGTTCTTGTTCTCGTCAATTATATTTACCGCAGAAAAAAAAAAAAACAGAGAATAATGAACTGCATGTAATGAGTTTTGCTTAAATAAAAGGCCCATTTTGTAAAAAAATATTTTATCATACCAATTAATATTAGTTCCTTTTTTCAAAAATAATGAAAAGTTGTTGTACTAAAATGATATTGAAAATAATTTTATAATTTGTATTAAAAATATTATATTAAAGAAAGGTACCATATTAATAACGATTTACAACATAATTAGTTTGCCAATGTAAAAAAAGTTCAGTTTTTAAAGGCGTAGGAGTTAAAGTTCGTTGATAAGTACTAGCAATATTCATTTACTTATTGAATGTTTCTCCAAGTTTATCCAGCATAGGTATCTATCCTTATTTTGTACTGCAAATATTCATGCTACAAAATACAAAACTTAGCGCCCTACGGTTTTACTCGTTATTTTATATTTTACGAAATATTTAAATAGTTCTGTGTAATCAGATCTTAGATCTGTGCATTCAGAATATTCAGAGTGTAGAAAAATAACCTATCTTCGAAAAGTATTGGGTCGTTACGGAGTTATATGGAAGCATATTTTCATAATTTTCTTTGAAAATATGTTGATATTTCAATCATTTACATACATCATATCATTAACATTCATTATCAGCTTATCATGTTACTGCTGGGAGACAGATCTACTCTCATAGAGAGAGGATGGGCTCTAATCCATCATGCTGGCCCAGTGAATGTTGGTAAAAGTCATAAGACTCTAACCTCTCCAAGAACCTCTAAAGTTCTACTTTAGAGGTTCTTGGACTCATCGGTTTTGTCGGATCGGTTTTGTCACAATGTTATCCTTCACAGGTTATGAGCAATGGCATCAAAACTGCAAATTTATTTAAGTACTGAATAAGTAATTGGTGTAGTGCCGAGAATTGGGCCGGGATTGTAAATTATAAGTATAACCTATTTAGTAATATATTAGTTTAAAACTGTAGCATGGAAGTCAATAAAAAACACTACGAGTCCGTAGCATTAAGCGTAGCATCTCCTTAGCTTCTACACCGTAGCTCGTAGATCTATAGAATATTGAATTTATAATTACGCACGGCTACGGCAAGACTACGCCGCTACGCCGACGCCCATCCCACCCTCAGTCACATAATAGTTACTTCAAGCTTCGGGCCTAATCAATAGAGCGGAACGCTTTGTAGCCTAAACAAACGATAACGGGCGATAACGACCGATCAGTACGTCCAAATAGGGCACACATCGTGTTGGTTGTTATCTACATTTATTACTAGCTGTTGTCCGTGACTTCATATGCGAAGTTTCATAAAAACTTATAACCTCCATTTACATAGTTAGGTTCTTTTGCAAATTTTTTTCTTAGGGATTATAGTAGATCCTTTAAGGACTGTAAATTACTCTATACCCCTTCGTAGGTCAAGTAATAGTTTTCGAGATTGCATGAAAAGTTACTCAGTTATTGTGCCTATACCTACTGGGTTACGCGGAAAGGGGGTACTAAGCAAAATGGGGTCCATAATACTCATCGCTATGAACAATTTTTGCAATGGGAACTCTGAAATCGCCAAGTATCGCAAAATATCAACTGTTTCATAGAAAACGGTTATTGACATTCGACAAAATGTATGGAATAGCTGATATTTTTTTTATGATTTCAGGGATGCTCCCTTAGTAAAGTTGTTTATAATGATGGGTACTATCGGCTTTGTACACCCGATCCGCTTAACCCAGTATAGATGCCATCAACTTTTGAGTCTTCGATGCTTGCTGCTTCGATAAACGACGTTGATGATCCATCACTGGTTACAACTGCTAAGGTTAGCTGTTAGAGTCAAGCCATAATCCGATGTGGCGATGTGACATCATCATCATCTTCCATCCACTTCAATGTACAGATTAACATAGACTTTTCTAAAGATACGCTTATATTGAAAAATCAAAAGCTTCTATAAATTATCCAGGAAGATTTTGAGAGACGCAGTTACATTTCTGGATTCGTAACTGGAAAATTTTATGTATCTCGTACACAGTTGATGCGTTCCACACCAAGTTCTTTTGTAGCACGCTGCGTTACTTTTCTCAGTATACTGTACATGTTTTGCTTTTGCCAAAAATCTTGCTATTGCAATAAAGTAAAAATCATCAAAAACCTTTTTCTAGATTTCCCGTCCAAATGTCTCTTCATGCTCTCATCATAAAAATGCGGCCTACAGAAATTAAAAAAAAATCGTTTGGCCTTAGAAACATCAGTTAAGTTAAATTATACGGTATTGGTGTCGCGCGCGCCGATTTCCGTAAGATAAGAGTTGACACAGCAATTTTAAGCATTGATTTACTTAGCTGACTTATAAGTTGTGGACGGCAATGTCAATGAATTTTTGAAATTATTAGGTATGGAAGATTTTTTTTAATGTAGAATATATCTACGTTTGGCAACCAACTCGCCTGATGGTAAGCGACGGTGTTGCTGAAAATGAAACACGTTGATGTAGAATAAATCTATTCACTCTAGCCTTGAAAATGCCTAGAATGTACTTCTCAGGAAACAAGGAGGACGGCAGGAAGTTCCATTCTTGGGCAGTATGAATCATAAATGACGACCAAAATCATTGTGTACGAATCTTTGTAATTTCCACGAGGGAGGAGTGGTAGTGTGCAGTCCTTATACTAGTCCTTTAGTAAAAGGGGGAGTGTGGAAGGCCGAGAAGCTCTTGCGCACACTCGCTGAAATGTAACCGATAGAAAACTCACGGAATTTACGGATTTACGGCGGTGCTCGAGGCTTTGCAATTTTTTGGCGACTAGTTTGCTGTACATACGGTAATGTCAAATTATTAGGTAAGGACGGTAATTTTCATGAGATTGTAATATTAATGAGTATTAATGAGTCATTAATGCACGAGTGTTATGTTGGTGACCAAGCGCATGCGGGGCACTAAATTAACACGAGTGCATTAATTACTCACATTATCAAGGTACCATGATAAAATATACCTACTCAAAATAAAAACTCAAGTTAATGAAAACAAAGTTTAATTCATCTTCTCCTCAATCATGAGGTATCAAGGTTTTACAATGGTACAAAATGCGCTTCATTTGACAGCCCCGTTAGCTTAGTTGGTAGTGATCCTGCCTTCTGTGCTTGGGGGCGTGGGTTCGATTCCCACCTAGGACAAATATTTATATGATGAACATTTGTGTTTGTTCTATGTCTGGGTGTTATTATCTATTTCAGTAAGTATTTAAACATACATAATATATGTATGTATATCAGTCTCTGGCAGCCATATTACAAGCTTAGTTTGGGGTCAGATCACCATGTGTGCAATAATGTCCCAGTTTTATTTTTCACCAAGTCGGTTTTATTCCGCTGATTTTCTAATTTATTAATTTTCAGTCAGTTTTTTTAATCTTATGCATAAATTTTATATTAAACTTAAGGGGAGACATTAAACCTCAGTGTTAAAAAATAATTTTATATCTAAATAAAAAATTAAAACTATGCAAACATGAGATTTCATATAACATTTCTGCAGTATTTTAGTTCTAAGCAAAAAATACAAATACAAAATACAAAATATTTATTTGTTATTAATAATGGTTACACAACTTTAGTGAATCTCTGACTCCTATGCTAGGTAGATTACCTGTATTATAGGACTCAGTTCCTTCCCAGTTATACTGACTATTGACAAAACTAATAATTAAATAAATATGTATGTATGTAAATAAATATGTATGTTAAAATAAATAAATAAAATAAATAAATTTAGTATTAATATTCATGCAGTAAGTATGTGTGTGTATACGTCCTTTGTGATCGGTTTTGTAGTGATTAACTACTACGTAGTTGAAAAAAAAAATCTTGTCATCTGGCCTTTGTAAACGTTTTGTTATATAATTATCAATATAAAAAACCGACATCATAAAAAATTTCATAACTGACCAAATTGAAATGGAACCACACGGGAAGCATCAGCTGTCAAATAAAAAAAAGAATATTTCATTCTAATCCTGAGTTTTTTTTTCTTAAAATCCCGCAGGACGATCAATATTTCCATCCTTTGTAGCCTCTTAATTCATCCCTATTAAAAATTTATTTCTTATGGACGGCAACATTCTATAGAAATTTACCAATTTAATGCCGAATTCCAAGTTTGCTGGCTATATTTTTCTCACATTTCGAGAATTGAGTGAGAATGTATCAGTTGTATTTCCCTTTTATATACTCGTAGTACGGATTTCGAAAGCGCCAGTGCAGTGAGAGCGATCATCGATTATCCTTCTGGGAGGCTGTTCCTTGCCTAATCGTGACTCGGGCACAGATCATGCAAAAAGCAGACGAACATCTCCCACGAAATTAAACGAAACACTATACCTATGTAAAACTAACTTACAGTGGCAGCACATCCTTTTATTTTGATAAAATTTAAACCTTTACAACTTCAACCTATATTTTGTTTAAGTTTTTTTTAGCTCTGACAGCTGCTGACTTATCGAACAGTCAAATGAATAATTATCAATTTAGATAACCGGGCAAGAGCGTATCAAGACATGCATATGGTAGGATTACGGTTTCCGTAGCCAAAGTTATAAAATTGTGGTCACAATCATCATAGTTCAGAAATTGACGATTACAGAAAAAAACGAAATAACTAAGCTCTGTGGACAACCAAATTTCAGAGGTGCATGATACCAACATAACATATAGTTTTTAAAGTTTAGTCAAAAAGAAATTTACTTCAGAATGATCCTTTGTTACGACAGTTTTACGTAAAGGTCAATGACCTTTGAGCTAGAACGTCTTGAATTTATTACAGTTAAATCGTCATAACTCAAAAAGTTATAATCAGAAAATGTTCGAAATAATGTTGAATTAAGATTTTTAAGCTTGGTAAGTTACAATTTTTGTGTATAATAGTTAAGAAATGCAGGGGTCCATCTTTTTGCTAGTTTGAAATGAGAATAAAGTAATATTGGTATATTACTTTATTCTCATTTCAAACTAGCAAAAAGGTGAAGATGTTAAATATCCCATAGAAAAGGGATGTTCATTTTTTCCTGAATTTGAAATTTTTTCGGGAACTTCAAATTTATCTCTCCATAAAAACCAACTTTGAACTATTACGAATATTTTAAAACAAAATATAGTCAAAGATAAATCCAAACCATGCTCAGAATAAACATAAATACGAACTGAAGTACTCGCACGCTAAGCTCGTATGACGAAGCTAAAATAAAGAAGTTGACGATTTTCGTTAGGAATGGACTAGGTGGCAATTGGATGTGTGTCCGTGGATAAGAATTCAAACTCGCCAACCACTGAGCTGTCACCTCTTCAAATAATCATTATTGTAGATAGGTCAATGATGAATATTTGAGCATATGACGTAATACAAGAACTCATACGAGAGTACATCAAAAAAAAAATTGCTTGAAGTTCTCTTTCTGCGGTACTCTGTTTCCAGGGTGACCCAGGACGCCCCTCCCCTTGGGCGTGTACTCCGTAACCCTCGTTCTTAGAAGCGCGACTTTATGTTTCTCATCTCCAGCCATTTCGACTGCCGACGTACTCGTAGATATAGATATATAGTGGTGGAACGTAGGAAGAAAGTATTACTTTAACTGTAGTCAGATATATTATAGTACACAGCTTGTTTGGTCTAGTTTTAATGTTATTATGAATGTAGTACATACCTATTTGGCATAATGAAGTATTAAAATTTGGGACTAATAAAAAAAATCATAGAGTCGCCTATGGTCACCTAGTTGATTATATTTACAGGTGGTCAAAGGACACTAAATATTATCCTATGATCGCCCAGGTGATCAAAGTGGTGAGAAATATGGGCGTGCGGATCGGGACCCAATCATGACCACATAAAATAGTACCGTAACAGTTACGTTATATGCATGGTATTGGCAATGTCAATTTAGCTAACGAGATTAGGTTCGTAAAACGCTTGTTTTGAATTATCAAAATAATGTGGATCAAGCTACGTGTACCTACGTGTTACATGCGGTTGTCAAGGAAATGTAGTAACCACTCGTAAGATGCGTTTGATGAAAGCGCAGATGAAAACAATTTAGGCGATGAATTAGATTTGTTACGATTTCATGCACTACTAGAATAAGAAATAATTAAAATAAATTATTACAGAACTAAAAACTTGACCCTGATTACTGTTATCATCTGTGATTGGTTGATTAGAAATAGTGAAAAGCAACACGTTGAAAAATGGTATTAATGTGCTTTAAATAAATTATTACAGTACATAAAACTAAAAAACACGTTTAAGTGTCTTGTTAATACAAATCAAAGGATCCCAAATTCAAAGGAAATTACTGGTAGCCATTGGAAATTTCCAAAATCCACCTCCCGACTCTATCATCAGAACTTCATCACACAGTGGAATATAAGGGACACGTTATAAACAACCAAATAAACCCAAACTTGAGGGGTTGACTAGTTGCCATTGAAGAGTTCTAACTATCCACCTCCTGGCTCAGCTCGATCAACTCGATGGTTTCAAATTATGATATATATCGTCATCCTGATTACATCATCTACTTCATCAACACCAATTCAATTTTGGCCTATCTATTGTTACTGCTGAGACAACGAGGCCGATTTTCAATCGTCAGTTAAATAATCAGAAAGGATTTATTCCATTGATAGCATAATTTCGAATTTTTCAATAGTCAGTTAGAGGTTATCTGCGAAATAAAACCTGTAAATTTATTGGACAGATTTTTTTTAATTTGTTAACTATCTGACCATTTAACTACGGATTAAATAATGGGCCCTAACTGTGCTAAGTTTAGTGTGTGTATTTTTTTATTGTAAATTTATTTAAAAAATATTCAGATTAAAATAACAATAGAAATAGATTTACAGAAGTTTTAAGTCAAATAAAATTTCTAAGTTGGACGTTCTCGCCTTTTAGGCACATAAACCACTCAAGCTTTGTTGACTTATGATTTCTTCTCTAAAATAGGTAGCTACCTAAGTAGCGGCATTTGCTCAAAGCGCTCGAACAAGCGAGTCGCAAACACTTGACCGCGTGCCTGCAATATCTCGACGGCGCTCAGCATTGTTTGAGCAGCAGCGATATTAAATTTAGGCCCGACCGACACTGAGTTTCTGGAGGATCTGCTCACATGGTCAAGATAGCCTATAGCTGCCTGCTATATTGGAAAGCAGATGATTCTATATTTCACTTGTTTGCTAAAGCTTGATTATAATCCATCCCAAAACCATGTTAACAAGAGGTTTATTAGGAAAGACATTTTATTAGGAGTCTTCTATGTAACACTCGTTTATTTTTAAATATTTGCAAAAAGTATTAAATAACAATTATAATAAATTAAACTTTTACAAAATAATAAAATCCGTCTTCTCCGGAAGTGAGTGAAATTCAATAAACGGGAATCATCCCGTACTGTTCCACCCTTTAAGGAATATTTTCTTCAAATTGAAATGGTACCACCCTCGTAAATTAAGAATCAATGAAATCGGCGAAGACATCGCGTATCAAATTGAAAACATCCTATTTTGAAGTCGGATGAAAAAATATGCACGGAGATTAGTTTTATTCTCTACATTTGTGATAAAACAATAGGAAGAAATTAGGCATTGAAAGACTCCAGTTATATGTGCCTTCGCGCCGCCTCGCCCTGCATATTTTACGTGCAAAAGTTTTTTGCCTTCCGCGACAGTGATATATACATATATACTTAGGACAGTGATATATACATACAAATGTGAATATATATTTCATTTCATTACCAAATTAATAATATTCCTTCCCCTTTCATGCAGAAACGCTCGATAAGTTAATACAAAATACGATACTTAGTGAGATGGAGGAAATCAGATAAGTATAAGAAAGGTAAGTTTCAACAAGATAAAGGTTAAAAAACTAAATCCCTTACTACGAAAAAATTTATACCAATGTTTACATTGGTAAAAGTTCGTTTTATTCTAGACAAATAATAATTTGAAATGTACTCATTAAGCCCTTGCTTTTGATACCAAATACGAATATATAGCAAAAAAATCGTTGTGAGAAATTAGGTCAATAAATCCACCATGTTGGATTTCGTGTGACATAATACCTATAATAATATCCTATAGCACCCGGGGTGTGCAGAACACAGAAAAGAGAAGGGTAAGAAACAAATTCTCACTTCAGTGGTTCACGAAAGGAGCATCACGAAACATCAAATTTTTTTTAATCTGTTCAGTGCTTTTGAAGCAATACGGGACACATGAAGATTGAAAATTCACACATTTATACATGCATACACTTCAAATTAGTTTAGACAAACTCTTAACTTTATTTTTGCCATAGTCGGGTAAAAACATGCCACGCCCCCACGCGATCGATTTTGGCATTCCAATCCAAGCAAATGGGGTCGACAGCCCAACATTACTTTATCGTGAATTTTCGTAGATTTTAAATAGGGATTCAATTTTCAAAACCCATGAACAGAAAACCATGTTTCACCAGTTTCTGTTAGTTGAAACTAAACTAGCATAAACTGGTGAAACATGATTTTAGTTTGTTAGCCAACGATGTAGATGTTTTACATGTTTCGATTAGCA
Source organism: Agriopis leucophaearia (assembly GCA_949125355.1). Lineage (NCBI taxonomy): Eukaryota > Metazoa > Arthropoda > Insecta > Lepidoptera > Geometridae > Agriopis > Agriopis leucophaearia. The sequence goes on from OX421261.1 coordinate 9,767,275, forward strand.
AATAATGTAAATATGTCGAGGACTAATAAAGTTTGTTTAAAAAATTTGTACCAAACATAAATATAAATTTAAATAGCAATAATATTGTTATTAATCTTCTATCTATATCTATGTATATATATAATAAAACGTAGAAATAAAAAAGCTGTAATTAAAAGAGACACAGGACGTCTTAAAATAAGCAGCTGAACACGTTAAGACAGTTTTTAGAGTTTTTATGTTTGTTTGAATGTTTGTTTGTCCACGCAAATCACCTTAACCACTAGAAAGATTAAATGCTGTTTTCACGAATATGCTTAGCTATTACCAGATTAAAGTATAGACTGTTATTGTTCGCAAGGGCTGGATTGAGGAAGGAAAAAAGGGTTGAAAGTGTATATGAAAATCTACACGTACGAAGTCGTGGGCAATAGCACTAGTGTGAAATAAGTGTGTATACTTTTCCGCACTTCGTAATGGCTGAACAGATTTAAATGAAATTCGGTATGGCGGTTAGTTTATACTCTAGAATCTAGTAGCACATGTATTAATCTAGAATTCTAGAGTCTAGATTAACACATGGCCAAGCTGGCCCAGTGCATGTTGGTGAATGTCATTATGTAATATTAACTAATATGTACATTGTAAACGTATATTCCTAACGTGTACTGCGTGTAGTTTTCATTAGAAAGTTATACCAATAGACAAGTCTTTTTATTTTTTTCAATCATTGTTAGTACAGAATTGAACTTACTTTTCACGAAATATGAGAAAACCTCATATATATATGACAGGTTTTTTTTTGTAACAGATAAGTGTACAAATTTAATGTGTTATAAGTTCTATGAGTTATTCACCAATTTTTTTATTATTATTTTATTATTCTAGCTTTTTGTAGTGTGAATTATTTCTTTGTTTAAGTACTTTATTATTTGATAATACCTAGATTGTACCAGCGCTATTAATTCTGCAAATGCGAATTCTGGGACTTAAAACTAAAGAGATACTTACAAATAAACATATTTTCGTTTCCAATACATTTTCGTGTGCTGTGTATCCTCAATTCAATGAATTTAAGACCTCTTTATTATCGCAATACATTATGTTAGTACATGATTTCATCGCCTGTTTGATAGAGTAGTAATTTTGACAGTTTTGTTTTAATAAAAGTTAGCAAAATCCGTTGTATAAACTCTGATTATCCCACCACAGAATAATAAAAGTCCATTTTCTTAGGCCCCACCCTCAATTTGACGAAGAAAAACTTCAATAAAATATGCACTCGTACACAGAAAGAGAGAGAGGAAGAAGGAAACATATTTTTTTAATTTTTAGGGTTCCGTACCCTAAGTGTAAAATGGAACCCTATTACTAAGGCTCCGCTGTCCATCCGTCTGTCCGTCTGTCCGTCTATCCGTCTATCCGTCTGTCCGTCTGTCCGTCCGTCAGTCCGTCAGTCTGTCACCAGGCTGTATCTCATGAATCGTGACAGTTAGACAGTTGAAATTTTCACAGATGTTTTATTTCCGTTGCCACTATAACAAGAAATACTAAAAATATAATAAAATAAATATATAAGGGGGCTACCATAAAACAAACGTGATTTATTTGCTTGTTTTCGCTTGATATTGATAACGGCAAGAGATAGACGCTTGAGATATTCACAGAATATTTAGTTGTATATTCATTTTAAAAATAAATAATTAAATTAAAATAAAATTAATATTTAAGGGGGCTCCCATACAAAATACGTGTTTTTTTTTGCCATTTTTATAGAAAATGGTACGGAACCCTTCGTGCGCGAGTCCGACTCGCTCTTGGCCAGTTATTATATTCGTACATGACAAGCTGACAACTATGATTAAAGCCGGTTACGATATTTTGTTTGTTTTTTAGCCTAATTCAGGGGGGAGGGAGGTAGGCATTCTCAATCTGATATGTGTTATACCAAACGTACATTTCATTTGAGCAATACTAAATAATCCGGGTAGCAATTTGTGGTCAGCAATTAAATTATTTGGCCAGCTGGTTAATTTATTTTAGCAGCAAATAAAATCCATAAGCTGCTGTTCTTCGATTCCAAAAGCCAATGCGGTCAACTCTACGTATCGTATGCCTTGGTATTCTGGCTGACACTGAGGACGATAGAACCACCACAAAGAAGAAATGCCCGATATCAACATAGATGAGATTAAGCACCTTAAAAATAGATAAGTCTTAGGTAAGGATGGAATTCTGACACTAAAAGAGCTTCAAGTATTGTTTAATACCGTCCTCTTCAACGGTAGAACTCCACGGGCACGGTACAGAAACGTTATTTTGTTTTCCAAAAAGGACAAAAGCGCTTTTTTATTTTTTTCTCAGCGGCCACAGCTATTTTTCAAGCTCTTTCTCACATTTTCAACATTTTCGAGTTTTATTTTGGATCTCAGCTGCAATCTTATAAAATATTACCACAAAAATTGCTTTATAGCATTTGCATTGCAATTCTTAAATGGCCAATCTTTTTTTTTTTAATTTCATTCAGTAATTTTTTAGCTTCAAAAATGTTAAAACTGCCTCTTATACAGGGCCAGGTCAAATTTTAATTGTTACAGAATCGATAAGCTTTAAAGTAAACGTGTCGTGTCCTAGAGGAGAGACGAAATCGGCAAACGTAGCGTAGGGCACTCCCAGAGTTTATGGAGTGATGATATACGTAAGACAATTAGCATGGCTGACAGGCTAATTGTTATACTGTTTTTCCACATGCTGCTAACCATAGGTCTCTTTTACACAGAGCTGAACGCGAGCATCAAACGGGAGAAGATTGTGGAGATTTGTGAAGGATGCGGGCAAAAAATCCAGGACCGCTACCTCATGAGGGTTGGTGATCTTTCTTGGCACGAGCACTGCCTAAGCTGCTGCGTCTGCGGCTGCCCTTTAACTCACACATGCTACACCAGAAACGCGAAGCTATACTGCAAGCCTGACTATGACAGGTAACTTGAAGCTTTCATTGTAGAGCAATGGGTATATCATGCTTCTATATATGTAGATACATTGCACACAACTTACCCACCGTTCAGTAAAGTCAATACTCTTCACAAATATATTGAACGATCCACGAGATGTTACACCACTCCTTCGGTTTAGTTTTCAAACTGAGTTTTCGCCTGCTTCCGGTTTGCTGCCGGAAATTCGGCTTGTTCAAACTAAGATCAAACTTTACTGAATATACGCCTGAAGCAAGTTACGAATGGCGAATTTCGGTTGCAAATGCGAATTGCAAAGCGAATTGCTGTGCGTGTTTAATTTTCCAGTGTGACTGCTAACGTTACTGTCCGCAGATTGTTTGGGGTGAAATGCACCAGGTGCGGCGACCGTCTACTGCCGCAGGAGATGGTGATGCGCGCTCAACAGTACGTTTTTCATATTCAGTGCTTTGTTTGCGTCATGTGCTGCCAGCCGCTCCAGAAAGGAGAACAGTACGTGATGAGGGCGGGCCAAATATTCTGCAGGCAGGACTTCGAGAAAGAAATGTACTTGATGCAGCACGCTGAAGACGACATGATCATAGACGAGTCGGATCGACCAAGAGACGGACGTAGGGGTCCAAAGCGGCCTCGCACGATCCTGACCTCAGCGCAGCGCCGACAGTTCAAGGCTTCTTTCGAAGTGAGTCCGAAGCCGTGTCGCAAGGTTCGGGAAGCTCTAGCTAAGGATACCGGGTTGAGCGTGCGAGTGGTGCAGGTTTGGTTCCAGAATCAGCGCGCTAAAATGAAGAAAATTCAGCGTAAAGCCAAGCAAGAAGGAGACAAGAACTCGGAGAAAGATAAGGATAAAGATGAGAAAAGCATCAAACAAGAGTCGCCATCGAGTGATCATGGCAATTACCTTGGATTGGATGGTTCATATTCCGCTTCAAGCCAACCACTGAATCCGAACTTGCCATATTCGCCAGACGGTAAGCTTGCGAATTGTTTACTGTACTCACACTCTGTTTTATCGCGAGTATTCAAAAAACAAACAAACTTAAACTATTTTGATGAAATTAGTCTTTAAATTTTTATAAAGATAAATTGCTATTTTATATTTTCATTAACATTTTAAAGCTAGTTTAGAATTATGGTGGGTCTAGTGATTTTATTTGGATTTAACAACTAAAGAAACGTACCTTGAGTTAAGTTAAAACGTACCTTAAGTTTGACTTTTTTGAACGTTCTAAATATGAAACAAAGTAGGTATTTATTGTTCTGAAACCCAAGCTCACTTAACCCGAATAATTGAGCTGTATAACTGCATATTGGCGGGGGGGGGGGGGGGGGTTGCCATAATCTTCACGCTTGTGAAGTGGCTTGGGGATCACAGGATTCACCATCCAAGTAAGGGGATGAGGGAGAGGCCTATGTTCAGCAGTGGTCGTGTTCTGGCTGATGATGATGATGAAAACCGTGCTAAAACTCATGACATACAATACTTAAGTTTAGGTATTATTAAAAAGATATTTATTTTAATGTTTATGTGTAAAAAACCTAATAATTTAAAATTCAAGAAAGCTTCTGATAGTTAATCTATTTGAAATTTGCAAATACATAAATATATAGTTTTGATATTAATAAAATATTGTACATTCGACCAGTGACGAAGCTCGAAAGTTGGTATCGTAAATCTGGAATAGATAATAAATCCAACAATAAACAAAATTAAATGCAAAGCGTATTATTTTAGTTTTTCTAATAGTTATATTACCTTCTACTGAGAATTATGTTACCTTAGTTTACTAAATATTGTACTCAAAGTATTTCCGCATCTTTTCAGATTACCCAGCTCACTCTGGCGACAGCTTCTGCAGCTCTGACATCTCCTTAGACGGAAGTAATTTTGACCAGCTGGATGAACCCTCATCGGACACGATGAGCCTTCAAAACCTGGAGGTGCAGCACCACGCGCACCAGCACGGGAATCACACCGCTCACGAGCCCCTGAACCTCGGTACCGGTGCTGTGGTTAATCCTATCGATAAGCTGTACCTCATGCAGAACTCTTACTTCAGCACAGACCACTGATCAGGCCGTGGCGCTGGCCGCAGGACGCACCCGCGGCCGCGCCCGTCTGCTATGGACCTCACGCCAACCTCTAGTGTCAAGCCCACCTCGACTGTCACCAGCTACACCGCCAGTTACTCCACCGCCACTGTGATGGCTTCTGCACTCACTTTTAATGGTTTTTATGAACAGTTTTCTTAAATCGACCCTGGATATGGACTTGATTTTCACATAGTATTACTAAGATTGATTGATTTATATTATTATTACCTATACTATACCAAGGTACCAAGTTTCATAGAGATTGAACCTAATACAAATTTATCAAGATTCCAAGTCTTTGAAGCCAAAAAGATTTTGCAATTGTATGTGATTTGGCACGCGTTTGCTACACGGTTTATTCGGGCTTAAGTCAGTGACTAATTTTCACACAATGACGATAATTAAAACAATTCTGGTTTTATTATCTTTGTGCCTAAAATCTACTCCACCAAAATAAAAAATAAAAATACATTTTTGTTTTTTTTTTCGTATACTATAAGTTTATCTTAGGCATTATTGGCCACTGCTCGTACAAAATAACTTTCTTATATTTTTTTATAAACTACGTACATATCCAAATTATCGTTATCTTTTTAAGTAATAAACACGGAGTAGCATTTAAGAAGTTACTCCATCTTTTGACTTTCTCAATCGATTGCAAAATTTTAAAGAGCGAAAAAGACTATGTTATTCCAAGCGTTTACCACTATTTATTAGTTAGGGGGATTTTATTAAAGTTTTATTACATAGACTATTAGCTCACACTGAAATGTTGTACAAAGGTACATCTCTGTATGCTCCTCAAGTGTTTTTTATAATCTAAATAACTTATACTTTCATGAGTAGGATATTTTTATCTATTCTCACTTAGCCATATAGACCGGAGAAAGGATTTAGAGATCGTGTACTTTAGAATATTAAAATAATAAAATGACTTGAAAAGCATTGTAAATAAAATTGTACATAATTATTTATATAAAATGTAAGATTATGTATGTAAGCACCTACAAAATAATAACTTGTGTATTTACCAAAATGAAATTTTAGATGTTTGTAGAGAAATACAGTAGGTAAGTAATGTACTTAACAACTTAAAATAATGTTTAGTAAATATAATTAAATAAAATACTAAAAACCTGATTGCTTCGGGAAAAAGTTAGAACCTTTTAAAAATATGATATCTTTAACTCATACTCGTATCTAGAACGATCGGTAACGTACTCGTAGCTTCTATAGGTAAAGTAATTTTGTGATAGTAGTTCTTTTGGATTTCAACCGATTTTATACAACCTTACTTACCTACTTAACAATATTGTACAGAGTTACACAGAACAGTGATATCGTACTAGGCTGAAAGAGGGTCATTGTACCTACTCATTATTCATCATTATGAACAACTCTTTATTGTGGGACCAATCCTGAAATCGCAAAAAAACAGCATTAAAAAATGGGATCCACACTTAATAAATGTATAGATTAACTGAAAATGTTTCTCGATTTAAGAGGTTGGTTCAATAGTAAAAGATATTTATGGAGATAAATACAATGACGACCTACAAGAGATCGCAGGGTAACGTATTGCAAGCCGTGTGCAGGCCGTGTGCAGGCTGCTTTTAAGCAGCCCTTTTGGAGATCGAAGGGGGAGACCTATGTCCAGCAGTGGACGTCCTATGGCTGAAATGATGATGATGAATACAATGACCTTCTCTTGACGTAGTATCACCATTCCGTGTGACCCGGTCTACCTAATGTTTGTGCACACTTGTCAAACATTTTCGAAGATCAGAAAGTATTATTTTTCATTAGAAGTGCTGTTCCGCACTTGAGGATTTACTATTTAAATGTTATAGACAATGCAAAATAGAATGCATGACAAGGACGCCTTAGGTCAGTGGATAGAGCGCCCGGGGCGTACCTACGGTCGACATTTTTTTAAATTGTCTATAGCGTTTAAATATTGCCTGAACCTTTGAGATGCGTCCTCATTCGTGTCATTTAGTCTCTTTGCTCATTTTTAATGGTACTCTATACACCTATGACAATACTTGTAACCTGGATTATTCACAGATATAGTAATAGATCCAAGTTCCAATAAATGATTTTTACTATGCACAATAATAATGATTTACCTGGCTTAAATTTACATCGTACCTTTATCTCAAATTATTGTCAATCCTTGTAATATACTATATCTGTTAGTCATTTCATCAAGATCAGTCCAGTCGTTTAGTCGTGTAAAGTTAACGAATAGACATACAGATAGAGTTACTTTAGCATATAACCTAACTTATTAGTTTACTTGCCAATTTCAACGAAACCAACCACATATTAATGGAAACGTCTATTTACAACGATATACCTTCAAGACTTGATTTTGAATGTTTTTTTTTTTGTAAGAGAGATGCACAGTCCTTCGGCGTTTGTAATCGTTAAAAGATAGCTTAAATGCACTCTCTGTTTGTTAACGGTTTTTCACGGTTCAGGCGGAACTTGGACAAAGACAAATAGTTTTTTAGATGATCTCATTAAGACACGGACATGGCTTTAAAGAGCTTTGAAGCATCACTTATTTGAATTTTCGTTCCTTGAATTTTTGAACACAATGATCTGAATAATTATGATAAAAGAACGAGTGTTTTCTAGAAACACAGACCAAACCGCTTATGATAGACCGTGCAATTTGAACCTTATATTCCTCAAATAGTCTAGGTGTACTAAAGATTTAATTTCTAAACTAATTTTACGAAATTCTATGTCTAAGGGGGTGAAATGGACTCCAGAAATTAGTATGTAAATAAATAAAAAATGCTACACTCACGAACTTGATTAGTGTATTACTACTATACGACAAAATTAAGAAATAATGTTTCAGGATATATAGAAAATCATCCCCTATTTGGTTCAAGGGGATTTTAGTGTTTTAATGGAATAAAATGGAATTTTGAACGTAATGTTCATACAATTTTATATTGTGATATAAGTTTGTAAATATATGAAAAAATATAAATAATAATCGTGAGTAAAGCCATGGGTACAAGCTAGTCAAAATGACAACTAGGCAAGAGCGTGTCGAGACACGCACATGGTTAGGTTCTGTAGCCACAGTTACACTAGACTTGAAATCGCCTTCTAACCTAGTTTTAGTTTTGTAACTTAACATATACATTTCTTCTGAATTTTAATGGCTTATTATTGAGCTGTCGAGCTGTGTTCATTTGTTATTTTCACATTTCAATACACGTCATAGCAAGATGCTGATGATAAAGCATAAAGTGGCCATTTGCACTTTCTAAAAGAAAAAGATGTTTGGTCTCGTTTGTTTTGTTACCATGTGCACTAATATGAGGGAAAAATTATTTCTAATGTGATACATATTTATAGGTTTTTTATTTTATTTTGATCTTTGAATATGTAGTCATAGTGTGATACGGATTCATGACGACAATTATTGTATGACACAATATTACGGACAAAATACGGATCAAGTTAAGAACATTCCTCCTTATTTAAATCGGCTAAAATTGAGACGAATCAGGACGTGTAAATATGAAAATTGTATAGAATAATTTTCATTAGTCAGTGCCTCTTTTATAAAGCATTTTAGTCATTATTAAAGCCACCTATTTCTTGTAGGTTTGTGTAGTATTATTTTTAATTTGTTATTATAACGATTCTAGTCAAAATATGTGAGATTATTGTCTTACAAGCAAAATGTACTTATAGTATGACTTGTCGCTGTATTAATGTACCTAAATTTAAGTGATGTAAAATATATTGATGGATTACGTGGTTCATAATTATTTACCTACACGGCAAAATAAAATATTAGTTTCATCAAAACTAGTCTATATAATCCGCATATTTTCATCATTTTCGAAAATGTAATATCACTGTTCAAACCCGGTTTCAAATAACCGATTGGGTAACTATATATAAATAAAAGAAATTATAGAAATTACTCCGCCTTTTCGAAGTCCATAGTGAACAATTGAACATACAAACACAATTACACACATCGCCTTTTATAAATATAGATAACATAGAAAATGGTTTTAATCAACTTTCATAGATATATTTTACAGGACGGCAAAGGAGATCGATTTTTTTCCAAAATAAAAGATATGAAAATAACAAACGTTATCTCAAGAAAATATTTGATTGTTTTTTGTTATCTCAAATTTAGTGGTTTTGTACCTTTTTTTTGGGCTACTAGCAATATAACTAATATGATAGAGAGCGGGCTCTTCAAGTAGTGTAAATTTGATTGTCACTAACAGTAACAGGTACTACTAGATAATTTAACCTAACTTTGTGTAAAAAATCCGAAAGGAGCTCATCAAACTATACTAAATGGAGAGACCTCGGAGTTTCTTTACGTGATAGAATCCGGATCGTGGATATTCCCCCAAGTACCAGAGTCACTGACATAGCTATTAAAGTTTACAAGTTGAAATGGCAATGGGCAGGCTACATTGCTCGATGAACCGATAATCGATGAGGAGAAAGGTTCTTGAGTGGATACCACGAACCGGAAGACGCAGCGTAGGTAGGCCTCCCACTATAGATATGGACCGACGACATCGTGAGAGTCGCGGGCATCCAGTGGATGTAGATGGCAGGTTGTGGTTCAGTGTGGAGTTCAATGTTCAGCAGTGGACGTATTCTGGCTGATGATGATGGTACTCTATTAATATTAAATATGTGAACGTTTGTTTATTTTTTCCTCTATCACGTAACAGATCAGCGAAACGTCGTGATTTTAGGCACAGAGATAGCTAAAAAGCTGATGGTGTTTGTTTAAATATTTTTTTTACTTATTATGGTACCAACACAGAATTTGCAAACATACGGGTTTTGCATTGAAAAAATTCAGAAAAAGATACATAGAGCAGATGTGGCCTTACTTTCGCGGAAGCCCGGGGACAATTTCATAACTACGGTAAATCAGGAAGACTACCTTTCCAATGCTGCATTACCTATTTAAGACAGATTTTTCTATTATGTATTATGATACTATAATACCCAGACATAAAGACACGGTTGAAACTGAAACAAAATGGAGGAGTTTGTATGAAAATCAGAAAAAATAGCCTTAATAATTGTATGGTACTGGTGACCCGCTTCTGCTTCGCACGGGGGTAAGTTTTAAGTAAAACCTTCCATGAAAAATTATCTATCAATAATTAATCATCACTATATATATATAAAATTTCCATGTCACAATGTTAGTTACCGTACTCCTCCAAAACGGCTTTACCGATTTTTACCAAATTTTATATGCGTATTCAGTAGGTCTGAGAATCGGCTACTATCTATTTTCCATACCCCTTCACCGATTTTCATCACCACGCGGGTGAAACCGCGGGGCGCAGCTAGTAATATATAATTATATAATATGTGGTTATCTGAAAACCACATAAAAATCCATTGGAAAAGTAAGGATATACAGCCAGAGAGACGCAGAGAGCGACTTTATTTAATACTATCTAGAGATAAAAACCATTCCGTGCTAAATTACGTTACCACGACTGTTCATCATTATCAGCCTATCATGATCCCACTTCTGAGACACAGTCCTTCTGGAAAGAAAGGATCGACCATAATCCATCATGCTGGCACAGTGCATGTTGCAGTGTTTGTTACTTTGAGTTTTTTTTGAGGTTTTTGGACATACTTGTTTCCTCTCTATGATCTCCTTCACCGTTTTTGAGCGATGTCATCAAAGGCTCTACATAATGGCTAATGTCTCGACCCCGAACGGCTTAATAATGTAACGACTTGCCTAATTTAGTCATCTAAACAAAGTCTTATAAAGCTCGTAAAAATTATAATCTAAATGCTCTACATTTTAATCTCAGAGTTCTGAGGTTTTAGCCTAGCTTTGGTTCGGACATTTGTAAGTGATGACCAGGGAAATACATTAACTATGAAACAAACAAAGCATATAATATATCTATCTTCTCGATCTTCTATCTTATAGGTATATATGTGAATAAAAATTATACACACCATATACACACACATGCAGACATAAACACATCGCATTTTATTATATAAGAAGTAGAATACATGAAACCGAAAATCAATAGGTACTACGTGAAAAGTTGTGTGACGCCATCTAACTCAGTTAATGCAAACTACATGTTAAAAAGGTCGAGCATGCATGAGGTTTACGAACAAGCTACTACTTTGAGGTAAGTGTTTACCCCATATAGATGAAAACTCCATCAATAGAATAAAATGAAATGGCTCCAATGAGCTTTTTTGCTCGTTGTTTTTGTTGAATAGACTTATTTATAAAGGCCTTATGGTTTATTTACAGTAACAAATAGCAGTGAAATAATAAATATTTTTTGACCACATTTAATCTTTGGGTAAGATGAAAAATTACCTGCGAGATGAACACTCATGAACTTCGGTTAAGTTTCCATCGTGATTACAGAGAGGGCGCCGCGATGTATCAACTATAGGTACCAGTCTACCGTTTGTGCTTCCACCTATTGGGTATGAAAAAAAGGACGCCGCTCTGTATTACGAGTTACGCTCGTAATATTTTTATAGGATAGCGGAAGAGAGCGATAATCATGCGATAAAATATAGTAAATATAGTTTTCGAGCTCTTTCGCAAAACCAAATCGTGTCATAACATAAAAATTACGATTGCAATGATATTCTAAAAATAATGCCTAATCATTTTTTTTTAATTTCTACTTTGTAATTTTTTTATCTTACTGTTAAAAATGTGCGAAAGATTCCGTTAAGGGTATGTTCTACAGCCATTATAGGAAGTACTGTACTATATTATGTAGAGCACAGCCTTAACGAAATATACCCTCATCTCACAGAACCATGTAGGTACCTAATCACTACCAGAGTAACTATGCCTCCCACCGGTAGCGCACTGACTTAAAAACACACCTAATTGGAAATGGGGTTCATCTTCTCTAAACTCAGCCATTTTTCCTGTTGCTAGTGATCGAAATGCGTTCGTGGCTAGTTGACTGGCGTTTCATTTATTACAAATAATAGACTTAGCGAAGAATAATTATAATAAAATACACTGAAAATATAATTTTACATAGCTGATAAAATTCTTAGTTAAGAGCGTTTAAAGTTTTTAGTAGACATGCTCTGTCCATTTTCACAAAGCGTACCAGTAAGTGTACCAGTAAACCCCTCGAGTTTGGCATAATTTGGTTTGATAATGAATCCCATAAATATACTTACCTTTTTTAGGGTTCCGTAGCCCGACAAGGAACCCTTCCTTAAATTCGTTCTGTCCGTCCGTCTGTCTGTCTGTCTGTCTGTCCGTCCGTCTGAATTTTTTAGAACTTTCTAACTTCTATGATTATTAAGATAAGTGCATGAAACTTTGTATAATGACAGTTATTATACAGATCTCAATTTTAAAAGTATAAAAAATATATAATATTGAATTTTAGGGGTGGCTCTGGTACATGTGAAATGGGGATGAAAATATTTTTTTCACACCACCTACTCGGGTGTGCTATCGTTAAAAAGGTCTTTTAAAATTAAAGTAAGGTTTGATACATGACTTTTTTATAAAGTCTATACTTTGTGAAATATGGCCTGCCAAAGTGGCAAAAAGTTGGTCCCCCCCCCTGCATTTCTAAACTATAAGACATAGAAACTTGTTACTTACAGTACGGATAGGTCATATTTATACCTTCATTCAAAATTATTTCGAACATTATCTGATCATGACTTTTTGAGTAACAACGATAAAACTGAAATAAATTCAAGGCGTTCTAGCTCAAAGGTAATTGACCTTTTTGTAAAATAGTCTTAACAAATAATTATTCCCAATCAGTTTTCTCTATATTTAACCCATAAAAAGCATAAGCTATGTCGGGATGGTACATCTCTAAAATTAATCTAAGTCCACAGAGCTTCGTTCGTTCGAATTTTTCTATAATTAGCAATATCTAAACTATGACTATAATTAAATGGCTTTGGTTACGGAACCCTAGCATATTCGTGTCTCGACACAGACAAACAGTGCGACAAACTGTTGAGCTGGCTGCCTGGTGGTAAGCATTAATCGCAGCCTATGGACACCTGCAACACTAGCGGCATTGTCGATGCTTAGATACCCTATTTAAAACGTTCCACGTTGAAGCTCGGTGGGAAGAACTTCGGGAGTAGATCATTCCGCACCTAGCAAGTCCGCAGAAGAATGGGGCGGCAGAACCAACGGTGTAGGATTTTCATCTTTGCAATATGTGAAGGTGAGTCTTTTGACGGTATCGGGATGTGCGGTAGTTGAATTCCGACGCAGGAATGAGCTCAAAAAACTCTTCAGAGCATTCTTCGAAAAATAAGCAGTAGAAGATGCAGGCAGAGAGAACCAACATCTCCACGTAGGCTAAATGGGTCCAACTTGTTGATAAACTTGGGAGCGTCAACAATTCCAGCCGCACGCTGCTGTAAGGGGTCAAAAGGTTGCAGCTGGTATTTTGGTGCACCATTCCAGAGGGGGAGGGGTGCAATACTCCAGGGGGGCACTTAAATGAGCACAGTAAAGGAGGAGCCGCTGTTTCGGCGTAAAATATCGCCACCGAGCTTCTTGGTAACGAAGGCCTGATGATGGGGAGGTGGATAGTGAAACTCTTCAATAGCTACCAGTAAATACCTCGAGTTAGGGATCCTTTGGCATAAGCGGTTTTTTAGAACTATTATAATTATTTAGCCTAGTTTGATAGTGTTATCTTCTTAACTTATTTATGACCTAGATACGTTGCAATCACAGCCATGCGCGTAAGCGGCCACGTCGACCTTTCTCAAACTGAATCGATAGTGCAGACGTCCTGCAGTCTTTAGCGAGGTGTGCACAAAACTACTTCAAAACTAATATTTCCAAAAATTGAATATGCCTTAAAAATATTTTAACTCCAAAGTTGGTAGTGTTAGCTTGTGGATAGGTGGAAGAGTTTCTGTGGCTTCACGCTCTGCCTTTCATTTACAACGGTAAATATTTTTTATTAGAATTCATATAGCTTAGTATTAAACAACATCATATAGTAACCGTGACGAGCATTCTGCCAAATCATGACCTAGCGAATGTTTTTAGAGGTAGGCCATGGTCGGCGCGATGTTTCAAGATAGTCTGAGCGTTATCGTATGCCAATGTCTACTTCTAATGCTGGAACGACTTTTATGTTATAATTTTAGCAATTGTACACCTTTTCCGCGTAACCTTATATAAGAACATTGCCACAATGTCAGTAGGTAAAATAAAGAATTTAATTGAACTGAAAATGCAGTCCCAAATTCAAATCCATCATTGACCACCAACCAAATATAAATATTTAAATAATAATTGGCCAAGAGCGTGTCGATACACGCATATGGTAGGGTTCCGTAATCAAGGCCATATAATTTGTAGTCATAGTTCAGAAAATTATGGATATAGAAAAATTCGAACGAACGAAGCTCTGTGGACTTAGCCAAATTTCAGATATGTACCATCCCGACATAGCATATACTTTTTATGGTTTAAACATAGAGAAAACTGATTGAGAAACATTATATGTTAAGAACATTTTACAAAAAAGTCAATGACCTATGAGCTAGAACGCTTTGAATTTATTACAGTTAAATCTCTATTACTCAAAAATTCATAATCAGATAATGTTAGAAATAATTTTGAATGAAGGTTTTAAATATGACCTATCTGTTTTGTAAGATTCAAGTTTCTATGTCTTATAGTTTAGAAATGCAGGGGGGGGGACCAACTTTTTGCCACTTTGGCGGGCCATATTTCGCAAAGTATAGACTTTATAAAAAAGTGATGTATCAAACCTTACCTTCATTTTAAAAGACCTTTTCAACGATACCACACACGAGTAGGTTGTGTGAAAAAAATATTTTCATTCCCATTTCACATGTACCAGAGCCACCCCTGAAATTCAATATTATATATTTTTTATACTCTTAAAATTGAGATCTATTATACAACTGTCATTATGTAAAGTTTCATTCACTTATCTAAATAATTATAGAAGTTAAAAGGTTTTAAAAAATTCGGACGGAGGGACAGACAGACAGACGGACGGACAGAACGAATTTATAAGGGTTCCTTGTCGGGCTACGGAACCCTGATTATCAAAGATAAAAAACCGACTTCATCAAAACGTCAGAACTGGACCATATTGAAATGGGACCACGCGGGAAGCACCAGCCTTCAAATAAAAAAGAATCATCAAAATCGGTTCACCTAGCCGAAAGTTCTGAGGTAACAAACATAACAAAAAAAACAAATACAGTCGAATTGATCACCTCTTCCTTTTTGGAAGTCGGTTATAAAAAAACCGGATTAAAGTTGTATTGTATTTTATAATTCCCTCTGCGCAGAGTTATCTACTCGTATTGATGAAATCCAGTACTACTTACATACATTATTCCCTATTCAAACTAGTTTTGCATGATATATAATTGGCCATTGTCGAGCACTAGTCTCAAATGGGCCAATAGGGCCCATCCTTTCTCTCTCTCTCTCTTTCTGAGAGGTCTGTGTCCCAGCAGAGAGAAAATATTGAAAGACTGAAAATAAAATAATAATAAAAGGTGACCCATCGATGAGTGGCGACACCGTATACCCCGATTCCATGGGACCAAAAAAGACCCCGATTTAGGGACCGGTTAAGGCAAACCAGCCGGGGGGGCTTAACCGGCCATCTGGAGGTACAAACATCAAGAGCTAAAAACCTAAGCATCAGGGTGGAAGTGTTAAAGAACATAAAGCTGCGAGCACTGTTTAGTGAAAGTGCAGCACACCTCTGGACACCTAAGCCTACGCCAATGTTGCCCCCCCGGCGTCAATCTAAGGCAGCCTTTATGGGGTCACAA
Source organism: Agriopis leucophaearia (assembly GCA_949125355.1). Taxonomy (NCBI): domain Eukaryota; kingdom Metazoa; phylum Arthropoda; class Insecta; order Lepidoptera; family Geometridae; genus Agriopis; species Agriopis leucophaearia. The sequence continues at coordinate 9,783,192 of OX421261.1, forward strand.
TATTTTGACACGAGGCATAATTGACAGATGCCGTACCTCATAACAAACACCAGCACAACACCATTAAGAACTCATCGCAATAGTACAGAATTTTTCAATCCTATACTGTACAATAGTTTCATATTTCCTTTCATATAGTACTTTCAATCATTGTATTTTGTATTCAACAGCCCTGTTGTTGGGGCCGAAACCAACACCAAGACGCCCGTCTTGGTGTTGGTTTCGGCCCCACAAGTGCCTCTGTAATAAAAATCCTACTACTACCACTAGGCTAGGTGACAAAAATCTATAAAAAAATGCATATATTTTCTATGGGTACAGTAAACAGTATGTACATATTTTTACACAGATGATATTAACATAGATGAAACTGGGAATTGATTGTCACATACATATGACAAATTATTGTGAACGCAGATCATCAAAGGCTTAACCATGTAAGTGTATGCCTGCTATATTTTGCACTGGTTTTTTGCACTATACTTACTAGTGGAATTTATTCTTCGTGTAGTTAATTGTAGAGTCACATCACAATCACGGCCCGGTTAAAACGATGAAGAATGCTTTATTGTTTTTTTTCAATCATTATATTTATTGTGTCCATTGTTTGAAGAACATACTTCTATCAATATTTGGCTTTATAACGTACATTAATTAGGTATTTATAAACGAGCAAGCATCTTTGATAACGTTTTTTCTTTAAAAAAAGAGATAGTGCACACAGGTTATATTAGAATTTACAGCCATATTTCAAAAATAATTTATAATGGCTTTTTCACTCTAAAATTTGGTTGCTAACCAATGTTTTAATTTTATGTAAAAATTACCCAAAAATACACACAAATGCAACGTTTGAGAAACAAGCTTTGGCGGCAACTAGGCATTTGTCAACTCCTGTATCCAGGCGACGTTTCAGCCCACACTTTCACGTTCTCGCAAATGTCTCGATTACCTGCCGCTACAGTAATGTGGAACTATGTTTATGCACGATTCGTCCCCTAGAGCCAGTTAAAGGGGCAGCGTCCGAGAAAAAAAAACAAGGATGCGTTAATTCAAGGTACTTTATTCTGTAAACAGGTTTCACAACGGGGATTTCCGTCACGCGGTCGTCCTCAGAAACAGACTGTACACCCAAGCGCCCATGATGGAGGGTGAACATCATTTGGATGCCTCGCAAGCAGCGAATTTAGATAACTACTCGCAAGGGCCCCAACTGAAAATCCGAAAAATCATACACCTATCGCGAGACCTGAAGCAAATGTTGACATATCAAGGAATGAGGGAGGCGCGGCTCGGTGCCCGTCATGAAGGCGCCCACGTGTTTTTATATATCAGGCCACCGCACAATTTTCTGGAGAATGTACCAAATATGCCGCGTAATGCATCCAGGCCCAAGCCAATACGTCCAGCGGGGCGTTAAGCACGTATTGTGCCCACTATTTTCACCATTTGATGTTTTACTACTTGTACCTAAATAGGAAGGATTATAAAGCATTCAAAATAGGCTATCCGACAGTGTTTGATTTGTTAAAAATAGCAGGCTTCGTAAAAAAATACAATTAAATGTAATATGTATAGGTACTGAAGAAATTATCTAAATTTGGCTTGTAAAGTTTTGTAAGGTAACGAGAGAGAGAGAGAGAGAGAAACGGAAGAGAGTAGAGCATGGAACACTACTCCTAGAGTAAGCGTCTCAGATCAAATCTGAGGTAAGCGATGAATTTTTTTGGTTAGGTTATGAAGGAATGCCCATTTATGACATTAAGATTTCAATGACAGGAAAGGGACATTCCTACAAAGTTAGTATCGTAGAGAGAGTAGGTACTCTATTTACTGTTAGTATGTAGTGTGTATGACGTACTTACAGGTGACGTCATTCGTAAGTATATCGTGCGCTTTCTGTCTAGCAAGACATTAAAATGCTTATGTATTCCTTAACTTTGATACGTTTTAATTTAGTTTTTGGTGATAGGCTTTATTTATAGTCAGCTTTTTTGTAAGACAGTAAAAAATAATGAGTCTGGTACCCTATTGAGAAAATGAGTAGCAAGATGCATCTATATATTTTCGTTACTGCCTCTTTCTCTCATTATTGCCTAAATTTGGTGTGTTTATTGACGATGTTTCTGTCATACTACATATTATAATACACCCTCTACACTGCAGGTACAACAGCTAATATAGGTACTTATTATGATAAAATAAAATAAAGCCTTTTAAAACAGTTTTTTTTACTCGTTTCATGTACATTGAATACAAAGTTAATGACTTAAAAATAGACAGGTATGGGATACAAATCATAAGTATCATGTAGACTGTGGCTGTGGCTTCTGAGCACAGCCTTAAGGACTACATCTCGATTGATGCTGAATTTATTAAGTACTAGCGACCCACCCCGACTTCACACGGGTATATATATATAAATATATATATATATATGTTTTATTATATATATATAACACAGCTCTTATATACTATACATACTTTAGAACAACATTGCAAATGTACTTATAAATCAATTTTAGCTTTAATGTTTTATCAGATTACAATGTTTGATTTTAATGGGTTTTTTTGTATTGTATTCTAGCAAAAAAAGGATTTGATTTAGATGGCTGAGGAGTTTTTTAATATATATTTTTATAATCTTCAAAAACGTCGAAATGCGCGGGTGAAATCATCATCACTTTACCCACAGGACGTCCACTGCTGGACATAGGCCTCCCCCATCGATCTTCAAAAAGGCCGGTGGAAAGCGGCCTGCATCCAGCGTGAAATGGTGCGGGTGAAATGGCCGTGTACTTTTAGCTGCCCCCTAAATCAGAAATAGATTAGATCTAGTAACGAATTACCTTACGTAAATACTTACATAGGTACCACAGAAAACAGAAGGGTTTTTCTTTTCTTTTCTGTGCTACATACTTAAAATGTGATGTTTTGTATTGTTTCTATATATTAGCAAAAAAAAAATTCGGTCTATGATTGTTTCACATTCACAGAGCGTCTTGTAGCAGTAAATTTTTTATACTGGTAATTTATTTCGGAGTATAATATATATATATAATAAATCATATGCCCATCCGTGAAAAATTATCTAACAGATAGTGAAAACCGCATCAAAATCCGTTGCGTAGTTTTAAAGATCTAAGCATATATAAGGACAGACAAAGGGAAGCGACTTTGTTTTATACTATGTAGTGATGTGGTTAATAGGCTTAGAAGTTCCTCAGTGAAATGACAACGATTTTAAATTACCTAATAACGAATGCTAAGATACGCTAAGAAAATCTAGAAGTAAGAGTAGGTAATTTTAGAGCGAAATTACTTGCAATTGGGAAAAAAAAACATAGTTGGCAACACCACATGACAGCTAGCCTCTGCAGCCGGGGAAGCGAGGATAAAATCAATATCAGGTGCGCAGATGACCGACCTGCGTCGCATCCAGCTCTTGACGAATCATGACTATGACAACCTATGACAGGTATTACAAAGATAGAGAAACGTCACCATGTGGTCCTACAATTAAAAGCTGTGCGGCGCGGCGTTCTGGCTGGTTTAAGTTCGTTGCTCAGCTCGAAGGATCAACGTTTGCCAAGTTAAGGTAGGTCAAAGACTTTTTACTTAACCCTGTGAATCATGAATGAAGTGGAATGTGAATCAAGATGATGTGGAAATAAATAGAATACCTACCATATTTTTCATAAATAAATGGTTTATCTATAGGTTTTTATAGGCATTTAAGTAATGGAAAAATAGACTTTGTAGATGTAAGCGTTTTTTTTCTTTCGTTTGTGGTTTATTTAAAGCTAGTCTTACGTTAACCGCCATCTCGCCTGATGTGGTTTACGATGAACTATACAGTCTATCTTGAGTTAAAATTACTGATTTGGCAATTCTCAAACTTATATACTCAATCTGTTTCTTATGTTTTTGCCTCCTACTTAAAAATATGATTATTAGTATGTTTTTCCACAAACTACAAATCCCTGCAGTCAAATCTGATACCATTGGCAGATTTATACATTTGCCGTCAGTAGGCTATTCAAATTTGACCGCCCCTACGACCTACAATTCGAGTTCACAGCTATTTTTAATTACAATTTTTGGCAAAGAAATTGTAACTTTATGATTTGTACACTATCGTCCTAATTACACCACCTTTTCTCCGTAATTAGTATGGTTGTGAACTCGATGAACGGTGTGTCAGTTCTACATAATTTTTACAACCCAACGATTTAGTTAAGATTGCACCAGAAGTAGTTTTTGGTTACATATCGGAGCTAATAAAAGCTCAATCATGTAAGGCGGGGTATATAGATATATGTAGTATCCGAAACGGCAGAACCAATTTTGACAGGACTTTCTCTGGCAGATAGCTGATTATAAGGAGTAATCCCCGCGGGTAAAACCGTGGGGAGCTGCTAGTGTAATATAAACATCTTGTCAAATAACAAAGAGATAAAACAAATTTAAACATTTGTTTGTACTTACTCCAAAAAAACTCCGTACTTCCTTCTTTCCCCCCTTAAACATTAAACTCGTATATTTCAGAACCTTTCAGGTAAGCTGGCTTAAGAGAAAAATCTGAAATTTGTGTTACAGGTTTTGAGGAAAAAAGAAGTCATGGGACGTCGATCGCGTATAAACACCAGAACACGTAAGGCCGCTGCCCAAGAAGAGCTACCACCGAGGCCCATAACAAATGTAGTACCGGTTCCTCAAGTAATTCACGATGTAAAGACGCTAATGATTCGACGGTTAAACAATGCCACCGTCATAGCTATAAAGATTCCTGTCACCGAGAAAGTGATGTACTTCTACGTACCTTACAGCGATACTGAGCCCCTACCTGTGATGGTCCCGCACGATCGGCAGAAACTACAGCGCACCCCGGGGACCTAAGCCCAGTTCTTTCATTGCTACTACCGCAATGACTCGGACTTTTGCAGGTTCGACATCTACACAGCATAATATATATCTATGTGCCACCACGTTTCCTCAACTCTGTCGCATGTTACAGACTTGACGCACATTTGGGGCCTAATTAGAAGCAGATTTCTTTGTTAGTAGAATATTTTTATTCTAAAAATGGTTGAACATGATTGTTTGATTGTTCTTACTCGCCAGATGTGTTTTCTTGCTGGTTAGGTCAACAAGATTTAGTTTTTATAATACTTTAACCTTCATATTTACTTAAGTAATTTAATAATCGACCTAAGCTCTTGTCATAATTTACGGCGTTTGTTTTAGTGTCCAAAGAACTCATTATCTTAGTGATTTTTAGACAGGATTCTATAGCAAATGTGGTGGCTTAGATTAATATGAAAAAGAATCACGTTATTTAATATAATGCAGTAGTTATAGGTCATTCCTTAATGTTATGGCCATGGTTTTGCCACGGAATATGCCTTAGGCATTTATGTTTGGAGAAATTTATGTACAATGGTGCAATGGTGATTTTGGGAATTTGGGAAGAGATTTTTGGCGATAGTTAGGGAAAGGATATAAAATTTTAGCTGAAAGCTAATGTAGCTTACTGTGTTGATTCTGTTGTTAGTTCAGAGCAAGTTATTTTTGATGACATACACCCACTCTCACATCCCTTTCAAAGGTTTGGCCAAAAAAAATACGACAAAAGTAGATTTAGATCAATAATAGAAGGTAAAAATTGTACAGCTATCTACCATTATGGTGAAGAAAAAACAGAAAATAAGCAATTTTGAACTACAGTTATCAGAGGAAAGTGTAACAGTAATAAGTCTGGTAAAAATTAAACAAGGAATATATATTTTATAATAGAAAAATAAAAGAAATAATGTTAAATGTATCATTAAATTTTCAACATTGTCTCACCATAACTCAATACGCATTGACAGATTCATCCAACGTTTCTCTAATTTTTGACAAAGATAATTTATTTGCACAAAAAACGAGTACTTAAATCATACACATATTTTAAAGAAGTATGCATAATAAGTGTTTATACAATATTAGTCATTTTCTATCATGTTTTGCCTAGTTAGTAGGCGTGAAAATCTATAGAGATGGATTAAAAATTTCGTAAATATCATGGGTAATTAATTACCTTACAAATGACAAAAAAAAAACATATCTAATTGAATTGTCGAAACAATTTTATTCTTATACTTAAATATCATGTTATAAATCTGATTGATAAAGGAGCTGATAGTCAAATTAAATAAGAGTTTCTTTTACGCGTGAACGAAACGTAGAGACAGTTTCTCACATTAGTATCTATTTATTTATTAACTAGCCATCCGCCCCGGTTTCGCACGGGTGTAAGCTCAGCGTTCGGCCTCGCTACAAAATATAATATAGCCTATGTCACCCGGGGATAGTGTACCTTCCCTACAGTGAAAGAATTTTTCAAATCGGTTCAGTAGTTTCGGTGCCTATTCAATGCAAACAATCTTTCCTCTTTATAATATTAGTATAGACGAAACGATTATTTAAATAACATACACTAAGGCGATTAAGGTCAGCCTGTAGTTTGATGCAGTCAGATTCATTATTAATTATCATATAACAATTTCATCTGCGTCTTAAGAAACTTGGAATGCTGGGTACATATAAATATGACTAGTGCAGTTTGACGAGGACCACACCGTATAAGAGTAGAGGTAGATACTATGACTATAGGAGATAATTATAGAAAAAAAGTATTATTATACCTACGAGACTAATGGTTCAAAAGTTTGAACTGGTATATACCTAAATCTTAGTCTTTGATAAATAAAAAATATTTTTGACCATCTTTCGGGAGAAATACCAAGTTCAGGAATAACTAAGGCAACACTTAATGTTTGCAAAATCAATACCGTAACAATGGGAAGTTTGCGCAACGCAGAGTGCTTATTTTTGCAAGGACTCACAGTGGGCACAGGCTGTACTAATATAGTCGTTGCCAACCTCGCACCGTTTTTGCAGTGCTAAGTGAATGAGACATGGAAAATTACCCAAAGAAACTTACTGAGGGAACATACTCAAAATTTCATAAAGATCGACCTATTTCCTTATTACCCATGGAGTACCCAGTTTTACCTTTGAGCACCAGGAGACTTCGCGAAGCTCGATACCAACAAAATATGGTGCTAAAACTAAACAAAGCGAAGGAAGAATTAAAGCGAGATCAAAAAACAGTGCCAAAGCCAGTGCTTGAAAAAGATCCTCCCGGATACCAATCGCAATGGAGACGGTTTTTCCATAATATCTACATGCGACAATTAGAGCTCAAAAGGTTAGAGCTGAATGACACAGTTAAGCTACAAAACCCACTTGTGAACCGCGAACCCATTGGTCATTTCGATAATTGGGTGCCTCGCTTCAAGCCTTTGATGAAAGACCAGGCTACACAGACTCCACCTAAAAAACCAAATTGCCCGATATGCCTTCGGCGAGAGAGTCTCCGCGTCCGTCCGAACCACACTCTGGCAGAACTAGCGGCAATAAGGCTTGGACGTCCATTTATCTTAGAATATGCTCGACCTACTCCTCCAACCAGAGATGTGGCTGTGGAAGCTCCGGACCGCACTTATTATGCAAGCGACCAACTGGTCTTCTTCAGAGTTGGAAATTTTGTCTACAGGGGATGGACGTACCGTACACTAGATGGCCGGATCGAACATGTGCCGAGAGTTCCTCGCGGTATCCCGATAGACCAGATTCGAGTGGATAAGCCTCTTCGCTCCCCGGCCCCATGTTAATGTGCTTCAACGCCCTACTTAATACTTATTAATGGTGTTATATATACCTATGCAGTATGGGTATATACTATCCTACAATTTCGATTCTACATGTGTCGGAAACCAATTTTTGAAGATTTTTTTTGGGGGGAGCGTGGGTGTTATTTTTAGCCAATTTTGATGGTTCCAAGCAGTGGTTAAAAGACTAGGGTAGACGGAAATAGCTGCTTTCAAAGTAGTTTTTTTGACGGTTGGTCGCGGTAAGATTTCAGGTAAGCGATCACATGAGTTGTTGGTCCAACAGGGATAGTTTTGGAACTGATGGTTTTGCAGGGTGTATCTTGGTTAGTTCAAAAAGGAGAGGGAAGTAAGAGCACTGAATGAGGTTATTGTATTGATATTGAGGTAATGGCTTTAAACAAAATTGAAACTATATTTCCAGACCAGAGTCTTTTATTGTGTTTAGAAAATAGAACATTACTCTCGCGACAGTCAAATAAGATATGGGAATATGTACAAGCCAAAGCATAGGTACAACGCGAGTCGATCAATACTAACGGCTGTTTTGTATAAACCTAAGGTTGTCGTATTGTGTACGTAATGTGTATTTATGTGTACCTTCTTGATGTTAATACGAGTATAATACGAATGAATACCTGTATTATTTTAAGCTTTACCATAATATTTGGGGTAATTTACACACCTATTCATAGAAATCTACATACACTATTATACCTACTTGATGGGACTATTGTCAATTACCTACATACATTCATCTGTCACCGGGCAAACGATTATTAAATTAAGTGTTAATTTTATTATGTCAATTTGTCTATATATTGTTGATGTTGCAATAGGTGTCTGAAATACAAATAAATGAAAACAATAGTCAATACCTATATGTATATTTAACGTAATTTATATTAGATGTCGTACGTAATAGTGTTAAAAACTATTAAGTCGATTTGTCTACTTATTCGTGATATTATAATAATTTTATGGGTGTCTAAAATAAGAATCAACAAAAACAATAATCGTCACCTGTGTAGTGTAAAAAGATCTATCCTTCTTCTGTCACTGGTCTAACAATAATCAACCATTATTAATGTCTATTAATCTAATTATTCATTATTCTGAATGTGACAATTGTTGACAGAAATATGAATAAATAAAAATCGATACCTGTGTTTTATATTCCATCTGCCTTCTATTGTCGTTGGTCGAAGATAAATCTATTAACAGATTTATCTACTTTATCTTATGTGAAAAATTGATGTCTGAAAAACGAAGAAATAAAAACAGTAATCGATACCTGTGTGGTTTATTTTATATCTTTCACACCAGTGACATAGCCTTGGAAGGCTGCACCGGCACGGCATCGGCGAGATGCTGCCATTCCTGGAGGAACACGCAGCAGTGTCAGGTCAAGTTCAAGCGAAACAACTTGCCGGACCAGTAGTGTCTAGGTTTTTTTTATAGTATATCTTACATTAACACGAGCAATTTCAAGCCACTTTCGATACCTATCTGAAGATTTATCTAGTAATGCAATACAATTACAAAATGTTATATTATCTAAAATCTCAGATCAAATAAAAATAGCCATATGGATTACGGCAAGGATGATCCAAGATTACGGCGAACACGAAAAGTGATTTTTTTATATGATCTGAGTCTACCTACATACCTACATATTACAAAATTTTGTGTAATGGTAGGTAATTGTTTATTCAATTTATTTACACATGAAATATTACATTACAGATGATAAATCTCTATCTGTATTGTAAGTTACAAGTTTCTATGTCTTATAGTTTAGAAATGCTGTGGAGGGGGGGAACCAACTTTTTGCCGTTTCGATTCGGATTTCTTTATAGGATGGACTTTATAAAAAGTGATGTATCAACCCTTACCATTACTTTATAAGACATTTTCAACGATTACCTACATGAGTATTTACCTATATTTATTAAATTGAGATATATATTACAACTGTAGTTGTGCAAAGTTGCATGCACTTATCTTAATAATTATAGAAGATGGAATGTTCTAAAACTTCGGTCGGTTGGACGGACAGACAGACGGACAGAACGAAATTATAAGGGTTCCTTGTCGGGCTACGGAACACTAAAAATCTGGGCTATCGTATGCGGTACCCCACCCGCCAATTATGCCTCAATGATTATTTCACTTTATTAAATAACATTCTCGGGTCTAGCCCGGACATTTGATAGGCATTGGTAGAGCCGAAGCCAACACCAAGAGTTGATACAAAAATATAATTATGGAATGTGTATTGTACAGTTTAGGCGTTAACAAAGGCTGGGCTATTGAGGTGAACAACTTGTGGATAAGAGAACAGACATATTGGATGAGGAACGGCACCTGCCTTATCTTGTCTCATCACAAATTATATTTAGGCAGCTGATGATTTCACACACACATTACATCATTAGCCAATTAACGTCCACTTTTGGACAAGGCCTCCCTCATAGAGAGGAGTGTTGCCATAATCCCCACGCTTGGCAGGCGGCTTGGGGATCGCAGTACGTTCACCGTGTACTATTAGGACGCTGCTGCCCATCCTCCGGTGGTTCTGGTCGCAGTTTTAGGACATACCCGGGCTGATGATTTGCCATCCACTAAATATAAAGGCCCCCCATAAAGACTGCCGCATATTGGCACCGGGGTTTTTTATTACTGTCATAAAACACACAAACAATATGCCTCCGTTATAAAATAAAACACGATAGTATACTTAATGCAAGTTTATTACGAAACAGAAATTTATAACATTAAGTTAAGTATAATTACTTCATTAACTATAAATAATATATTCTTAAACTTTAATTAGAGATGAAAAGTGCGCATAAAATATAATTGGCCAAGAGCATGTCGAGACACGCATATGGTAGGGTTCCGTAACTAAAGCCATATAATTGTAGTCATAGTTCAGAAATTGATAGTTATAGAAAAATTCGAATGAACGAAGCTCTGTGGACTTAGCCAAATTTCAGAGATGTACCATCCCGACATAGCATATACTTTTTATGGTTTAAACATAGAGAAAACTGATTGATAAACATTATTTGTTAAGACTATTATACAAAAAGGTCAATGACCTTTGAGCTAGAACATTTTGAATTTATTACAGTTTTATCGCTGTTTCTCAAAAAGTTATTATCAGATAATGTTCGAAATAATTTCGAATGAAGGTTTTTAATATGACCTATCTGTATTGTAAGCAACAAGTTTCTATGTCTTATAGTTTAGAAATGCAGGGGGGGGGGACCAACTTTTTGCTACTTTGGCAGGCCATATTTAGCAAAGTATAGACTTTACAAAAAAGTGATGTATCAAACCTTACCTTCATTTTAAAAGACCTTTTTTCAACGATACCCCACACGAGTAAGTGGAGTGAAAAAAAAAAAAATCATCTCCATTTCACATGTACGAGTGCCACCCCTATAATACAATATAATATATTTTTTATACTTTTAAAATTGAGATCGATATTATTACTGTTAATATGCAAAATTTCATTCTATTACCTTAATAATTATAGAAGTTAGAAGGTTTTAAAAATTCAGACAGACGGACAGACAGACGGATGGACAGAACGAATTTATAAGGGTTCCTTGTCGGGCTACGGAACCCTAATAACAAAAAAAAAATTGTGTAGAATGGGCAGTATGATATCCACTATTTATGAATACAATTATAATCAATGAAATGAAGACGAAAAAGATTGGGCGACTGATTTGACCCTTCCACCATCTCTTATTCTTTAAGCATTAATCTGTTTTACTCAGCTTTCTCTTGCTTTAAGTACAGAGATTGAGGAACAGTTTTTTCTACATCTTAAATAATAATAATTAACAGCGCACTGTGAAACGAAAACAAGCTTTAATGGACTTAGGGTTTCTAATATATGAAGTTTATTTTGAAAATATTATATATGACTTGGATTTACTCATCGATCAATACAGTTAATAATTGTTATGTTAGAAAAAAATTATCATCAAATATTTTTAGAACTAACGCAGTTTTTTTAATATGCATCAGCATTAAACTGATACCTATATATGTATATCTCCGCAATATCACTTTGTCACAGTAATACATGTATAGTGTAAAAGCTGGGTTTTTTTCTTCTTCAAAAAATTTTTTTTTCTCTATGTAGAAATCTAGACGCGCGGGAGAGCGTCAGAGCCAAGCTCGGTACCTTATGTAATATAATTTATTCAAACTTTAACTTATTTTCTGTCACTACAATACTTTTTATGCGTAGTATTACAAATTAATGCCAATTTGAATAAACACAAATTATCTCTAGTTAAAGGAATAAAATGAATCAACTGTTGCAATGAAAAAGACAACTGTATTTTTAGTTATACTGACCACGAAAGCTTCCTAATTGACATGAACAGATACGTAATATAATAGTTGATTGAATCAGGCGTTACTTTGCGGAAGTCCATTTTCAAAACTGTTTTAATGATGAATTTCTCGTGTAATTCCGCTTCTACGTCGCTTCAAGTACAATAAGGAATTTGTGATAAATATTTGTTGAAAATGTTAATTTTATTGAGTTTAATTTTGCCTAACCTGATATAAAATATTAAGTACATAAATTGAAAATTAACGTAACCTGAAACAAAAATTAATTAATTCTGAATTATATTTAATTATAAAATTATTAAAGTAATCTGAAACAAGAATTAAATAATTCTGACACATGAAATATGATAATACTAAATCTGAAAACAAAAATGTATTAATTCTGAAACATAAAATATATATTAATTGAAATTACATGTATTTTAATTGAATTTAAAAAAGTAATAAATTGTACCCGTTTCCTTAGTCCACTTTGTCGTTGTGTTTGTTTTTGACAAAGTGCACTAAGGAAACGGGTACAATTTATTACTTTTTTAAATTCAATTAAAATACATGTAATTTCAATTAATATATATTTTATGTTTCAGAATTAATACATTTTTGTTTTCAGATTTAGTATTATCATATTTCATGTGTCAAAATTAATTAATTCTTGGTTCAGATAACTTTAATAATTTTATAATTAAAAATAATTCAGAATTAATTAATTTTTGTTTCAGGTTACGTTAATTTTCAATTTATGTAATTAATATTTTATATCAGGTTAGGCAAAATTAAACTCAATAAAATTAACATTATCAACAAATATTTATCACAAATTCCTTATTGTACTTGAAGCGACGTAGAAGCGGAATTACACTAGAAATTCATCATTAAAACCGTTTTTTACGTAATATAATTATTTTGATACCGTCGACTTATAAATGTTACATATTTTTTAATACATGTTTAGGTAGGTACCAATTGTCTTTACAACATTATTCAATTACTACGTTATAGACCTTATCTCCGTTAGTTTTAGTTTGAATTATTATTTCTTTCAAACTAATCAACGCGCGTGTGTTCCCAAATTTGTTACAGAGATGTTCGGTTGTACATCTAGGATCGAATTTACACTAGAAATTGTGCATGACTGTATTGCATTATTTTTAAAAGTATTGTTTTTGACATTTCGAAATTGAATTTATTGAAATCAATCGGAACTGTGTGTTTTTCTCCAATCCGTGCCTAATAACTCAAACAAATGTAGCAATACAATGAGGTACATCACACTGTTCACCAAAATAAAATATAAACTGAGTCTGTCATTGTCCGGGGTGTCTGCGTTTACTGGTTGGCCAACCAGAACAAACCTCAGGAGGCCACTTCATCGTTGTTCGCCTCAAACTCCAGTTTGACGCCGTCAGCGCTAAGCCCTTCGACGTCCACTTCGTTTTCGGTCGCGTTCAGCATGTTGAGCGTCACCTGAAAACATGAAACAATGAATGAACACCAATGTGAAACGAGTGAGCGAAATCTCCACAGAAAATCACAGCTCGTAATGAATGTTGAGGAGCGCACTGCTACTACATTTGTCTCTATTTAACACTAAAGAGATAGTAAAACAAAAAAATAGTAACCGACTTCACGGAAACATGAATGCGATTCATCACCAAATTTCCTTAGAATATTTTCTTCAAATTTAATGGGACCAACCTGGAGCCTATTATAGCCCATTCAATAAACAAAGAAACATTAAAATCGGTCTACAACCGACGAGATATTACGTGAATTGCGTGCTACACATAAACAATACAGTCCAATTCAGGACCTGTTTTTTTGAGGTCGATTGAGAATAAGACGCCAACTGTAGTTCTATTTTTGGCTATATTCATCTTAGCATATACTACCTAAGTCGATGCGACGTGCCCAAAATGCTGACATTTTCTAGTTTAACGTATAAGCATTGCCATTCAGCGTGGTAATGCCGCCAGCATGTTGGGAACCCTGCCTACTGATAGTGGGCCTGAGCATTTGTTATAGATCTTCAACGGTCTATGGGTAATTGAACTTATCTTGTATACTACTCAAGACATTTGTACATACATTCAAGTGGTTTTCACGAAATCTAACATGTTCACTAACCATAAACAATATTTACTTATTAATGACGTAAATATTTACATGTATTACTTGTTTATGGATAGATCCATACAAAACTGACATAATTCCATTCAAAATCTTATTTAAATTGCAAAATACTAACCGCAAAAGAGTGCAAAAATAATTAATTAATCATTATTAATTAATTTTTTTTTAAATTGGTCATCATGCCTCAGGCATGATGACCAATTTTCAAAATATTTTATGATATTCGCATCTACTATTACCCGAAAACAAAAATATTGAATTAGCAGCAATATATGTGTGCTTATGACGTCACGATCTTAACACATGTCAACATATCCTCCATGTCAAATATAATGTCTGGTTTTTATAATTATAATCGTGACGTCAATCGCTCTAAATGGCGTTTCACTTGTCACGGTTGTGTGCTGTATTATATATTTTTATTTAATTCACTTTTAAAATAAATATAATTTTTGGATTTATTCTAACCTATTTATTTTAAATCATAATCTGTGATTTTTGTCATCATGCTTATTGCAACATCAACAAGTGAAGAAGCGTAGCAGAAAATAATGTTTTAAATTAGCATAAAACAAAATAATGACAAACAGAAAGTGAATCTGAACTCTGATTAACGTAGCACATGCAACAAATGTGGTGCTAAACAAAATTAAAATTCAAACTTCACTAACACAGCACAACGTAAACTAAGGAAACTTAAGAACTGTGCTAAAACAATGTTTTAGTTAGTGAATGTTTGAACCTCTGCGTTTTTTCCGAGTACGCCTTGATTGGTCAGTATGTTATGCGTGCTACCCATTATGCTCTGAGCTGTGAGGCCACTATGCGAGCTGATCAACAGGCTCTGTGGGTTGGCTACCACGCTATTGCCCATGCCAGTATGTGCGTTGCCCAACATCTGCGCGTTGCCCAGTACACTCTGTGTGTTCACCACGGTCATGGGTGAGGCTACCTGTTGCTGGTGCGGTTGCCCGACTCCATGGTTACTGCTTACCTGTCTTACAGGTATACCTGCGTCTTCAAACGCGTTTTTCTTCAGAGTTGTGCGGATCTGTGATCTGGAACAATAAGACACTATACTGATTGATCTATTCGGAACTCTGAGTAAGTAGAAAGAAAGATCGTGCACGTCGAACACGAAAAGTGAAGCCACATTCGAAGTGTTGCAACTACAAGTATTTTAGGGGACGGTCTAGGGATAATGTGTTAATAGAGAGAATTATAAGTCAAGCTCAAGGAACATATAAATACGTAATCTTTCTTCTATATATATATAAAAGGCGATGTGTGTATTTCTAAAACTTATTAGCAACTCTCGGTCGTCACTTACTTTCATTTTGATTTCACTTTGACAGTACGCGGTGGGGGATCATTATTTATATTTGTTTTGAGATTCGGAATTAGAAACATCTCAATGTTTTTTATATTTTTTTTAATGATATTTGGTGACGAGCGAAGTCGCTCGCCTGATGGCTCTTCACGCTTGCCCATGACAGCTCAACGCAACTTAGAATTTTGAACTTCAACAGTTCAAAACCCTGGATGGCAAAGCACTGCGCTCGTCACCCCGAGATATAAGATGTCAAATCTGTGTGCCCTGTAATTTCGCTGGAAACATCGCCATTCTATCCGGAACACAGTACTGTCTGCACACTACTGCTTGACGGTTGAATAACTGGCAAAGGTGTGGTACTTCCCCAGGCGGACCCCTGCAAAAGAGTCCTACAACTACCAAGCACTACAATTCTCGATTACAAGAAAATTTCATGACATTACAGAATAAGACATTTATATTAAGAGCTTTTTAAAATGCGAGAGCACATCTCAGTAAGATCTTTGAGATGTGCTCTCGCTTTTTAGGGTTCCGTAGCCCTCCGTCCGTCTGTCTGTCTGTCTGTCCGTCCGTCCGAATTTTTTAGAACTTTCTAACTTCTATAATTATTAAGATAAGTGCATGAAACTTTGCATAATGACAGTTATTATACAGATCTCAATTTTAAAAGTATAAAAAATATATAATATTGAATTTTAGGGGTGGCTCTGGTACATGTGAAATGGGAATGAAAATATTTTTTTCACACCACCTACTCGTGTGTGGTATCGTTGAAAAGGTCTTTTAAAATGAAAGTAAGGTTTGATACATGTCTTTTTTATAAAGTCTATACTTTGTGAAATATGGCCTGCCAAAGTGGCAAAAATTTGGTCCCCCCCCCCTGCATTTCTGAACTATAAGACATAGAAACTTGTTACTTACAGTACGGATAGGTCATATTTATTCATTCAAAATTATTTCGAACATTATCTGATCATGACTTTTTGAGTAACAACGATAAAACTGAAATAAATTCAAGGCGTTGTAGCTCAAAGGTCATTGACCTTTTAGTAAAATGGTCTTAACAAATAATGATTCCCAATCAGTTTTCTCTATATTTAACCCATAAAAAGCATATGCTATGTCGGGATGGTACATCTCTAAAATTAATCTAAGTCCACAGAGCTTCGTTCGTTCGAATTTTTCTACAATTAGCAATATCTGAACTATGACTATAATTAAATGGCTTTGGTTACGGAACCCTAGCATATTCGTGTCTCGACACGCTCTTGGCCAGTTATTGAACCTAAATTAGTAGGTGATTATATGGCATCTGAAATGAAACAAGAAATACTTACACAGTTCTAGTTTTAATATGCTGACTGAGCTTATTTAGGTCTACTGCAAACCGATGAACACACGAGCGCAGCATATCAATCTCCTCTTCAGTCCACTTGCCACTGGAAACACGACAGATTATAAACATCATTCATTGTAAATTATGATCTGATCTGTTGTTGATACAAAGGGTATTTAGTATGCAACTAGCTTTACCTGTGCCTCCGCGTTTATCTATCTATTCAGTAAGTATTTGACGTTAGATATATGTATTTAAATTCAGATAATTGAAAGTTACAATGTTATTGATAACTTTTTTGGACCATTAGCTGTCGATAAGTTATCTATGAACCTCAGAAACCAGGCATAAGACAGACACTCACTACTAACACCCAGATCCAAAGCAGACATGTTTATTTTTTTTAAATAATAGGCTTGCGTTTGAAGGCCCTCGCCCGATGTTAAGCAACCATGAGGTGTAATGAAATTTATCATTTAAACATCTGCCCGGATTGAGCTATACCAGTCGTCAACATCCAAGGAATGAATCACAGTTACAGATGTCCAAAAATATTTGTAAATGCTGTGCTAAGTTAACTGATATGCTTTTAGAAACTCCATTATTTTTACTAGAACTTCTTTTATTTATTAGGGTGATCCACCATAGGCCGCATCATCGCTAAACATCAGGCGAGTTAGCAGCCAAGCGTAAGCCTATTTTGCAATAAAAAAAAACAACGCGGGCAAAGCTGCAGTCAGACGTTACTAAATACATACGTTATATGTACTTATGTACTGGAACGGAACGGGTTAGAATCATACGTGTAAATAAAAAGTGTTTAGTAAAACATGTATGATTGCATGATTGCCTTGTATTCTTATGTGATCTCTTATAGTAAGCGCATCATCTCCGAGTCATTGGGTCATAAATATTTTTTATCAGTCTATCTCGCTCACACTTACGGGTCTTTCTGTCTTTATCGCTCGCATTTTCAGGTCTTATGGTATGACATATATTGCTCGACGACTCAGTTGATAATGCGTTTGCTGAACTAGCCTAGATGGCTATGCAGATTTCAGAATATGTTGTGTATTTAGATTTTGCATTCGGGTTAGGTTATAGGTTAACTTACTAGGTTTCTACTTACCCCGGTTGTGATTCACCCATAGGATGCAGCAAGTTAGTCATCTCCGAAAGCTTGTTGAAGGCGATGCCCGCTTCACGGAATATCTCACCCACCTGTATTGACTAGAATTAAGGTTAAACTGTGCATGTAACGATGGATTGTTGTTTGGACATAATATAAGGTCAACAAGGTCTCTGTGATGCCACTGGTAATAAAAGGTCAGTATAAAAGGTATCTGAGAGCAACAGTGATCGCTTACCATCAGGCAGCCCGTTAGCTTGTTTGTTACATACAGCATATTAAAAAAGCTACAGGTGCAATGTGGCTTAAATTAGCCAAAAGACTGATATCCCTCAGTGTGAGCAAACGCTCTTTGAGGTTACACTAAATGGTGCTTACATCGAAACATCAATGTACTAACTCTCACTAGACAGCCAGGGTTGACAACCACATCGCACAGAGCTACTTTGTAGATATGGTGATTATGGTAGGTTTCCAACAAGTCACACCAGATTGCTTGGCTAGACACCACCCGGTTAGCCACAATTGCAACAGCGTCCTGCGCTCAGTGCACACATATCCTAATAATACGGGAAATGGCTGGTTTCACCAGAAAGGGTCTTGAGATCTAACTGGATATCCTCCATAACAATTGCTTTATTTATAGCTAGACCAGCCATGTTAAACTCAAAGTCACTGGTGGGCCAAAAGCATGAAGACTGTAGACGAGGTGGGCCGGAAAACCTAATCTTAAAGAAGACAAAACTACTGAAAATTTTACTCGGCCGTGATACATGTATGGACTTGTAGCAGCATGTGCGTTTTCAAAAATGGTTTTTAACATGCTCATAGGCAGCTTTATCTGGCTGTTTTCAAAATTGATCAGGGCTGCAGGAAACTGCCCAGTAGTTAATAGGCTTGCATTTGACATAGCTGTTCTAGACAAAGTTAACATGATATTGCATCATCATTTTTCCATTAGTTGCAGAGTTTAGAGAAGAGTAGAGAATTACAACGAGTCCAAATTAGGCCCTATAGAATTTTTTTACTACAGCCCATTGCATGCCGGCTTTTGTCCAACAACCTACTAAACTAACAATTGGAACTAACCATGGTACTAAATAATGGTTATTCCATACAAGTTATGGTAACTCTGCCATACTCAATTCTTAGATGTGTTTGTAGCACTGCATCCAGAGCATTTGTAAACTTTTATTTATTTATTTCAGCTGTGGTCATCCTATTGCAGAGCAAAGGCCTCCCTTCCTTTCTTCCACTCCTCTCTGTTCTGTGCTATGGTGTACCAGTCTGTTGCGTGGGAGTATAGGTCGTCCCGACATCTTTTTCTGGGCCTTCCAAGGGGTTGTATGGCATGCGGCAGCCATTCTGTAGTGGTATTTTCTTCATTGTTTGGTTTATTTTTCGTGCTTCGTATGCTTCTTTTTATTTACCAACGACCCGCCCTGGCTTCGCATGGGTGTACATTTTATATTTATAGTAACATTCCATGAAAAATTATTTAACTGATGGTGATAACTGCATCAAAACCCATTGTGTGGTTTCCGCGGAGTTAGCAGATATACAGACAGACAGATGCAGAAAGCGACTTTATTTTATACTTATGTAGAGACCATGTAGAAATCATTCAAATTTTTTTATGTCTGAATTGACTTAAGGTGTATGGTACTGCTACAACTGGCCCGGGCCACAAAGGCAGACGTGTTATTCAATTCTCTAACTATTATGCTTGTTTAGTGCACCTATAATCTGATTGAAACACGAGTCAAACATGACTACAATAATCAAATAGATGACACAATTCTCTCCTATTGGAGGTAGAGCGAAGTTATTATTGGGTCGATAACAGCAGTCTCATCCCGATTGAATCTCCATGGGTTTCGAACAAAGAATTCATGGTAAACTCTATTTTACTCGTTCTTTACTCGTTCGTACTCGTTCTTTAATAATTGAACTAATTTGAGTATCAAAACTGGTGAGTCGGGCAGAATTATGTATGATATGTGTTGATGTTAATAACATGGATTTATTGATTCAGGAATAATGATTTACTTACTTTAGCAGCAGCGTTATTGTGGTTTGTTCTCGGCATTTTAACAATTAAGTTTTATCTGAGCTTGAATTTAATTGGATAGGTATGGTTTATTTTATTAGATACTAGATCGGTGTAAATGATATTCAAGTTCAAATAAACATTAACTATTCGTAGATTTAGATTTGAACGTAAAGCAGGCACTAGCACAAATTAGAAATTACCAACAAATTACGGAAACAAAGCAACTTGGCCGGCCATCAAGAGTTTTACATTCTCTTGGGCATCGATGACAGTCTCACTTGACATGATAATCATGACAATGACAACACTGACAACGAAGGCATTAAATATTGCACGAGTTTTAGCGCCAACGTGTAAAAATATGATAAAACTTAAACACTACTATTAATTTTGTGTATTTACGAGTGTTATTTATGTATTATTGATGGATTGTTATTTGTTAAGTGTTCATGAATGAGCTCGAGTGTAGAAAAGTGATAAAACGAGGTGAAACATGTATTTTCGTGTTGTGTTCCACAACTCCATAGAAGCCTCGTGCATGAACCAGTAGGTTCATGGCCTCGTGTAATCACTTAACTGGAGCATGAGTATTACTTAACAGTGACTTACTTTGCTTGACTCTGACTTGTTTGATGATATATAAAACTTGTATAATATTATGACTGAAGGACTCTGTATCCATGGTCATAAAAAACTTAAAAAAGAAAAACGAAGGAAGACGATTGGATGAACAACTCTACCCTAGGTAGGTCTGTGACTCTACCAAATCTACCAATGACGTTCTGTGGTTATTTCTCTACCAATGACGTGTTCTACAGTATTGCCAGGAAAAAAACGTATTCGCTTCAAGACTTTTTTGCCAAGGTACACATAAAACATACGGAAAACAAAAAAAAATCCATGCTGGGCCTCCATGTATATAACCTAAGCAAAAATGCCAAATCACGTAAAATAACAAAATGTACATATTGAACATATTGTTATTGTTTTGGAGAAGTATAATTTTGGGGCGAAACATTTATTAATTTGGGAAAATTGTATTTTTTTTTTTTTTTAAACTGGCTACCTTGATTTTGTGATCGTTTATCGGGGAGGCAATAATGCACGACACAGATAATGTACGGCATGATATTATACGGCATAAAAATCCACAGCAAGATAATTGGTGTAAATGTACATTGAATACCAAGCTGTGCAAATATTGTGCCATGCAATATCATGCCGTACATTATCAGATCGGCCCAATAATTTTATTAATGCACAAGTGTTAATGCACAGACCAAAGACAAAGAAAACAATAGACATCGGGACGTGGTCCTTTCACTCTTTCAAGATAAGGATATTATATAGAAGAATTACTCATGAATGAAAAGGACAAAGCTATATTATTTCCATTCTGCAATGTGTGTCCAATTATTCAATGGCCAGTCCTGCAACTAGTAGCAACAAATCAAAACATTTTGCTGAAAATAACTGTGAAACCTTTAGATTTCTATCATTTGTAACTTTGTTGATATTCCCTAGAAGTGTATTTAGTATTTAGTGATGATAAATTGCTCTATAATCGGCTGCAAAAGCCGAGATGATATTTATGGTTTTCTGTCTCATGTGGACACGGTATCCCGTGTCCGTTACGTATATTCTATATACACCTCATATTTGAGGTACATTACACCAATTATCATGCGGTGCATTATTATGCCTTACAATATCATGCCGTACATTAATTGTGTCGTGCATTATTGCCTCCCGTTTTGGTTCGGCGGTGTGATCATTTTTAATTTGGTTTTCATAAATATTTTATTTTGAACTTGTTGAAATACATTTTCACAACTTAGGATAAGTAACATATACAGCTGTGTATAAGTGCTGAAATTATGATTATATTGTGAGTGTTTGACTGTGTCCAGTTATCACGGACCGAGAGACTTCGTGACGGACGCCACGCCTGTCAACTTTTCAAGCCATCCCGTGAAATGTTTCCAAGGCTTAAACTTGATGGTTTAATTTTAGCTGCTTCCTCTCCGATGCAGGTTCACAGAAAATCCTGCATTATGTGCTGAACCGAATGTTGTGCCATTATCTACTACCTTCTATTTCAGTTCTTAATGCAAAATGGAACTTATTCTAATTTTATCCTTCATATCCTTTGGATTGGCTTTCGACAAAGGTGAGTAGGTATTTTATGAGCAGTGAGCATCGAACTATTCCATAACAAAGATGTGTGTACCACTTCTTGACAAAGGCACATACATACAAAATAATAATTATGCTATGCTTAATATACAAATTTGTTATTTCTATTTTAATGTTGCTCTGTAGGGTCCCTGGTACTACAAGTCCCAATTCTTCTAACATAATGATTATAATAATTATTTCTTTACATTATTCTATTCCATGTTATTTAAAGTCTAATATTTGTTTATTGTTTTTATTCTGACTTGGTAATTTTTCATGTCCAAATCTTCTCATAGAGTTTCAGTAAGTAGGTACATAATGACAAGACTCCTCTAAAACTAACTAGTCATGTTTTAAATCAAGGTAGTATGATGTACCACCCGCTATATAGGTAACAAGCACAGTAATTATAAAGGTAATCCTCAATAACCATACATAATATATTTTGTTCCAGCATCTTTCTATGGAGCAAGTTACATTTCATATCCACTTCAAGAAGCTAAAGGAGTGACCGATATCAACTTCAGATTCCGAACACACTTGTCAGATGCTCTGCTGCTACTTGCTGCTGGAAAAACTGATTACTGCATGGTAAAGACAGAAATTTGTTATATGAATTATATATTTGATATCTACTTCTTGTTCTAGCCTCTTCATCCATTTCTGAACATAGGCGTCTCCCAATTTCTGCCATCTTTTTTGACTTGGCCATCTAGTCTGACTTGACCCGTGTGTCTTCAGATTTTTGTGAACCATAAAAGGCTAAAGCTATGTGCGCACTGAACATCTAGCCTCATTACAACAACAATTTTTTTGTACATCTTTTTCGCTTGCTGTCAACTGGTAGGCTGCCTGTGTTCCGGCCAACCGCATAGTGGGTAGGTACCGTAAATCTTTGGTGGGTGGCCTCATGGCTTGGTGTTTGCCTAGTCTCCGCTGAAGGGTGAGTCTCGTTCAGTGGTGACTGTCTAATTAAGCTAAATGATCAGCCAAACTGTTATTAGTATTTTATTTATTTAATTAGTATTTGCTTCCTTCTATTACTTCTACTATGTCTCTCAGCTTTATGTTAATCATATTGTCGGTTTTGGACAGGTACATCTTGAGACCGACTTTTCCTGAATTTCTTTATGCTTTCGATTATGGCCAATGATGCCAGGTAATCAGCAAATCTTAGGTCGATAAAGGGTATCTCCTCCAAATTGTTGTGGACAATGAGCCTTAGAAGTTTTTTTTAACCTCGACTGAAACACTGTTCACCATACTATCTGACTAACAATAATTTCTTGCAATGTTTCAGATTCGCCTGGAAAAGGGCAGATTAAAATTGAACATCAACTTGGGTGCTGGGGAAAGTGAATTATTTTCTCAAAAAGGGACCCTGAATGACACTCAATGGCACCATGTAAACATTGTACGGCGGGAAGCCAACCTTACAATGAAGGTAATTTTAGTTCATTAAAAAAAGTATAGCAACAGAATACAATTTAGTAAAGTAGTAGCTTATGGAATGTGACATTTGTTTCATTATAAATATGATGGTGCATTTCAAATCACACCAACAGCACTAACAACGCCTACAGCGCTAAGGAGAACCAACACGGCACAAATAAATTCTTAATTATGATGTAGATTTATTAGATTAATTATTTTGCCTTTTTTTTCAGGTGGATGATACAGTGGTTAAGAAACGCCTCCCGGGCAGATTCTTTGAGCTGAACATACATTTTGGAATATTTCTGGGCGGACAAGGGCATTTCTCTGAGCTTTTTCTGGGGCACATGGAAAATTTCCGAGGATGTATGGAAGATGTGAGTATAAAGGATACCCTGACAAAAAAGAACTTTATCAACTCGCAAGACTGATTTACTGTAACAAACTATCAAGAAAACTATCAAGCAAGTACAGTTTGTTATGGTGGCTGCATGCGCGCATGGGGAAGCAAGAAGAGGAGCAGCGATCCCATGAGTTGCTTACATACCAATTGACCGGGTTGTACATGCCACCCGATTCATTTACAAAAAGGCTCTTTTCAGGGCCACATACGGTCTTAATGTTTTCATGAAAAGCTTGCATTACAATAATCACCCGCTTGCTGCTTACTTTACCTGTCTATATCTATTATTATGAATTATTTTCACGAATCTCACGGCTCACAGTTGGTGAGAGGTATCTATCTGAATTACATACAATTAATTATAAACTTAGGTTAGCTATGTGTTGTCTAGTAACACACATCCCAACTAACACAAATATTTATATTGGTAGCTTGATTGGTCACGGTGTGAGTAAGCATCGAGTGAGTGACTGTAATTTTGTTTTATTGATTTATTGTGACTGTACATATTTTATTTATTTATTATTTTCCTTTATTCATAAACATTCTTGGTGTAGCCTGTTGAATAAAAATATAATTACGATGGAATGTGTATAAAGAAGAATAGTTTGATACTAGCTGCGCCCCGCGGTTTCACCCGCGCGGTGATGAAAATTGGCGATGATGATGATGATGATAAAAAGTAGCCTATGTGTTAATCCAGGACATAAACAATGTATATTCCAAATTTCATCCAAATCCTTCCAGCCGTTCCTGCAAGATTGAGTAACAAACATCCCTCCACCCATCCATACATCCCTCCATCCATCCAAACTTTCACATGTATGATATTAGTGTGATTGTACAGTATAGGATAAAAAAAAATCTGGGCTATTGAGGTGAACAACTTATGGATGTGATAACAGGATCTATAGGATGAGAAACGGCACCTGCCATATCCTGTCTCATTTCAAAATGTATTTAGGCAGGTGTTGATTTGCCACCCACTGAATGGGCCGTCGCATAAAGGCTGCCGCATATTAGCACCGGAGGGGCAACATTTACGTGGGTGGCTTAGGAGTTGAGAGGTGTGCTGCACTTTCACTAAGAGCTACTCACGGCGTTATGCCCTTTAGCTCTTGCTGTTTCCACTCCAAGTTGGCCGGTTAAGACAAGCCAGTGGTCTCATTTAGCCCCATGGAATTGGGGTACGCGGCCACTCACCGACGGCTCGCAATAAAGCCACTCCTGCGTTTTTATTATTAACTAGTTTTTTTGCCCGCGACTTTTTACGCGTAGATTTTCATATAAACCTTCAATCCTTTTTTCTTCCCTTAATCCGGCCCTTGCGCAAAATAACATAGACTATACTTCAATCTGGTCATAGCTAAGCATATTCGTGAGAACCGCATTTAAATCCGTCCGCATTTTTTTCCAGGGGCTTAGTAGATGTGCGTGAACAAACAAAAATTCTAAAAACTGCCTTAAAGTGTTCAGCTGCTTATTTTAAGGCGAGGTTTTCCAGACACTTTAGGCAAATAGCGAACGAATGTATAGGTATAAATATAGGTAGGTACGCATTGAAGCGCGCGCGTTGCGGAGCGGCGAACAACGCGACGCGTCATAGACCGCACTGGGAAATAAGGAGCTACAGTGGAAAAAATACAGTGGAGACCAATTTTATTTATCAATATCGTATTTTTTTTTCTCTTCTTCTTGCTTCCTTTTTACATGCTACATAATAAAGTGCACGTTCTAAACTTAAAATATTTCAACAGTAATATTTACTAAAAATAACACACGGTGCCTGAACAACAGTTTTGCGTCAGTTTCAGTTACAAATTTAATAAACTAGCTAACTAACTAGTTACCCACCCGCGACTTCTTAGGCGTAAATTTTCAGCTTCGACCAAAATAAAATTAATTTTGGTCGAAGATTTTCACCTAAATTTTAACCTCCTTTTGGTCCCTTTCGCAAAATTATTTCTTCGTGGACGTCTACAACCCATTAGGAACACCACTTGCAAAATTACAAGTTCGTAGTTGCATAACTTTCACCACAAAAATTTAATCCGTCTTTTTCGGAAAAATCCTATTAGGTACAGTATTTATTTATTTTAAACCATTAACGGGAATACCAAATTTCATGTCCCTAACATCAAAAACAAAAGACTTTTGTATAAACTTTCCATCCATTTGCCCCCCTTAATTCGGCCGTTTCGCAAAATGCTTTCTTAGCAGATCTCTATACAATATAAAGAATCTAATTGCCACATTAAAGTTGTAGGTCATTTGGTTTTTAGGGTTCCGTACCGTTCCGTAAAATTTTGACACTTTTATCGGGTAGATCTCGTCAAGCCCTTTTCTTAGAGTACCATGAAGGTGGGGATAGCTTCAACCGTTTAGGAGATATAGGTCGTTAAAGTTTTGATACTTTTATCGAGTTTTGACACTTTTATCGGGTAGATCTCGTCAAGCCCTTTTCTTAGAGTACCATGACGGTAGGATAGCTTCAACCGTTTAGGAGATAAAGGCCGTTAAAATTTTGCCACTTTTATCGATATATGACTCTTTTTATTGAGTTTTGACACTTTTATCGAGTTTTGACACTTTTATCGGGTAAATCTCGTCAAGTCCTTTTCTTAGAGTACCATGAAGGTGGGGGTAGCTTCAATCGTTTAGGAGATATAGGCCGTTAAAGTTTTGACACTTTTATCGATATATGACTCTTTTATCGAGTTTTGTCACTTTGACACTTTTATCGGGTAGATGTCGTCAAAACCTTTTTTTTTTTGAGTACTATGAAGGTGGGGGTAGCTTCAACCGTTTGGGAGATACAGGTCGTTAAAGTTGTGATACTTTTATCGAGTCTTTCAACTTTTATCAGGTAGATCTCGTCAAACCCTTTTCTTAGAGTACCATGAAGGTGGGGGTAGCTTCAACCGTTTAGGAGATATAGGCCGTTAAAGTTATGATAATTTTATCGAGTTTTGACTCTTCTATCGAGTTTTGACATTTTATCGAGTTTTGACACTCTTATCAGGTAGATCTCGTCAATCCCTTTTCTTAGAGTACCATGACGGTGGGGATGGGTGAACGGCACCTGCCTTATCCTGTCTCATCTCAAAATATATTTAAGCATAAAGGCTGCCGTATCTTGGCACCGGAAGGGCAACATACCCTACCATATGCGTGTCTCGACATGCTCTTGGCCAATTATTCTAGAAAATAATCATCTAATTTTTAGTTTCATTTCTAGTATTTAGTTCCATAAGTTCCATTGTAGTTCTATAGCTTGATTTTTGTTTGTAATTCGTTCCTTCTTCAATTCATTACTATGTTTGAAGAAGAGCCGCCTGATCCTGGTGGTGGAGTATAGTCACCAGATTACAATGTTCCCCCATCTCCTGGTGCTTTTACAGCTGTCTCGACATCAGAGTTTGAGGCTGTACAAAAGTCCCATACACGCTCTAAGCGTAGAGCTTTAAAACGAGATCTAAAAGCGTGCTCGTCTGATGACGACTTCAAAATTTCGGATCATGTAATGTTGGCATCTGGCCAAAATACTCCCCCAAATTCTTTTTCCGCTGTGAACAGTGGGCTCTCCTTCGCCACTCTCCCAAGCTCTTTGCCCTCCGCATCAGCGTCTCTGCCCTTGGGGCAGAAGACTGCAGAATCAACCAGCTCCTCCTCATTTTTACCCCCGGGCCAAAAACTCGTTCCGTCCTCAGTAGCCCGTCAGCTATATGTTGCTTCTGATCGTGGGCCATTTGTGGTCCACGTTCAGAAAATTGAGGTGTCGTCTTCTGACGGCACTTCCTTACATCTCGTAACTTTTGGACGGTTTCTTTTTCGACGCTCTAGGGAGTTTGAAGGTATCATCGACGGGTCAATTAAAGGTGTGGGACGAAATAGTCTCGTAGAGCTTCCACTCGTTTAATGCTGCTAAAACCTATCGAGCTCTCTCAGGATCTCCGGCTTTGACGAAATGGTACTGCCATCCTCGATCTTCAGCTTCGTCATTTGGCTTTTCCCAATAAACGAATTCTTTGCGAACACTTTCGAGCCTTGGTTTTGCTCAATTGCGTCCCTAATACATCTTGTATTATAGGAACGCAGATCGTGTCGCACCGATTTCGAGATTCGTCTACTAAGTTTGCTATATTCCGACATATCAGCTGACGATTGCAGTCTCATCTCAGTCCGGTCTTCCATTAGCTTAACGGTTTCATCCGAGAGCTTCTGAGGTCATTTCCGGCGTGGGGTCTTAAAGAACTAGGACCCCACCGCTTGGACAGTTTCCACCAACCCATTGTTTAATTCGTACACAGTTCCGCTTTCAGTTAGGCCCTGGAAGCGATTTTGCAGTTTGAGTTGGAAGTCTTCGGGGTTTTGTATTTGAGCATGATTAGGACGGAGCGTGGACTTCACCAGACGCGACCTCTCGAGCTTCATGTTGATATTTAATGTGCCTCTGACAATACGGTGATCGCAACCGGTTTTCACCTTGCTGATCACGGAGACATAATTAAATATTCGCATTTTCGTCGTCATTATGAAGTCGATCTCATTTTTGGTCGAACCATCAGGCTCATCTACGTCCACTTCCTGGATGGTCTCTTCTGAAAGAAGGAGTTCATCAAATAGAGTTCCTCTTTCTCTATGAAGTCGACCAGCCTCTGACCCCTCGGATTCCGCTGTCCATACCCATATGACCCCACTCTTAACTCATCGACATTCCGACCCACCTTTGCGTTAAAGTCACCCATAACAACGGAGAAGTATGTTTCGGAGGTATGTATGACCTCGGATGTAATAATAATAAATAAACACCGGGGCGGCTTTATGGCGAGCCGTCGGTGAGTGGCGACACCGCGTACCCCGATTCCATGGGGCTAAATGAGACCCCTGACCCCTGGCTTGCCTTAACCGGCCGTCCAGGAGTGGAAACCGCAAGAGCTAAGAACCTAAGCTCCAGGGTGGAAGTGTTAAAGGGCATAACGCCGCGAGTAGCTCTTAGTGAAAGTGCAGCACACCTCTCTACACCCTAAGCCACCCACGCCGATGTTGCCCCTCCGGTGCCAAGATACGGCAGCCTTTATGGGGGGCCCATTCAGTGGGTGGCAAGTCATCACCTGCCTAACTGATTTTGAGATGAGGCAGGATAAGGCAGGTGACGTTTCTCATCCAATAGATCTCTTATCTCATCCACAAGTTGTTCACCTCAATAGCCCAGTTTTTTTTAATCCTATACTGTACAATAGTTTCATATTCCTTTTTATACATATTTCATAGTTGCATGTATTTTATATTCAAAAGGGCCTCTTGGTGTTGGCTTCGGCTCCACCAATGCCCACCAAATGTCCGGGCTAGACCCGTGAAGAGAAATAAATGAAGTGAAATAATAATATTTCTGGGACATTATTACACACATGGTCATCATATCTCCTCATACAATGCCTCTACTTCATCATCAGGGTATGTCGAGGTCGGCGCATATACCTGTATAACCTTCAGCGAATAACGATCGGTTATTCTAAGTATAAGGTATGCTACCCTGCTCGACACACTATAAACCTTAATCACGTTGTTGATGAGTGACCTGTGGACGAGAAAACCTACATCACCCTGGGACTTTCTTTCTCCTTCCCGGAAGAAGAGCATGTTACCAGAATCCAGAACTATCGTATCCTATCCCTCTCTTCGGATTTCAGATACTACGATTTTTTTTTTGTTCTCTCGCAATTACAGTTTTTTTTTATCTTTACGTTTTTATTATATGCATAGATTAATATATAATAAAGCTCATATTAAGCAAGATGACAAAGTACACTTACAAGTTGTACGGTTTCAGAGGCTAAATGCTGATGGACACACATACATATAAAGAATTACCAGTTTTGATTTTGTTACTTCAGTGATCTTTTAGGATCACTGCTTCCCATGCAATTTGAATTATTGCTAATGAATGTTTGTCTCCATTTCTAGGTATACTACAATGGAGTGAAAATAATTGAGAAAGCCCGTAGTCGCTCCGGATCCGTGAGTGTAGAAGGTGTCACCTGGAACTGTGCTCCGGAGTTCGATGCCGATATTAACTCCGATATCAGTTTTGTAGATGAGGGGGCTTACCTTATTCTACCGAAGATCAATTCTAGAGCGGGGGGCAGGTATGTATTTAAAACAGAAACCGAGACTGGTTAAACTGTCTCTGGGTACGGAGGTTTTGGCGCTTTACCCAATTTTACATCTACCGCATAAATGTGTAGACCCTATTTCTTTATTCTTTTTCATGCCATCACTAACAATAAGCTAACGGGCAGCCTGGACCCTATTTCTTGTCCGAGTATTGTCATTAAATTAAGTTGTGGTTTGCTGGAGGTGTGTTATTTTTTAAGTTAACTTGTCTTGTCCTACTGCTGGGCAAAGGTCTCCTCCAATTCCTTCCACTGATCTCTGTCCTGGGCTAGCACCGACCAAACGTTTTTAAACCTCCCGAGCTCGTCGCGCCATCGGGTCCGGGGGTGACCTGGGGGTCGACTATTCGATACAATACAATATCTCTTTATTACACACCGAAAAATACAAAATAAACTTAAACTAACATCAAAAATAAATATACGGCAGTATAATGGGCGGCCATGTCGCCTAGAGCGATTTCTTCCAGGCAACTTTTGGATGGACAGGACTATAGAATTTGAAAAGGTCGGTGGTGCACATAAAATATAAATAAATATGTATCCCTACATATATGTATACAATAAATACACAATGCTACATACATACCATAAATATCTGTACCTATAAACATAATAAAACTACACATTCAGTTCTCCCTGGCGAGTAAAGTGTTTTGTAGAACAAAATCAAAAACAATTCATTTTAAGAATATACGAAATACTCTGCACATGGTTACTCTAATATTCAATTATTATGGATAATAACTCATTTATTGTTGATGAAGTAGATAATTCGGAAAGAATAGAATGCTTCTCCATCGGCAGCACTAACAATTGTATTAAAACTCTAAAAGTGGGCGTCAATAACAAAGATGCATTATGTATTTTGAATATGAACATACGAAGCATACACTGTAATTTTGATTACTTTTTGGCATATATGACTGGTTTGGATGTCTCAGTTGACATATTTGTGCTGACGGAATGTTGGACTAGTAGCCTAAGACCACCACCATGTATTAACAACTTCAATATGTTCTGGACGAAAAACACTCTGAACCAAAATGATGGCGTTGTAGTATATGTTAAGCAGGATATTGAGGTTGCTGAGTCTGAACCAATCATTACTGAAGGAAATTGCCTCCTACTTACAATCTCACCTGAGCAGACCATAGTATGCACATACCGACCACCATGTTTCAATAACCCAAGACCTTACTTAGAGTCAATTGATAACATTCTAGGCAGCATATCTACTAAAAACATAATATTCACCGGCGACATCAATCTTGACATAATGCCAGGAAATGAAACCAGGAACTCTGACTATTACCTAAATATGATGGCTCTTCACGGCCTTAGACAGGGCATTACACGCCCTACTAGACTTAAAACATGCCTTGATCACTTTATGGTTAAAAGTATGGGTGTATGGAAAACGTTAGTATTTGACCAATGTGTGACAGACCATCATCCTGTCCTGCTGTATGTTGAAAATGTAAAAATTATCAAGAATTCAGTTTCAAATAGTAAGTTAATACTTAACTACGAAGGAATTGAAGAAGTGCTGTTGAAGGAATCTTGGCAGGAATTATATGCAATTAAAAACGATGCAAATTCTGCAGCAGAATTGTTTACTGCAAAACTTTTAAAAGTAATTGATGACAATACACAAATTAAAACGGTATCAAAAAAAACCAACCTCTTAAGCCATGGATTACAAAAGGAGTGATTAAATGCATAAGAAAAAGGGACAAACTACACACTAAAGTTAAAAAGAAACCAGAGGATGAAGAAATTAGAGAGAAATATGCTAAATACAGAAATATATGTAATACAATTATTAAAAAATTAAAGATACAATACTATAGCTATAAATTGGACACGAATAAAGGTAATTTAAAAGAAACTTGGAGTATAATAAAAGAGGTATGTAACTTTAACAAACAAAAAATAGTCTCCCGAGATCTTCTTAAAGTAAGAACTAATCCAACTGATTCACTCAATGAAGTTAACTCGTATTTTACGTCTGTAGGCAAAACGCTTGCTAATGCCACCATTAGCAAAATGAATACTTCCGAAACAAAACTGGCATCAATGGCCAAAATACCAAACCCACCAGCTAAGTCAATGTCTCTACTCCCTACTGATCCTATAGAAGTTAGATGTGTAGTTATGAACCTTAAAACACATAGTGCTCCCGGATGGGATAAGATAACTGCAAAATTGGTTAAACAATTTATTAACATACTAGCTGAACCTATTACATATTTGTGTAATCTTAGTTTTGAGACAGGTATGTTCCCAGCTATATTTAAAAAAGCATTAGTATGTCCGGTTTTCAAAGCAGGCGATAAAATAAATCCAACAAATTATAGACCTATTTCGCTACTTTCAACTCTATCAAAAATTTTGGAAAAACTAGTAAAAAAAAGGGTAACACGGTATTTAGAAAAAAATAATTTACTTAGTCCAAACCAGTATGGGTTTAGAGACGGACTTTCCACAGAAGATGCCGTGCTTACGTTAACTAGCAAAATTACGACATACCTTGATAGCGGTAATAAATGCATTGGTGTTTTCCTGGATTTACAAAAAGCGTTCGATACTGTATCCATACCTATTCTGTTGACTAAATTAGAAAATGTTGGAATCAGAGGATTGGCATTGGATTGGTTCAAGGATTACCTGCTGGGAAGATCGCAAAGAGTACGGATCGAAGGTCATGAGAGTGATAGTGCAGAGTGTACATATGGTGTCCCACAAGGAAGCACACTTGGGCCTATGCTATTCCTCATCTATATTAATGATCTTTGCAATACTTCTCTGACTGGATTGGATCTGCTGATGTTTGCTGACGACACAGTGCTACTTCTTCACGACAAGACTTGGCCCAAAGTTATAAATCTAGCTGAAGATTGTCTTTCAGTAGTCACAAAATGGTTAGAAAACAATCTGTTGACATTGAACACCAGCAAAACCAAATTCATGTGCTACAGTATGAGATCCCTTGGAAGCCGTTTTTCTACGATGAATGTCAAGATACATACCTATCCGTGTAACCGTGGCACACGGCCTACTCAGTGCACCTGCTCAACGCTGTTAAGGGTAGAATCTATAAAATATTTAGGGGTACATATAGATGATAAGCTCAACTGGAACACCCAAATAATTAATTTAAAAGTAAGGATCAGAAAACTTATCTACATTTTTAAAACGTTGAGAACAGTAGCGGAATCAAAATTAATTATAAAGACATACATGTCATTGTGTGAATGCATTATTAGATATTGCATCTGTGCATGGGGTACTGCTGCTAAAACCAACCTCATAACTGTGGAGCGTGCACAGCGTGCAATTCTAAAAGTGCTTTTATATTTACCTTTTAGACATCCTACATCAGAGGTATATGAAAAGGCTAATGTTCTTAGTGTTAGAAAAATATTCATTTATGAATGCTTAAGGCGATATCACAGAAAAACTGTACCGCACTTACCAGTAGTAAATAATAAAAGAGTTGAACTCTTTCCGACACCTTTATCAAAAACGAGATTTGCACAGAAGAAATTTAACACTGTTGCTCCGCGGTTGTATAAAATTTTAAACGGAGAATTTAAAACTAAAAAGTATAGCAATAACGAAATAAAAAAGGTCATTTTAATTTGGTTGAAAAGGTTTGATTATAAAGGTATTGAAGATATGATGGATGGCTTACACATTTAATATATAATACAATAATTATATGATAATATTATATAACATATACAATATAATACGAGTACTATAACACCTTTTCTTATTAAACACACACTCGCACATTATTTATTTATTTTTGTTTACCTATATTATACGGGAATTACTAACGTAAGATTAAGTCGGTTACTCCGACTATTAACAATAGCACTGACACACATTCGCATGCTTTAATTTCAAATTTTAATGTAGGTATATTTTTATTATTTTGTAAGTTGGGTTCTTTATTTTTTTTATTTTTATTTTCTATCTTTGGCTATAAATATTGGTAAATAATAATTACTTAAATTCTAAATTTTTATAATAAGTTTATATGTTATTTTTAATTATTTAATTGTTTGCTTTGGCATAAGTATTATGATATATAAGAGAAGCCACTGGCACCCGACACACAGTCCCAGACTAGTTCGGGAGCCTATGGAAAACAACACAATGTGAAACTAAATTTTGTCAAAATAAATTACTTTGTATTTGTATTTGTATTTGTATATGGATAGCTTAATATTATGAAAATGGTGTTATATCAACATTTTATGTTTATGTTTAAAAATTTAAGAAACTGTAAAGACCGAAACAAGGTTAAGGACACGTCACTCGATAAAAATATATGAAAGAAACACTGATTTGCGCTTTTCTCTCTTTCAAAAATAGAAATATATAGCGAAACGCACAACTGTGAGTAAGCGCCATGGTTTTTCGCCACTAAATGCGTCTATAACAATATATTAAGTCTTCTTTAGTAATAAGCGTTGCTTAAAAGTGGGAAAACCTCTCCTTAAAAACCATACAACAACAAGATATTTTTTAATCCATACTATTTAATATTATAAATGCGAAAGTAACTCTGTCTGTTTTCTACATAATCACGACTAAACGGCTTAACCGATCTCGATAAAATTTTGTGAGGTAATAGTATGTATCATGAGGACGGACATAGACTATTTTTTCTGAAGAAATCGCGGAAGAAGCCGCGGGTGCAGCTAGTTATAAATAAAATACATATATACGTACCAGTTAACATGAACTTACGACGACGCTTGTATTTATTTTTATATATTTTTCGCTAAAACAAAGACAAAAATATGTATGATGTATGAGGACCCATTATTTTATTATTATATCTTCGTTATATTGCCGTAACATTACATATTATTCTGTGGAAATTTCAACTGGTTATCTATAACGGTTCAAAAGATACTGCCGTTAGAATGTAGGACATACAGATAGTATAGGCTTTGTAATTGGGTATTGACACCCTTTGGATATGGAATCTTAAAAATTAGAATATATGGAGAAAGTATTTCTCACCTTCTCAACATTTTCTATTCCAGATGGCAGATGGAATTCAAAACGATCGCACAAAACGCTGTAATGCTATACAACGCCGGCGGAGGGCGGTCCGACTACTTAGCGGTCGAGATACTGGACGGTCGGGTCCGCGTAAAGATGGCTCGAGGTCAAATAGCACACACAGCTGTCGTCAATGACGGACTATGGCACAAGATACACCTGCTTTTCAACCCTTCTCTTATAGAGGTGAGACTTGATGAGAGTAAGACAAACAAATAGACATAGCATATCGATATATTATAGCATATATATATGTTCGATGAGCTATAATGTACAGACTTCTTAGAATTTCCAGCGTGTTGCATTTTTTGTACATCGCGATACTAATTTAGTGGTAATATAACTCCAATCGCATGGCCAACTGATTTCGAAGTGTTTTTACGATTCACAATGGCACAATTTGACATTTTGTATTGACTTCTGACATGCTACTCCCAAGGCGACTGAGATATAACTGAATTAAAATGGACTGATCCAACGTAAAACAGGAAAAACATACAAACTAGGCGAACTCGCGATATCTAACCTAATGCAGACCTTTGATATACTTGGTCTAAGTTTTTAGCTCTGCCAGCTGCAGATAATTGAATGAAATTGCTTGGACCTTCTGCTGACAACCGATCCAGACCGCTACTCAGTGTCAGTTTCTTCACCTCTGGGTAACTCTGACCATTGTCTGGTAAAATCTGTATCTGTTTACTCCCCGCTCTCAGCCGTAGAAGCACTCGGCAAGTGTGGCGATACAAGTCGGTGGATTGGGATGAGATGCGATCTTTTTTTGCGTCTTATCCTTGGCGGTCAGTGTGCTTTTCTTCTAATGATCCTTCGACCTGCGCGGATGCTGTGGCAGATGTGTTGCGTCAGGCGATGGAGTACTATATTCCTTACTCCGACGTACCACTGTCCGGCAAAGCTCGCCTATGGTTTGGACCTCAGTGCGTTCGCGCGGAAACACGCAAACATGAGGCATACCTAGTCGATGCTCGACACCGCAAAGCGAAGGATTTAAGACAGAGGAAGAAGGCATATAACAAGGCTGCCAAGTCCTGCAGAAAGGTTCTACAGAGGGCTCGCTATGACCACATTAGCAGAAAAGGGAATAAACTGGCTACGTACCCTGCTGTTAGTAAAGCGTTTCGGTCCCTTGCTAAATCGGTCGAAGCGAACTTCTGCCGCCCCTCACTACTCCTACTCCACTGCTGAAACCTGATGGAACGCTGGCTCACACCGCTGAAGAGAAGGCAAACTTGTTTGCTTCTCAAGTGCAAGGCTCACTGGCAAGCCAGTGACCCGGATGGTATTCCAGCCATAGTACTGAAGACATGTGCGCCTGAATTGTCTCCTATATTGACACGCCTCTTACGTCTGTCGCTTGAGACAGGTCAAGTGCCGAAGTCGTGGAAGCTTGTAAACGTGCAACCTGTGCCCAAGAAAGGTAGTCGTGCCGACCCTGCCAACTACAGGCCAATTTCGGTCACGTCCATACTCTGCAAGACTATGGAACGTGTCCTCAACAACAGGCGCCTGTCGTAACTACGAATGATCTCCTCAGTAACCGGCAATATAGTCTAGTCAACAAGTTCAAAAACGTGTTAAATAGAAATAAAGCTCCTAAAAATATGTGCCATAGCTCATTCGATTAGGAATGACGTCTAGAAAAATGTTTTTTTTAGGGTATATTAGCACATAAAAAATTGCAATTGTTATTAACAAAATAAGATAAAAAAAGGTCTTTAGTTTTTCGTTAATTACTCTTAAAATAATGATATTTAAGGAATTTTGAAAAAAGATCCTGAAAGAGGAGGAAATTTCCAATAAAAAAGTCCTAACTCCCGGAACTCTATCTATATTATTTATAATTTTTTTTTAACGCTGGAAGTAGGGCTCCACGAGGGCGTTACGGCATAGGCGCGCCGTCTAAAAAACCGGTATATCACCTAAAATATTTTTTTTTTTAATATTAAATAACAATTTAAAAATTTGAATAAATTATAGTGTAATCTATACACTTGAACGAAAAAAACCTCGGTGAAAAAAATAATTTTTGGACGATTGTTCAAAAAGTTACACCATTATTAATTAACTAATTTTTTTCCAATCTCTGTTCTTATAAATTACGGCATAAAAGTTTAAATAATTAGTCTATAAATTTTTCGCTTTGTGGACCTCTTCTTATTTAGGTACTTAATAAAGTTATGTAAAAAAATTTAATTAAAGTTTATTATTTTGTTAATTTTAATTTTTTTAAATTAACTAAAAATGAATGAAATTTCATTTTTAGTTAATTTAAAAAAATTATAAAAATGAATGAAATTTCATTTTTAGTTAATTTAAAAAAATTATAAAAATGAATGAAATTTCATTTTTAGTTAATTTAAAAAAATTATAAAAATGAATGAAATTTCATTTTTAGTTAATTTAAAAAAATTATAATTAACAAAATAATAAACTTTAATTAATTTTTTTTACATAACTTTATTAAGTACCTAAATAAGAAGAGGTCCACGAAGCGAAAAATTTATAGACTAATTATTTAAACTTTTATGCCGTAATTTATAAAAACAGAGATTGGAAAAAAATTAGTTAATTAATAATGGTGTAACTTTTTGAACAATCGTCCAAAAAATTTTTTTTTCACCGAGGTTTTTTTCGTTCAAGTGTCTAGATTACACTATAATTTATTCAAATTTTTAAATTGTTATTTAATATAAAAAAAAATATATATTTTAGGTGATATACCGGTTTTTTAGACGGCGCGCCTATGCCGTAACGCCCTCGCGGAGCCCTACTTCCAGCGTTAAAAAAAAATTATAAATAATATAGATAGAGTTCCGGGAGTTAGGACTTTTTTATTGGAAATTTCCTCCTCTTTCAGGATCTTTTTTCAAAATTCCTTAAATATCATTATTTTAAGAGTAATTAACGAAAAACTAAAGACCTTTTTTTATCTTATTTTGTTAATAACAATTGCAATTTTTTATGTGCTAATATACCCTAAAAAAAACATTTTTCTAGACGTCATTCCTAATCGAATGAGCTATGGCACATATTTTTAGGAGCTTTATTTCTATTTAACACGTTTTTGAACTTGTTGACTAGACTAATACGGATTCTGCCGAAACCGGTCCACTGGGGATCTTCTAGCTTACGCCACACACATCTGGAGTAAGGCCATCGAGAAATACGGGGAGGCGCTAGCCGTTTCCCTCGACATCTCGAAGGCTTTCGATAGGGTTTGGCATGACGGCCTTATTAGCAAGCTTTCCTCCTTCGGCTTGTCCAAAGGTTTTGTTGCGTGGATATCGGACTTACTGAGGGTTAGATCGATTCGAGTTCTCATTGATGGCTCCTCGTCCGATCAAATGGCACTTAATGCCGGTGTCCCCCAGGGGTCGGTGCTCTCTGCAACGCTCTTCCTGCTACATATTAACGATCTGTTAAAGCCCGGTATCTTTGGGTACGCAGATGACAGCACAGTAGTAGAGAGCTATACATGCAATGCTCCTACCAGTGGACCTGAAATAGTCTCTCAGAGAGGCCATGGTTGAGCGCATGAACTTGTCACTTAAGGTAGTCTCCGATTGGGGCGATGCCAACCTGGTCAAGTTCAATGCCGCTAAGACCCAGGCTTGTCTGTTCTCCGCAAAAAGGACGCCATTCCATCTGGCTCCTACTTTCCGGGATGTGTCCGTTCCGATATCTGACCACCTTGAGCTTTTGGGCGTTTCTCTGTCTCCTACACTCAACTTTGGCTCCTATATTGAAAACAAGGCTCAATTGGCTGCCAAAAAGCTTGGTATCCTATCGAAAGTGCGACGGTACTTCACGTCGGAACAGTTGCTTACACTGTACCAAGCACAAGTTCGGTAGTGCATGGAGTACTGCTCTCACCTTTGGGATGGGTCAGCTAAGTACCAGCTCGGGGCATTGGAGTCAATTGAGAAGCGTGCCAAGAGGCTCATCAGCAACGAAGCCTTAGTTCAGACTAAGCTTCTTAGTCTCGAGCGTCGGCGCAAAGTTGCTAGTCTATGGGTTTTTTATCGGATACATTTTGGAGAGTGCGCATCAGATCGGCATGATTTAATTCCCTCCTGCCCTTATTCTATCGGACTGCCAGAGCGGGCACGAAAAATCGACACCGCTTTATGGTTGACATTCCGAAAACCCGTACGAAGCGCTTTGATTCCACTTTTATTGTGCGAACTGCTAGTATGTGGAATGCGCTGCCTGAATGGGTGTTCCCCGATAGTTACAATCTGGGTGTTTTCAAGTCAAAAGTGAATCGGTTTCTTCTAGGCAAGCGTGATCCATCGTAGGCCGCATCATCGCTTAACATCATGCGAGTTGGCGGCCAAGCGCAAGCCTATTTTACGATAAAAAAAAATTACAAAAAAAAGACAACCATGAATTCTGATTGCTTGCAAGGTTTTTGAATGTAATATTAGCTGGTAGTGAACAGAAATTTTTCACCGACTCACACTTGGTCATCATCGAGCCGAATCATGCGAAATTTGACACTTGTACGTACTACCGTTTTTAAATTAGAGCTCTTAGTGTATGCTGTCGGCTGTACGGCTGTATCTTTGGAACCGTTATAATTAATTTAAGTTCGTACCTAAAAAAAGGTACTGTCATACAAATACCTATATAGTTTCTTGTTTGCATTGTTGTGCATGTATACAATGTACGTGGCAGTGTATGCTGGTGTGATAGTAAGAGTATGCCGTGCTTGGAATGGTTGAGTTTCCTTTGAACTTAGACTTGTTAAGCATTTGACACATTTTACAACTACCGCGAGAGAAAGTGACTGAGTGAAAGCGAAGAGACAGTGGTGCTTGCGCACCGCTTAAAATAATATAAATAATTATTACTACTAGCTAATGATACTTTTATACCAATTACACTTTTATTGTGAATGCGAAATTAATTATTTATTGTCTATTTGTTCATCATCATCATCATCATCAGCCAGAAGACGTCCACTGCTGAGCATAGGCCTCCCCCTTTAACATAGACATAATGGCCGATTATACTCCTCAGTCTTCTGTATAATCTGGCGGAGCGTGTGTATGTGGTCTATGGTGCTCCAGCCTTTACGGAAACCGGCTTGTTCGGGGGGCTGGAAGTTATCAAACCTGTTTTCGAGACGGTTCGTAATGACCTTGGAGAACAACTTGTACACATGTCTATAATTCTTCAATAAGGTGTTGTCACCTTTTTTGAAGAAGAGCAACACCACACTCCTGTGCCATGCTTCAGGCGTAGTACCTTCAAGTACGACGGAATTAAACAACTTCTGGAGGACTAAAAGTACCGGTTTTCCACCCGCTCTCAGTAGTTCTGTCGTGATTCCTACATCACCCGGCGCCTTGTTGTTCTTAAGCTGTTTCAGAGCCATTCTAATCTCGTACAAGCTGATGTCTGGGATGTCCGCAGTGTGGGATGTCACATAATTTATCTAAGTACTAAATAGTCGTGGTTGCAGGGCCAAGGTACGAACTGGGTGTCGTCAGATTATAAAGCGCACTAATGGTACCGTTCGACTACCATCAGTCATTTGTAATAGTTTTTTTTAGATATAATAGATCTACGTTTAGCCACGAACTAACCTGATGGTAAGCGACAGTGTGGCAGAGGATTGAACACGTTGATCTAGAAAAAAATTATCAATCGATGTAAAAAAACCGACTTTATTAAAATAACAAAACTGGACCAAATTGAAATGGGACCAATGGGAAGCACCAGGTTTCAAATAAAAAAGAATCATCAAAATCTGTTCACCCAGTCGAAAGTTTTGAGGTAACAAACAAAAAAAAAAAAAGTCGAATGAGAACTTCCACTTTTTTGGAAGTCGGGTAAAAATGTGGCACTCTGGGTTTTCATACAAGTTGACGTTCTTGCGGTGTCTATCCTGGTATGGGTATGTGGTGTGGATGGAAAACTTTCTGCGAAAACACTGAGTACTAGTGAAATTAGTACTGCAACTTAATGCTCTGCAGAATTTATAAGAATAAGATTGTTGATTGAATCAGGCGTTACTTTGCGGGGAAGTCCATTTTAAAAACTGTTTTACTGATGAATTTCTAGTGTAATTCCGCTTCTACGTCGCTTGAAGTACAATAAGGAATTTGTGATAAATTTACCTGGTAAATATTTGTTGATAATGTTAATTTTATTGAGTTTAATTTTGCCTAACCTGATATAAAATATTAATTACATAAATTTAAAATTAAAGTAACCTATAACAAAAAATTAATTAATTCAGAATTATTTTTAATTATAACATTATTAAAGTAATCTGAAACTAAAATTAACTAATTCTGACACATGAAAAATGATAATACTAAATCTGAAAACAAAAATGTATTAATTTTGAAACATAAAATATATATTAATTGAAATGACATGTATTTTAATTGAATTTAAAAAAAGTTATAAATTATACCCGTTTCCTTAGTGCACTTTGTCGACACGTGTTTCGCCTCTTCACGAGGCATCCTCAGGACGTGTTGACTCTTCGAGCGCTTTGCCGAGAATGAGTAAGCCGTTTTTTTTCTAATGTGACTTATTGCTGTTGGCCTTGCGGCCTCTACAGCTTGACCGGACTAGAGTGAGTAAGCCGTTACTGCAACGGTCCTTTATATACCGGCGCTCGCGTGATGCTGGCAGGTGACGAAACACCTCAGCAAAGGTGACGTAACGCTAGTTTGTTCATTCAGCAGTGAATCATCCATTCCTTGATGTTTAAAAATTTCTAATTATTCGAGAACGCTCATACGAAACCCTTTTTCACACATATGTAGTACACTGAATGTATTATTGTCGTCCAAAACGTGACCAGTTTCTAACAGATGTTTTGCAAAATGTGACTTCTCTGGGTGGCCATTTCTGTATGCGGAAATGTGTTCCTTGTAACGTGTTTGAAAATTTCTCCCTGTTTGTCCCACGTAAACACTATTACACTCATCGCAAGTCAATTTGTATACTCCGGACTTTTTCTCTTTGTTTATGGTATCTTTACCGTTACATAGCCTTCGCATGTTATGGTTGGTCCGGAAAGCAACGTGTACGTTGTTTTTTCTGAGCATTTTTGCGATCTTTTCCGATGTCGGCCCCAGATATGTCAAACTACCCACAAATTTCTTTATATTTTCCGGTGGATGAGGATACAACATTGATCTTATCCTGGTTTTCTGTTTCTTCTTAATCAAGTTATCCACCATTTGTTGTTGCAATGTGATAAATTACATCCAATTCTTTTTTGTAGTTCTGTGGCGAGAGTGGAATTGTTGTCAATCTATGCACGTAGCTCCTAAATGCTGCCAGCTTGTGTTGTGTGGGATGGTTGGATGATTCCGGTATTGCTATGTCCGTATGTGTTGGTTTGCGATAAATCTGGAAGTCTAGCTTGTTGTTTTTCCTTGTGATTGATAAATCTAAAAAGTTGAGAGTCCGGTTTTCTTCTATTTCGAGCTTGAACTTTATCTTTGGGTAGATGTTGTTTATTTTATTCAGAAATAGGTCTACTTGTCGTTGCGTTCCTTTCCAACATATAATTATGTCATCTACGTAACGGTAGTAGAAGTGGATATTTGGCTCGTTCACCAAATTTTTGCACTCAAAATCATCCATAAAGACTTCGGCCATCTGTGGAGTCAACGGTGATCCCATTGCCAGACCTTCTTTTTGTGTATAAAATTGGCCATTAAACTGGAAGTAATTTTGTTTCATACAAATGCTCGTTAGCGTCATGAGATCCTCTATCTCTCCTGGAAGTAAACGCTTCTCCAAATTACCGCTCAGTATTCTCAGTGACTCGTTAGTTGGTACATTGGTAAACAAACTCTCTACATCCAATGATATCAACTTGAAACTAGAAAGAAAAAATGAAAGAAGAATGTACTATGTAAATTACATAAAGAAAATATTCCTATACGGCCAGTAGTGTCGTATATTGGAGCCCCGGCATACAATCTAGCAAGACATTTGAACGGGGTGCTCAAAGAAAAGTCATCGTTTAGGCCAAAATACAGTTTGAAAAATACGATGGACTTAATAGAAAAGATTAAAAATGTGAACATCCCACCAAATGCCAAGTTGATATCATTGGATGTAGAGAGATTGTTTACCAATGTACCAACTAACGAGTCACTGAGAATACTGAGCGGTAATTTGGAGAAGCGTTTACATCCAGGAGAGATAGAGGATCTCATGACGCTAACGAGCATTTTTATGAAACAAAATTACTTCCAGTTTAATGGCCAATTTTATACACAAAAAGAAGGTCTGGCAATGGGATCACCGTTGACTCCACAGATGGCCGAAGTCTTTATGGATGATTTTGAGTGCAAAAATTTGGTGAACGAGCCAAATATCCACTTCTACTACCGTTACGTAGATGACATAATTATATGTTGGAAAGAAACGCAACGACAAGTAGACCTATTTCTGAATAAAATAAACAACATCTACCCAAAGATAAAGTTCAAGCTCGAAATAGAAGAAAACCGGACTCTCAACTTTTTAGATTTATCAATCACAAGGAAAAACAACAAGCTAGACTTCCAGATTTATCGCAAACCAACACATACGGACATAGCAATACCGGAATCATCCAACCATCCCACACAACACAAGCTGGCAGCATTTAGGAGCTACGTGCATAGATTGACAACAATTCCACTCTCGCCACAGAACTACAAAAAAGAATTGGATGTAATTTATCACATTGCAACAACAAATGGATACAACAGACAAATGGTGGATAACTTGATTAAGAAGAAACAGAAAACCAGGATAAGATCAATGTTGTATCCTCATCCACCGGAAAATATAAATAAATATGTGGGTAGTTTGACATATCTGGGGCCGACATCGGAAAAGATCGCAAAAATGCTCAGAAAAAACAACGTACACGTTGCTTTCCGGACCAACCATAACATGCGAAGGCTATGTAACGGTAAAGATACCATAAACAAAGAGAAAAAGTCCGGAGTATACAAATTGACTTGCGATGAGTGTAATAGTGTTTACGTGGGACAAACAGGGAGAAATTTTCAAACACGTTACAAGGAACACATTTCCGCATACAGAAATGGCCACCCAGAGAAGTCACATTTTGCAAAACATCTGTTAGAAACTGGTCACGTTTTGGACGACAATAATACATTCAGTGTACTACATATGTGTGAAAAAGGGTTTCGTATGAGCGTTCTCGAATAATTAGAAATTTTTAAACATCAAGGAATGGATGATTCACTGCTGAATGAACAAACTAGCGTTACGTCACCTTTGCTGAGGTGTTTCGTCACCTGCCAGCACCACGCGAGCGCCGGTATATAAAGGACCGTTGCAGTAACGGCTTACTCATTCTCGGCCAAGAGCTCGAAGAGTCAACACGTCCTGAGGATGCCTCGTGAAGAGGCGAAACACGTGTCGACAAAGTGCACTAAGGAAACGGGTATAATTTATTACTTTTTTTAAATTCAATTAAAATACATGTCATTTCAATTAATATATATTTTATGTTTCAGAATTAATACATTTTAATTTTCAGATTTAGTATTATCATTTTTCATGTGTCAGAATTAATAAATTTTTGTTTCAGATTACTTTAAGAATTTTATAATTAAAAA
This sequence comes from Agriopis leucophaearia, assembly GCA_949125355.1. Lineage (NCBI taxonomy): Eukaryota > Metazoa > Arthropoda > Insecta > Lepidoptera > Geometridae > Agriopis > Agriopis leucophaearia. The sequence continues at coordinate 9,828,185 of OX421261.1, forward strand.
TAATTCTGAATTAATTATTTTTTTGTTTAGGTTACGTTAATTTTAAATTTATGTAATTAATATTTTATATCAGGTTAGGCAATATTAAACTCAATAAAATTAACATCATCAACAAATATTTATCACAAATTCCTTATTGTACTTGAAGCGACGTAGAAGCGGAATTACACTAGATATTCATCAGTAAAACAGTTTTGAAGAATAAGATTGTAGATCGCAACATCAGGCGTGATGGCGGTCAATATATTAAGCATCGCTACTAACGAAAAAAAAGCATTATTGACGCGATAACTTTTACTATAAAATGTGCTCATATTAATGACTGGTGTTGGATACTGGCTGGTGTTATACAACAAATAAGCGATATATTTTTTTCGACGCGAAAAGAGGGGTGTTATAAACGTTTTTCCGTGTATCTGTCTGTCTGTGGCATCATAGCTCCCAAACGTCTGAACAAATTTTATTTTGTTTATTTGTTTGTTTGAAAGGTGACTTGATCAAGAGTGTTCTTAGCTATGGTTCATGAAAATCTGTTCAGCCGTTTGAAAATCACCAGTTCATTAATCGGGGGTTAAAACATACAATTTATACCTTTTCATTTTTATTGTTTTTTACACATCACCAGCTTTGGGGAAAAAATACCACTGTTATTAAAGTTTTTTTTTTTTTTTAAGTTCGCAAAGTAATTCATATAAAATATCCCGCTTGCACTAGAGGTCTACGAATGACTTGCGCACGCACACACTATGTGTGTACCATATTCAGACAAATAAATTATTTTAATTTGAATAATATAAACATGTAAAGTTCAATGTGTGTACGTGTTTGTGTGAAGTTCTGTGAATGCGAGATCTTATATCAGCTCTGGAGTGCAAGTACCGTTCTTATCGATCAATAAATTCTTCTAGGGAAGAATAATAAAAATAATAAAAACGCGGGGGCGGCTTTATGGCGAGCCGTCGGTGAGTGGCGACACCGCGTTCCTCGATTCCATGGGGCTAAATGAGACCCCGACCCCTGGCTTGCCTTAACCGGCCGTCCAGGGGTAGAAACCGCAAGAGCTAAGAACCTAAGCTCCAGGGTGGAAGTGTTAAAGAACCTAAGCTCCAGGGTGGAAGTGTTAAAGAACCTAAGCTCCAGGGTGGAAGTGTTAAAGGGCATAACGCCGCGAGTAGGTCTTAGTGAAAGTGCAGCACACCTCTCTACACCCTAAGCCACCCACGCCAATGTTGCCCTTCTGGTGCCAAGATACGGCAGCCATTATGGGGGCCCCATTTAGTGGGTGGCACGTCATCACCTGCCTAACTGATTTTGAGATGAGGCAGGATAAGGCAGGTGCCGTTTCTCATCCAATAGATCTCTTATCTCATCCACAAGTTGTTCACCTCAATAGCCCAGTTTTTTTAAAATCCTATACTGTACAATGGTTCATATTCCTTTTATACATATTCCATAGTTATTGTATTTTATATTCAACATGGCGTCTTGGTGTTGGTTTCGGCCCCACGATTGCCTACCAAATGTCCGGGCTAGACCCGAGAATTTTACAAAATACTAATAATAATTAGCTGGATACCCTGGATAGGAGGATCCGTCAACTGCTCACATCACATCGTATGCTACACCCACGATCGTCTGTTATGAGACTGTACATTCCACGGAAGTGGGGGGGTCGAGGCTTTTTAAATGCCAAGAACCTACACAACCGTGTGGTTTGCAGTCTCAGGGATTTTTTCCGTAACAGCGAGAGTGGGATGCTTCGCGATGTTGTGGCTGTTGACATGGGCCTCACGCCGCTCTCCTTGGCAAACGAGATATGGCGCAAACCATCGGTGCTAAGCATCGAGGATCGCATTGAAGTATGAAAGGGCAAGGAGCTGCACGGGCGGTTTTATCGGGTCTTAACAGGGCCCGATTTTTTTTATAATAAGCTTCTTCTAGGCAAGCGTGCTCCATCGTATACCGCATCATCGCTTAACATCAGGCGAGTTGGCGGTCAAACGCAAGCCTATTTATGCATTAAATAAAATTGACAGTTGTAATCGTCAAATTCGATAAAATGCCATTGTGTCGATCATACCGAGTTTGAATCAAATATGGCATTTTATCGAATTTGTCGATTCCGCTGTGCGCCTTAATCGATTGGAGAGTAATATGATTTAGTATTAGTATGTTATTTTTTATCAATGCTTCCATGAGAAAGTGACTCTGAAGAGTAAGATCTAAGGAGTGTTTAAATCGTTGTTACGCCTTCAGAACTACAGTTCTTTTCCAGAGGATTCTGATGCTTTAGCCATGTTCTGTCCTTGCAGTAAAACCATTTGCCACTTTGATGACATCTACACATTATGCTTGGAAAATGGAGTTGTTTTGGATCCATCTGTAAAGATCTTTACTTCTCTTATTCTGGAGCTATCACCGTGTTCTTCTAAACACGTAAATAAAATTAAGTTACTGCAGTCCAGTCACTGTCTAATGGAAAACATGTTTTTCTTATGGGTTATGGCTAAATGTTGCACCACGGGTTGAATAGTTTTAATGTGGTCCAGTCAAATGTACCACAGATAATAAAAATTTAAACAGTAGTACAGTTAACAGTACCACATACTAATTATCAATAAAAAAACCGACTTCATAAAAATGACAGAACTGGACCAAATTGAAACCACACGGGAAGCACCAGCTTTCAAATAAGAAAAGAATCATCAAAATCGGTTCTCCCATTCTAAAGTTCTTAGGTAACAAACATAAAAAAACAGTCAAATTAAGAACATCCTTTTAGGAAGTCGGTTAAAAAATTACCATCATGGTCAACTGGATCAAACAACTGAACGATGAGTCACCACATCTCTGAATCGACATCGTCGGCTTTTCACAAGGCAAAACATTACACATTTCAGCTATCAGTGGACAACATTGCTATGAGCACGCGCATAGAAAGCGGTGGAACGAGATATCTAGATCTATCAGACTCTTTCTATCTCGGCGGGATAGAGAGTGATAAACGACAAAGAGCTTTCGCTAAAGGTGTAAAGGCTGCAGATTCCAGTATTATGGTAAGGGAACTTAACACAATCAATTAATTAATATGCTAAAGTGCGGTGTTGAATTTATGACGTAGCTCTATTAAATTTTTGCTCCATACATCTTATCTTAGCCTTAATTATTTAAACAACTGAAAACTCGTCGGATCACTGCCATGCCGTGCCATGTGACTTAGATGGACATCGCAGCTAAATGCTTGTGAGTCTTTGTTATCAAGCATTATTATCGTTTTTTAGGGCTGTATCAAACCTATAGAAGTGGATGATAAAATTTTTGGCCTGCCCAATGCTGTAGTTACATACGGCGTGAGCCCTAAATGCGTATGGTTCTATCCTTGTATAACGAACCCAGGCACGCCACCGTGTGTGAATCAAGCCGTCTGCGAACAGCACGGTGTCGACCACTTCACTTGCAAATGTGACTCCGACCTTTGTATCAATCCGGACTACGCTGAAAAATATAAGGTTAGTTGTTTCATTTTTAGTTTTGTACAAAAAATCTTCTTTCCTCTAAAGAGAATTTTGGCATTGCACGTCTTGTGCATCAGCTAGTGTCAAGTATTGATATATTTTCATGTTTTATCAAATACCGTCAAACAACTCATAGTCACAGTCAGAGTCAAACAAAGTAAGTCGTGGTCAAGTCCAAGTCATTACTTAGCAAAGTGGTGCAGAAGCTTCTATGGAATTTTGGAAACATCACGAAAAATGTTTCACCTTATCAAATTTGTTGAAATTGTACAATGAATAAGTGCAAATTAAAATTTGAATCGATCCCACAATCGATTCTGATAATAGCTAAACGGCTAGATTATTTTTTACCAAACATAGTCAAGAAACACTGGAGAAACCTGCTTTTAAATAAATGAAAACGCATTCGAATCGGTCCAGCCGAATACACGCATATCACAACTACCGGGACAGCCCTTTTCTCATAGAGAGGATGAGCTCTAATCCACCATGATGGCCCAGTGCAAATCGGTGACTGTCATGTCTTTGAACTGTTTGATTTTCTCGGAAATACCGATTTTGTCACGATGTGTTTCTTCATCGTTTTTGAGCGATAGAATCGAAACTGCACATAATTTATTTAAGTACTAAATCAGTCATTGGTGCAAAGCCGAGGATCGAAACGGGCGCCGTCATATACAATATAATAACCATTGCCATTAAAGATATGACATTACAAGACAAATTACAGAGATTAACAGAGGTGCATAATAGTCTAGTCAACAAGTTCAAAAACATGTTAAATAGAAATAAAGCTCCTAAAAATATGTGCCATAGCTCATTCGATTCGGAATGACGTCTAGAAAAATGTTTTTTTAAGGGTATATTAGCACATAAAAAATTGCAATTGTTATTAAAAATAAGATAAAAAAAAGGTCTTTAGTTTTTCGTTAATAACTTTTAAAATAATGATACTTAAGGAATTTTGAAAAAAGATCCTGAAAGAGGAGGAAATTTCCAATAAAAAAGTCCTAACTCCCGGAACTCTTATCTATATTATTTATAATTTTTTTTCAACGCTGGAAGTAGGGCTCCACGAGGGCGTTACGGCATAGGCGCGCCGTCTAAAAAACCAGTATATCACCTAAAATTTTTTTTTTTAATATTAAATAACAATTTAAAAATTTGAATAAATTATAGTGTAATCTAGACACTTGAACGAAAAAAACCTCGGTGAAAAAAAAATTTTTGGACGATTGTTCAAAAAGTTACACCATTATTAATTAACAAATTTTTTTCCAATCTCTGTTTTTATAAATTACGGCATAAAAGTTTAAATAATTAGTCTATAAATTTTGCGCTTCGTGGACCTCTTCTTATTTAGGTACTTAATAAAGTTATGTAAAAAAAAAAAATTAAAGTTTATTATTTTGTTAATTATAATTTTTTTAAATTAACTAAAAATGAATGAAACTTCATTTTTAGTTAATTTAAAAACAAATACAATACAATCGTCCAAAAATTTTTTTTTCACCGAGGTTTTTTTCGTTCAAGTGTCTAGATTACACTATAATTTATTCAAATTTTTAAATTGTTATATAATATTTAAAAAAAAATATTTTAGGTGATATACCGGTTTTTTAGACGGCGCGCCTATGCCGTAACGCCCTCGCGGAGCCCTACTTCCAGCGTTAAATTTTTTTTATAAATAATATAGATAGAGTTCCGGGAGTTAGGACTTTTTTATTGGAAATTTCCTCCTCTTTCAGGATCTTTTTTCAAAATTCCTTAAATATCATTATTTTAAAAGTTATTAACGAAAAACTAAAGACCTTTTTTTTATCTTATTTTGTTAATAACAATTGCAATTTTTTATGTGCTAATATACCCTTAAAAAACATTTTTCTAGACGTCATTCCGAATCGAATGAGCTATGGCACATATTTTTAGGAGCTTTATTTCTATTTAACACGTTTTTGAACTTGTTGACTAGACTATAAGGTTTTGTGTGGTTTTGTCGCTAAGAGTGATAATAACATCATAATTTAACTTGTTTTCAGGTCTTCTCCAAATCGAGTAGCGAGCTAGAGCTTGTTTCTCTGTACCCACTGACCGTTCAAGAAGGCGGTGTGACAGTGATTACTTGTCAAAATATAGATGTGGTTCTAGACCACCACAAATACGGCGTCCGTCCGTCGGGTGTCGTGTTCTATGTGACGCAGTCGCCGCAACACGGCCGCATAGCTATCGACCTCTCGATCCAACGGAGTGCTCAGTACGCTTCTTATGTGGAAGACGGAAAGTCGAAGCAGTTTTTTACACTCATGGATTTGTCTAGAGACAAGGTATGGCTGAAACTTTAAAGTTAGACGGTTTACCTTGACTACTTCTCATTATCATCTGTACAGTCCCACCAACTTATCAGTACAGTTGAACAAGGGACAGGTAACGGGACTAAACAGACATTCGAAGTAAACTTTTAGTACCAGTATTTGGCCAAGTGAATAAATAAGTACTCCCATTTACGCCACAGGGCAACTGTGCTAATGTCCCAAAGAGCCATTTTCGGTATTTGTTTTTTAGTTTATTTTTTGTGTTTTGTTAATTCATAGAGCTGAGTTGAGTCGAGTAGGTGCTGGAAGATATTGTAGGGGCTCCTATCGAGTGGTTTGCTTGTTGGTAAGTTGCGTGATAAAATGAAACTCAAGTCTTAGTGTTCATTATTTAATATTTTATTCCTATTACCTATATACATAATACGATAGGTCACTAAGCCCTAGGTATAAGCCGTAGTTATCGCGAGGGGCAATCAGCTGATGTTAATGCGAGAGTGGCATGGCATGTCTTGCCTCTTTCTCGCACGACTATAAATATACAGAGCGGTCGCCGCGTGCGTCAGTCACCCAACGATGCCCGTCGCAGGTTCACGTCGCTCTTTGCTCCGCTGTCGGCCACCGCTACGCGCGCGTGCCGCTCTGCCGCTGGACTCTCATGGTGGTGACCATTGTCACCACAAAATAAATGTACAATATACCCCAAGTTGGAAGTCAGTGTTGGACATGTCGGTTTCATCTCAAATAAGAAATTAATAAGTTGGTTGAAAATAAATGGTATACTAATATCTTCCAGTAATTAAGCTACATCAAAACCTCCCAGATATTTAATTACATCACAACCAAAACGCCCTGGGATCAGGCGGAGTGACAACCTGCTTATAATGGCGGTTAAAAACTAAATGCAGAGAACTGTTGACTGATTATAATGGCGTGCATTAGAAAATGCCTATGTCTAGCAGTAAACAATAAATGCCTGATGATTATGACGGCGGTGATGATGAAAACATCCCCACAACCCCACTATTAATGATTATTCTAAACTTCACTATTATTTTGGGTATTAAACCCATAAAAGCCGGTAAATTTTATATTGGTAGAAGAGCCACCCATTCAGGTAGCTACACGTAAAACCCTTGCAATTTTAACTTATAGGTTCGCTACGTGCATGATGGGTCAGAAAACCACCAGGATGCCATAGTTTTAGAAATGGAACTTATTCAAGAGACGAAATTCACGCTGCCAAGCTACCTTCAGGGCAGGAACACATTCGTACTTCATGTCAATGTGACTCCGGTCAATGACCCGCCCGTCCTCAACCTACTGCCCGGGAAGGTGCTCCGATTGACACAAGTAAGAGTTAAAACATTCATTCGAAAATGCTGAAATATTAGCCATATTAAAGTTTCTTTAATATTAACTTTGCATGTTCTACAAGTAGTATAGACGCTGAATTATAGTCAAATTGTAATGGAAATGCTATAATCGTTAGTTAAAACAAGGATGGATGGTACTAGAGGTTAAAAGATCACATTATGTGTATAATCTCGCCGAGACACTAATGACAGTATAGTTCAGTAACACTAAAATATATGGTAACGCGTACCTGTGTAAGTTGCCTGGACCATAAAGATGACATGATAGTGCGTGCACCAATCTAAAATGTATGATAATGCGTGCCTTTGTAAGTTGCCTGGACCATAAAGATGACATGATAGCGCGCGCACCAAACTAAAATTTATGATAACGCGTGCCTTTGTAAGTTGCCTGGACTATAAAGATGACATGATAGCGCGCGCACCAAACTAAAATTTATGATAACGCGTGCCTTTGTAAGTTGCCTGGACCATAAAGATGACATGATAGCGCGCGCACCAAACTAAAATTTATGATAACGCGTGCCTTTGTAAGTTGCCTGGACCATAAAGACGACATGATAGCGCGCGCACCAAACTATAATTTATGATAACGCGTGCCTTTGTAAGTTGCCTGGACTATAAAGACGACATAGCAGCCCGCGTGCCAAACTAAAATGTGTGATAGCGCGTGTTTTTGTAAGTTTCCCGGACCATAAAGATAACATGAGAGCGCGCGCACCAGTCTAATATGAATGATTACGAGTGGTATCGGTTATCTCCGCAAGAATGTACAGCCGGGGACAGAACATGATTCATATTTATTTCCATTATAATTATTTAGCAAAAATAAAAAAATAACGTAACATGCAAAAGCATGCTTCACTTTTACATTGTTGTTTTTGTTATTTTCAGAGTGTTTCCAGCGCATTTAGTGTTTTTAATTTGCTTGCGTGTAGTTGCATGAATTTACTGTCATGTGCCCAAAGCAGTCACTGCAAACTTAACCAATTTAATATTGTGTGAGTATTTTAGTTTTTTTTTCTTAAACATAATGTTTGGTTACTGGTGCATTACTGTCTTAGTAGTTTCACAAATATATTATCTTTTCTATTTTCTAGTCAATAAGGTATTGATTGGACTCGCATTTTTGTGTACCTCAGCTTGACCATGGTCCACATTTTTACTGTTTAACCTTCAAAAAGCTTTCACTGCTCACCTTGACAGTAATGTACTAGTTACAATGAGGATCAGTAAAGTAATAGCAAATGCAATAGAATTAGTTAATTAGTTAGGTAATTCTTCTTGTCATAAGAATAATATATCTTTTTGAATTATCCAAATCGGACCATTACTTACGAAGATATTAAGTAATAAACATTATGCCGTTCCTGCCGCTAAAAGTAATGGACGCAGGGCGTGTGACGTCACCGAGACGGTCGCCGCCAGTTACCCGTAGGCGTGCAGTGTTTCGTGTGGATAGTTGTGACTTTCGATACAAATTAAGTGCCCGATTTGTGTCTAATTCATCTTTTTAATTATGTACAAATATTGTATAGTGCCGAAATGTACAAACACTTCTTTTAAAACGCCAGAAAAACTATTTTTTTACGTGCTGAGAGATCCAAAACTTTGTAAAAATGGTATTTCATTGTAAATAGAGATATAAAACTCCACCCTCTACCCAGGCTACTAGACATTGCTGTGAAGATCATTTCGATGTAAGTACCTACTTCCATAACTATACCTACCAATTATTTTTTATTTTTTATAATTGGTTCACTAAACTGGCCGTAACATCTTCAGATACATTTTCTTAAGTAGGTACATTTAAATATGGCAATGCACGACCTCCTAGAAGTGAACACTGCATGCACGAGAATGAATATAATACTAATAATACCTATAATACACTAAACTTAAAGATAGGAATTATAATGTTTTTTGATTTTGCTTGATGTAGTATTGAAAATATCTAAATTTTTACAAATGTTATTATAAGAGGAAGACATTCGATACATTGGTGAATGTTGGTAGTAATTTGTTCGACAGGATGAGAGGCTGAATGTTTTTCTATTGACAAGGCGACTGCTAGAGCGTGGAACTTGCAAATTACATTTTGCGAGTAAATCAGGACTATCTATTTTTCCGGTTATTATTTTGTGCAGAAATACAATATCAGCTATGTTCCGTCTGTGCTCAAGAGGAGACATGTTAAAATGGGCTAGTCTAGACTTGTAAGATGGTAGTTTTCGGCAGAGATTGTTCGCAAACGAAAGGTGGTAGAGAAATTGTTTTTGGAGTCTTTCTAAACGGTTAATATGCACTGCGTATGATGGGCTCCAGATTGGACTGAAATATTCTAAGAGTGATCTTACGTAGCAATTAAATAACAAGATTGGAATTTCTGGGTCCCTAAAAAAATTCGTCTGTCTAATCACGAAACCAGCCAGTCTAGATCCCTTCCTGCTTATGGCATCTATGTGATCACGAAAGTCAAGCTTAGTATCCACTATCACGCCCAAGTCACGCATGCTAGTGACTTCACTAATCAGAGAGTTGTTAATATAGTAGTTAGCAGGGGTTGAGTGCCTTTTTCTTATAAACTTTATGTGGAAACATTTTGATGTGTTGATAGTCATTCCATTAACGGAACACCATTCACTGACCATGTTAATGTCATTCTGCAAAGCCATTACGTCACACTCATCACGAATAACTCTATACAATTTGAGATCGTCTGCAAACATTTGGTATTTTGACGTAATAGTTTTGCACAAGTCACTCACAAAAACCAAGAAAAAGAGAGGACCTAGGTGTGAACCCTGTGGAACTCCAGATGGGACCATCTTTGTTGCGGATTTAAAACTTCTGACCTTGACGAGCTGGGAACGGTTACGAAGGTAGGATTCACACCAACGCAATAAAGAACCACAAATTCCTGCATGGCCTAACTTCCGGATAAGAAGGCTGTGGTCGACAACATCAAACGCCTTTGAGAAGTCGGTGTAAATGGCGTGCACTTCGAACTTGGCTTCCAATGCATCATATATGTCACTAACGTATCCGAGGAGATTTGATGTGGTTGACCTACCCGGAAGAAAGCCATGTTGGTAAGCATCAAGTTGTGGTTTGAGGTGGTAGTAAATTCTTTTTTGAATCATGGACTCCAGCAGTAGCAATAGTTGATATGGAAATAAGTTGGTACCTACTATTACGTGTAGTGTATTTATGTATTCTCTTATTTTAAGCCTGCTGTCGTAATAAAAACATAGCTACTTACTTTTTCTGAAATTTGTGGATAAACCTACGTACCTACCAATTCACCCGTTTCCATTTCTATCTAGGTAATATTTCAAGGTCAAAACAATAACACAGAGACGTACTCGGGTAAAAATCAAATAGCGAATTATAATTTATTTTAATCCTTTACACAACATCGGTGCATTTATGTATCTGCCTCAGCTAAGCCTTATGAGAAGCAAAGAAATTAATATAAATATTTTTTTTATTTCATGTGGAAGAAGATATGGAAAATTACGTAAAGTTTAAGTTTGTTGGAGGAAAGCTTAAACTGAAGTTTTGCCTCATAAGTATGAATGTCAAAAGCCTCAAAAAAAAACAACAAAAAAATATTCGACTCGTTATCACTAGCATTCTGTCGAGCAAGCGAATAAAGTACCAAATCAAATTAAGTAGAAAAAAAAAACACCAATAGAACGAGTAATGTCACTTCATTACGGGTCGTCTTCCTCCCCAGTGTTGGAGAGGTTTTGACCTTGAAATATTATATAGAAATGGAAACGGGCGAATTGGTAGGTACGTAGGTTTATCCACAAAACTCAGAAAAATTAAGTAGCTATGTTTTTATTACGACAGCAGGCTTAAAATAAGAGAATACATAAATACACTACACGTAATAGTAGGTACCAACTTATTTCCATATCAACTAAATAATGGGTAGGTATAGTTATGGAAGTAGGTACTTACATCGAAATGATCTTCACAGCAACGTCTAGTAACCTAGTTAGAGGGTGGAGTTTTATCAACTCTTTGTACAACGGAATACCATTTTTTACGAAGTTTTGGGTCTTTCGGCACGTAAAAAAATAGTTTTTCTGGCGTTTTAAAAGATGTATTTGTACATTTCGGCGCTATACAATATTTGTACATAGTTAAAAGATCAATTAGACACACATCGGGCACTTAATTTGTATCGAAAGTCACAACTATCCACACGAAACACTGCGCGCCTACGGGTAACTGGCGACGATCGTCACTGTGACGTCACAAGCTATCGTGCCGGCCAGCCAGTGATTTTCGCTAGTAATTTGGTCATAACTTCGTTATTTTTTGTCGTAGAACAATATTTTTTGCACTGTATGTTAAGGATTTCTTAGCTCTATAAATCTGCATTCTCAACCAAAAACGTTACTGATCCTCATTTACTAGCCCGCTCCGGCTCTGCACGGATGGACTACACAAGCACTTTAATGTAGAGCTACACAGTAAAGATATATTAACACAAGTATATTAATTCACGATAAAACCCACAACCCATTCAGAAAACACCTCATAAATTTTAAACCGCTGGACAAATTTTGATAACATAGCTAAGAATCATGGCAATGAAACCTACTTTCAATTTGAATAATCCGCATTCAAATCAATCCAGCTCTTTTGGAGAACATACAACCTCTTACCCCAAATACTTAAACCTTTTCCATTACGTCGATGGTAAAACTATAAAAAATCTAACGACTATCATTACGAATGAAAGTTTGGTATTATACAAGGTTTTAAAATAAGTATGTCATAGGTAATACTTCCAGGCATCTTAAATCATCTTTAAGATGCCTGGAAGTATTTTCAGTTATAATGTTAAAAAGAACTAGCAGTTCTGCGCGTAGCTTTGTTCGTATAAGTGACAGTATTAAATAAAAAGCTTTATAAACTATGACTAAACAGTTTACATTCACTTTATGTTTATCGGACGAGAGGAGCTCCTGACTATTTTCGGATCTCTTTGGGGAAAACGTGCGCTCCCGTAGACGCCGCGCCGGCGCCGTTGGTACGCCCGTTCACTGGCGTCGGCCACGGTCGCATTGAAGGCGGGCCGTGCCGCGCCCTTTGAATTTAGCGCATTCTTTTACGGAGCAAAATTTTTAAATACTTACTTAAATAAGTAGATATTAACACCTAAGACATAGAAAAAACACAAATGTTCATCACATGAATGTTTGCCCTAGGTGGCAATCGAACCCACGCCCCCGAACGCTGAAGGCAGGCAGCATCAGCATATTATTACCCGTTTAATAATATCTTTTTATTAAGATTAAATTGCTATGTAATGCTCTTTATACGCAGGGCACAAGAAAGGTTATTACATCCGACGTATTGAAGGCAGAAGACCCTGACACTTCACCTGAAGATCTTTTGTACACAGTGTTGCACGGAAAAAACGAGCCAAATGGGTAAGCAATACATCACAATGCCAGAATACAAAACTCACAATACAGTCCGTTTTTTGAAAATGTAATTGCACGCCAGAAAGGGTCAGTTATTCTATAGAATGTTCGCCCTTGTATTGCCTGCTACTGCAGTATTGTACTGTACAAGTGAAGATAATAAAAGCGTGTTAATAAACTAAATGGTACTTAACAGGGGCCACATTGAAATGCTGGGCCAGCCGGTGGACTCGTTCACGCAACAGGAAATCGACTCTGGAGTCATTTCATATGTTCACGGCTCAACGGGAGACAAGCAGCTTAATAAGACATCTTTGAGGCTTACTTTGCAGGTAAATGACAATTTTTTAGTCACCGTTTACTAACTTATCTACCTACTGAGTTTTGCGGAATAGGTGTACAGATGACAATGCAATAATTTAAATATTATAGTTTGTCTCATTGAAGTACCACACCTCAAAAACATTCTTATAATAATCTTAAAATGAGTATTATCTCGCTCTCTCGGCTAATGAGAGAGCAAGATAAAAATCAGTGTAAGGTTATATTATAAGAATGTTTTTGAGGTTGTGGTAGCCCACTAGGTGCGGTTCCATTATTTTATTTATTTAGGAAATCTTACAGCTAGGTATAAAGCTTAAACTAATATATAAGATACAGAAGGCCATTTAAAAGATTCCACACGTAAATATAAATGAATAAACTAAAAAATTAGTAGACAATTTTAATTAACTAGATATATCAAAGAATGCTCTTGCTTATCCTCTTAAGCTGCTTAACAGATGTGGTAAACAAATCAATGTCATTTAGAGTAGCTACAGCATTGAAACTGCGGCTTGCTCTTAACAGGTAACTATTACTTCTGTAATTAGTGCTCACTTTGGGGATAAATAGAGAATGGTCTAAAAAATGGATCAGCAGACTCCTTCAACCCTATTCGCTCCAATAGCTCCGGACAATCAACTGCACCATTCGCTATCTTTAATAAATAGACCACATCAGCGAATTGTCGTCTTAAATTTAAAGGAAGAATGTGGAATATGACAGCGCTCAGTGTAGCCTTGAAGGTATATTTTAATTTTAAATTGGAGATGACGTAGAAAACGTTTCTGGATGCGCTCAATATGCGTGATGTAAGTGTCATACATAGGGTTCCAGATTTGTGAAGCATATTCTAAATGACTACGTACATACGCACAATAGAGGATTTTAATGGTTTTAATAGATATGAATTCTGCCGACAAGCGCAAAACAAACCCAAGTGCACTTGATGCCTTATTAATGGCGCTGTTAATGTGGTCTACAAATAGTAATTTAAAATCAAAAATAATGCCTAAATCGCGAATAGAATTAACTCTTGTAATATTAGTGTTCTTTAGTGTATAAGTAAAATTAAGAGGTTGTGGCTTACGAGTGAAGGAACATAGGTAAAATTTGGATACATTAAGGTTCAATTTGTTCAACAGGCAGTAATTGTCAAATCGGTTCAAATCGTCTTGCAGACGCTTCGCGCTTTCCTGCGAATCAATCGGACATAGTATCTTCATGACATCAGCATATAAAATTACATCAGGTATCTATAAATAAAGCTTTAAATGTTATTTATTTTCTTTGTGCAGGTGTCTGACGGGATAGAAACCAGCGGGCCGGGCATCCTGCGCATCTCAGTAGTTCCGCTGCAAGTGCGACTCGTTAACAACACGGGACTGCAACTCGTCCACAACTCGTATGCGATCATCGCCGCCGACAATCTCACCTTCACTACCAACGCTGACGAAAACAACATTCCGGTCAAGTGAGTTTATGGTTACAGCCACTTTTGTACCGCGCAGCAGCAGAAACTGCCCAACATTACATATATATTGATTGGCTTTCGAAGCCGCACCGAGACCGCTGAGAAACCGCACTGAGAAAAGACAGAATAGGCTAGTAGAATGATTATTTTTTAATATTTTGAAATAAAGCTAATCGAGCACCGGTAACAAATTTAAATATGTTCTAAAACTTTTAATTTAGAGTATATGTAATCTTTTTGGAAGTGTAGCCAGACAGAGAGTGCACCATACAATATCACTTGGGAGTACGCCATAGAAACTCTATACTGATACTGACTGCGGGAAAGGGGCAGAGCATCTTTTCCTAGTCCGATCAAAAACTTTAAACGCTTATATCTCAGAAATGGATTAGGCGATTTAAATAATTTCTAAATGTACATATTACATTTGGTTGTATTTTTCCCTAAGCCCATTATTATTAACAAATAAAAAATCTGCCCGGTAACCTATTGTGCACATGTGGTGTAGGAAAGGTGAGTTGCTATAATTATCAATATTAAACAACCGACTTTATAAAAATTTCAGAACTGGACCAAATTTAAATGGGACCACACGGGAAGCACCAACTTTCAAATAATCATTAAAATCGGTTCACCCAGTCGAAAGTTCCGAGGTAACAAACATAAAAGAAGAAAAAAACAGTCGAATTGAGAACTTTCTTCTTTTTTGGAAGTCGGTTAAAAACTAAGCCTGTCGTCTTGTCCGCAGATACGACATAGTAAAGCCGCCGCAGTTCGGCGTGGTGGAACGTCTGCGCGTCCTGGATGGGACGTGGCAGACGGTCGACTCTTTCACCAGCGAAATGGTTACATTTGGGCGAGTGCGGTACATGCATCTTCTGGGAACACCATCTCACGACGAGTTCAAAGTGAGGATCGACTGCATTAATAGATATTTTGTACATAATCTTTCACACTGTCATTTTTATTGATTTTTTTAATGCAGTTGCCAACTGAGCCGATAATACTTTATTGAGCGGTTTTCAGGGCTGGGTTCGATCAACCTTAATGGCCTTTACCTTAATAAATAAATAAATATCTGAGACATTATTGCACTCATGGTCTTCTGACCCCAAACTAATCAAAAGCTAATAAAGCTTGTAATAGGGCTGCCAGAGACTGATATACATACATATATATTTTTAAATAAAGGCTTAAATAGATATTAACACCCAGACATAGAACAAACACATGTATGTGATGTTTGTCCTAGGTGAGAATCGAACCCACGCCCCCAAGCGGTGAAGGCAGGTTCACTACCAACTAACGGGGCTGTTAAAAAGTCCGTGGCTATCTCGCTCGCGTATTTCAACATGATGTTTAATCACAGAGTATTACAAATAATGTAAACATTTGTTTATGTAAATACTTTATATTGGCGGAGTAAAAAAATATGTTTTTTTTTTTACTTCGACGACGTTAAAATACAACTTTGTTCAAAATATTTGTCATGTTAATATGAACAAAAATATCTGTAATTTTGTTAAATTCTCCCAAGGTAATTTTATATCTAAAAAAATGTAGCAATGCGCGTGCGAGATTGCTGCGTGTTTTGATCTCGGCCTTAACGTTGCTATCTTATGTGTCACAAAGTTGTAAGCATTTTACCTGACCAGGAGTTTTTTTCTTTTGCCCTAAATATTTCATTGTCTTTACCATTCTCATCGAGATCGTATTGGCTACTCCACAAAATGGGTGTTCCCCAATAGCTACAATCTGGGTGACTTCAAATCACGACTGATTCGGTTTCTTCTAGGTAAGCGTGCTTCATCGTAGACCGCATCATCGGCATTTACAGCAACGATTTAAAAAAATTGCCAGACGTGAATTTAGAAAGCAACTTTGACCGTGATACTTATAAACTTTTTGATGCTGAACTCGACACTTAGTGCCATCTGTGGAGCAGGTTGGAACTGCTGTTATTTTTAATATACTCTGAAAGCCCTCATTGTAATCTGGTATATATTCTTTCCGTTTCTATAAACTTTGTTATTGTTTCAGTTCAAAGCCTCCGTCGGCACGATACGAACGAATACGCTGTACGACTTTCGATTAACTTTTATAAAACTTGAATTGTACCAATCAGTCAACGAAGAGTTAGTACTGAACAACACTCGAGAGGCTTTTATATCGGCGCAACATCTTCAGTTCAAGACGAAGCCACTCGCTTTACCCACCGATAGAATATCATTCACTATAATAAGGTCACCCAAGTACGGGATACTCCACTTGTCATCAGGCAAACGGCATTTACAAATGCACAATACGTTCACTCAACAAAACATAGATAACGATCAGTTGTGGTACAGATTACATAGAAGGGCATACTCTCACATACAAGATGAGTTTTCCTTCGTAGTAGGAGCGACGGAATGCGATAATATTACCGGAGTTATGATGATAAAACACACTCCAGGTTCATTGCCCTCTGATCATTCACCAAATCGAGTTCACACCACTTTGGAGCGGTTACAAGTCATGGAAGGCTCCAGAATGGTTATTCCTGCCACGCATTTAAATCTACGCACTGACGCAGTAACTAATTTAATCTTCAACATCACACATTTACCCAAACACGGCAAGATTGAAGTCATCAACGAAGATCTCAAAGTCGTAAGAGACAATACGACATATTTTACGTTACAAGAGCTGAATTCGGACAGAGTGTACTACGTACATGACGATTCGGAAAGTAGACACGATTCGTTTCATTTCATGGCGTTAAGTCCTGAGCCGGAAGACTTTCAGTACGTCGGCGTCTTTCACATAGACATTATACTGAAAAACGACAATAGTCCCGTTAGAACGAACGAAAATATATTTCACATAGTACATGGTGGTGCTAGATTAATCACTGCTCGGGATTTGAGCTATACAGACGCAGACTTGGATACTAAACCATCTGACATAATTTATACAGTACAGCGATATACCAAGGATCCTCCCAACGGAGGCATTTTCAGAGCGGACAATCCTTCAGAGCAAATAGCGCAGTTCTCACAAGAAGATATCAATAAAAATCTAGTCTTGTTTAAGCATCAAGGGAAAGAGTACGGGAAGATGGCTTTTTGGATATCCGATGGATTATTTGATGTCAATGGCAACCTTGAAATCCAAGCGTCGCCACCGTTTATAAGAATGTACCCGAGTGAGGGGTCGATAGTAGAAAATGGGAAAACGGTACTTATAACTGGCACGGACATACAGGTAAAGAAAATCACACTAAACTCACCAAGCATTTATCTGCTATGACAGCTGAAATAACATTGTAAAAAGATAAATAAGAACCACAAATTTTGTTCGCTTTCACTAGGTTTTTTTACGTAAGACAGTGGTACAGACATGATACAATTCAGTGAAATATTCTAAAGAACATGTTTTTATTCAACCTTTTATAATGTTATCGCAGATGTCAGAGCAAATAAATGCTTGGACCGAGCATCTTGTGTGTGTATGTTTGTCTGCACTCAACTCTGTAACAACTAAACGGATTTGAATGAAATTTGTCATGGAGATTGTTTATACCCCGGCCCTGGATTAAGAAATAGACTATCCTAGGAAAAAATAAATTTTTCTTTGGTGAAACCGCGGGCGCCACTAGTTGTACATGAAAATCTTATTTTGTATTAGAATTTTCAAAAACCAATTTCCTGTTATAACATACCAGCGGGCTTCCATTTTTGCTGAGAGATATAATCAACAGTCTTTATACGAGACTAAAATTCTTCTCGTACACATCCGCGATACGCGGAGTCCGAATTCGAATAAAGAAAGTTTGGAATTCCAACCAGAGGACAGCTGACGATCCTGTCACCTGTCTGGGCCCAGACTTCAGCCTTCAGCCTCCAGCGGCCGTCCTCGGAATCCTCAACACTTCACAAATAATGTCCAACGTCCAAAATGAACGTAAAGTCGCGCCGAGTCAAAATGGGTCCCGCCCAACCCGTGCCTCATGCACTTCCCGCGGCTTCCGAGCCGGGCGTCAAAACCGGTTTTGGAAATAAACAGTCTTTTCAACGTCAATGTGAACAGGTATATTTATTTTAGTGCTTCATCTTCGACCACAGGCGAGATGGTGATCAAACGCGAACTTATACGCTTATACTTATACGCCTTAAAAAAACAGTGTGACCTCAAACATCTATTGGCAAGGGCGGGCGAACCAACCAACGAACTTGTATGTAGTACAAAACTATTTTTTTTTAGGTCGATACCAACATGAATTGCTTGGAGGAGGACATTCGCTATGAAGTGACTCTTGAACCTAAACACGGCGCTATCGAAGTTGGAGAAGGACAAGGTGCCTATACATTCACACAGCTTGATATTGCGACTGGCAGAGTGGCATACAGACATCGTGAGCCGAAGACATCAACAGACCAGTTTAGGTAATTTAACATTGCGCTTTCCCTTACTCTCAAAATAGCTGCTGAATAGAAACGATGGGGGTGAATAGGAACGGGTTGGGAGGAGGGTTCATAGAAACACATGGAAGTGAATAGAAAGGATCGGGGCGAATAGATACGATTAAATGAAATAAAAATGAATGAGTATTACATGAAAATACCACGGGTGAATATAAAGAATTAGAGCGAATGAAAACGGTTGAATTGAATAGATACGATTAACACACAGCGGGTTGAATAGAATATATTTATTTCGCGACCGACTAACCTTCACACTGCTTTATCATACAATTTCCAGGCCTATGAAATGCAAAATGTAACAAATTCTTGTAATCGTGTATAATTCGATCATGTTTTTTTCCAGATTTAAAGTCATGTGCCTTGATACTTGGGGCGAAGGCGTTTACACAATCAGAATTTTTCCATCCAGCTACTGGGAACCTCTGAAAGTTACTACAAACCGACCGCTGGTTGTCGAAGAGTCTACCAGTGTAAATATTACCAAGGACATCTTAGAGGTGAGACGTGTAAAAAGACAGTTTAATCACTGAAATAAAAAAAAAAATGGCAAACTTGTGCTATAAATCAAAGACAGTTCATTTAAAAACTAGACAAATGTTCTACGCTCTATTTCATTTGTAATATATATGTATATATATATATATATATATCCTTTATTAAATAAAAATATCCTTAAAATATCATTCAAAAAAAACTAATTGGTTTATAAAGGATGGAATTCTTAGGAAACAAACATTATAAAAAATACAACCGAATTGAGAACCCTACCTTTTTTCAAGTTAGTTAAAAAGACGAACTACTATTTGGAAACACACACTTAGTGATTTCATATCTGCAATAATATCAAAATGTGCAAAAGTGAAAAGCCATAGATGACCCTCTTAAATCTTTATTATATTATAAAAAAAAGCAGGATGCCTTTTTGATGTTTATAGTATACATGTACTGACATTATTTCCTGAATCCAGGTGATGCACCCCCAGATTGAACCCTCAAACATAGTGTACAAAGTGACCGAGGGCCCGCACCATGGGTGGCTTGAAATCGTCACCACACTAGGCACCTTGGAGCTCGAGAACTACAACGAAGAACCTGTCCACGTGAAAGTTTTCGACCAGTCGATTATCAACGCAAATCGACTTGTCTACGTTCAATCAGGAGTCAATCGAACAAGGGATAAAATACGTATGGAAGTTACAAACGGAATCGTATGGCTACGAGACGTTGAATTGGCCATCATCATAATCCCTGAGCATTTCTATGTCTCTGTGGCTAATCTAACTGTCGTTGAAGGAGAGGCTGTCAGTCTACGGCCAGAGTTGTTTAAAACAGAAACTGAGTATTACAGAGGGAAGGTAGTCTCATATAAAGTTATTCAGGAGCCGAAGTATGGCAAGATTGTGTTGGGTGATCAGGGACTTAATTTGTTGCCGGTTCTTAAACTCAATTCTGGGAATATACAGGTCAGTACTCCACATTGCCTAGTGAGGTTTAATAAAAAATCTCTTTAACTTAAACTGCGCCACTTCATTGCATTTTGTAGTGGTAGGACTCTTTTGCAGGGGTCCGCCTGGGGAAGTACCACACCTTTGCCAGTTATTCAACCGCCAAGCAGTAGTGAGCAGACACTACTGTGTTCCGGATTGCAGGGCAATGTTTCCAGCGAAATTACAGGGCACACAGAGATTTGACATCTTTTATCTCGGGGTGACGAGCGCAGTGCTTTGCCATCCAGGGTTTTAAACTGTTTAAGTTCAAAATTCTGAGTGGCGTTGAGCTGTTATGGGCAAGCGTGAAGAGCCATCAGGCGAGCGACTTCGCTCGTCTTGTCACCCAGTATCATTAAAAAAAATGCATTTATGCACTATACTTTTCCCATGATTCCGACGTGACAGGCTAATAAAAAAATATACTATAGCCATAGAGAAACTAACACAATACTAAACTAACTTTCTATGATTACTTAAAGCCAAAGCATAAAATTGAGAGGGGAGGTGTTTCAGGTTCATCATCACCATTATCAGCCTTTCACGTTTCCACTGTTGAAACAGGCCTCTCAGATAAAGAGGATGGGTCCTTATCCACCGTGCTGGCCCAGTTCTTGTTGGTGAATGTCTTTGAACTCTTGAGGTTCTTGGACATACCGGTTTCCTCATGATGTTTACCTTCACCGTTTTTGAGCGATGGCATCGAAACTGCACATATTTTAAGTACTAAATAAGTCGTTGGTGTAGAGCCGAGGAGCGAACCGCATGCCGTCAGATTGTGAAGCGGACATGCTACCGCTCGGCCGACATCGCTATCATGTTTCAGCTTAGAAGATTTAAAATTCCTTTTACTTTCCAGTATTTTTTTATTTCTATAGTCTATCGCATAATGTTAAGCGATGATGCAGTATATAATGCTTGCCTAGAAGAAACCGATTCACCCAGATTGTAACTATCGGGGAACACCCATTCAGGCAGCTCATTCCACAAACTAGCGGTTCAAACATCTCGTGTCACGGTATTTGTGGTCGCACTCCTCCGAAACGGCTCGACAGATTTGTATGAATTTTTTTATGTATGTTTGTAGGTATGAGAATAGGTCGTAAATCATTTTGTATACTGTATAATCTAAAACTAAACAGTACAATCAGGTTACGTAATACTTGCCTTAGAATGAATAAAAATACAGTGTAATATATTTATTATTGTGAAACTCTACCTTCACAATAATAAATATATTTACTAATTAAATTACATTCTCGGGTCTAGCCCGGACATTTAGTGGGCATTGGTGGAGCCGAAGCCAACACCAAGAGGCCCTGTTGAATATAAAAAATACAATTATTATGACACTTTATTTAATGAAATTCTCGGGTCTAGCCCGGACATTTGGTAGACATTGGTGGAGCCGAAGCCAACACCAAGAGGCCCTGTAGAATATAAAAAATACAATTATGGAATATGTATAAAAAGGAATATGAAATTATTGTACAGTATAGGATTTAAAAAAAAACTGGGCTATTGAGGTGAACAACTTGTGGATGGGATAAGAGATCTAATGGAAGAGAAACGGCACCTGCCTTATCCTGTCTCATCTCAAAATAAGTCAGGCAGGTGATGACTTGCCACCCACAAAATGGGTCCCTCTATAATATAATTACTTATTATTATGTACACCTTCAAAATAATAAATATATTTACTTATTATTGTGAAGGATTACAATAATAAGTAAATTGACAACACTTGCTTCCCTTTATGTAGAAGACAATGAAACTAAATTCAATACGAAATGTTTTCCAGTATGTTAATGACGGCTCAGAAGAGACGACTGACGTGTTTAAGCTGATCGCCCTAACAGAAAACAACAAGCAAAGCTGCACTTTCGACGTTCGAGTTAACATTGTGTCTGTAAACGATGAGACGCCTATAGTGGCCGCCAATACTGGCCTTTGCGTATGGGAAGGAGGAACTTTTGCGCTCACAAGAAATGAACTATGTAAGTATATAGCTTAGTACATACACTCGATGGGCGGTCTGATTTACCCACAGAAAAGAGAAGTAAATAGAACGGAAAATGAGAAGGAAACTCTGTCGCCAGGTATCGTGACAGATATGTAATTAAATATTCTTATTTATGTCAACGCGTCGAACTCCGCGTTACAGTTGCTAACACAGTTGCTATAGGTTTATATGGGAGCAAGTGGCTACAACAATTTTCTTACAAAAATGACTTGACAGCCGTTCTATTTTAAACAAAAATTAATATTTTCTGTGGATTTACCATATGCCTTCTGATCAGGATTTAATCATCTGCTGGGCAGATATTTCAACGATACATTTGTTATTTGTGTAACAAGGGGACAAAGTAATATTTTGTTTGTCGAGGGAGTTATTTTAAATTCAGACAGTAGCGAGGAAATTGATTTAAGTTGATTATTATTGTATGTTCACAACGAACTTGACTGTTGTTACGTACTTTAAGCATTAATTAAGACCAAACATGTAACACAGTTTAACAATAAATATTATCTGAATCTGGAATTCAATATACGCCACTCGAAAACAATGAAAACAATGAGAAAAGAAAAAGCTATGAGTTTCTACTCGACACTCGTATGTATAGACATGGGATTGAAAATGTAAATAAAACAGACTAGCGTCAAAATTTCTGAGAAATAATTCTCGCAGTTTAAATAATAAAAAAAAAATCCTTAACCTATACTGTCCCACTGTTGGGCAAAGGTCTCCCCTATTTCCTTCCATAAATCTCGGTCCTCCGCCACCTCTTGCCAACCTCTCCGGAATGAGTCAAGATCGTCACGCCAGGGTTTCCTAGGCCTTCCTTGACTGCGACGTCCATCAGGCACCCACTGTGTGACGATCCTGGCCCATCGGTCGGTGGTCATGTCTAATTATCAATTTAAAAACCGACTTCTCAAAATGAGTATAAAATGGGCAAATTCGGTTTCTTTAATGACCATATTGTCATCCAAATAACAAAAAATTCCAGTTATTTTGATTTAAAAGCCAAACTCCTGAACCAATTTTCTTAAAATTTCTATGGGAGCAATCTGAAAGTATATCCTTTCATAAAAAAAAAAAACTCTGCAAATCGATTCATAAATAACGAAGTTCTGAGGTAACAAACATTTAAAAATATAATAATAAAAATACAACTGAATTGAAAAACCCCTCCTTTTTTGAAGTCGACAAAAAATTGTGTGCTCATCGTGACGCTCTAATGAATCTCGATGGTGTTCAGGTTGCATGTGACGTAAAAGTGAGCTTCAATGAGCATGGGCATGAGCGTATCCATTTTTTTGTACGGGTGGGGGCGTGGTAATAATATATATATAATTTAATGAAGCAGGCAATATATTATATTTTCGCAAATAATAATAATTGAAATTTGGAGTAAGAGAGGATGGAATCAGTTCGAGCACAACAACCGAAATTTTTAACCCCCGACACAAAAAGAGAGGTGTTCGAAGGTTTACGTGTATATCTGAGTGTCTGTGGCATTGTAAGCTCCCAAACGGCTGAACCGATTTTGATTTTGTTTTTTTTTTTAAAGGTTACTTGATCGAGAGTGTTCTTAGCTATGATTCAAGAAAATCTTTTCAGCTGTAAGAAAACTATCAGCTCTTTAACCGGGGATTTAAAAAAAACTATATTTGTTAGGAAAGTAGATCAAATCAGCCGTGTAAGTACAATATGCAAGAAGTGTTTTTTTATTGCATTTGTTCAATATGCGAGCAGATTACGTAACGGGTCATGATAGTATACAACGTCTAACAAAAAGGTATGGTAATGTGTGACGATTTCAAGCTTGGTCCCATGTCAAAATGTGTTTATAATAATGAGTACACACCACAGAAAAGAGAAGTAAATAGAATGGAAATGAGAAGGAAAATCTGTCGCCAAAGATTGTGACAGATATGTGATTGAACATTCTTATTTATGTCAACGCGTCGAACTCCGTGTCACAGTTGCTAACACAGTTGTTATGGGTTTATATGGGTGCAAGTGCCTACAACAAATTTCTTACAAAAATGCCTTGACAGCCGTTATAATTAAAACAAAAAAAAAACTGTGGTCCGTACATACCCTTCAGTATTACCACACCTTTTTGTTATACGTTATATAGAGGGGGCATCTGCCTCCTTCCCGACCTGGCTACAACTTTGTCAATAAACGATAAAAGCTTGTTCTCTTAAATGGGTTGAATTCCGCCGACTGATTCATTTCCATAACATAAATTATGCATTATCCTATGCGAACGACGATCGCAGACACGCGACGCGATGCGACGTGAACCGACGAAGTGAGAATAAATATAAAGCTAGCTGTGCCTACACATACTCGTAGCAGCCTACGTCGTCGCTTAGATAATCAACATTGTCAATTTAGGGTTTATATGCAAAATTTGACATGTTATCTACTCCTTTGCCATATATATTTGGCGTTTAGCATATAGCACATTTTTCAGGGTTCCGTACTACTACAAATAACTCTTATACGTTCGTTTTGTCCGTCCGACTGTCTGTCTGGGCGTTTGTCTGTCCGTCCTAATTTTTCAGACCCTTTTAACTTCTATAGTTATGAAGATATGTGCATAAAACTTTGTGCAATTACAGTTTTAATATAGTTTTCAATTTTATAAGTAAATATATAAATTTGAATTTAGGGGGGCCTAGCATATGTGAAATAGAGGTAATTTTTTTGCTGCATCCCCTCGGATGGAGTATTGCTGAACAGTATTTTTTCAAATGAAGGTAAAGTTGACGTGTATTATTAGCATACATCACTTTTTATCTAATGTCATCATCAGCCATAAGGCGTAAAATGTTTACATAAGCCTCCCCTTTAGAACACGAGCTGAACTCGCTCAAAAATGATAAAAGACTGAATAACTATTCCTTAGATACTCCATGTTTAATAATAGATGGTTTGTGTTTACAGTCTCTACAGTTACAATTTATATTACAGTTACAATATTTAAATCAAACACAGCAATCTAGCCACTTAACGTACTTGTGTACTTGAATGGCATGTCTCAGTAAAATAGTCATGTAGGTCATGTAGTTATTTTTAATGATAAAATTATATCAAATTCTTGATGTACTGATGGACATACTCATTTCTAACTCAAAAGCGTGCTACGAAATAACAAATGTCATTTAGTAACATGTGTGTAACAACATAAAGAAATCAACTGCCGTTTGTTTTTGAGCATGCTAAAGAGGCGCGGGTGAAAGGGGGTGTAAATGTCAATGTCTGTGAGAGCCGTTTGACTGAGATATTTGAGCCGCATTCTTAAAACTATATTAGAAAATTAAAGCAAATATGAACAGCTGAAGAACATGTTTGTTTTAAGCATGCTATTTTATAAGCATGTTGTTTAATACATCGTTATTGACCTATCCCGCTGTATCGCACAGGATAAGACATTGTTTTGACATGTGTTTAACATGTCTTAGAGCGTTCAGTAAAGCGTCTTGACAACCTACCTGGAAATACCCCGAACTCACACCCCTTGTATGCTTATCGTTGAAAAGATTGAATATTCATTAGTCTAGTATAAATACCGTCAAACCCAAGAGTTCCATCACATTCGATCTTCATCCCTTGAAAGCCCACATTAAAACTCACCCAACATGAAGCTCGTCATTGCCACTGCTGTGGTTCTCATCGTTTCCCAGTCAGCAACACACGCTGATAATACCATGCAAGTCTACTGCGGCAGAGTGTTAGCCGAGAAGATGAATTTAATCTGCTATTCTGGTGCTAATAATTATGACGACGATGTGGAGAAGAGATCAAGGAACGATGTGGATTACATCAAGTACCAAATATTGAGATGGTATGGGCCCCGCCTTTATCACGCTTACAGTGGACTGAAGGGCAAGCGGGGAATTATCGACGACTGCTGCTTTAAACCGTGCAGTCTGGAAACTTTGCGCTCTTACTGCTGGAATTCTGGATTACTGGATGGTTGATCTAACATAATAACATTGCATCAGAACATATTTTTTAAAATTTGTACTTGGATGATTAAATTTGTATACTTATTACAGTTCTAAAACCCAATATAAAATATACTTTTATTATTATTACTTCTAGGATAATATGATACTTTGTCCTAATAGGTAGTTTGATGTGTTCGGAGGAAAATTATTGCGTTAAAGACCCGGTATCCATCTGAGTGGCGCCACCTATATAATAAACGCGAAAGCGTTGCGCTGAGTGTCGTCTTTATGGGGGGGGTGACATTTAGTGGGTGGCATGGCAAGTCATCGGCTGCCTAAATATATTTTGAGATGAGACAGGATAACGCAGGTGCCGTTTCTCATCCTATAGATCTGTTCTCCTATCCACAAGTTGTTCACCTCAATAGCCTAGTTTTTTTAAATCCTATACTGGTATAACAGTCTCATATTCCATTTTATACACATTCTATAATTGTATTTTTTATATTCAGAAGAACCTCTTGGTGTTGGCTTCGGCCCCACCAATGCCGACCAAATATCCGGGCTAGACCCGAGCATGTAATTAAATAAAGTAGTATAAAAATAATAACAAATCTTTATTTCCAAGTTGGTTTTCATGTAATAATAATAATAAGTAACATATGCTACTTAGTAGCATGTTTCTGGGCTAGAAATTAACTTGTCTGTCAGTATCTTAAGAAACTCTTCCTCAGTCAGTATGCCCCGACGCAAAATACAAAAATAAAAAACATTTTCTTCGCATAATACCACATTATTTATAATTGTTACAGATGTGAACGATGTCGACACTCCCCTGGAGAATGTCACCATTATAGTGGTGGACATTATATCTGGTTACATGGCGCTGAAAGGAAACCTAGAAGCGCCCGTAAATCACTTCACGCAGGCTGACATTGATAAGGAACACGTTATTTTTGTGCACACAAGTGAGTAATAATTAATAATGATTTATGAATAATATTAAAGTTACTGAGGTTATCCATATCATGTTACTCTACATAAAAACCGTCAATTCGAGCTAGCCAGTGTCTACACACTTTGTGTTTGACATCTTCGACCGTGTGGTGTCACTGTCATTTAACTAGCGTTGTGGTCAAACGCCTAGTCTGTTAAACCATTAAAAATATATATCATCATATTACCTGCGGGATCCGGGTATATCCTAAAACTACGACCAGAACCACTGGAGGATGGGTAGCAGCGTCCTATTAGTAAACGGTGAACGTACTGCGATCCCCAAGCCGCCTGCCAAGCGTGGAGATTATGTCAACACTCCTCACTAAGAGGGAGGCCTTTGTTCAGCAGTGGACGTTTTCTGATGATGAAGTGATGTGATTACCTGCGGGCTTATAATGGATGTCCGTTCGTGTTTCGGATTGTGATCGCGATTGCGTGCCATCCCGTTTGCATCTATTTAATAATATGTCTTGCACTTCGCGTGTGAGCGAGATGGCACGCGGTCCTGTACACCATCTGAATCATGAATAGACGTTCATAATAATCTCACTATATAGTAATCAGAATTCATAATGTAAAAGTTCCACTCCGCACAGCGCCGGCCTTAGCCTTTGATCAGGGTAGAGGTAGTCTTTCATTTCTGAAAATTATCGTACAGGAATTGATCCCGGGATAAAAAGTATTCCATATGTGTTAATCCAGGATATAAACTAGTTCCACATCAAAATTGTATGCTGGTTACAAACTATCCAAGTGTGCCCGGCCGCCTGCCACGCCACCCCGCTCCGACTTTCACTTTTTTTTATTTCCTTTTGGTATTTTGACGCCTAGAGCAACCATCACATTCACATTGTTGTTACAGACGGCACAAAAGGCAAAATGATCTTCAACGTCACGGATGGTCTCCACGAATTATCCAAAATCACCTTCCTAATATCTACCAAATCTGTCTCCTTAAAAATTACGCGTAAACAGAAACTGCGTGTCTTTCCGCTAATGAGAGAGCCACTAACTAACAATATACTGATGTCCAAGTGTTCAGACCCTACAAGAAATATCATTTACAAAGTAGAACGAGCCCCAACGCTCGGGAGACTCCTCGTGGTGAATGGGGACAACTACCACAGATCCGCGAAACAGTTCAGTCAGCAAGACGTTAACAAATCCAGAGTATATTACGAACACACGCATCCGTTCTCGGATCTTCAAACTAACGATTCCTTCATATTTACTGTGGAAGCACCATTCGCGAAGCCTCTGACCGAGCAAACGTTCAACATAGAGATATCTGTGTCTTCGGGTGGCCTTGCCAAGTATGTTCACATACCACGAATCGAAGTGCAAGAAGGTGGCAAAGTGGCCATAAAAGTAAACGTGACCGATGTGATTGGGTACTTAGAGAGCCAGTCGGGAGTGAGGCAGCCGCAAATAGAAGCACAGTGGTCGCATCCACTACATGGAGAGCTAAAACCATTTCTGTCGTCTCTAACTCAATCACAGTTGGAAAGTGGTGTGGTCAACTACGAACATGATGACTCTGACACGTTACAGGACAAAATCGAAATGGCTATCTTCCTTCTACCCGATTATGTGTTACTTTGCAATGTTACGATACAGATTCATATAATCCCAGTCAACGATCAACCATTCAGATTGCTGACCGACACCCCGCAGATTCAAGTCGTGCAAGGGGAGAACTATACTATAACAAAAAGCGATTTGCTGACAGAAGATGCAGACACGGGCCCAGCGGGGATAGTATACGATATAATTAGCGGCCCCACGCAAGGCAGGATGGTCATGCTCGATAAGAATCGGACGATGGATGAAGCGCAGTCCATAAACAAGTTCACACAAGATGACGTTAACAACGGCAGAGTAATATATGAACACTCTGGCATGCTTCAAACTGCTACATTCTACTTCAGAGTGTGGGACGGCCAGTTCAAACCTACATACACTGTCTTCACTATAGACATCTTACCTGTCATACTTAACGCTACTTCATCACATCCTATACATTTACAACAAGGTTCTAATGTCGCTACAGTTACTACGGATCAGATATACCTTGAGACAAATGCTCAAAATATAAAAGTTTGGTACAATGTAACGAGGCAGCCGACTTATGGTATGATTTACGTAGGCCGGAACCCCGTCACTTACTTTTCGCACAAAGATTTGATGGAGAAGGTTGTAATATACATGCAGAATGATATGACAACTGCTAATGATTGCTTCGATCTTATTGCATACGTCCATCATAGTAATGGGACCACTCCGTTTACTATAGATGTGATAGTCCAGCCTCTAATGAATTTAGCAAATTTAAAAGTGGAAGGAGATAAGACTAAGATTACGCTAAGTACGATGGATGCTAGTGGGCTCGCCAAATTAACAGCGAGCGATCCTATTTACACTTTACTTAGAAAACCCAAATATGGGGTCTTGAAGAAAATTATAAGAAGTTCTGGTGAGAAAACTAGTGCTAGAGAAAGAGAGGTGGCATACTTCACTCACGAAGATATAAAGGCTGGTGTGATATACTATGTAGCAAAGAAGAAAGTAAATGAGTTGAATGGAATGATGGATAGCTTTACGTTCCTATTAGCATCTACAATATTTCAACCGGCTGCCGGTGATGTCAAAATTTTCATAGGCAATAATCTAAAGAAGAATTTACCCGGACCTAATGATCCGGAGAGTCATGAAGGTGTGCCTGTAAGTATATATATGTATTGTTATAATATGATAAATGTTATTTGCACAAGTATTCCTTATATAACATAGGTGAGCACTAACTGGTTAGGTTAGGTTAAAAAGGTGTTTGAAAATTCATCCCCTAAAGGGTTAAATAGGGGATGAAAGTTTGTTGTATGTTCGTCATCTTTTAAGTTAGAAACGTGGAAATTGGTAGTCACTTAGACTTCTGTTTATGAGTAAAAGTTAGTCGTACCATCGTTTTTTGGAAACTCGTCCCTTGTAGGGGTTTAAATGGGGAGTGAAAGTTTATATAGAAGTTGAATTACCTACTTTAAAAGTTAGAAATCTGGAAATTGGCGTTTCGCTTCTGTTAATAAAAAGAATTCAGTTGAAGCATATTTTTTTGGAATACTATTGCATAAGGGGGTTAGATAAGTTTGAATTTGCACAATGGCCTAATGAAGGGCGGCAAAAGATAGAAAAGGGATTGAAAGTTGAGAAAAATATACGCGTATTATGTCGCGGGCAACAGCGGGGAACAATAAATTATTAGTTCCTTGATTAGTGTAACCTCTTTAGATCATTTGGTCGGTCAGTGAAAGGTAGTGTAGTATAGCTGTCTGTCTGTATCCGCATGAGGCTATTTTTGAATTGAGTTATTATGCTATAAACCCTTGGAAAAAAATGTACTTGTTATTCGTTAATCCTCTATTGTTATTTACTTAATTTAAATAGTTATCAATTTATTAAAAAACAACATCAAAATTAATAAGCCTTCGAACAAAATTATTAACTGCAGAGGCAATTTTAATGAAAATTTGTGTGACCACCTTAAAAGCTTCACAAGCAAAAAAATAATGACACAATTCATTTCACAAATGTCAGAGTAATACATTAAAAAAATTGGATTTAGTTGATAACCTCCTAAAGTCATTTCAAACTAGCATGTATTGATCATCTACTCTAACATTACAGGTAGCAAACGGCGAAACAGCATCTTACTACATGATGATCCTAATGGCATTATCCGGGGTCGTCGTCGCCATCTTGTTTATCTTCGGGCTGCTGAAGTGCCGGCGGTACCTGATGCGAGACCAGAATGCGCTAGCCAAGATCCACGGGCAGGCGCAAGGCGTAGCGCCTATACCGCTGCCCCGCCCACCCGACCATCTGATGCCATCGCCTGCGCAGGCCACGCCCCCTATTAAACGGTCAGTCGTACTTATATTCCAATACTTTTTATAATGGTGAAGGCTACCAGTAGTCTTAATATAATCGCATGTCATCTCGCTCGTACTAACTTATTCAAACCATCGCGAGCAGGATGACTCGCGATCACTATCAAAATCACGAATGGACACGGCCACAGATTCTGGTCAAAATCATTATGCAAACTAAAAGTAAAATAATCAATATATTTAAAAGAAAGTCGTGTTAATTACACTATTTATAACTCAAGAACGGCTGAAAATTGGTGGGGAGGTGGCTTAGAACCAGCAGACTGACATAGGATACTATTTTGTAGCGAAGCCGAAGGCCGAGATTACACCCGTGCGAAGCCGGGGGTATCGGCAATCTTCAGCTGATATTTCGGAATATGGCAAACTTAATAGACGGATCTCGAAATCGGTGCGACACGATCTGCGTTCCTATAATACAAGATGTATTAGGGACGCAATTGAGCGGAACCAAGGCTCGAAAGTGTTCGCAAAGAATTCGTTTATTGGGAAAAGCCAAATAACGAAGCTGAAGATCGAGAATGGCAGTACCATTTCGTCAAAGCCGAAGATTCTGAGAGAGCTCGAGAGGTTTTACGGACAGTTGTACACCTCGACACGACAGCCCATTGTCAGTACAGCTCAGGACAAGAAAGCTAAACTGATCCGACACTACACTGAGGACTTCCCAGACATCAGCTTGTACGAGATTAGAATGGCTCTGAAACAGCTTAATAACAACAAGGCGCCGGGTGATGACGGAATCACGACAGAACTACTGAGAGCGGGTGGAAAACCGGTACTTTTAGTCCTCCAGAAGTTGTTTAATTCTGTCATACTCGAAGGTACTACGCCTGAAGCATGGCACAGGAGTGTGGTGGTGCTCTTCTTCAAAAAAGGTGACCACACCTTTTTGAAGAATTATAGACCCATCTCACTCCTGAGCCATGTGTACAAGTTGTTCTCCAGGGTCATTACGAACCGTCTCGAAAAACAGGTTTGATGACTTCCAGCCTCCCGAACAAGCCGGTTTCCGTAAAGGCTGGAGCACCATAGACCACATACAGACGCTCCGCCAGATTATACAGAAGACTGAGGAGTATAATCGGCCATTATGTCTAGCGTTTGTGGACTATGAAAAAACCTTCGATTCAATCGAGACCTGGGCAGTATTGCAGTCCTTCCAGCGATGTCATATCGACTATAGGTATATCGAAGTGCTGAAGTGTTTGTATAGAAACGCCACCATGTGGATCCGATTACAGGACGAGGGCACGGAGCCAATCCAATTGCAGAAAGGCGTGAGACAGGGAGATGTTATCTCTCCAAAACTGTTCACGAACGCATTGGAGGTCGTTTTTAAGCTTTTGGACTGGAACGGATTGGGCATCAACATTAATGGCGAATACATCACTCACCTTCGTTTTGCCGATGATATAGTTATCATGGCAGAGTCGCTAGAGGACCTCAATACAATGCTCAGCGACCTCAGTAGCCTTTCCCAACAGGTGGGTCTTAAAATGAACATGGATAAGACAAAAATCATGTCCAATGTCCATGTTGTACCCGTGCCGGTCAATGTTGGGAACGATACTCTCGAAGTTGTTGACCATTACGCCTATCTTGGACAGATTGTTCAGTTAGGTAAGTCCAACTTAGGCAAAGAGGTCGCCCGAAGAATCCAACTCGGATGGGCAGCGTTCGGGAAATTGCGTGAAATCTTCTCGTCCAAGTTACCACAGTGCCTAAAGACAAAGGTCTTTGACCAGTGATGACATATGGTACTGAGACGTGGTCCTTAACTGTTGGTCTTTTGGAAAAACTCAGAGTCACACAACGGGCAATGGAGAGAGCTATGCTCGGAGTTTCATTACGCGATAAAATTCGGAACATAAATATTCGCCAAAGAACCAGGGTCACCGACATAGCTATTAAAATCTGCAATTTGAATTGGCAATGGGCAGGCCACATCGCTCGAAGAACTGATTACCGATGGGGAAGAAAGGTTCTTGAGTGGAGACCGCGAACCGGAAAACGCAGCGTAGGTAGGCCTCCCACTGGATGGAGCGACGACATTGTGAGAGTCGCGGGCATCCAGTGGAAGCAGATGGCAGGATGTCGTTCAGTGTGGAGGTTAAAGGGGGAGGCCTATGTTCAGCAGTAGACGTCTTCTGGCTGATGATGATGATGAAGCCGGGGCGAGCGGCTAGTTATCAATATAAAAAACCGACTTCATCAGAACTGGACCAAATTGAAATAGGACCAAAAGGGAAGCACCAGCTTTCAAATAAAAAAGAATCATCTGTAGCGGTTCATCCAGTGAAAAGTTCTGAGGTAACAAACATTAAAAAATCAGTCGAATTGATAACCTCCTCTTTTTTGGAAGTCGTTTAAAAATACACAAGACATAATCCCTAGATATGAACCTGTTATCAGTTTCACTTAGCTATTTTTTGTTTTGTTGCTTTTCGCGCTTTTGATTTCTGAAGTACAAATAGTTGTGTGAATGGGACAGAGCTAAGTTATAATTGAATAAATACAAACACAAGTTCGATGACAATAACCAATGTCGAAAATCATTGCTCTTTAAAAATTTGCCTATTATTAGTATCGAAATTTTAGTCTTCTATGACCGTTATTTGCATCATTATACTATACAAGATTAAGCAGAAAGAGTGTACTAAGCCGAAAGGGGTCCGATATACACATAATAGACTCTAGAATCGCGAAAAAATATCAGCTGCTCCATACATTTTGTTTGTACAGCTGATATTTATTTTGCATTTCAGTGGTGGTCCCGTAGTAAAAGTTGTTAATAACGATGGGTATTATGAGCCCCTTTCGACTTAGTACACCCTTTCCGTTAATGTATCGTGAGAAAAATGTCTTGGTGTGAAAAGGGAACAGACTTCAGCCTACAAGGTTTGATAATAATTGAGTACTGTCGCCCAAACAAAATGCGGGAAAAATGGCAAAAACCATGGAAAGCAGCTTATTAAATATAATTTTACCCTTTTCTTAGTTACGTATCGTCGGAGCAGTCAGTTCACACAGGCGCGAGTACGCCGCTGCCCTCTGGAGGCAGTGTGGCATGCAAGGTTACGCCACTGGTGGCAGAAGGTGCGCTGCCGGACCTTAATACCCGCTACCCGTATGGCACGGAAGACCATACTGACGTAAGTACCTTTCCTGACACCTACAGATCGACGAAGCGCGTCGTTAATGCTGAGCCATGGTCACAAGATGCGACGATTTAGTACTTATGAGCAAAATATCGATCCCCAAGCCGCCTGCCAAGCGTGGGGATTATGGCAACACCCCCTCTATGAGGGGGGCATTGTCCAACAGTGGACGTTAATTGGCTGATGATGTGAGCAAAATATCGGAGGCAGTAATTTTTGGGACTGTGATTCAGATACCTTTCTTTCTGAAGAACTGCCAAACCTCGCAATGCGCTGCCAAACTGCAACATTTCGCAACCAATATAGCACCGACCATACTATCGTTAGTCCATTGTCAGTCATTGTCTGGCAGAATGAATGATATACTGGATCGTCGCAAACGAATCCGTTTCGCCGCTCATAATGTTCCTGAATTTATCGCATCTCCTATGCGAACTATTTATAAAGACATCACCAATCAAGTCGCTCATGTAAACGATAAGGTTAGAATACGTCCTACGTTGATGGTGGTAGAATTTGGGTAAGCGTTTGGGCAAAACGCTTACCCTAATTCAAAGTGGAGGTAGACATCGTCGCTTACCAACAGATGAGTTGGGGGTCAAACGCGGACTTATTAGCGTTAAATAAAAAAAAAAACAAGATTCTGGTAGACTGAGACAAGACTTGTTGTAAAGTTTCTTTAAAAAGTCCTGACCTTAATCGTATGTCTTCTGTGGTCTTGCAATGCAGTAGTACATGCTCCACGGTCTCGTTTTCCTGTAGACAGCCTTGGCACATAGGACTATCTGTAGCTCCAATTTGGTACAAGTGATGGTTTAGCTCTGCCCGTCCAGTACTTAACTAAAGACTTGTCACAGACACGCTAACTAGGTTAATTTAAGGGCTATCCTGATAAATGTCTATGTTCTTTTTACGAAGAAAAGAAAAGAACGGAAATTGCTAAGATTACTGTTCGAGGAATAGTTTGTGGTAGTTTTTCTGAGGTGTCGTTACTCGGCTGTATATAAAAAGGTGCACGCGTTTCCGTTCCAGGCGGAAGACTGGAGTAGCTACGAGGCCAGCGAGTCTGCGTACCCGGTGCGAGCCGGAGCGCCCAACCCGATGCTGCGCCGCAACCAATACTGGGTCTGACCCTCGCATACTCACACGCTGCCGCGACTCAGGACAGGTGACTTTACCTCTTTTTATCACTCTCTATGATTTAGTGACGAGCTACCTTACTGCCCCAGTAGAAGGGTAATAATATTCAGGTGTACGTGTTTATGAGATGTGTTCAAGTAATAAATGCACGTATTCTCCCTCGAGAGAATGCTCATAACACGTGGAGGCCACACGCCTGTAGTTATTTATGTCTTTGTACGTGTATTAACGAAAGCTACAATAAAACACGTGTGAGACACGAAACATACAAGGTTATCTCGTGTGCCCTTGTATTTTGTGTTCCATGTCTCGCACAGTTATTCTATTATAAGTAAGTAAATCGGTCGAAGCGAACTGCCGTCCTTCACTACCTCCACTGCTGAAACCTGATGGGACGCTGGCTCACACCGCTGAAGAGAAGGCAAACTTATTTGCTTCTCAGTTTGCAGAGTCTTCGCGTCTTGATGCTGGTAGCACGATTCCTCCATCTTCATATGGCTGCACGACATTTATGTCTGAAATTCGCATTCGCCAAATGGAGGTTCGCAGAACGCTCCGTAATTTTGACGTGAATAAAGCCAGTGGCTCGGATGGTATTCCAGCCATAGTTCTGAAGACATGTGCACCTGAATTGTCTCCAATACTGACACGCCTTTTTCGTCTCTCGCTTGAGACTGGTCTAGTGCCGAGGTCATGGAAGCTTGCAAATGTGCAACCTGTGCCCAAGAAAGGTAGTCGTGCTGACCCTGCCAACTACAGGCCAATCTCGGTCACATCCATACTCTGCAAGACTATGGAACGTGTCCTCAACAACAGGCTCCTGGCGTATCTGGAAGCTAATGATCTCCTCAGTGACCGGCATTACGGATTTCGCCAAAACCGGTCCACTGGGGATCTTCTAGCGTACGTCACTCACATCTGGAGTGAGGCCAACGAGAAATACGGGGAAGCGCTTGCCGTTTCCCTCGACATCTCGAAGGCTTTCAACAGGGTTTGGCATGACGGCCTTATTAGCAAGCTTTCCT
The DNA here is from genome assembly GCA_949125355.1 of Agriopis leucophaearia. Classification (NCBI taxonomy): domain Eukaryota; kingdom Metazoa; phylum Arthropoda; class Insecta; order Lepidoptera; family Geometridae; genus Agriopis; species Agriopis leucophaearia. The sequence continues at coordinate 9,864,819 of OX421261.1, forward strand.
CATTCGGCTTATCCAAAGGTTTCGTTGCGTGGATATCGGACTTTCTGAGGGATAGATCGATACGAGTGGTCATTGATGGTTGCTCGTCTGATCGAATGGCAATTAATGCCGGTGTCCCCCAGGGGTCGGTGCTCTCCACAACGCTCTTCCTGCTGCACATCAACGATCTGCTAAAGCCCGGTACCTTTGGGTACGCAGACGACAGCACAGTAGTAGAGAGCTATACATCCAATGCACGAACCAGTGGACCACAAATCCAGTCTCTCCGAGAGGCCGTGGTCGAGCGCATGAACTTGTCACTTAAGGCAGTCTCCGATTGGGGCGATGCCAACCTTGTCAAGTTCAATGCCGCTAAGACCCAGGCGTGTCTGTTCTCCGCCAAAAGAACGCCATTCCAACTGGCTCCTACTTTCCGTGATGTATCTATTCCGACAGCAGGCCGGCTTGAGCTTTTGGGCACCTCTCTGTCTTCTACTCTCAACTCTGGCTCCTATATTGAGGACAAGGCTCAATTGGCTGTCAAAAAGCTGGGTATCCTTTCGAAGGTGCGTCGGTACTTCACGTTGGAACAGTTGCTAACACTGTACCAAGCACAAGTTCGGTCGTGCATGGAGTACTGTTCTCACCTTTGGGATGGATCAGCTAAGTACCAGCTTGGGGCGTTGGAGTCTATTGAGAGACGCGCCAAGAGGCTCATCAGCAATGAATCCCTGGTTCAGACTAAACTCCTCAGTCTTGAGCATCGGCGAAAAGTTGCTAGTCTATCAGTTTTTTATAGGATACATTTCGAAGAGTGTGCATCGGATCTGCATGATCTAATTCCCTCCTCCCCATTTTTCTATCGGACTGCCAGAGCGGGCACGAAAAATCGACACCGCTATATGGTTGATATTCCGAAAACCCGTACGAAGCGCTTTGATTCCAATTTTATTGTGCGAACTGCTAGTCTGTGGAATGCGCTGCCGGAATGTGTGTTCCCCGATAGTTACAATCTGGGTGTCTTCAAATCTCGAGTGAATCGGTTTCTTCTGGGCAGGCGTGCTCCATCGTAGACCGCATCGTCTCTTAACATCAGGCGAGTTGGCGGTCAAACGCAAGCCTAAAACAAAAAAAAAATCTTCCTTGTTTTCTGGAATGTATAATATATATATTATAGGTATTTTCAAGATCAGAGTGAATCAGTGAGAGTGAGTGAGTGATTGAGTGAGTGAGTGGGTATTTGCTAAGTCTGCGTGCTCTAATTACGACCACATCGTCGCTTATCAACAGGCGAAATGCGGCTTACACGCAACAACAAAAACTGTAAAGACTTGCGTAGAAGGAATAGTACATCATTGCAGAATTGTTTCTGCATTTAAGAATGAACGTGAAGATACGTAAGTCCATTAATGCTAAAATGCCGGCAAAGTTTGTACGCCTGTCTCGCTTTGGCACGATAAAAAGAGTCGCCGCGCTCTTGCTAGTACGACTGAGGACATGTAATACCTACGATAAACGCGTGCCGAATTTCGGCCCAAAATAGGTAATGGCGGCCGCCGACCATCACCATCACTTTCAGCTTTTCCCGAATTTTCCAATTTCTGAGTGAATTTTTTCAACTTTGTTTTTCTTCTATACCACACTTATTGAGGCGAATAAAACAAATTCTAATCGGTCAAGCCGTTTTGAGTTTAAGCGAACGTAACGAACAGCAATTGATTTTTATAGATAGATAAACAGATATTAAAACCTGGTCTGTATACATGTTTTCAGTGTCCGTCACGCCGCAGCGAGACGCATGTGTAACGCTGCGGCTTCCGCGCCGCCGCGCCCAGTTGGTTCCTACGCCCTTCCTACTCAGCAATTACACCTTAACCAAGCACGAGACCAGAGAGATCACCCTTTGACTGCGAGGTTCTCTTCTAGCTAGGTCTGTAGGCTGGTAGAAGGCAGCACTGATATTTACATTTTGATGTGATTCTGTTATAGATATACTGTCTCAGAAAGATATAATATACCTAAGTGTGGGTGTACGAATATTCCATCGAGTTCCATACAATTATTTTATTTCAAAACCGAAATTTGTATGGAATTCGCTGCTTATTTTACGTATATTTTATACGGTACTTCGCCCACTGAACGTTTATCACTTTTGCCGACGCTGTTATTAAAAACCTTTGATAAGCTCCAAGTGCTGTGTCAATTACTCGCTGACGAGAATGTAGCGCGTGAGAACGAGACAGCACGTTTTAGCTACATCTGATCTGTTGGACGTATCTGAATAAAACTGTAAGACTAGGAAAATAGTGATCATAAGACAGCAGCTGTTACATTAAATACATTAAATGTTACCGTTAATTCCCTACGTTACCAAGTTGCACCACTAATGACAAAAATCAAATTAACAGAATTTTGTAGTTAAGATTGCATAAAGGGTCTTTTCTTTATGAACTACTTTAACATTTAATGTATTAAAATCTTCACAGCACTAGTAGAGCAGCTTGGTAGTCCCATAGAGAATGAACGAATGATATAACAACGTAATTAGGTGATTGTTTAAGCAGGGTGTCCTACGACTTTATTTTTATTAGAATTTGGCCCTAACACGTTTTTCTGACAAAATGGGGGCGCGTCCTGAGGTGGCCAGAGTCATCGATATAGCTATTAAAATTTCCAAGTTGGACTGACAATGAGCAGGCCCCATCGCTCTAATAATATATATTATTAGAGCGATGTGGCCTGCTATAATATATACTTATAAATATATATATTATAATATATATTATTAGAGCGATAATCATGAGAAGAAAGATTCTTAAGAGGAGACCACAAACCGGAAGACGCAGCGTAGGTAGGCCTCCCACTAGATAGACCGATGACATTGTGAGAGACGCAGGCATCTAGTGGATGTAGATGGCAATAAGGGGAAGGCCTATGTTCAGCAGCGGACGTCTTCTTACTGATGATGGTGAAGCGTCATGCCTGCGTCCACGCCTCAAACAAAAACATTCTTAACATGTTATCCGACTGAAGCGTATAACTTCCCTCACTTCGCCTGGGGGGAAGGGAATGTTAATTGTATCTCACCGTCATTTTTTAATAATTCACACGTCGCGTCGGCGTCGGTCGATATTTTTCGGAAATTCGTTTTATGAATGCAAAGTAATCTCACATAACTTTATAAAGTCGGAGGAGGCCGCAATGTTTTGTTAACATGTTTGGTAAACATGTTTTGTTAGATTTTTGGTGCAGGAGACTCGGATTTAGTTACTGAGTGTCATCCATTTCACGAAAATTCACAAACAAGGATGTGCAACGTTTTACTTTTTACTTAAATTACATCAATTAGATAAAATACTTAACTACATCATGTTTTAATGGCCTACAATTTAGATAAGGGCATATACGAATAAAGACAATTTTTTATCAGGCATATTTTTGAAGACTGTTAATGTTATAAGTATCTCGGACCTCTTTAATCTGGGGGTCTATTACGAATACTTTTGAAAAAGTATCCATATAGAATATTTTTCGAAAGTGTTCGTTCTTGGCCCCTTGTATTGGACGCATGAGATAGTTCATGAGTATTTTGCCAAATGAAGGCGCTCCAACGCTTTATATTCACACAGTTGACCCGGCGAAACTCGAAAAGTATATACCTTTTTTATATTATTTTGTTGGCCAACTAGTTTCACATCATTAAATAAAACCGTATGAATAGTAAAGTAGTAGAAGAAAGATGTTATTTTAATTCTTTCTAAAACCTTTTGTTTAACTAACAATGTTGTAAGTTTTGGTCAAATCATGCAAGCTGAATTAGAACCAGTGCCTCCATATCGAGTTTGTTGAAATATTTATAAAACGGCTGCCAAAATAAACATAAAAATAAATAAACAAAATTGAAATCAGCATTAAAATAAAAGCTTGTTTAAAAATTGATTTTTTAATAAAATATTTTTTGTTTTTGCTAGCGAAAAAGAAAGATCTTATTTCAATTATTTTCTTAAATTTTCGGTTAGCAGCCTTCCTCAATTATTTGAAACCAGTGGACTAAACAAACATAAAAGAAAACAAACAAAAAAAGGTTTTTTTTTTTAGTTTTGCCGGTCAAAATGTGTGAAAGTTGATCGCTGAGTTGCCACTTTAATGTATAATTATTAATATTCGATGCCCTGTTATCACAATATGTTAAGCTCTTAAAATAGTAGGTGGAAATTGCATCATGAACGCCGGCTTCAATATGTAGAACCCCTAATAATAACTTTGCTGTTACCAAAATAACGAAGCAAAATTTTTCTGCTGGTATCATTTCCCCATAGTGATACAATACCTGTAGAGTAACACTCTCTAAATGAAATCAGTCAAAAAACGTCCGAGCGTGGTTGTAGATACCTAGTTCACAATGGCACATTTACTTCAATTTAGTCGTTATGTCGCTTGCATAGTGTTCAACGTCGCTTGTCCGCTATGGCATCGTAGCACTCTCATCGCGAGGCGTTGTAGTTGGATCGCGGTTGCCTTACAACTAAACAAAAAAATTGGTTCGGACATTTTTTGGCACGATTATGACTCTATAGGTATTGTATCTCGAGGCTTGAACCGTAAAATGTGTCATAAAGCTTCCGTACCTGTTTCACCTCATTGTATTATGTGCGCGAAATAAGAATATTCGAGACGTGAAATACGTACAGAATTCCACACAAATAATGAATTTCGAAATTGAAATTTGTGTTCGTAGAATCGAATATTGGTACTTCGCCCACAGTAGAGTTATTCTTAATATTTTCCATACCGTGTGTACTGCTTGTGTGAAAATAAAAACTTCCATAATATTTAAGTAATAGGAATGTGCCAATCTTTACAAGATACGAGTACAACTTGTTTATGATAGATGTTACAAAAAATTAAAGGTTGTAGATTACCGTTAAAATATTTTGATCAATGTAATAATGTTAGCCAGTATTAAACGGACGGTGTTTTATAGTTATTGATTAATAAGCTATGTGTTAATATTAATTTTCTGCTAGAATGTATAACCAGTACGGATTAAAGAGCAGTGGGCTCGCATTAGATGGGTTTTTAATTCGTAAGCTATCCAATTTATACGGATTTTCTGTTTGCATTTTATTTTGTATGGACTCTGGCACGAATTCACGTGAGTGTATGTCCCATAATATCGTAATAAAAATAGCGCTATATGATTAAAATGTTTACCATAAATAGATATTAGCTATGAGTATATTTTCACATTCAATATAACGTAATTTAGCTTTATTCGTTTGCATCCTACTGACAATAGCAATAAAATTAGAACGATATATTTTATCTAATGATTTTATATGGATTACGTATACTACAATATGAAACAACTCGTTAGGTGCAAGTCACATGACGGGGCGCAGGTAGAAACTCATGCTCCACTTCAAAGAAATTTCAACCTTAGTCTAGTTTTGGTACGATACAAAACTATAAAATATCGCAAGCGCGTGCCACAAAGTCCTTTGCCACCGCATGATTATTTAATCCTTATTATCAAAAGTGCATTGAAGTCGGAAACATAAAAAAAAAAAAACACTAAAAATAAAATAAAACCTATTGGGAATCGGTTTATCGGCGTCTCTTTTGATTTCATCATCATCATCAGCCAGAAGACGTCCACTGCTAAACATATGCCTCTCCCTTTAACCTCTACACTGAACGACATCCTGCCATCTGCATCCACTGGATGCCCGCGACTCTCACAATGTCGTCGGTTCATCTAGTGGGAGGCCTACCTACGCTGCGTCTTCCGGTTCGCGGTCTTTTCATTTCAATACGTCAGAAAAGGATTGCTACAATTTCTGCGATGTCAAATTTAGTTTAGATAATTGTACACCAGAATAGACATCAATGTATCCCCAATTTTAGTGTAGTATTATTTAAAGCAACTTTCGTGCTAATAATTTTATAGGATAGAGGAGAAAATCTAAAAAAGACACGTACATAAAAATTACTTTAAAATGTTTGCAATATTATAAAAAAGCCCAATCGTTTTTTTATTACTACTTTGTTGATAATGTGCAAATGACATCGATAACTCTAGCTAGTGAGAGGTAAGGTTTGAATTGCTTTGAAGAAGAACGTTCGAGTGTCTTGCGGCTTGGGATAAATATGTACAATTAATTTAGGATTGTTTGTTGGAAATGATGCATAAAGAATTAACGTACGTAATAATCGTGTTGTGAATTATACATCCAGCTGCAAAATCTTATAAAAGATCTGATAATCTTCAAACACCTGAAGAGATTTTCTTGAATCATAGCTAAGAACACTCTTGAAAGACACCTTTAAAAAAACTAAACATCGGTTCAGCCGTTTGGGAACTACGATGACACTGACACACACACACACAGATACACACGTTAAACTTATAACAGCCCTGTTTTTGCGTCGGAGGTTAAAAAGTACTTATTGGAACAAAGTTATATTGACATCAGCCGCTAAGTTATCACCTTAAACATTGAAAGTAACCTTCAAACTACAATAATATAACACTTACTAAATACATGAGTATAATATGAGATAACTTTACATTTCAATATAATTATTTGTATTTTTTATAAATTTTATGTATGTATGTTTTAATTTACAGATAAACTATATATGGTATGAACACACCGCTATATGGTTGATATTTCTAAAACCCGTACTAAGCTCTTTGATTCCACTTTTATATTGCGAACTGCTAGAAGAGAATGCGCTGCCTGAATGGGTGTTTCCCGATAGTTACAATCTGGGGAATCGGTTTCTTCTAGGCAAGCATGCTCCATTATAACCTGCATCATCGCTTAACATTAGGCGAGTTGGCAGTAAAACGCAAGCCTATTACTGAATAAAACAAATACTACTAATATATTACGATGTCTGTACCAATAGACATAATAAAAATTTATTTGAAAATACGTGTTCTGCTATGTAGCACGATTTAGGGAGGACGCTCAGAAGAATAGTCGCGACGGTAGCCAGAATAGTATTTCTTAAACTGACGTGCATAGAGCACAACATCAAATGACACGGTCGTCCAGTTGCATCAGCGTTTGATGTTCGCTATTTAAAATTCTATTGTATTTACTAAGTCGCAGGGATCAAATTTCTTTGGTCTTTTTTGCTACCGCCGCGACGCCCAGGGAGGGCCAAATAGTATTTATTTACTGTTTACGTTCATTTATCTACTAACATTCATTGGTTTAGATAATTATGTTAATCATAAGAGCTATATAGATCATTTTAATGTTACTGATGATATTATTTCTAACAAATGTTAAAAGTTAATATACCTAGTTATGTTTTAGTATGTAGTAACAATGTGCCAATTTTTATGTACTTACTGTAGTACTTAAGCATTTATTTACAGATTTACACCAAAAACTATACATAGATACGTGATAGATAATACTTGAAACCAACTAGTTTTGTTATCTATAGAGAGTTTGTACGTTGAAGTTTTAATTGTAGTGTTTTAAGGCTGAGTTACTCAACAGTGAGATATTTCATGATTGTTTTTATTCTTAAAAAATCAGAACATTTCCTTGTACTTAACAGGAACATTTATTTGTACTTAGTAAGAAAATTGACTTGTCCTGCGTAAGAATGTTTACTTGTTCTGAATGAGAACATTGACTTGTTCTGAATGAGAACATCGACTTGTTCTGAATAAGAACATTGTCTTGTACTAAATAAGAACATTGACTTGTACTAAATAAGAATACTAACACGTTCTCAGTGAGAACATTAACTTGAACTGGATAATAAACATATACATTGTACTGAATAAAAAAAATGCATTATCTTGAATAAACATTTACATTGTACTGAATAAAAAATGCATTATCTTGAATAAAACATTTACTTGTACTGAATAAGAACATTGACTTGTACTGTATAACAATATTTACTTTGACTTGTATTTAACGGTACTTAGAAATGGAGCAACTCAGTAATTATATTTTCCCTAAACTTCAAGTAAATGCACAATTTTATTTATATTATACGGGAATTACTCACGTAAGATTAGGCCGGTTACTCTGACACAATTCCCGAGTAATATAAATAAAATGTGAGTTAACCACGTCAGTTTCCATAGTAAATGCACAATGTTTTTTTTTCAAAGATTAGGCTATTCTGACTAACATAGATACACTAAAATATTTACTCATATGTTCATTTTAGTCGCTGTTTACATTAAAGTGCCTAGTTCATTAGAAAGATGCTTAGGTTTACTTAATGGGGTGTGTGGATATTCATGTGCGTAAAAACGTATCAAATTTCATAAAAAAGTTTATTTTTTTTAATTACAAGGTTTTATCTTCCCTTTTAAGCGTGGGTCAAATGTTGCATTTACGTTTAGTTTGGATGTTGTTAGATCATGCGGATAATAATTAATTTTGATCCAATTCTCATGTCGTCGCTTCTGTGGCAACATTTATATGAAAAATACACGTATAAAGAAAGTCCCGTGGTCATGGGGTTCTATAAAAAAATTAAAACAATTTTCTGTTCATAATTTAATTGTAAACTAAACAAGTTTAGTTAATATATCGATAATTTACCGCCACATTGCTGTGCCAACCTCATTCTGTGTCAACGACGATTGTCATTAATGCATTTTGTACGATTTTTGTTCTATACCTTAGATCTAAGTTCTACCATTTAGGTAGGTAAAGATTTTATAATAAAATAAATAACGAAACTATGTTTTTGTTTGAATTTAAGATTTACCTATACCGATTCACAACTATTTATTAACGAGAAGGGGGCAAGTGCCTTTATTAACTAAACAAAATACTAGCTAAAACTAACAATAAACAGTTAGACTGTCCATAGACCGTTGAAGGTCTAAAGACAATCCAAATGCAAATTTATTAACTATTTTTTTCGCATAAGCATTGTTAGAGAAAAGATCTATAATAATCTCTTGACTGGTGTAGACTGTTTTTGCTGAAATTCTTGCGTGTTTCGACCAGCTTCAACTTTGCTGTATGAGGCCAATAAGGTAGATGACTGATGTTTAATGAGTCCTATCGTTGAAACCAATAGCTTTGATAAATAATTTAAATAAATATAATACGTTTATTGAAAAAATCATTTAAATTGATTATTAATGTTCTGATATGTAAGCGTTTAAAATTTTTGATAGAAAAAACTCTGTCCCTTTCCCACATAACAAAAAATTACGTCACACCCCTGTGCGCCATACTTGTCAGAATAGAATTTATATGGCGTACAGAGAAGTAATGTCATAATTTGCTGTTTCGCGCTCTCTGTCTGATATCACTCTCTGCTCTCTGTCTCTGCATAATATTAAAATTCTTATAAGTAGCTTATTTTTGATCAGATTTTCATTTTGTTTTCATTAATCAGCTATATTTATGGGCTACATTTTAATAGGACAATTAAAAAAACAGTCATTTAGCCTATTGTTCATTCTCAACTTTTAATTTATTTAAAATACCTATTATGCATAAATCCTTTATGCCAAGAGATTAGGAGAACTACTTGACGTATGAAGCTGAAATTTAACAGGTAGATTGGTAAGGTTTCAGGTCCGCTAAAAAATGATTTTGCGAAATGACAAATTGAGGGCGGTAAATGGGGGTTGAGAGTTTAAATGAAAGTCTACGCGTACGATGCCTGTTGCGCTAATATGTATATAAATCAGAAACCACCACTTAATTTTAACTTCACATTCCATGGCACTAAATTAGAAATTGTAAACGAATTCACACTACTAGGTATTGTAATAGACACACATGTAAACTGGCAATCACACGTTAAGAAAACACACTCTAAACTTTCAACACTTACGTACGCACTCCGCGAAATAAAGAAGACAACTGATTTAAAAACTACAAAAATAACTTATTATGCGAATGCACACTCACGGCTTAGTTATGGGATTATCTTATGGGGTAATAGCAGCGCTGCGCAGGATCTTTTCAAAGTTCAAAAAAAACTTATTCGAATTATAGCAAATATTGATCAAATGGATAGCTGTAAACCATATTTTATAAAGTATAAAATCCTAACTTTGACATGCATCTATATTTTAGAAATTTGTAAATTTGTACGAAACAATAAGCATTTATTTATATCAAAAAGGGTTTTACCTACGGATTTAGACAACACACTTCAACACGCAAACCAGTTAGAACTACCAAAGTCTCGTCTAAAGATGCACTCGTCTGGTACTTTGGTTATGGCTGTAAATATTTACAACAAGCTATCCGGTGACATAAAAAATATAGAAAATAATGTTAGCTTTGTACGCAATCTAAAGCAGTTTCTAAACGGGAAAGCTTACTATTCAATAGCTGAATATTTAAATGAAAATATCAATTAAAAAGTTTATGTATCCGTCCTCCTCACTCCTACTGTGCTGTGCCCGACAGGGTCCATATGAACCATGTACTAATTTCAATGTTTTATTTACCACCTTTGTACTATTATGGAAGCAATAAATAATCTGAATCTGAATCTAAATAATCAGACTTCAAAAATAAATTAGTACCTAAATGTTCATACGTACTGTACTTACTTAGTAGGTACATTATTACAGAGGTTGGCATTATAACAGAGAACCTATTTATGGACGAAAACTAGGGAGGAGGGACACGTCAGCACAAGTGAATCCACCAATGTTCAGTTTCTGTCAAGGCTAATTGTCATCTCTTGGATTTTTTATAATATAAATTGCCTAGTAAAAATAATTTTTTGACGTTTTAAATAAATATTCTTGAAATTTCTGAACATATTGAATTAGAATTTTGTTTCTATTTTAGTTAACAATTATTTTATCTTCATTATTTTCGTACCTACTTCATATCTTTTCTGACTATTTCTGAGTGTCACATTTTATCGATAACATTTGACTCAAGCCGGATAGATAAATTGAAGCAACATATTAATTTTACAGCTTAGTATCACAAGTTCGATTACATAGACCGATGATCGGACTGATGAGAATTTTTAACAATTTATGTGGTGGCAGTGCCGTAAATAGCCTTTTCTGCGCCCAGTGCGAGCTACTATAACTGCGCCCTTTTTTTTTTAGATATTATAGGTACCCTAGAGCAATGCTAGACGTTTTTGATGATACTGGCATGTAGGTACGTATGTGTTGGAATCGACCACTAGGGGCGCAGCGGGAACTCATCAGGAGCAAACCGAAAAAAAAATGTCCTCCCTGCCCCCCAGAGTCTACGCCCTGTGCCTGGGCACCGGTGGCACCGCCCTATTTACGGCACTGCGGAGCAGTATCAGTTGGTTGATACATTATTCTTGCTACAGGGGTAAAACCATGGGGACCTGAACTATTGTTGTTTGGAAGAAGAGGAAATCCCTGAGTGTTGGAAGAAAGTGTTGGAGTTTGTAGAGATTTGTGTAGGTTCGCATTATCCTTGACAGAATTGTCGCTATTACCCTCACTATCAACGCAAAGACAGCCAGTTTTGCCATCTGTTGCTTGAGCATGCTTCCTTTTCTTTTTATTGCAATGTTTGCAGATTTTACTAAGTCGGCCTCTTTTACGATTCGATCGCTGGGTAATAGACTCATCCGTGTCCATACCAGACTCACTGGAAACTATAGTACTTGTGCTTGTAGTAATAGTCACAAAATTATTGACCGGGGGGGACAATGCAAAGGGAGCTGACTCTGCCACTGGAGTCGGGCGGATCGCCCATGATAAAAAGGCGAAAAACTTACCGGATTATTAAATATATACAATTACTACTATTATTATAATATACACTACAACTACTCTCTGATCCTTTTTCACTTAAAATTATTAAAATTAAAACTATAGAACAAAAAGACGCCCCTTGTTCGACGTTTCCCGCGCTTTTTTTTCCGTGCACAAACAATCATAGAACATCAGCAAATATAAATAAATGGATGCGTTATACCTAGTTTACCATTTGGCACTTACACCCTCGGTCGTCCATTCGCATACATTTTTAGCACATCGTTTGCAGTTGTGTACGCTCAATATTGATGTGTGCGTTTGTAGAACTAGTAAGAATATGTCAGTGTGTGCAATCTCACCCGCTTCAGTTTTTGGACAACTTATTTCGGTATTTCCAGTTTAAAGGCAGATCCAAACTATATAATATTATCAAAGTATAGATTAGTGTTCCGTGTATAATCCTCTCTCAGGTGTTCTTTTGTTTGTTTCATTAAAATTTTAAAAATATGGAAATAAAATCAAGTAGTAGTAGTGGTCTGTAAAAATTAAATTAAAATAAGGTGGAATGAGAGATGAGGATGATGATGAGAAAAAACATACTACATTACCCCAAAAACCCCGGAAAAAATAAATTTACCTCATCTAGCAAGCCTATCATTCACAACATCATACTTTCAAATCGATCAAACACTCGCACTACCAAAAGGAGAAGATATGGCTCACGACTACTGCAGTTCAATGGCTCATACTCCATCAGGATACATCTAGGAACGATGAAGGCTTATTTTGAGGGTGTCATCAGCCGCACCACTTAGAAAACCCTGAAAAATATTAAGAGATAAGATAATAAGACAAAGTCTTTAGGCCCACTCAAGGGAGGTATAGTGCTCCTAGCCTGACTGGTAAAAGTTCTCAAGGGAGTTTAGCACCCTCGAGCTCAAGGTTATAAAAAATAATAATATATAGAACAAGAGAAAAAAAAATGTTGATTATCGAGTGATTAAAAAAGTATCCAAATAAAATCCAGTAATGAATATGAAAAAGAGAGATGAAAATGATGTACAGAAAAGATTACAAGTATAATAAAATAAAAACAAAACAATAACTATGACAAGAGAGAAAAAAGAATTAAAAATATACACAACGATACATATAAGAAAAAAAATATACATAATAATTTATATATATAATATAATTTAGGATAGGTAAGTTAGTGCCACTTTCCCCTGGCGCCATTTTGATCTTCTAGCTGCATTTTTTTTTGCATGAGCAACATATAAGGCGACTTGAACATTGTCGAAGAAATAAGATAGCAAACCCAAATTAGCATAGCAATCTCTTGGCATAAAAATAATTTCGTCTAACTCGTCACAGCGTATAAAGTGAGCCAAAAGGAATTAACTCGCGGCCAAAAGTTAAAAAATACAGGAGAAAACCCTGTGGTTGTATTTACTGCACTATTAAGGGCGAACTGAATCTTTGAAAAATGATTATCCCAGGAACGGTAAGGTCTCCGTTGGTTTTTCAGCTCTACCTTATATTCGAGTTCGGGATTATTAAAAAAAGAACACTTAATCAGATTAGATTAAAATTTCAAGAAAATAATTATAAGGTAATTAGTCTTTTATCAATTTATTTTTATTATAAATCTAAATACCTAGTTTGATATTATGTGAAAGTATAAGAAGGTATAAGAACGTATTATGTGTGTTTAGTCTTCAGCTTTCAGGAACTTACGGTATAGTCCGAGTAGAGCTCTAGAGTCTAGGTGTATACCTACCTTCTCAAACCGTGAAAACCTACATGTACGTCTACAGATGCTGTCAAGCCAGTCAAGCTGTGAATTTGTAGCAGACGACCATTAGCACGGCCACTACCACGGCCACCACCACGACCATGACCACCGCCACGGCCACTCCCACGACCAAAGCCACCACCACGACCACGACCACCGCCATGGCCACTACCACGACCACTCCAGCTTCACCGTTGGCCACGAGGTCCAGGTCCAGGTACTGGTCTGGCCATTCTTGCGCCCCCCAGAGTGCCCTGTGCCTGGGCACCGGTGTCACCGCCCTATTTACGGCACTGTGTGGTGGCACGGTACCCTTGCCGCGCGAGTCAAAGTTGCGCTTGGCCCGTTTTTAGTAACTCATTACTAAATCATACTGCGCAATTAGTATTAGGTACATACCAACTCTCATTTTAGTCGCCAGGTAATTTTTTATTCGCTTAATTAATAATACTTAACCCTTTGAAGGTTAGTCCGTCGCTAGCGTGACGTGTAAACATCGAACTAAAAGGCTCAGTACTCCGATTATTTATCTATAAGGTCGGGGAAAAAGTTTCTTCGTATTTTATAAACAAATTCAAGACATATTTTTTTCAAGTTTAATTACATTTAATTATAATATATATGTACCATTTTGTTCGATAACTTGTTGCCATCTTTTAGGTAGTGACATGACCCCGTTGCTGTAGAAATTTTGGGAATTCTGATCAATAAAATGCAACAAGTAGTTTTGACAGTCCTCTCTTGATGTTAATCTAACACTACCCAAAGAATTCTGAAGAGATCGAAACAGGTGGAAATCTGAGGGTGCAAGGTCAGGGCTATGTGGTGGATGCATTAACACTTCCTAACCAAGCTCTCTAAATTTTTACTGAGTGGCCAAAGATGTGTGCGGTCTGGCGTTATCATGATGAAAGACCACACTCTTTATGTTGATCAATTCCGGCCGTTTTTTCTCAATTTCTTGTTTGAGTCTCATCTGCTGTTGGCAGTAGAGATCCGAAAAGATGGTTTTGCCCGGCGGTAAATGCTCATAATGAACGATGCCCTTCCAATCCCATCATACACACAGCATCACCTTATTACGTGTTAATCTGGGTTTCGCTACAGTCTGTGGTGCTTCACTGCCCTTTGACCATGATCGTTTGCGCACATTCTTGTCGTAGGTGATCCATTTTGCATCACCAGTGATCAATCTTTTCAAAAACGGTTCGGTTTCTTTACGTTTCAATAGAGAATCGCAAATGAGTACACGATTAATTTGGTTTCTTTCAGTGAGCTGGTGTGGCACCCAAATATCGAGTTTTTTTGTATACCCAGTTATTTTCAAATGGGTCAAAACTGTTTGTGGTCAATCCTCAGGTCTTCAGCTACGTCGTAACTACTAATATGCCGATCTTGGTCCACTTTTCCAGAAATGGCATCGACTTTATCCGTTACAGGGCGACCAGAGCGAGCTGCATCTTTGACATCAAAATTCCCGGACTGAAAACGCTTGAACCAACATTGTGCTACTCTTGATGACACTGCATTAGGTCCATAAACGTCACAAATTTTATTCGCGGCTTGTGTCGCATTTTTCAGTTTTTTGTAATAAAATCTCACAATATATCGAATTTCTTCGTTAGATTCACTCATTTTATCGAACAAAAAAACAATTGAAAAATGGCGGGAAATTGCTTTTTACTTTTTATATTCCTTTTTTAAAATGTCATATTTTTAATGGTATCAAAACCAGCCAGATACAAACAGTACAACCGATGAGATTTTTACTACAACTTTATACTTACAAAATACGAAAAGACTTTTTCCCCGACCTATTATAAACTCGGACTACGGAGACGAAAAAGTCTAATCAGTCCATACATCGGACTAAGTAACCGGACTTTAGTGGGCTACCATAATTTCAAAACCATTCTTATATATAACCTTACATTGAGCTTTGTTTCGCTCTCTCGGCTAAAGAGAGAGCAAGACACAATTCAATGTAAGGTTATTATAAGAATGTTTTTGAGATGGAAATGCCGATGCGGCCGAAAGGTTTTCGAATGGAGATCACGGACCGGTAAGCGCAGCGTAGGAGGTTCACCCACAAGATGGAGAGACGACCTAAAAGAGAGCGCAGAGAAACGCTGGATGCAGCGGTCGCTTCCAACCGGCCCTCATGGAGATCGATCGGGGAGGCCTATGTCCAGCAGTGGACGTCCTATGGCTGAAATGATGACGATGATGATGAAGTAGATAATCATCATCATTATTTTATCATGTTCCCACTCGTATAACTCGTATTGTTATATAGAAGATTAAATTAGTAAACAATGCGTGTGTGATTTTAGATAAACTCTGATTAAACCATCGAACACATTGTTGAGCCTTTATAAATAATATAAGCTACTACTTAAACGTACTAATAGGCTCTTACTGAGATAAACTAAATAGTTGGTATTTATTAATAGGTAGTCCCTAGGTGACAAGTTTAACAGCGTTTTAACTTTAAGTGCCAAACGATTAAACATTCATGAATCTTCCAAAAGTGCTATTATTATAAATCGCCTCTCCTTACGAAACTGTTTCAAAGGATTAGACTAAATGATAGGACACAAAAACAGTTCAAGCGGGTTTTGCGGGCAAACAACCTTAAACAGGTTTAGAGGATGACATATTATACCTATACCTAAGGACGTTTCTAAGCTCTCTGCAAATGATAGCGAAGGCAGTCTCATAGTAAGATGTGAGAAGACTATTCCAATATTAATGATATTTCCGTGAAGCGATGCGGGGATAGTGCATTATTATCGAATATTCGCGACTTATAAAGAGTCTGGTAAAGCGATTATTAACGCTGTTTCGACGAGTCGCGCCGCAGAGGGCGCGCCGAACTCCTTGTACCTAGTAATATTCAGTCATTAAATATATCTAATATCTATCTCGGGTCCTGGCTAGTTCGCTCCGTGCTCCATTCCCGCTCCGCCAGTTGGCTCTCGGCCGGCGCACCGCCACTTGCATCGCACCACTGGCACCGTGCCGTCCCGCGAGCACAGCTCTCGTTCCCATAAATTTATGCGTCATCGACCATAAAAAAATACTATTGTTTTCGTACTTCAAAATAATGAAGCCTAAAGAACTTTTTAAGCTTTTGCTTCTTTTCGGGTTATTGTTTGTGTTGGCCTCCTCTAAATTTTGCCCGCCGAAATGTACATGTGTTCGAAACAAAGTAGGGTGCCTCCACCAAGACCTGTTGACGGTGCCCTCCACGCCAGCAGAAACCTTCACACTGTGAGTAAAATTAAGTTAATACTCTTAAGCTCGCAGCCCGTACCAAGCGCAGTAACACATTAGTTGAAATTAGTTCTGGTGCCGAAGTTTGAAAATAAATGTACGTTTACGACAAATATGAGCAAAGCGAGATTGCCGACGATAGCGCGATGTTATTGTTCTAAAAACTTGTTATTGCGTCCGTTTTAGCTCTTTATAAATACAAACCTGGAAAGATGACGTTTTCGTCAATTTACGAGCGTGGTTAGCGACTTTTTTGATATTGAGATAACGTGGCTAGACCTCGTTTTCCCGAATTGACACCATTTTAAATTTGCTTGCAGCACACTAGTCAAACAACGAATTCCTCGAATTCCTCGCCGGCACTATTAACTTGTTTTATCATTGATATGATTATATAGGTCACAAAGAAGCAATATTTGTTCAGAGAGTGCAACCTAATCTCGGAGCTAGTGAGTCTCGCAACTATGCCACAATTACGCCTTCGGGGGGCCTATAAAAACTCTGACAAACTCATTTACTAATTTTCATAATTTGACATGTGAATTGTTTGACTTAAGAAGCTCTGCGCGTGCGCATGACTGCGGCCGGCTGTTTCTATAATTATAACATATAAGAGATAAGCTCATTACGCATGCTACTGGACCATAACTTGAAACAAAATGATTAGGTATTTACTTAATAATTATTATTCATAACATAGTTGACATCTTTACTATACTTACTGAATACTTAGGTAGGCATACTATTTGCCATTACTACCATTGGCATAAAAATATTCTCTCTCATTTAGATTCTGCTAGAAATAATAATAAAAAAGTTTTTACTTAGATATGGAAATTTACTAGTTTATCCATATTTACTAATTTATATGTTCGTAGCTATGATTCAAGAAAATCTGTTTTGACTTTTGAAGATTATCAGGGGCCTTATATGGCTGCCTTATGTGATTGCGAAAAGTTGCGCGACCGCAAACCATATCTTGGTGCGTTAAGGTTCTTGTTCGCGTGTTTTTCCGCAATGCGCTGTTTCGAGCCCGCGTTAATAGGTAGCCGTAAGGACCCTGCTCTCTTAACGAGGGTTTCCCAGAAATTATACTTGTCAACAATATTCAACACGAGACGTATCACAGAACAAGTAGGTACGTAGGTACTTACCTACATTTATAATTATCAATACAAAAACTGACTTCATTAAAATGACGGAACTGGACCACATTGAAATGGGATCACACTGGAAGCACCAGCTTTCAAATAAAAAAATAATGATCAAAATCGGTACACCCAGTCGAAAGTTCTAAGATAACAGAAAAATAAATTAAAAAAATTGTCAATTTGAGTACCACCTCCTTTTTGGAAGTCGGTCAAAAATAAATAAGTATCATTTTGTACATGTATTCCTTTGCATTGAAAATAGTTTCATATTTTAATTTAGTATATATGTATGTATATCAGTCTCTGGCAGCCATATTACAAGCTTTGCTTAGTTTGGGGTCAGATGACCATGTGTGCAAAAATGTGCCAGATATTTATTTACATATTTATTTTATTTTAGTATACAAATATAAAGTCTATATCACAATTTTTTCATGTTGATATTTAAATTGAGTAATATAGAACAAAGTAAATTTAACCGATTTCAAAAATGGAGGAAGGTTCTCAAATCAATCCGTATTTTTAGTGATAAGTTAAAATACATATGAAAATAACAAGGAGCGTTATTTTCAGTTGTCTTATCATACATTTTTTTTACATGTACATTTTTTTGAGATGGAAATGCCGATGCGGCCGAAAGGTTTTCGAACGGAGATCACGGACCGGTAAGCGCAGCGTAGGAGGTTCACCCACAAGATGGAGAGACGACCTAAAAGAGAGCGCAGAGAACACTTATGGGAAATATGAAAATGAGAGATATAATTTTAGTATGGCATATTATAAGACCCGGCACAATATTTTGACATAACATAATATACCTACTTTTTTTAGGAAATAAGTGCATTCTGGAATAATACCTCAGGTTCCCCGTAGTAGGTACGTAGGACGTAGGGTCCCGTTTTTACATACGATACGATACGATATAGATACATATTATGTGCATTTTACTAATATCCCTATAATTCAATTTACTACTATTATTTACTAAAAAAACTGCCGACCGAGTTCAGTGGCGTGCATTGGGAGAGGCCTATGTCCAGCAGTGGACGGATGCATGCTTTATATATATATATATAAGTTGCACTAGTAATTAGCGCCCCTAATTTAATTACAATCTAGCCTAATGTTAAGCTAATAAGTAATTTAATTCTAACCTAAACTTCTAAGTATGATGTTTAAAAAACAAAGAATGTGTCCATTAACACGTTTCTTATTGTCTCTATTAAGGCGAAGACACTTTGTTCTCGTGTTCTTTATAGGTAGCACTACACTACTTAGCACTAACACTTTGTTTTTCACTACACTAACTCGAACGGTTTTGTTCTCTTAAGTTTTCTAATAATGTCTCTGTGGTCGAGGAGCTGGATGGCCTCGACATTCACATGATGATGAAGTCTGTATTCGTGAGCTTCGGCGTACTTTTGAATAAGCTTTTCAACGAACTCTACTTGAAATACTATAAATGAGATTTCTGCATTCTACTTTGTATGTTTACTGAATAATTAAATAAATAAGGTTAATAATGATTTAGTCAAAGATAATTCCCAATCACCCACCGGTTCCCGGTTTCGGATCCGGCGACAGCTTCCGCTTAATAATCAATGGAGCTTTGTACGTACAATGCATGTCAAATGCACGCGACTAATATCATGGCTAATTTTAGCTGTAGGTAAATGATCGCTCGCACTGGGTGCATGTAAAGCTGCATTATATTTAGGGCAGGGATAGTACATATATATCGTTGGGGAGGGATGGCAAACCTTTATTGATGTAGGTGCCATTTTCAATAAAACTGATGTAGCCAAAAAGTCAGGATTATTTGATGGCATCAAATAATATTGTCTTAGTGACTACTTAAGAAAGAGTATAACTAGATGCTATTAACTTAAAACTTTTTATTTTTACTGTGAAATGTTTATTTTAATAAAAAAGTTGTGTTATTTCTTCTTTTGCGAATTAAATGTCAAGGAACTTGTATTAGGCTCATACTCCTCAAATGACATAATGACATTAACCAACATGCACTGGGCCAGCATGGTAAATTAGGGCCTGTCCTCTCTCTCTCTCTCTGAGAGAAGGCCTCTGTCCATGTAGTGGAAAAATTATAGGCTGATAATGATAATGATGAGGTTTATACTTTGTTGTTTTTAGCATCGAAATCTACAATAAATCTACCTGTCTCGAGCAATGTTTTGGCTCCACTGGTAGCCCCGTAGGTATGCAATGTTTTTTTTTTAATGCTTAAATAGGCTTGCGTTTGACCGCCAACTCGCCGATGCGGTCTACGATGGAGCACGCTTGCCTAGAAGAAACCGATTCACTCGTGATTTGAAGACACCTAGATTGTAACTATCAGAGAACACCTATTCAGGCAGCGCATTCCACAGACCAGCAGTACGCACAATAAAAGTGGAATCAAAGCGCTTCGTACGGGTTTTCGGAATATCAACCATAAAGCGGTGTCGATTTTTCCTCCCTTCTCTGGCAGTCCAATGGGCAGGAGGGAATTAGAACATGCAGATCTGATGCACACTCTCCGAAATGTATCCGATAAAAAACTGATAGACTAGCAACTTTGCGCCGATGCTATTATTATGCTATTATTGCCTATTGTAGTATTGACGTCAATGTAGATAAAACATATTATATTTTTTCCGATCAGGTACATACATTTATTTTATTTTATCGAGTGCCATTGGTTCGCCATCGCTGTATTAGGGCGTCATAAACATAGTTCTGTTATACTAGTGTTAGGCTATTTAAAAGTTCATCACGCTTTGCGGAAATGGCCGCCCTATTCATTTAGCCGGATATATTCTGAAAAATACTAGGTAGAGATCTATTACATGAAAGACTTATAGCACACATACACACCTGTTTTTATAGATAATTTCAAAAGCTCTTTTCTCAAACATACTCGAATTTTCGTTTATTATGTGAAGAACACACTTCAAGTCAATATATTAAGTAAGTACGGCAAAAAATATCATTGGCAGCTATCGATCAGAAAAATAAAATATCTAAGAATACTTTTCGTCTTAAACCAGATTGTTTAGACACAGAAGCTGTGCTGCGTCTGAATAGTTCATCTCACTGTTAGTTTATAAAGTTTCGTTTTTGGAGAAATGTTATGCCATCTTGGAAGTGCCCATCACAAGCTCATTGCTTTGCGGTGGGTACTTTCATCACGTTCGTCTATTCCGAATTCCCTAAGTCAAAGTCAAAGTTTTTATTGGCTTACCAATGGGTATACAAGGTCTTAAAATATAGAATGTCCATCCATTAACAGCCGTAAGGGCATGCAACATTTAATTAGATTATAAATATGTCAAAAGAATTACATTAATTTATTTAAATAATAATTTATCAACAACCAAAATCATAAGAATAAAAACGACATACCATTTTCTTTAGGAATTCTTCCACTTCATAGAAGCACTCCTTTACCAACCATTTTCTCAACTCAGTACAAAAACATCTAATTATATTTTTTTGTATATACGTTACTATTTATTATAAGGAATAAGGAATTAATTTATTGTAATCTGTTTTGTGTATCTAAGTAAATAAATAAACGATAAACTTTTTTTAAAGAACACTTATTTAAACCGTAAAAAACTGTGTTTTTTTTCTTAAGAAAATAAGTAATTACTAGCATATAAAATGCATTTTTAATTGTATTTAATGGTATATAGATGCATTACAAATTACACTAAATCTGACGAATAGTTTCCGATACGTTTTACTACACTTACCTGCATAGGTACAAATGGTCTTATTAGGAAATGATTGTAAGGGTTTTTTAGATACGTACGTTTGATGGAAATGTCCCGATTCCGTAGGCGTAGTGGTGAGTTTGACTAACAGGCCAAGAGAATGTAATACTCCTAACAGGTTTGTAGGTACAGCACTGTTCAATAATCTAAAATAGAAAACCTTGAAAGATACAATAGGTAGGTACCTATTAATTCCACGGGCTATAAAGCTGGGAGAGCAGGGTGCCGTCGCGCCGCGCCGCGCCGCACCCGTTCATTGTCATGTATAGTCCGCTACAATAAGTTCGACCGTGTGACATTGACACATTTGATTCACATTGCGATTGTTGATTTCGTCGTCAAGGCAAAGTTCAAGCTTCATTCATCTCTTTTTAATTTATTCGTCGAATAATGTCTTCACGTTCGACCTATGTCACCTTGAGGAACTGAAATGCAGAATTGATGGACACGCAAAAACTGCTGTCCACATAATGACCAAAGTCCTATGCGAAACCAAAATTAATGTTGACTAAAGACGCTATATTATGTGATGCTCCGTCTGGTCCACCCTTTTACCGATGTAAAACGTCGGTTTTTTTAATTTGTGACTGATTCCATGCGTTTAACAATTTACAGACGGACAGAACGAACTTAATAAGGGCTCCTTATGGTGCTACGGAACCCTGAAAATAAGATTTTTTGTATGTTGGTACGCTCGTTGGTAGGTACGTCTTTGTAATAGGCATAGGTACCTACCAGTGGCCTTAGTACGAGCACTTGCTAAAAAGTTATCGTTACGTTAACGATAGCAAAATGTATAAAAAATTCAGTTTTCTTCCACGTCCCATAGAGGCGCTGTTCAATTTTTCATACATTTTGCTATCGTTTACGTACCGATAACTTTTTCGCAAGTGCTCGTACTAAGGCCACTGATAGTTTAGATTTTCGGTTTCATTGCCAATGTAACATAAACTAATAAACTTACATGAAGGTAGAGGATAATAGTTCCTTGACAAACGTTACAGAGCAAGAAGCTCCTTTACCTAGATATTTCGTTAATTACGCAAAGTGAGACTAGGAAATGCAAAGGTTCGCATACATCTCATTGCGTCGCTCGGTTCAAAGCAGTCTTCTTGACATTCCACGTTAGGTTATGAAAGCGTAGGTACCAACCTACAGCTCACAGCTCTCTTGAACATCATTTGTCTGCACTCGAGCTTTTTCCGTGAATTTCCTCCCTATAGATGAAACGGTAGAGAAAGCTAATTGTTAATGTTGTCGTCTTCTAAATTTATATCTACTATAGAAAGAATAAGTAGTGGAAACTGTAATACTTAGGTATACTATCACACTATAATATCATAATATAATATGTGAAAGTTTGGATGGATGGATGGATGTTTGTTACTCAATCACGCAGAAACGGCTGGATGGAATTGGATGAAGATTGGAATATACATTGCTTATGTCCTGGATTAACACATATGCTACTTTTCATCATCATCATCACCGATTTTCATCACCACGCGTGTGAAACCGCGGGGCGCAGTTAGTATGGTAATATATAGGTGTAATAGGTATAGGTAGGTAGGTAGGTGTATACTACGTTTTTTTAAATTCAGTAATAGGCTTGCGTTTGACCGCCAACTCGTATAAGTATACACAAAATACTTTCCCAGTAGTATATAGTACCTACCATTTGACCAATATTATTAAGGCCATGCTCCCGGTTAGTGCTATATATATTACACATTATAAAAAATATCAATTATTAAAAACCAACTTAAGAAATATATGAAAAAACTTATATGACTATATATATGACTTCCCTGGAGTTCCATAGATCCCATTCTGACTTCAAAGTCAAAGTCAAATTATTTATTGCACATTATGTTATGCTAAGTATATGGTTAACACTTATATTAACACAATTACCCAATTAGGGTATGGTAATTTAGGTATGGAACGGCCCGATCTGTTTATAATGTTTTGTCGTTTAGATAATTTTCTATTGAATAATATCACTTTTCAATTAATAAGTTTTTCAAATTCTTTGTGAAGTTTAGTTCATTTTCGTCACTCTTTAAGTCGTCGGGTAATTTATTAAATATTTTTATAACCATTGCATGAGGACCACTACTATGCATTTCTAGTCTCGATTTTGGGATTGCTAATTTATGCTTAAACCTGAGCGGATGTTTACGTGGTAAAGTGGTAATTCTGAAACTTTTTTAAAATATTCCGGGTATTTTTTTACAAAATTGCAAATATCAAAGATGTAAATTGACGCGACGGTTAGGATTTTATATTTGACTTGGTGACAATGGGACCAAATTGGAAGAATAAATACCCTTCCAGACAATTTTATTTAATCGGTCAACTGTCGGCGGAGAAATCGGTGAACATACATAAAAACAGTGGAACATAGAACAGTCCTCCTTTTTTGAAGTCAGTTAAAAATATGATACAAAATATCTGTGCGGAGGTTGAAAAATTAAGTTGTAATCTTTAAATTACATTATACTCGTATGACATTTTCTAATTTGGCGAAGGAGAATAGAAATAACATAACACATGGTTCACCAGGTGAGCTTTGGTCTAACGCCTACCTTTTCACCCTATTTTCACTACGAAAAAAACTACCCTATGCTAAAAAATAAAAAAATACATAGTGAAATGAACGAGATAGCCTGTGACGGGAAGAGAGTGAATAAAATAAAATCGTCTGTCATAATAAAATAAAAACTTGTGTATCCGCAAATAACATACACAAGAGGATTTTGTAGTTATCCAACTTCGCTGGGATTTTGACAAATAAAAAAGCTGCTGTTTCTTTTTTAGGGTAGTAGCCCAACAATTAATCATTATAAATTAGTTCTGTCCGTCCGTTTGTCTGTCTGTCTGTCTGTCCGTCCGTCCGAATTTTTTAAAACCTTACTTCTATAATTATTTTATACTCTACATGCAGTATAAAAAAAGAAATCCTATCAGATCCTAATCATTCCGTTACCGAAAAATCACCGGCTTACAATATTTATACCGGGTGATTTTGTTTCGGTTTATATTTTTAGGAAATAAAAGCATATTATGCTTTTATTCCTAGAATTATAAAGCGTGCTCTAAACTTGATGGTCAATTTGATTTTTGAATAAGTTCTTTTTAATGCAAGGGACTTACGGCTTTCTCTTAACGCGGGCTCAAAACAGCGCTGAAACAGCGTCGTGCGGAAAATCACGCGAACGTGAACCTTAACGGGCCGAGATACGGTTAACGGGCGCGCAACTTTTCGAAATCACTTAAACAGAATCGCTTAACTCACACAGGTAGCCGCAAGGCCCCAGGTCGCTATAGTAAACATTAATACAATTTAAAGTTGAGGTGCCAAATTCTAAATTTAAAATATATTATTGACCAGTTTATAATGAAATGGGTTACCTATAGTGTAATCCAATACAATATTATTGCCCGGCTAAACCGTAGGGTAGGGCAGTAATTACTTTAGGTTTGGTTTGCATGACATATAATTGGTTGGACATTGTCGAGCAGGTGGTGTGAAAAACATATCATACTTATTGATTGAGCAAAGTTAGGTACCAAATTCTAATGTGACAAGTTGGCGTTTCTATTTGTTTGTATATTTGTTCGACTCTTGACTATCGTATATCCGATCTACATGTAATTTTTAACTGTCTTCCATTCGAGTGTCTTTTTATGTTTGTTAGTTCTGAACATTCGACTGGGTGAACCGATTTTTATGATTTTTTATTTATTTGAAAGCTAGGGCTTCCCGTGTGGTCTCATTTCGTCCAGTTCTGACATATTTATGAAGTCGGTTTTTTATATTGATAATTATGTTGACAAGTATACCTACGTTATATATAGGTTTATTATTTATTTTTAACGCGCTTTTCACTTTATCAACTAAACAAAATACTAGCTAAAACTAACACTAAATAAACAGTTAAACTGTCAGTGTGTCCATAGAGCGTTGAATGTCTAAAGACGATCCAAATGGTCAATCCCACTATAATTTGGCAGCGTATATTTAATTTGTTATATATTTATTGTTATTTTTTCAAGTCTACTGTAACTGGCTCCAAAATATTGCTCAGTATTTACTAGTGTATCGCTCTCCTTCTCTATTGCATGATCGAATAGCATGCGAACTCTCTTTCAACTGGCGGTAGTGCGTGGGGTATATGAGTGTGATATGTTGTTATAACATTTATAAATGTAATATATGTATATATAGGGATAGGGACTATTTATGTCAATTACAGCGAAGTATATTGTGTTCACAGCGATCTTCGCTTTAACAAGATTCGCGAGGTGGTTCCGGGGGGATTCCGACATCTGCACCAGCTGCGGTCACTCCTCCTCAACGACAACCAGCTTAAGGAGCTACGGTCGGGCTCCTTCGACGGCTTAAAGCGGCTCAAGTATCTCTACCTTTACCGGAATAAGATCCACCACATCGACCCCAACGTATTCCAGGAGCTCGTGCATTTGGAACAACTGTAAGTAAAGACTAAATAGCGATCAACGTCCTTTGAGGCCAATGTGAGGATGGGGGAAAAACATGGAGAAAGCACAAAGCTAAGCCAAATATCATAGAGAATGACATCATTGAGAGAGGTTACGGTGATTCAGACTGACAATCCGCTCAACCGAAAACTCCGTCGTGGTAACACGAATTACGCAAGTTTTTTTTTCTGATTTTATCTGGGATCAGTTATATGTACTATATAAGCAGATTTCTTGAGAGTAATATGTCGTGTAAGGTGTGCCCTCCAGTGAGGACATCTCCTTTTATGTATTATCTTGATGACCAAATGGGGGTCAATCACTGGGGATAACGCGTATTCTTTTTAGCCTGGACTTGTATCTTTGTTCCGTGAGTTCAGCAACCAAGCTATTAGGGTGTCTGAGCACTGAGCAGGCAATGTCTATAGTTTTTGCCGGTTTTCGTAATTTCTTCTTTAACTGTGCTTTTCTCAAGATTGTTGTGGATTTCTGCATTGTTTGTGTACCAGGACATTTTGCTTATGGTTCTCAAAAAGTGTTTGCATCCTTTGGATAACTGAGATGTTTGAATTACAAGCATGGATTTGAACTTTATACTGTGGCCGCCATAGTATAAAGTTCAACTTTATACTGAACATATTGTTTTACCTAAAAATATCATTTATTAGTTCGACTCCGCTAATCGAAAGTGCGCTTCGCGGAAAATCGACTGTCTCTTACCGAGGAAAATCAAAAATTTACGCTATCATGCTCGAATTCAAATCGTATCATGCTCGAAGTTGAAAACTAATTGTAGTTTTGTTTGGTAATAATTAACTTTAAATGAGTACCACGTAGCTACAGATAGAGAGGTCTTTGCTCCGCATATGGATAAGATAACAGAT
Organism: Agriopis leucophaearia; assembly: GCA_949125355.1. NCBI lineage: Eukaryota > Metazoa > Arthropoda > Insecta > Lepidoptera > Geometridae > Agriopis > Agriopis leucophaearia. Next base: position 9,891,905 of record OX421261.1, read on the forward strand.
AACAATTGAAAAATCTTATAGTTAGTAGGTTCGGGTACAACATATTTATTTTGAGTATTTGCCCTAACACAGTTTGGTTGTCTGTTTTTATATTTAACCCTTCAGCCGCTTTTTTTCTCTAACAGTCTCTTTAACTAACCGTATGTTTTATAAATCAACAGTTAGTCAGTTACCACATAACTTTTGTGTGTTTTTTACCTCATACCCATTGTAGGAGGTTTATAATAGTTGTTGAATGCTAGTTCTTTTAGCTTTGGAATATTGATTTTATGTATTCTTATTTATTAATGTATCATTTACAGTTTTTTTTTAAACAGTTTGTATTTAAAAATTAAGCCTCTAACCGTCTCATCCACACTAATCTACACTAATATTATAAAGAGGAGAGATTTGTATTTTTTTATGTTTGTAACGAGTTAACTCAAAAACGATTGGACCAATTTTAAAAATTCTTTCACCATTAGCTACATTATCCCTGAGTAACATAGGCTATATTGATTCCTAAAAAGTAAAAAAAAAAAACTCCACCTGTCTGAAGCCGGGACGTGCGGCTAGTTAATTATATAACCCTATTTTGAGATTCTTTAAACCGTTTATATTTAAAAATCAAATCAATCTCTTACCATCTCATTAACTATATAACCGTATTTTGTGCATCTTTTCATATTTTGAAATAGTTTATATTTAATAAAGCAATTCAATCTTTAACGTCTCATTTACTAACCGTAATCTTGAGCTTCTTTGGAACCGTTATATTCACTTGAAATAACATAACCACGTCTCATAATTTTCAGATATTTGCATGTAAATGAAATTTACCACATCGAACCCGGAATATTTTCGAATTTGCCACGGCTTGAGAGATTGTGAGTAACTTGGCGTTCATTAACAACAAAAAAAAAACTAAAATAATAAATATAAAATCTATCTGAATGAAAAAAACTCATAATGAAACAACTCTTAATAAAATAAAAACAGGCCGCAAGCCATCTGAGGTTTTTTTTGTAAGCATGTAAAGTTTCTTAGTTATGAGTTTATTTTTATAAAATGTTCTATTTTGTACGGGTTTTTTATTTTTGTTTAATATTTTAGTATTTTTTTCTTCAGTTAATTTAGTTTTCTAACTCTGACAAAATATGAGTCAGTCAATAAAACAAAATGAGAGTAAGGCGTAATGAGACCAGATAGAAGATATATTTTGTTTGAGTTGTATAATAATAAGGTTCAACAATGGCGTAATTTTTATCGTCATACCTTTCTCATGATTATTCTGATCTGACACCTCTACAATTATTTACATCTCGTTTAATTTCAATAAGTGAGAGCAGGATTTCAGGAGTATCATATTTAGCATAGAGTTCAATTCAACTTATTCTATAATTATACTTTAGGTACCTTCACAATAACAAGATCCGTAACATCCCGATGGGTTCATTCAACGGCATGACGCGGCTGCACAAGCTGCGGCTCGACAGCAACGCGCTGGTCTGCGATTGTTCTATGCTATGGGTGGTGCGCATGCTCAAGGAACACCAGGACATGAACGTGGCTGCCACGTGCTACGAGCCTGCTGCTCACACTGGCACCTCGCTAGCCTCGATGACGGAAAAAGATTTTGATTGCCGTAAGTTACAATATATAATATGTATCTTAGCCAATTCAGTATGTTTGTAATCTGCCTATTAAAAACTATTTATAATTAGACATATACATAATTTATTTATATAATTGCTTTTTTAATTTAATTTAAGAATATGCTTGTGTTTGACTGCTAATTTGCCTGATGTGAAGCGATGATGCGCTATACGATGAAGCACGCTTGCCTAGAAAAAACCGACACAAGCTTATACGCATACGTCATTACAGAATATCCTGAATTCGCTACTGAACCCGAGGACGTCGTAGTTAACTTTGGCGAAGACGCCACGTTCACTTGCGTGGCCACTGGAGAGCCGGCTCCCGAAATAATATGGCTGCGAGATTCTGGTGAAATACCTATTAACTCTTACCGGTATGAGGTCATGCCAAACGGCACTCTTATGGTCCACAACGCAGACGAAACGGACATTGGCGTGTTCGAATGTATGGCTATAAACCCGGCTGGCGAAGCGCATTCGAAACCTGCAAAGATGACCGTCACCAAACCTAAAGAAAATGGTAACAACCATAGATTTGTCCTATGTGAATGTATTCTTCAAATCAGTAAAGTCAATAAAACCGTGTATTATTTACAGTTCCAGCAGTCACTGTGCTACCTACAAAACAGTATGCCAAACAGAAACAATCATCGCTTCAATTTGATTGCGATACTAAAGGGTATCCGAAACCCCACATAGCTTGGCTTTTTAATGGAGAACGAATTCTACTTACAGAACGTTTGTCTATTCGTCAAAACGGATCTCTTTTCATTAATAATATTGAGGAATCCGACGCTGGTGAATACACCTGCCAAGCTGAAAACATACATGGAAAGATCACAGCATCTGCTGTTCTGGAAGTTTATGGTAAAGTAACGAAGAATTGGAAGAGCTTTTTATATAATCATATTGACATTATAATTTCACTTTTTTTGTTGCAGTGCCGCCGAAATTCGTAGTCTCACCAAAGAGTCAGACGGTAGCAATTGGAGAAAATGCTGTTTTCATTTGCAAGGTGAAGGGAGTTCCACAGCCATCCATCACTTGGTTTAAAAATACATTACCATTGCCGGTTGAGGACAACATTATTCTTAGCAGTGATAATCATAACTTGACTATTACTGAAGTTTCTGAGGAGGACGATTCGTTGTATCACTGTAGAGCTGAAAACAGCGAAGGTTTGATTGAAATTTCAGCGCGTTTGAAAATTAATGAAGTTCAAGTGATACCTCCCCGTATAGTATTGAAACCAGAAGATACTGACGCGTTCAAAGAGACCACCGTACAACTGCCATGTGAAGTAGAAGCTGAACCACCTGCTGCCATTGAATGGAGGAAGGATGGTTCTCGTATAACTGTGAAAGAGAGATTCTCAATCACAATTATCGGCAGTCTCATTATCAATAATGTGTCAATCTCTGATACTGGTCGATATGAATGTACAGTTTTTAATGACTACGGACGAGATACTGTTTCAGTATTTTTAACAGTAAAAGATCACATCCTTCCCGGAGACGTTTATGTCAATATAGCTATCACACAAGCTACGCGTGATATTGATCAGGCTATCGAGAAGACTATGAACGACTTGTTCAATAACAGAAGCGGTAAAGCTGACATCAACGAGCTCTATAGAATCACGCGCTTCCCAAATGCGCCCGCTAGAGAGGTTGCACGCGCTGCAGAAATATATGAGCGTGCCTTAGACAAGGTTAAAGATTTAGTAAATGCAGGTGCAAAAGCCACTGCCGAACCCTTTAATTATCAACAGATTTTGTCCAATCGACACCTAGATGTAATAGCCCGTTTATCAGGTTGTGTTGCGCACAGGAAAACAGACGATTGCGCTGATATGTGTTACCATTTTAAATATCGTAGCATTGACGGCACGTGCAACAACTTCGCTCATCCTACATGGGGCTCATCGTTAAGTGGTTTTCGACGAGTGCTGTTCCCTATTTACGAAAATGGTTTTAGCCAGCCTGTGGGTTGGAATAAAGATGTTAAATATAATGGCTATATACTACCGAGTTCTAGATTAGTTTCGACTAGGATTATAACAACGAATGAAATATCAGAAGACGTTAAAATAACGCATATGGTTATGCAGTGGGGTCAGTGGCTAGACCACGACTTGGACCACGCTTTGCCGTCAGTTAGTTCGCAGACTTGGGACGGCGTAGACTGCAAAAAGACGTGTGATTATGCAGCACCTTGTTTCCCGATCGATGTTCCTCAAAATGATAGTCGTGTTACAAATCGTAGATGTATTGACTTTATCAGAACGAGTGCTGTTTGCGGTTCTGGCATGACTTCCGTCTTGTTTGGCGCATTACAGCCTAGAGAACAAATAAATCAGCTTACATCATTTATTGACGCTTCACAAGTTTATGGATTTGAAGAAGCTGTTGCTACAGATTTAAGAGATTTAACTAATGAAAATGGTCTTTTACGAGTAGGAGCAGTATTTCCAGGTAAGAAGCCGTTGTTGCCAACGACAGGTATAAATGGAATGGATTGTCGCCGTAATCTTGAAGAGAGTACTCGGGCTTGTTTTGTAGCCGGTGATATTAGAGCCAATGAACAAATAGGTTTAGCAGCGTTCCATACAATCTGGATGAGAGAACACAATCGCATTTCACATCAACTAAAGACTACCAATCTATCTTGGAAAGGCGACACTGTATATCACGAATCCAGAAAAATAGTAGGAGCTCAAATTCAGCATATAACTTACGAACATTGGCTGCCACTCGTCCTTGGGCCTGAGGGATACCACCAATTAGGAAAATATACTGAATATGATTCAAATATTAACCCTTCTATATCCAATGTATTTGCTACGGCAGCACTGAGATTTGGACACTCCATGATAAATCCCATATTACACAGATACGACGAAAACTTCGAAACCATCCCTCAAGGGCATTTGCTTCTTCGTCATGCGTTTTTCTCTCCCTGGAGACTTGTGGACGAAGGTGGTGTCGATCCTTTATTAAGGGGCATGTTCACAACTCCAGCTAAGCTAAAGACTCCTACACAGAATCTTAATTCAGAGCTTACTGAAAAACTGTTCTACAGCACGCATGCCGTCGCTCTCGATTTGGCCGCCATTAACATTCAGAGAAGCCGAGATCACGGCATACCACCTTATACTAGATTCAGACAGTTCTGCAACATGACAGAAGTAAATGATTTCGACGACTTGGCCGATGAAATATCAGAAAAAGAAGTAAGGGATAAACTAAAGGAGCTTTATGGATCCGTACACAACATTGACGTTTGGGTCGGCGGCATACTCGAAGATCAAGTGGAGGGCGGAAAAGTTGGGCCACTATTCAGATGTCTGCTCGTGGAACAGTTCAAGCGTCTGCGAGATGGCGATCGCTTCTGGTATGAAAACCCCTCGGTTTTTAAGCCAGAACAGCTGCGTCAAATCAAACAAACCAGTCTAGCGCGTGTTCTTTGTGATAACGGTGACAACATCGATACCATAGGTGAAAATGTTTTCATCCTGCCGGAAGAACAGGACGGCATGATTTCTTGCGAGGATTTACCTTCCATGGATTTCCGTTACTGGGCAGAGTGTGAGTCGTGTGAGGACAGTGACAGCATAGGGCACCGCGCGCGTCGTCAAGTACCCACCGACGACAACAAGCAAAGTTTGGACAAACTAAAAATGCAGGTCGAGACACTCACAGCAGAAGTGGCCGCAATGCGCCGGGTCTACGAAGATATTGATGTAGCTACATAATAGGTATAAATAAACTGAAACTAATGTAAATTAAACAGGAAAGCTTGACGTCACTTCTCCTGTGGCACCGCGTCTTTTTAGTGTGGTCCAATTAGTTAACTTATTTTCACCTTTAAATTTCAGATCACTTTGTATTATTTTGACCCTTTTACTAAAATTTGTTTCAAATAGTATCATTTAGTGATAAACTAACCTATTTAAAAATTTTACTAAGTCTTTCTACCTAACCTATAATCTTTGATTATAAACCTGGTTATAATTACGCTCATTGCCTATTTTTCGATGGATTTTAACAATTATACCTACTTCTAGTCGATAATAATACCCTAGTTTTAGAACAACAATAGCACGAAGCTAAGATTTTTTTTATTCATATTTAGAAAGTCTGTCTGAATCGGTTTTAGGTACGTGTACGTTAATCATAAACTATTACCAGAATTCAGCTTCTAGTATTACGAAACTATTAAATATAGTTTTGTAGATAGCGGGACCGACCGTTTTCCTTGAGGAATCTAGGCAGGTATATACGTATTTATAGACCAGTTTATAGTTTCATTCTTTCTCCTAGTTCACTTAGTTCCTGCTCATAATGTAAATAGGTCCACTTAGTTTCAACAGTCACAAAACATTTAGTGCAAAAGGTAGTTTCTTATTGTTTTAATATTATTTCATTATAACCTACAGTACGATACTGATACTGTCGTCTGATATTTTCTTTAATGCTATAATAGCCAGTCATAGTTGCAATAATAAATATTTTATCTATCTCAAAAAGAATGTTAAGTATAAATTTCTATGCATAATCATGTGACTGGTTAGTATTCATTGCATAATCATGTGACTGGTGGTATTCTTTGCATAATCATGGTACTGGTAGTATTATATGCATATAATTATAATACTGGTAGCATTTTATGCATAAGCTTGTGACTGGTAGTATTCTATGCATATAATCATGTTACTGGTAGCATTATATGCATATAATCGTGTGACTGGTAGCATTCTAGACATAATCATGTGACTGGTAGCATTCTATGCATAATCACGTGACTGGTAGCATTCTATGCATAATCATGTGACTGGTAGTATTCTACACGTAATCATGTTATTAGTAGTATTTTATTCATAATCAAGTATTTCATGTTAATCGATCTTAATATTAATAGAATGTGGGTTACACATGAAAATGATAATATACTATATAAAAATAATGTGTTTTTATTTCAACAGCTTTTATTCCTATAATAGATAAAAAATATTCATAATTATTTGTACAAGTTGACTAGTATTTTACTACAGTTTCTACATTCTGAGTCGATAGGTAAGTGATATTTTCTTCTTTGAAAATGATTTTTTTTTCTCTAAAAATGATGGTTGCGTCAAACGTTTTGTGTATTTGTCAGATGTTCTTTAAACAACAAAATAATACACCTAAAAAGGCAGACTTCCGAGTAAGGTTGCTCCGTCGCAGCGACCGTAGCGTCATTGGCGCGGCCTGGGGCGGAATTCTCGACAACACACTAATTTTATAAATTTTAGAGTTTATTATGTTTTTCTGCACTCAAGTCCGTAACAGCTGAATATATTTGAATTACATTTGGTATGGCGGTAGCTTATATCCTGGATTAACACTGTCCTGGGGGGGTCAAGACAAGAACCATTTTCTGTTAGCGTTAACGCTTGCGGAAAGATAAAACCGTTTGAAAATTACATTATCAGTCACGTGACATCATCTCTCAAGCTAATGCCATTTTCATCCAATTTTAACTTTCCGCAGGCGTTAATGCTAACAGAAAATGGTTCTTGTCTAGACCCCCTGGACTGCCCCGGTGGCCCAGTTGGTAGTATTCCTGCCGTCTGCCCTTGGGCGCGTGGGTTCAATTCCCACCTAGGACAAACATTAATGTGATGTACATTTGTGTTTGGTCTATGTTTGGGTGCTATTTACTATTTAATTATGATTTTAAAAATTTATATGTATGTATATCAGTCACTGGCAGCCATAGTACAAGCACTGCTTAGATTAGGGTCAGATGACCGTGTGTGCAAAAATGTCCTGAATATAATATATATATATATATATATATATATACGAGTATAAAGTCCTGAATCTATACATATATATCTTCTATCTGCATGTATATATTATTTATTTATTTATTTACTTCGGTTGGGTAACAGGTTTTTTTATATTTATTTATTGTAAAATAGGCTTGCGCTTGGCCGCCAACTCGCCTGATGTTAAGCGATGATGCGGCCTACGATGGATCACGCTTGCCTAGAAGAAACGATTCACTTTTGACTTGAAAACACCCAGATTGTAACTATTGGGGAACACACATTCAGGCAGCGCATTCCACATACTAGCAGTTCGCACAATGAAAGTGGAATCAAAGCGCTTCGTATGTATGGTTTTCGGAATGTCAATCATAAAGCGGTGTCGATTTTTCGTGCCCGCTCCGGCAGTCCGATAGAAAAAAGGGCAGGATCAGATTGACTATGCATCCAATATTGCAAAGTTAGACATGTGTAGACTCCCCCCCGCATGCACACTGCGGACTGTAACGGCACCACCGCGTCTGTGCCACTAAGGCCGCTGCGAGACCGCCGCGTTGCTTTGAAGTCTACCTTTTCGCTTATACAAGTTGAAACATAATTTACATACATCTGCACATTATAAATTAGTAAGTAATGTAGATATGTATTATTAATTTATCCTTTCAATAAATTACCTAGGTACGTGAAAATTAACAATCGTTATACAGGGCTACGCAGAAAGGGTGTACTAAGCCGCAAGAAAGTCATTGTACAACATAACTATGAACAACTTTTACTTTGGGACCAAAACAGAAATCGCGAAAAGAATAACAGCTGTTTTATTTAAAAATGACTGTCACACTCAATTAAATGTGTGAAACAGCTGTTTTTTTCGTTATTTCAGGGTCGGCCCATAGTAAAAGTTGTTCGTAATGATGAGTACAATGACCTTCTTTCGGCTTAGTCCCTAGACACAAATACCATAGGTAATTATGACCTCGTGTCGGCTTCGTACACCTTTTCTGCGTAACCTTAAAGTTATACTTAAAACTATACAGTATACCCAATTAATAGTATCTAGGCAGCATGTGAACCATCCAAAACACTTCCAATAAACTCCCATTTACATAGCAAGTTTCAATTTATACAGCGGCTTGTAAATAAGTACCTAATATAAATTTACATGGACATAATGTAACGTACTCACACATACAATATGTATTTCTTGAATTGTTTTATTGACATTTATTACTAGTAGAGCTAATGAATTTACAACAAAATGTTATTAGCCATGACACTGAGCAATTGACTAAGTTATTTTTAAAGTAATTGGAGTATGTATATAATTCACAATAAATATTATTTACTAGCTGACCCGACAGAGATTGTCCTGCGCCAATTTCAATAAATAAAAAATGTGTTCTGAGTTATGCTCCTGAGACGGTAATAACTCATACTGATTTCAAACCTCTTTGGTTTTTTTACATTTCTTTCTCTGCGATATTCATATATTTATGGTAGTTTTTAAATAACCTTTTGGGAATCATTAGTTTTCGAATAACATTTCAAAGAGTATAAATAAATTTATTGCATTGATATTTCATAGGATGGCAGATGAAATCGAAAAATAAACATTCAGTTTATTTTTATCTCTTCCGCCATCCTATAAAAGATAATATATATTTTTATAAAACAAAGGTAACATATGAATAACAATAAAACTATTATCTAGGCTTTTAACAGGCTGCCTTATTTATCTCTTATCTCTTCCAAGCAACCGGGTACGGAAAGGAATTACATTAAGAAAAATAGTAAAATATCACTATGAAAATTGCTTTATCTCTTTGCAATGTTATTCGAAAGATAAAATGCCCAATAAGATTTTTTCAAACTTTACTTTCCTTTTGCTTTATTTACTCGTTATTAGTATACACGTGATTAAGTGCTTTAGTCAACAATTTTTTTTTTTTTTAAAGTTATAAGCACCAAGCTACCAAACACTGTATTCTACTATTATATGTATACATTTTACTACAAATTGGTAAAAAAACCTACTAAATTCCTATATACTTTGTATGCCTACCTGTGGCTAATAATACATCACCTTCTTTTTTCCGAACTTCAACTTCAAGGAAAGCTATTTTCTTACCAGTTTTTTTCGTGACGGCGTCTACTGTTACCCAATCACCTTCTTTAGCTGCAGTCATATAGCTGAAAAATAAATATTTTATAAGAAATAGCATGTTTTGTACTAATTGAAAATTGTAAGGTATAAGGATATAATTTTAAGATGAAACTGAAAATCATTCATGGTTTTTGCATTATAAAAAATTGCATGCAAAATAGCAGATTTTTTTAGTTAGGCTTAGACGGAACGGTGGTACTAAGCCGTTAGAAGGTCATAATACTCATCATAATGAACACAGTTTACAAGTGCTGTAGGATAGCAGGTGATACCGTGGAGCATTGCTAGTTTATAATAATGAACTAACGTTACACTGAGATCTATAGACACTCCTCTTGTCTCAATCTTTTCGTTGGAAGTTAGGGCGTATGTAGACACAGCATCGACTAGGTGCGCGATGAAACCTCCGTGTAGTGTGCCACGTTGGTTGAGGTGCTCTGGCCCAACTTGGAATTCCGTCATCAGCCGGCCGTTGTCACAGCACACAACTTTCACCTGGAAGTGTTTGTATTATATTGTTATGTTTTAATTGTAATAATCTGCATACCCATATGACCGATGATGGCCGACTGTTAGCACATGCACTTTACATTCTCATGGAACCCTGTTCAATCAATGGCCCTGCACCAATGACTTATTTAATACTTAAGTAAATTAATTGCAGTTTCGATGCCTTAGCTCAAAATGGGTATAGGAAAACATTGCGAGGATATTGTGTACTAGCCGTCCGCCCCGGCTTCGCACGAGTGTAAGCTCGGCCTTCGGCCTCGCTACAAAATATAATATAGCCTATGTCACCCGGGGATAGTGTAGCTTCCCAACAGTGAAAGAATTTTTCTAATCGGTTCAGTAGTTTCGGAGCCTATTCATTACAAACATACAAACATACAAAAATAGGTACAAATCTTTCCTCTTTATAATATTAGTGTAGAAGTGTAGATGTAGATATTATCACTTCATTGAGTCACAGGGTTTCCTACATTACATTTTGTCGATTCATAATCTCCTCACTAGAACATGTCTACCTTAATAGTACTCGGTTCTGCTACTGATATGAATGGCCTACTACCACTAGAGCTTGCCAATTTGCTGAGCTATGTCGGTGACTTTGGTTAAGCAAGACAAGTCAACAAAAGTTTAGTTAGTTAAGTTTAAAGTTGCGACGCCCTATTCGCTGAAGACTTTTCCTCATAAGCTTTGGCATCTTGCCTTTACGCTTTATCTTGCAAAATTGGGGCTGTTTCATGATGAAAGAATTTATCAGAAAAATCTTGTCTTTCTTAAGCAAATAGAAGAGCATTTGTATTTATGTGTGAGAGCTTGCTCTATCATTCTTTCTACCAAACCTGTGTGGTAATACTACCGAATTGATGCGTTCTCCCACTAGTGTTTAGGACAAAAATGAGATGCTATAACTCGAGAAAAATTGGGAAAGCTAGAAAATCACAGATGCTCGTACCGCAGTAAAAGCTCTACATTGTTAAGTAGCATGGCCAATAAAAAATTGTTACAAAGCATAATGGAGAGATCTGTGGCTAGGCTAAATTTATAGTATTTATGGTACAGAGTTTGTTAACAAAATATACACATGGCAGAGAATAAACTTGGAGCACTGATTATTTAGGATTTAGGAAAACGTAATAAAATGTTTGGATAGAGATTATAATAATGAAGAGTTTAGATACGAGACAAAAACATTGGACATAACATAATATGGTTTCATTATGTAAGTACTTACCTTACGGAGGTTTTGATCAAAGCATTTTGTTGTAGCAACTGCTTGCTTGAACATCTCTACTACTTTGAGGCCTTTAGAACTCATTTTGATAAATTATTGAATTAAAATTGACGAAAATCTTCACGAAAATGACGAAAGCAAAACAATAACAAATAGGTTATGTCACTGTACAATCTACTGTCAATGTCAAGTGTCAAAACTTGCTGTCAAAAGTGTTAATTGTCATCATGAATAAACTTTTTATGTTTTGACTCCAGACATTTTGCCTATTTAGCAAGTGTCAAGTTTAATTTTATTACACGTTATAAAACATTAGGATTTATAACGTTCTTGTTTTATTATCATGAAGTTTCATAGAAAATACATCAGTAATGGGTATTCTATGAAACTAACGTCAATAGGAACTAAATAAGGAAGGGGGGATGAAAGTGTAAAGAAGGCCGGAACCGGCTGCCACACTCACGAAAAAATTCTCAGTTCAGTGGCCACACTTATGCGGAGCTTCGCAACATTGTGCCAGTTGATCTCGCTCCACTATCGATTACATGATACACTACATATAAGCCTTTTTGTACCATTTTACAGGTTGTGTTTTATACCTATTAAGTATAAGGTATTTTTAAATTAATATAATTTCTAAAATGAATTACTTATGTACCTACTTATGTACATACTTACCAACTGTTCTATTGAGAAAACTAATTTCTAATATATATAAAAATCGATGTGTGCATGTATATATGTATGTTCCCCATGAACTCCTTAACGTCTGGACTGATTTTGACGGGTTTTTCACTGGCAGATAGCTGATGTTCTAATAGGGAGTAGATAATCCACGCGGTTTCACCCGCGAGGCGCAGCTAGTTGTGCATTTGTCATTGGTTTATACATTTAGGTTTACATGTCAATATAGTTTAATTATTATAAGTATTATAAGTTGTATATATAAATAATATGCAACCCAAAATAAAATATTATTATATAAGTAGTCAGTTTCTGATAGCCCTGATCGGCAAGTGTTCCATCGTAAACCGCGTCATTGCTTAATATCAGGCAAGTTGGAGGGCAAACGCAAGCCTGTTGACGAAAAAAATCCTTTCATTTCAGATGTAATCTAGAACTTCTGAAGATCATACAACTGGGTCTCACATTCATAGATGAGAATGGCAATACTCCTCCTAGATGCTCGACATATACAGTTCAACTTTAAATTTGATTTACAGTAAGTTTTCTCTATTAGGATTTGTTTCAGAATGACTTTCTAGTATAATTTCCAAATCTTTCAGCGGCTGGAACTGGAAATGGGATGCTCGCATTCCTCTCCACTGTGTCTGCGCTAATGTAATATGCTGGGGTGTCATTACCACAGGGGTTTTCACTGCGCGGCAACAAAGTTATGCGGCCAGACGCCGAAGAGTATTGCCTACACTGATAGGCCTGATCAACCACCATCCTATTTTTGAAGGACGCACAAAGAACTGCCATATAGGGCAGATCACTGTATTAAGGTGTCCTTTCAGCAGAAAGTTACACAGGCGTGTCAGGGACTCTAGCAGTTTTGGCGCGTTGGCGCCAGCTGAGCGGGAGACCAATTTCTGCAGATGTTCCGAATGTAGCTCATCTAAGTCAGATGCTGAACCCCTAATAAAACGATTGGAGTGCACTTGCGACATCCTCCACTTTCACAGTTACGTGGGGATCCGTAGGATAAGGGGATGGGGGGATATGAGGTGGATGAGAGGAGACGGTATTTTTCTCTTTAAGGGAAGCAAATGTGTCCTGATTGGTGGGGGCAACTGAACAATCCGAAGTAGACCTTTGCTGCCACAGACTTATAAAGAGAGGTTAGCTTATGCGGTCTAGCATCAACGAAAGGCTCTGGATTGGCTTTTTTTACCTATTTATGATGAGTAGTGATAAATATTATTTAAAATATTTTTTTATATTCAATTGGCCAAAAACTAAACATTCTCCGGTCGATAACTAAAATTTGAGGCCGCAAACTAACATATGAGCATATTTGAGCCCTTTCTGTTTTTTTTTTGTAAATTAAACTATGTACGCTAACGCCTTTACAGTTATTAAATCAAAATCTAGAATGTTTAGGTTACCTAAACCATATATAAATAAGGGTATACATATCAGTCAAATATTTTTTCTAGTAACTTGAAGTTGACGCTCGAGTTAAAAGGCCAAAAACTAGCGCATTGACCCTACTTTGGCCTTTCATAAGCCATAGGTACCTTACTTACCTACTAAATACAGCATTTCGGCACGTTTCAATTCTGAAAACTTATCGTACAGGAATTGAACTATCGTGAAACTATTTCTACATTAAAATTTTAAGCTAATAACACAAGTTTAGTGTGCCCACCGCTTGCTACGCGGCGCCCCTAGGCCATTACCCCGAGGCGCAAAGCGCCATCAGATTTGTTTTCTATGTTATTTTATTGCTTTTGGCATTTTGGCGCCTTTTGCTATCTGGCGCCTAGAGCGACTGTTCCTCTTGCTCTACCCCACCCAGGGACGGCGCTGACTAAATGATTAGGTATTATTATAGTAGATAATAAGATACAGTAGGTATCTTGAACTTGGCCTCTTTTTGACCGACTATGAAGCTGCTATGAAGTACCCTTGGGACTACCCGAGATGGAGAGGAATCTTTCTATAATAAATTGTATTGTGTTTTAGGGGCATGCAATGCATGTGGTTCTGAGTTTTAAATCATTGTGTCGAAAGCACCAATGCTCAAGCAAATAAATTAACATACTTATACCTACCTCAATTACCGGCACTTATGTATGAATTTTAAAGGGCGTGAATTGTATAAACTGCATTTCTACTTAATTTGAGATAATTTCGCGTGCAAGACAATTACGTAAAAAGAATGATAGCCACAGGCCTACCTCGGTCATTCTTACAACTTATTTATTTAAATCAGTATGACCCATAGCAATATAAATATGCTAATTTCCTGTCCCCGTTATAAAACCGAGTTCTGTCGGCGGTACAATCGTAATGTGGGCTATTACAGGTGCACGTCATGTCAAGTGTGATCGGTTATGTAAAATGGCAATATAAGTACCTACGTATGACGTGTTCAATGGCACTCATTTGGCGGTTGCATAGTCGGGGAGCAGAGAAATGGTGCTGTGGACGTGCACAGTGACCACGGATGACGGTCGGAACCTTTTTGTGCGACCTTGGTGTTCGTTTGTGTTCCTTTCATTCATGCAAGACATGGCTTGGTCCTTCGGGTATTCATAATAAATTAACTGTGAAGTAATAGGATTATTACTTCATAATGAATGATGACTTGCACGTAGATGTTTCATTACAAATCTGAGATCATCGAGATCAATCCGCAAATGTACTCGTGTGTAATAGTAACGGCGACTTGGCTGAATTCGAAAATATTGTAAAGCACCCATCAGATGTAAAAAAACAATTGGTCAATTCTGTTGTTATCTAGTGGTGGGTTTGAAGTTACTTAATTATAAATTGTGGGTTATCCCTAGACTCTACATATAAACCCGTGACGCGACTGTAAACAAATTATCCATTTGTTTTATCTGGGTACTAATAGACCAAAAGTAGGCTAGGTATATACTTAGTAATTGAAATTTAATTTTTAGTATTTTCTCAAAATTGGTATTTAATATGGACGTTATTTGAAAAACATATTTCGACATGACATGAACTGTACGGCATCTGTAAGGTATGTAGTAAAGAACTTCACAGCTCTAGGAAAGGAAGGATTTGTCTTAAAGCAATAGTTGGCTAAATTAGTTTCCTCTAATAATTATCTTGTAATGACTATGGCTGGGTGTCCTGAAATTACCATTTATATCATCTTTGGTGTCCTGTGTTTGGCTAATAAGCAGTACAAGCCATAGCCACATATTCACTCGAATTTTTCGAAGTTTTGTTATGGGCACCGTTTAAAATGTGAAAATTACCCCATAATATGTAATAAGTATATTTGTACGTGAATATCCATTCAATGTTTAGGAAAAGTATTATAGGTACAAGCCATGGCGGGAACTGAGCATTTGTGGTAGGTACGCCTCGGTTCACATTTTCATGTTCGTCCGTAAATGCTTCCTTCCGTTGCCGGCCGCTGCATGTAAGTAATAAGTTCTGATTTGTTTGTAAAAAAAGTGCACAATACCTATACACATTCTGGTTTACAAATCACCTGTCAAACCAGTGCCTTTATTATAGTTAAGTTGTAATCGTGTGCGTCACTTGACATTCCGAAAGCGTTCTATAATAGTGCCAAAATCTTCAATCTTCACGATTCAAGCAGGTAGTAGTAATTGATGATAGGTGACAACACCATCGAGCCTTCCACAGACTAAATGCGTGTCCACAGCAGCACTGCTTGATGCATTGTAATACAAATAATGAATGAACTTCTACACCGCACGTACCTACTGTTCTGCGGCTGCGCTACTCAGATGCTAACAGCTGGTAACATCTGCCTTACGGGGCCTTACGGCTAACTCTAACGCGGGCTTGAATTAGCGCTAAAACAGCGCAGTTCGCAAAATCACGCGAACGATACGGTTTGCTTATTTTGAAGTCTGTTTTTAAAATTGGTAATTATTATATTTTATGGTGGTACGGAACCCTCAGTGCGCGAGCTCGATTCGCACTTGGCAGCTTTTTTTGTACTGGATAAATGCACGGTTCTTGAGGAATGAAACCGCTCAAACGGCGCAGCTAGTAGGTATCGGTAAAATATGGTTACAAAACTCGCGGCCTAGCAATGATCTGCTGTTTATGGTCCGTGGAAGCCTTTACTATTGCAGCACAGGTTCTTAATGTTTGTAACTCTGTGACGAATATACAAACAGGTAGTAGGTACTCGTATGTCTACCTGGGCCACTAACTAAAATACGCACGTAAGGTGGCCGTAATGCGACGCGTTATGTGCGCGTCAACCTCTAAAAATGTAGCCTCTATTCCCTAGGGAATAAAGCTCAATTTTTAGAGCACGTGTTTGGAGTTTTTTGAATAAGGATGCTGTAAACGTTTTGCTAAAGCGGAGCTCGCTTCAGCAAAGTATGAGCAGTCCACTCCTCGTCATAGCTATCTTGCTTGCACATTTTAGGGTTCCCTACCAAAGTGTCAAATGGATAATGGACCCTATAACTTAGAATAGCTACGCTGTCTCTCTATCATTTTTATTATTAGTAAGTAGATAACTAAGAAATAATACTAAAACCAAACAGTGAAGAAATAAAGGTGTCTCCAAACGACAAAGGTATTAATTAACATATTTATGTTTTTTGCTCTAGTGTAAAAATGGTAACACGTACAAACGTTAAACTTGGCGTTATTATATTTCACTCTAAAGTAAAACCATAAATAATAAAATATTGGCCAATTATTGTGAGTGCTCCATACATTTTGTTGAGTGTGAATGATCGTTTTCTATGAAACAGCTGATAGATATTATTATTAACAACTGACAGGTATTATTTTAAGAAATTAAGTAAGTTGGAAATAAATATATTTTGTTTTTGTTTGTTTGTTTTTGTTTATTGCGATTTCAGGGTTAGTTCCATTGGAAAAAAAAACATAATGATGAGTATAACGGACCCCTTTCAGCTTAGTACACCCTTTCTGCGAAGCCCTATATGTTTGTCCGGTTGAGAGTGAGTATTAGTTACGTAATATAGGTCCGCGCTAGTGGCAATCGAGGTGGCGTAGGACGCGCTCTCTGAGAAAGCTATTCGACCCGTTTTACTAAGGAACCTCCTCAGTTCCGGCTCTGAACTTAGGGCCACAGTTTAACGTTAAGTTCTCATTACACTTACACTTTTTTATTTTACAAATATTTGTTTCCACGGAAGAGAATTCAATCAGACTAAAATTGTATGTGTAAATGTTTACGTTTGCCCGCTATTAAATACCTATGTAATAAACAGCTGAACGGATTTGAATGAAGTTTGGTAAGGAGGTAACTTATAAAAGGAATTAACACTAGGCTAGGCAAATAGGCACTTTTTATCGTGGAAAATATCATGGTTAGGTACTGTAGGAAAACGAATGAAACCGCGGAGAATTTTAAAGTTTAAAAATAAAGAACGATGATAGGCACTACGACGATAATACAGTAGTTACTTTTTCATGTATTTTTTAATAAATATATTGGAACTATGGAACTGAATTCCCCTACTGGAAAGGCAGAACGGGGATTTACATATTATAGGGGCAACTACAATTATAGTTGCCCCTACTGCAGCCCTACTGGAAAAGCATGCGGGGATCACGCTTTCATTGCCTTACTTCCTACTATACCAATTAGTTTTTCAACAAGGTTTTTCGTAGTTGCTTTATTTTGGTTGTTTGCTTTTGCATTGCATTATAAATAGGTTAATTATTTTAAAAGCTTGTAAATAATCCCAAGTTATATATTTTTTGTAACGACGGCGACGGTTTGTCATCAGTCATTTGAATGAACAAATTTCGTCATAACCACAGATATACACAACGTCACAACGGTGTTTGACAGAGTTACCATACCAAATCTATCAAACACCGTTATGACGAAATTTGTGAATTACTCTGTCAAATTTTATGCAAATATATAACAACCTCCTTGATAGTATCTGGTAAAACTTTACGCAAATAAATAAAAACGTCCTTGATATTATCTGGGTATTAACAGAGGTGCGTGCATTAACCTACTATAGTAGGTTTATGGGTGCGTGGAACCCAATAATGAGTCTTGACTCATACGTCGCCTCGAAAGCATCTGGAAGCAAAGTTTCCTGCACATCGAATGTTTCCTGTTTACATGTGTAGAACTTGTATTTTTAAACCCGCTGCCATTCTTAGGCACAACCGCCGCCGGCGCCGCTTCTCCGGTGGAAAACTGTGCCTGTTAATAGGATGCTATTTAATATCGTTCAAATTACGTTCGTGACAAATTACGTGAACGTGAACGGTGAACTTTAACGGACCCAGATACGGTTTGCGGTCGCGTAATTTGTCACAGTCATTTAAATTGAATCGCGTTTAAGAGCTTACGGTACGCCGGGCCCGCAAGTTCCCAAAGGTCCAATGTCTCGACCCCAAAATTATTCCGATTGGTAGGTACTTTTATATAATGATAAGGCCTAAAGTAAAAGAATTGTCATACAAAAACTGCATGTCATACTTTTACGCAATCTCAGGTTAAAAGAAACGGTTTGCATTCATTCACACCTCATACGGAGACATTTCGCAGAGCGGTGAAACCCTCGCCGCTCAGTTTTGCATAATATAACAATTTGTTGGAACAACATGTGGTCAGGTAGCCCATGCAAGAGTATTATCTAAGCTAGAATTTGGCCCAGCACCAAATTTTTACACAACTTGCCGCCAAAATTAGAGAAGTCTGACCCAAGCTGACCCGACAATTTTTGTACTGTCCAATGAGACAGAATGCCCAGCCGTTATCTACATAGTAATCAATATTAAAAACTGACTTCATAAATATGTCAGAACTGGACCAAATTGAAATGGGACCACACGGGAAGCACCAACTTTCAAATAATAACCATCAAATCGAATTACCCACTCAAAAGTTCTGAGGGAACTAAAAAAAACTGTCGAATTGAGAACCTCCTCCTTTTTGGAAGTCGGTTAAAAATACAAGCTAACTAATACTAAATATCTAAACTATACTAATATACTATATTATACAAAAGCAATATGTACCTATACAAAAGAGTTGAATAGCCCAAAAAGGTTGTACGGAAAGGCTGTACTATAACGATAGGGGTCCGTTATACTCATCATCGTGAACAACTTTAAACCCTGAAATCACGAAAAATATATCAGCTGTATAATGTATGGAACATTTTGTCAAGTGCCAAATGACCGTTTTCTGTGGAAGAGCTAATATTTTTTTCGATAATTCATGCAGAGTTGCTCCCATAGTAAACGTTTTTCGTATTGATGGGAACTATGGACCCTTTTCGGTTTAGTGCACCCTTTCTGCGTAAACCATCACCACCCAGTAGGTAGAGATAACTTAAACGCTCAAGACACCACATAGTACTCAGCTTGCTGGCGGTATTACCATGCTGAATGGCATTTTATTTATTTTTATTTATTTAAGGATCAACAAACATCTTTATGCTGAGCCAGATGGCAATGCATTAACAAACAAACACAACAATAAAGATGTAAAGTTTGAAAAGCCTTTTTTATAATAAGTCTTTTACCATTTATATTACATACTTACCTATGTCTTAAATTTCGCACGCCATCCGGTTGGAACATGGCGAACCTTATTATTTTACCACACTATCACAATTACCTACTTAAATTGTAACACACCATGTTCCGTGAAATAAATAATCCCATCAAAAATATAAATGTGAAATGAGACCCAAGTGAATATTATGATATACAGATGCCTTGGATGTTGATTTCAACGACAAAAGAAGTGAGATACAACTTAGGATAATATATTGAAGCCTAAGGTCTGACTTGGCTAGTTCGAATGTATGAATTATATTATAGCCTTTGCAAGTTCTAAAGCTGAAAGCTCTCAACCTAGAGGGTGATAGGCGTACAGCTATGGTGCTCTTACAATTTTTACTTTTACAGATTTGAATTTGAATTGAAACTACAAAATTTCGTGAAGATCGAATCAACAATTTGAAACTTTTTGTCGTACAAATTCACAAACATACAATCATAGAAACGCTGACTTGTCCCATTAGAAACAGAGATCCGCTTGGTCAATAACTATTATCTATATACGACCGGTTTGGCTCAGTGGTATGACGTCTGCCTTATAAGGTCAGCCATGAGGTCATGAGTGTCTCAGGTTTGATTCTCGGCCGGGCAGATGTTTGAACGATACATTTAGATATCTGCTTTGGTTCTGGGTGTAAGTAGTCCATGTGTCATCCCTGAGGGAACTCTGGCCTAGTACTATGTTGGAAGCTATGAGTGTGAAAGATTTTCTATACAGGGTTACGCGGAAAGGGTGTACTAAACTGAAAGGAAGTCATTGTACTAATTACTATGAACAACTTTTACTAAGGGGCCAACCCTGGAAAATCAGCTGTTCCATAGAAAACGATCATTGACACTCGACAAAGTATATGGAAATAGCTGATGGTTTTTTCGCTATTTCAGGGTTGGCCCCATAGTAAAAGTTATTTACGATGATAAGTATATAATTCTTCTTTCGGCTTACTAAATCCTTTCTGTGTAATCCTGGACATATAAAAGCGAAATACTAATCATACTTACTGGTTAATCACGAAATCTTGAAAACTACTTACGAAAGTGAAATTTAGCAGGTAGATTCCTTATAGGGTGTGATAGGAAAGGATATTGCGAAAGGGCTATAAGGGGGACAAAAATGAAATTTTATATGACAAATTGCGGGCAACAGCTAGTATTATAAATATATATATACCTATTACAATATATTATAATGAATAAATATAAGTTTGTACTTATTTCGCTCAAAAAATGAGCATTGCCATTCAACGTAGCAATACTGCTAAGCATTCTGGGGACCAGTCCCTTAATGGTCTTTTTGCTTACGTTTTTATTTTGTTATTTTAGTTTTACGTAAATTTTCTGTTTTTTAAGTTAAGAAATAAATAATTTATTAAGTATTTATGTATACTAACAAAATTATTATATTACCCTACATACAATAACAATTGCAGTAGAATGATTAAGTTGCTTTAAGGTAAGATAACTAAGACCACAATAATGAGGATAACAGAATTATATGCATTACAATAAAACTATTATCTAGGCCTTTAGATCAGTTCCAGAGTTTATTTTATTTTTATTTACGTTGACGTCTATCCCCAGACGTCTATCACACCTTAATCATAAACTACCTAAGTGTATACCTACCTATCTGGTGGCAATTGTTATAATCTAAGAAAGATTATTATTTAAGAATAATATTAATATAGTAAATACGTACTATAGATTTCACCACATTATTAGCTTTCATATTCGTCAATCGAGTCGGTAAATATCTCAGATCAGACAAACATGGGAGCTGTGCATGGGAGATATAGTTACCTTAGTAAAATATTAATAATTATCGTTCGTTAAAATGTCTCTGTTTCTCCCATTTTTTTTGTAACTAGTACGGCGCACTTTCTCATTTTTTCAGGCACACTAAGAGATAATAGTCCACATGCAAAAAAGGGCAGCAAAGCCGTCTGTATAGGGTGAGTCAAGAAATCAAGAAAGAAATCAAGCCTGCATTCGCAGTGTTCACATCTACCACGCCATCATATCCAGTGCCGTAACTTGCCTTTTATGCGCCCTGTGCGAACTACTATAACTGCGCACTTGAAAACAAAACTTGGTCCTGGTGTAGTCATTCCTGAGTCTGCGCCCTGTGCCGGGGCACCGCTGGCACAGCCCTATTTACGGCACTGATCATATCTCCTTTGTTTGTCTAATTTGAGTTAAATTACCTAGCTACATAACCTGTCAGCAAGTATCTACATATAAACTTTCAAAAGCCCTTTATACATTATGCATAATTGAATTATATAACTGTCACTGTACACTTCCCGAATAACTATGCTGCATGAAGTTAAACAACACCTTGGTAAGATGGATTGCTCGACTTAAGGCAACGTGAGTCCCAAATTTAGCGGGTTGATACGTGTTGAAAGAAATATCGATATTAACCTCGTAGACTTAAATACTAATTCAGTCCGTACTTCAGAAAGACGGTAACGATGAAGACAATGCACCCGGAATCTGTTTTTTTATGGTTTTAAATTTATATTTCCTTTCCTAGTACCATAAATGAAAAATGAGCCCTAGCGTTCTCTAGAAAGTACCCGTGTCAATTTTTTGTTTATTATGTCATAAAAAAAATAGAAGAAATTTATCATATAAAACCGGAAACAAATAACAATAAAATCATAAAAAGACTCGCGGTCAAGATTTTTTTCGTTCGAGCGAAATATTACAAATCGTGTTTCGACTCATAGCGAGCATTAGACCGAGAACTAAATAACACTAAACATATATTTTTTGTAGTTGAAATCCGGGACATCATTTTAGTATTTCCAACTCACAGAAAAATATTATGGAACTCATTTTGCCTTAAGAGAATATTGACCGCCTTAAGGCAGTCATAGAGCTGGCCTACCTACTTTCGAAAGATATTTATCATTCGTGGGCATTGGGCATGTTATTATAGTATTTAAAATGCTAGCATGTGCGCATACTACGTATTTATAAATGAATCAGACTAAATTAAATAGTTTGTGGCAATTCCATGCAATGCATACGAATAAGCGCCTGCCTTTTGATTGTATTATGATTTCCAGGTATCGGTTTTTTTGTATGTTTTTTGGTTTTGCAGTATTACCTACTTCAAATCTATTTTTGTGCCCCCTTTAGTTTTTACTATTTGACTTAATTATTATTTCTAAGTTAATCCGGTGTAACGTTACATATTCAGTAAAAAAAATCAATTCTTATCTATATTACTGTTCGAAAGATACAGCCGTTAAAAGGTAGGACGGATAGACAGACAGCGTAGGCTCAGTAATATCATCCCGTTTTTACCCTTTGTTGTGGGTACGGAAAAAGCAGATTAAGTATGTGTTATTTAAAACATCACATAGTACAGCATAAAAAAAATACAGGCTTAGTCGATTTATTTTCTTTGGATGATTTTCACCTTATAGACGACATGATTGGGTGCAAACAATCCAATTTTCCCCTCACCATTTTACATACCGCCATATTGATGACATCACCTACCCAGTGACCTATCTATCGACACCTCATTTATCAAAATCGGTTGAGGCATTTAGACATATTAAGTAGTACCTATATTTAGTAGGTATAATATTGATGTATGTATGGAAATTATGTTGTAAAATGTACAGGCGCCCTGACATATTTTCCGTGCTCTATAATTATTATGCTGCTGCTTTGTACATGTATGTACAATGAGGATAGACATAGGAAAGTGAATCGGTTTCTTCTAGGCAAGCGTGCTTTATCGTAGACCACATTGTCGCTTAATTTTAGGCTAGTTGGAGGACAAACGCAAGCCTATTATAAGAAACACAAGAGCGTAGCTGGGTCTAAAAGTAATTATGTCTTATATAGCGGAGATAAACCAGTATTCACTCATCAGCTGCGCCAGCGCTGGGTAGAGCGAAAGGAGCAGTAGTTCTACGCATCAAATAGCAAGAGGAGCCAAATACCAAACACGAAGAAAAAAAATGGCACCTCGGGGCGAGAGCGTCGGGCATACTTGTTTGTAACCAGCATAAAATTTTGATGTGGATTTAGTTTACATCCTGCATTAGCACATGGACTACTTTTTATCCCTGAAAAAAGAATTCCTGTACAATAGTTTTCAGAAATGAAACGCTCAAAACCGAAATAAAATCTTGCTCTACCCTGATCAAAGGCTAGGGCTGGCGCTGCTCATCAGGCTATATTTTATTGGACTACTCAATCTTGTAATATAATGATATACCGTGGTCGTATTGCTAACCGTTTGTTTATGTAATCGGTGTTGTTTTGTTGAAAAGTGCGTGTATTGTGCGCGTTGAGTCCTGGCATCCCACGCCTCCTGGCTCCTCGGCGGCAGGGTGCCGGCGAAAGTGAGCGCCCCACTCCCCCCGTCGGCGCCACGCATGGGGTGGGCCTGCTCATATATAAACTCACACACAAGGTAAGCTAATAGAGTAAAACAGTTCCGGCGTCTGAGCTAGTGGAACGAGCGTTCCCCGCCCCATCATGCGAGGGATCTGGAGCCTAGTGGTCAGTGTTATTTTATATATCCTCGAGACAGCCGTCCTTTTTAACCGTAACAGGATCAATAGTGGTCCTTTTCGATTTATTCGTGATTGTTTTTTTTTGTTCCTAGTGATTCTCGTGATTGTTTGTTGAAGATGAAGAGATGATTCGTGTTTCCTCTATTACTTGCGCATTTCAACATTTTTAAAGAAATAAAATGTTTTGAATGTATTTGCGTAAAATCTAAGTATAGATAACGAAAGAAAATATAGATAAAGAAAATATCATTACAATAATTTCAAGTTTTTAATTATATTTTGAATTAGTCAAATTTCTTACATTCGTTCATTTCTCAATTCAGTTTGGAAAACCTGTTCAAAATAAAATTAAAATTTTAGCTACTGTAAATTTTCTTTATTAATCCATTTTATTTCTTCAAAAATGTTAAAACGTGCAAACGTGATCAAGGACGCACAAAGTATGGGCTCTTAAGTCAGTCAATATAATTATATTGATAAACAAAAGTTTATTAAAAACTCATGGTAACATTTTGCTCGATAATCAAGTTGACTGATAAAATATTCGGATAGAATTAAAAACCTTACCCCTTTTTTGAAGTCAGTTAAAAAGTGGACATAATAATGGGTCCAAGAGTACGCCATTTGTTTAAACATCAATATTGACAGTACGGCCAAGTTGCATATTTACAGACAGTTTTCACCTCTTGTGTTGGTGTAAGGTAAACTTTGCCGACCAAACAGTATATTTAATTACCATTTAATGAGTGTTCTTCCGATTAAACAAGCACTACCGATTTTAAGTCAACACTGTTAAAAAAAGAAGAAAAGAAAAAAATAAAGAAAAGAAAACAAATGAATGATGTTAATAATAAATTTTTCAGTAATTAAAGCTTGTAAATTTATGGATAAAGTTAAAACTCTGGGAATATAATTATTAAACAATACCATGGGTCTGCTTTTATACAGTAATTGCGTCTATGAAAACAAGTTCTCTCAGCCTACTTACTGCTTTCAGAATCATTTATTTTCAAACTGTGTAGGTATCAATCAGTAAGATCTTAAAACAGGTTAAGTCTCAAGAGCTAATATTTTGGTATTAAATATGTCCAACTTTAATAAAAACCAATTCAAACTTAAAGCTTTTAAACAAGCGGAACTGCTAACGACAAGTTCAAACGTAGTTTCTCTCTAAAAATGTTATGAGAAATAGGACCTACATA
This sequence comes from Agriopis leucophaearia, assembly GCA_949125355.1. Taxonomy (NCBI): domain Eukaryota; kingdom Metazoa; phylum Arthropoda; class Insecta; order Lepidoptera; family Geometridae; genus Agriopis; species Agriopis leucophaearia. Next base: position 9,917,264 of record OX421261.1, read on the forward strand.
CATTGTTCCCGATGCTCTACCTAAAAAGGCAAAATAACGGGTATTTGTATAATGTCTCGATTCCATCACTGACAATGGCATCTGTTGTTTTTCGTAGACGTTACGTGAACGCAAATTGCTGCGCTTATATTCAGTTTCTCGCTATTGTTTAGCAGACAAAGTAGATGAAGAAATGCAATGAACTCGACCGCGAAACGCGGCCGTCCCGACGTTACACAACACATCGAATCTTCCGTTCCGGCACTCTATCGGCCGTCATCAGGTCAAGCGCTCTCGATGGACAATAAAATTTACATGCAGCGTTGATGATGAATGCATTTTAAAGGCATTATTCCAATTCCGGTTTCGCCATTTTTCGTATCATAAATGACGATTGCGGAAGCCAAAAATTGTGTTATACTGGACGACCAATTTCAAGCAAAAAACTTGAAGCACCCGTGCTTCAAGGTTGCTTAAATGATTCGATGATAAAACTTCGGGAAGTTTTAGTGTATAAAAAAGTTTAAGATGGTATTCGACTCGTATTTTAACTCTCAAGTTGCTGGATTGCAGATATTTGTTTTGCGACTGTCCGGGCTACATTACGAAGTATTCATGTCATATGTCCATTGTGCTTCACGATTTTGGTTCTGTTCTTTTATGGACGAGTTCATTAATTATGTCTCAGATGTCGATCGGTATTGTCGCGGGTGGTTTCGATGTCACGTCGCTTGTGTAACTGTTGCGTAATATGCCCACTGTTGTGCTGTACCATTTGGCACCTAGTGTGAATTACGCTAATGCACTAGATGGACACTTTCTAGGTAATTTTCACCATTTAACCTATTTTATATAAACAGTGCCACGTCCCCCGGTGTGCTTCCGTTAAGATTTTTTAGTTTTGTTACGTTGATATCTCAGCCGTTATAAATGTTGTCTGGAAAGGTTATAAGGTCAAACGGTTTTTTTTCTATGGGTAATTAATGTACGCATTTCGTTTTGATTCGGTACTGAAATTTTTCCATTACTCGATACAATTTCATGGATGAAGTATATATTAATGTTCTTAGGTTTTCCCACAATAAACTCAGAGCGCACAAGTAAACGGCGCGGTATCCGGTTCAACATATAAGTATATTAGAATTACAAGACTTCCTTTCCTTCCTGACCCGGCTTGGAACGCGCTAGAATGGTCATGGCCCCCACCTTACTTAGAACAACTTGTCTTAATCTCACTTTCCTTTTGTGATTCACATAAACGGCTTACGTAATAATCTATGTTACGGGCTCATTAAATTTATATAATTCTTAACAAGGGCCTCGGTGAAACTTTTGTTTGTTATAGATGCAAGGCCCGATTAGCTCGTGCGATTATCTCGGCCGATGTGGATCGCATAATTGTCTCGGTTTGTTGTTGTAGTCATATAAATAACTGTAATTTAAGCGAGCTCCGCGATTATTTTAAGTGAACCTGTTGTGTGTTGTGTTAGTATGTGCTGCTGTGCGTTTTGTTTTATTAAAATATGTTTCTAATACGTACTTACGCACATTTCTCCTTTGTTGCAGGTTACCCTAGCGGTAATTGTACAACTCGCTCTAGTGTCTGGTAAGGCGTTGATACAACATAATAAACAAACACAGCAACAGTTGCAGCAGAAATCTCCGAACGAGAATACAGCACAGAGACGTGACGGCTACGAGTATCCAGCACCACCGGAAGGCCTTGTCAATCCGTTCCAGGACCATGATGACCTATACCCCCACGGTGATCACCACGACGTGATCAATCACGACGATCACCACGATGAACATCATGAGTACCATGATCAGCACGATGAACATCATATCGAGGAGCATCATCATGAAGACCACCATGATCATCATGAACACCATGATCATCATGACCACCATGATCCAGGCTACTGGAAGAAAAAGCTTATTTGGAAGCCGGGTTACAAAAAAATTTGGAATAAGTCCCAAAAGCAGATATGGAAATCATCTTATAAAAAAATATGGAAGCCTGTTTGGGTACCGACTAAAATTCCTGTTTATAAGGATATAAAGATTCCTGATTGGAAAAAAATTTATAAACCTGAATGGAAACCTATAAAAGTCCCTGGTTACAAAGATATTCAAGTCCCTGATTGGAAAAAAATCACAGTACCTGTTTACAAAGACATTTTAGTACCTGGATGGAAAGAAATACAAGTTCCAGCGTGGCGCAAAGTTTGGGTTCCTGAATGGGTGAAAGTTGGTGTTCCCGGTGAAAAGTACTTAGGAAAAGACCACGATGGGTGGGAATACACGTCTCATGACTTATGGAAGAAAAAACTAGTGTGGAAACCATTATGGAAAAAATACTGGAAGCCTGCTAAAAAACAGATTTCTATTCCAGATAAAAAGTTAGTTTGGGTCGACAAATATAAGCAGGTTTGGAAAACAGAGAAAAAGCAAATATGGCTTGACGACAAGAAATTGGTGTGGAAGGAAGCTTGGCAACAAATTTGGAAGCCATCAAAAAAATTGGTATGGGTTGATCACAAAAAATTAGAATGGAAAGAAGCTTGGAAGCAGATATGGGTGAAAGATTGGAAGCCTATTTGGGTTCCTGGAGTCAAGAAAATATGGAGACCTGTATGGATTTCAGAATGGTTCCCCTCTCCCGACCACCATGAGCATGTGCACGAGTCACACGGGTGGGACCGGAGCGATAATAATACAGCAGCAAGCCAAAAAACCGAAGCAATAAAGCAAGCCTCAGAACAACCATCTTCTAAGCAAGCACAGTCCACATGGCAGTTCCCCAAATAATTTATTTCGTATTGTAAAATAATTATTAATTCGACTATATATATCAAAGAGTTCTACTCTTTGATAAGTACCATAAAACGCTGGTGGAAAAGGCGTTTTCTGCCATATTTCTTGAAGACTGCAAATAAGTTTCCAGACGTCCCTTTTGAGATGTAGTAATAATCACGTTTGAGTTTATTCATTTGTTTCTTATTAATTGGGAACTGAAATGTTCAGTTATATACTCGTATTGCTGACTAGAAATATCCGTGATTATGTGTAATGGACCGCGATATTCGTTCAGGAAAGTCGATGTTCTGGCAACTGGAAGTTCAGAAAATTGGACATACAAGGTAATTAGTCAATCCTGTAATTGGTCTAAACCATTATATTTTGCAATGCGAATCCTGAGCCAGCGATGCGATTGTTTCTGAAGACTTTACTGGAAAGGGAATTCCTAGGGAAAGCTTATCTCTTCAAATGTCAACACAAGCTTTAAATAGTCATCTATTTCGTGGTTACCATGACTAAGTCTGAACTCATGAAGATGCTGTTCGTAGGTTAGGAAGGATGGGAGATTCTGTTGTACCCACTGATGCTAAAGTGTAATTGTTGTTTAGTTTTTAGTATTATGTTTTTATACCTAGTTATACGATAGTTGATAGGAATTGCTGAACCAATGAAATAAAATATTTTTATTGTTCATTTTCTTTTTTTTAAACCAAGACGTCAGTCCTGCTATATTTTTAAATTTTTTTCGTGTAACTTACAGTAAAAAACAGAAATTTCATAAAAATTTCCAGTCTCTATTACTGAGTTTATTCGCCCCACTTAAACTTTAACATCACATGTAGAGTAGACTACTAACATAACTTCCAAGTTTGTAGGCCTAGTTTTGTTTGTCAGTGGTAACCTTCAATTTACAAAGCGAAATTTTCACTGACTGACTCATCTGAAAAATTAACCTACGAAGCTACAGGTAATTTTTTTATGGGATTTACAAATCCGCTGAGAAAAGATTTACTGAAAGGGCCGAATTAAGGGGGCAAAAAAGGGTTGAAGAAAGCTCGATGTGACTCAATATAATAAAAATTGGGTTATTTTATCTACACACACCACCACACACTATAACACTCGCCATTGTATATTTAGATAAGTAAAACAACAAGCGTCGAGTACTATACAAGGTTACACGGAACAGTGGTAGTAAGCCGTAAGGAGGTCATTGTTCTCTAAAGTTATATGATTATTTACGGGATATTTACCGTAGTAAGGTTGTGGAAGGAGCTCCCGATATTTCGGCGCAGTTACATGCACCATGTTCACGGGAAGACAACCTTACCACGGTAAATATCCCGTAAATAATCATATAACTTTAGTGAACAACCGTGATAGTTTAAAACAGTGGTCATTGTTCTCATCGTTATGAACAACATTTTCTATGGGATCAACACCGAAATCGCCAAAAATAAAAAATAAAATATCTGGGACATTATTGCACACATGGTCATCTGACCCCAAACTAAGCAAAGCTTGTAATATGGCAGCCAGAGACTGATATACATACATATATATTTTTAAATACATACTTAAATAGATATTACCACCCAGACGTAGAACAAACACAAATGTTCATCACACAAATGTTTGTCCTAGATGGGAATCGAACCCACGCCCCCAAGCACAGAAAGTAGGTTCACTACCAAATGATCCACCGGGGCAGTCCAATCAAATATATCAGCTATTCCATATAAATATCATAAAATGTATGGACCCGCTGATTTTTTTGCGTTTGAAGGGCTGGTCTCATAGTCAAAATAACAATGATATTATAATTATTAACGGAATATTTACAGTGATGACTTAGTGGATGCCATACATGCAATATCAACAACATCATACAACTGTCAAAATTGTTCATAATAATGTGTACAATGACCTCCTTTCGGTTTATTACTACCGTTCTGTGTAATCCTGTAAGTGCCTATACTATACATATATAATATGTATACATACTTCCCACTTTCACATCTTACGCAACTGTTTACTTCTAAAATATTTTCAAGTACTACAAGTAGTTACGAGTATACCTAACTACAGCAGGTACCTAGGCCCCTCTTTCCCACTGGGCACTCTGGGCACTTGCCCAGGGCCCCACGATCGATAGGGGCCCCCCTAGTTCCTGCCAGATCACCAAAACGATAACCGACATTTATTATCGAAAAACATATTTATTTCGAAAAAACCAAAAGATAATGACTGATTACAATATAATACCTACTTGCTTATTAGCTTTTGCATGCGCCAAGCTACTCTAGTCTCGTCCGAAAATAGTGCTCAGTCAAGGTCATACGGGCCCCATTTTCCTAACGTGCCCAGGGCCTCCAATAAGTTAAAGACGGCCCTGTTCTTATGTGGTGCCGCTGCAGAGGTCCGATTTTGATAAAGGGCTGAATTAAGAGGGGGTAAAAGAGGTTTAAAGTAAACATTAAAATCTACGCGTACGAAGTCACGAGCAACAGCTAGTATATATAACGGCCTATGGGCAGTCCAACTGTTTTTGTATAACTTGCCAAGTAGTTATGGTTTTTAGTGTTTGTTTGTATTTGATTTTTAATTAAGAAAAAAGTATGTAATTAGCCAGTCTTCACAACTTACACTAATTGCATTTTATATTGCACTAGCGACCCGCCCCGGCTTTACACGTGTATAAGTTTTTTTTTATGATGAAATTAAATATTATTAAAAAGTATAGGCACAGGAAGCCATCATCTTCTGCGTCTACTCAGCCATTTCTTTCCTCAATTAGTTGTCAAAACTAAAATTGTAGATGCGCCCCGCCGTTCCATACAAAATGTATGAGAAAATGTAAATGTTCATAAAAATTTTTCTTGAATTTTGATGATATTTATTGAAATATCATCAAAATTCAAAAATCCATCGTCGTCCCGATTAATGATTAATCGGGACGACGATGAATCCAACAAATCGAAAGTCATAAAAACCGTTCCACCCGTTCTTGCGTTATAAATGGTGTAACTAACCCTTTGCTTTATATAATGTACTAGTGCACCAGTAATTTTTATTATACTATAGGTATATAAACCTTCCGTGAAATATGATCTAACTGATAATGAAAACAGCATCAAAATCACTTGCGTGGCTTAGGAGGAGTTAGCGGATATACAGACAGACCCGGAAAGCGATTTTATTTTTTTACTTTAGAGTGCGATTATAATCATGCATGGTTTTTACACTAGATCAAAGACAAAAATAAGTTAAGAATATACAATTGATAAATGGGGCCTCCCTTATTGCTTATCTTAGTTTATTTGCCGTAACTTATATATTTTGTGAACATTTCAACTAAATATGTAGGTTCAAAATAATTATATACAGACGTTAAAAGGTAGAACTGACAGACAGACAGCTTATGCCATTGACACCGTTTTTGTATGGAACCTTAAAAAACGAATTATTTAAAGTTATAGAACAAAAGTTATCAGGTACGATGTAGGGAAGCTGCTGTGAGAGGTGGATAGCTAATGTCAAGGTAACCCTGTATACATACCGATTCATTTTACGTTGAGTAACGCAACATTAAAGTAAGAGATCCGTGAAATTATAAATTATCAGTATATTGATAAAGCGCAAGTTTTATTAGCGAGATTAAAAATGTGTACTAGTAGAATATGTTGTGTATAAAATAATGGAGCTTACCCATTTGATTTCCACTTTGTTTTGTGTTACCGTGTTCACGCGATCTGGTAAGACCTCTGCAAAAATGTCTACACTTTTAGAGACCTTTGCCTTGCAGTGGGACAGTCACGGCTAAATTAAACTAAAAATAAAATAAAGGGTACCTTTACACTACAATGTTAAAAAAAACCGTCCGCCTGATGGTAAGCAGTAATCATCTGCTGTTGTAGTTACCTTTTAAAACGCTTTATGTTGAAACTCGGGGAATTTTCGAGGAAAGAACATTCCACACCTTACAGGTTTGCGGCATAAAGTGTAGAAGGACCGGATGATGTAGGATATCCAGCTTTGCAAGGTGTGGTGTGTATGTGTTTGCTTTGTTTGTGAGTGCTGTTAATTTTGGAGGACGTAGTATTGCCTTCCATTTATTGTCACACTATCGAGTCCAAGGGCGTCCTAGGCCCTAGCTACGTTTACAGATTGGTAGTTTCCATTCCAGAACACGTATACCGCAATGGTTATAGGTTCGGCGACATGTATGACCAGCCCAATCCCGCCACTTCAGCTGGCTACGTAATGCGCTGATCTAGCAAAGTTGAAGATTAAGTGGCGTGTCTTGGAAGAGGACTATATCCAGAAGTAGACTGATGAGGGTTAATGATGCTGATAAATTTCCAGATAAAGAGTTTTTCTTTGCAACCAAACGAACCAGAGCGAGCACAGCTCAGAAATTTGATAGAGAGCGAGAAAACTGAAACAGCTTCTTATTATTTGACAGAACCTGTGGGAAGAAATGTCCAGCCTGAACATTTCCCAAACACCAGAAGAATAATCAACGGGAAAGAAGTTGGTGAAACAAGGCCATACATGGTGATTACCAAATGTTTGTACCATCTAGGATTTTAGGCAGAAAGCAGAAAATATACATTAGAAATTGTAAGAAAACAAAGTATAAATTAAAAACCCGCAACAAAAGAGCTGATGATCTTCAAACGGCTGAACTTTTCTTAAATCACAGTTAAACACTCTCGATTAAATAAATCACTTAAAACAACGACAAAAAACTAAATCAAAATCGATTCATCCGCTTGGGAGGTAAACGATGTTACAGACATATTCACTAATACATACGTTATAACACCTCTCTGTTTGCGTCGGAGGTTAAAACATAAAGAAAATATCGTGAATTTGTTCTTTTCGGTCATTCGAGTTCGTAAAATCTTTCCATCCATTAGTTGTCCTGAAAATATCAATTTAACAAAAAGGTTGCTACTTGTGGTACTATTACATATATACAGGGTTACGCATATAGACAGTAAGTACAGTCTATATGCTTAACCCGAATGAAGGTCATTGTACTCATCACTATGAACTACTTATACATTGGCGCCAACCCTGACCACTAAAAAAAAAAGTTGTCAATAGAAAACGGTCATTTGACACTCGACAAAATGTATGGAACACAGCAGATATATTTTTTTCGCGATTTCAGAGTTGGTTCAATAGTAAAAGTTGTTCATAATGATGAGTACAATGATCTACTTTCGGCTTAGTACAGTCTATATGCGTAACCCTGTATATTATGTAGGTATAGAAACTCTTTATTGTGCAAGAAAGTGTCAGGCCTATATAGGATCGGTTCTAATTAGTAGAATCGTAACACGTAAGTATGAAATTCCATACAAATTTCGTAATTCAAAATTTGTGCCAAGCCAAATCAGACCTTAGGCTTCAATATATTATCCTAAGTTAGATCTCACATTTACTTCACTTCTTTTGTCGTTGAAGTCAACAACCAAGGCATATATATACCATAATATTCACTTGGCTCTCATTTCACATTTATGTTTTTGATGGGATACAATAATTACTGCAGGTGTATTTGCGGTCAACGCCGCAAGCTGATGAACAGTTCACGTCCAAGTGGCTGTGTGGAGGCGTTATTATCCATCCACGCTACATCCTCACCTCGGCAGCTTGTATTGAGGATGTGAAAAACTTCTACGTGGTCTCTGGAACGAATATGTGAGCATACCAAAATACCTAGGCAGTGTCGGGCGGCGCTGTTACATGCTAGCATAGACTTTAATAATAGACCCGCGAATTCACCTACTTTACATGTCTGTTTCAAGTTAAATCAATGCTCCAACTAGCATGCCGCCCGCCGCACAATTAATTTTGATCTCAGACGTGGCAAGTCATACGTCTGTACAAAAAAATCAGATGGCTGTGCGAATGGAGTACTAGAGAACTACCACTAAATTGTTCTTGTGACGTTATAATAGGTAAAAAGTGCGACATATTGGGTTTTAATACTTGACGCCGATACAAATAATTATATATATAAACTGTTGAAAACAGTTGCCCGTACGAATTAAAAAAAAAATGACTGTATTTAAAATATAGCTCATACTACTGGTGTAAAAATAGGAGTTTCTTTTTAAATTATTTAATTACTAAAAATAACATAACAATGGCCTGATTTTCTGAAAAATACAAAATAGAAATATATTTTTCATTGATCTTGTGTCTTGTCTGCAAAATGCTCTATGTAGGTCGAATGTTATCACAGGTAGTTACCTAATAGAGGCAACAATTGTATGGCGAGTAAGAACTTGATTGCTTGCTTGTGACGTCAAGAAAGTCACGTGCCCCCATAAATGTCAAAGGGAGCTTTCACGCTGTAGTATAATTTGAATTTTGATTGCCAAATTTATAATACAAATACTGAAAATTATAAGGATTAAATCTTAAAATTGCTTTGTTATAAAATTATGGAATTTTATATGGTTATGTAAAACCATTTAAATACTGTATTCAGTAGAGTTTTTGACTGGTAATAGTCTATTGCACTCGTGACGCACGCTGGGTTCACAGCATGACGTGCTCGTGGTGTCTATTCTGGTAGAGATCTGTGAAAGCTTCAATACTTGAAACCATCATACCATCATTGAGCTGTTATGGGCAAGCGTGAAGAGCCATCAGGCGAGCGACTTTGCTGGTCTTGTCACTACGGTATCATAAAAAAACATCCTTATCCTGCATGTTGCACAATGATGCCTCCAAGTAAGTACTAACTATTTTTACAAGCTTTTATTTAACTTGCCTTATTAGTATGGGTTAAATCTTGCAACCTAACTTTCAAACAGTTATAACCGATGAGCTGAAATTTGCATAAGTACACCTAGTTTGGATGACAATGCATGGTTAGCTTAATGTCGGTATTCTCTATTTAATATGGTGGATTCACAAAGATAACGGACCGGTTTTTATTTGCACCCCATGGTAGTATTAAATAAAAGAGTTTGCTGAAAAGAATACGAAAAATAATTATATTTATATAAAAATAATTTTGTGTGACGCCATTGTCACACTAAATTCAATATGGTGTACGCCCCAAGATGGCGGAAAACATTTTCTTATCTACCATCAGTATTAAATGAAAGGGCGCTGAGAAGAATACGAAAAGCTTAATTTACAAACGTTTATTATTATTAATTTTATATTTATTTCTACAGATGGACACCCTTTAAAGAAGAATCTGCATGTATTAAGAATGGTGCGAAAAAAGCTGTTTGGAAATGCGTGCCGAAAGGTGAGCATAATATTTTAATCTTTATTTCACAATATAAAGAGGTTACGTTAATGACTGTTTGTTTGTAGACGTTAATCTCTGAACTGAACCTGTTAAACAAACCCTTCCGCGAAAATGGACTTCCGCAAAGTAACGCCTGATTCGATCAACTACACTGTCAGAATTCCCGTGTAATATAAACAAAATATATATCAGAAGTTTATCACCGCCATCAAACGCATCAAACGGTGGCGACCTCGTCAAAGCCGCGGAAGGTAGGGAAAGTGGCCAACAAAACACCAGCAGTCCTCCTCTCTCGCCACCTTCGTCTGCAGTGCAACCCATACGGCACTCCAACCTAGCCTACTCCTTAGCCGCCTCCTTACAAAAGCCCGGAGTGGCAGCCCCACCTCGGATTCCTCATAGTTTCACCGCAGTGCCGCACCTACGGTTAATCTACTCAGTCCCCTGTCATGCGCCACCTACGTAGAGCGTTTGCAGTCAAGTTATGTGATCAATAAAGAAAAAAATATTGTATTTTGCATTTTCTGATAATCAGGACGTTATATTTATGTAGTTTTTAGTAATTAAATGTTTTTTTAAGATAAATAATCTTCTATGATTATTATCTTTAACCTGAGTCAAACACCCTATTGCACAATGAAATGGCCAAGAAGGATAGAGATAATTTTGAAGCATTTGAATTTGTATAGTCAAATGTACACTACGAATACCTAATACAAAAAATACCGAATACATTTAGCATGAAAGATCTCTACATACTTACTTATTTTATTTCGCTGAGGTAAGCGCCAGATTTCTGGTCCTATTTTCGTGGTTGAAACGTCATTGCAGATTATTATTTCGACGGTGCTGAGTTCGACAATATCCGTTGGATGGCGGGTGATATCGCCGTAGTTAAAGTAGAAGATGACTTCAACTTCCATAAGCGCATTCTTGGCTGCGCCTACACCCCGAGAAAGATAGCGTTTAACAATGTCAGCGAAGAGTTCGAGAAAGAAAAAACCATGGGCTCGACGGCAGGCTGGGGCAGCGTCAAACAGTTTGGAGATGTTAGTTTGTTTTAAATTTTTAACTGATGACACATCCGTTATACAGTCCGGACCTTGCATCTTGTGAGTTTATTGGAACGAAGTTCCCATTCGCGCGTTGCAAAAGGGGGCTAGACGGAAAAAAATTAAGACCAAAAGTTGTAACGACACTTTTTGCTATAGTTGTAAAGAACTTCGTTTCATCCGGGTGTCCCTTGACACATCTCAAGTTTTTTTTATATATCCGAAAATTAAAGATAAGCTTCGAGGTATACGATTTATAAGACTCGAAGCGGCAGTGAATGCATTCCAAGAGGCCATTGAAGATGTCCCTACGGAAGACTGGACCAACCACATTTTACAATGCTTTGAAAGAATGCAAAAGTGTGTAAATAGTGAGTGTGTATATTCCATAGTTTAAAAACAATAAATATATCATAAACATAATATGTGGTCTTATTAAAGTGAACCGATAAATAGAAAAATAAGGTGTAGATACATAAAAATCGCTAAAGTTGAAAAGCTACAATTATACCGTTCGTTCACAGGAATTGATAGGCAGGACATCAGAGAACTCTTTGCTGCTATTAGAGACAGACGTCCAAATAATATCGAAGAAAAATTGCAAGAAGCGCTGGGAGTCACGCTACCATAACATCATCGACCAATCCATGATATGCACAAAGGACGATCAGGACAGTTCTCTTATGAGCACAGCTTGTTTGGTACGTAGGTATAATTGAAATACGATACAATACAAATACAAATTATTTATTTCACATAAAATACAGTTACAATAAAACAATTGCCTGAGGGCCTCAAACTAGGCTAGGCCTGTATCTTGAAGTCCGAAAAGGATACACCAATGGAAATATCGTGCGCGCTTATACCTTAAAGTAATAATAAATTTGAAACATAAATATAAAGAAAGAAAATATATATAAACAATGAATAGATTAAAACAATATTTGCAAGTAGACTAGATAAATTTTTATTCTGTGTCCGAGTTCAATGGATGTGAGACATAATGACATATATGAGGTCAAATGGGAGGATTTAAAAGACTGTGTGTATGTAGGGGTGGGTTGTTAGTGGTGGTGTGTGTGAGAGTGTGTGGGGGTACCCTTGCAAACCAGTATGCGATCGTTACAGGGAGAATGCTCTCTGGCGTAAGGGCTGGTCGTAAAACCAACCATCAAGGTCATAGACCTTTATTAGGGCTTCTGTTTCCTTATACGTGAGGTTAAGAAGCCATGACTTTACCTTGGCCTTTACTTCTCTATGAGTGTATTTCCTTAGGTCGTGATATTTGAGTACTGAATTGTATGTGAATAAGTGTATGAATGGGGGCAGGCGGCATGCAAAAACTGTTTTGACCCTATGGAGTGGAACCGCTTCCGGTCGGGATCGTCTCTTAGCAGGTTGAGGAGTTGTAATGGCAACTGAGTGAGCTTTCGCTGTCGTACGCATTATGAAGATCTGTCGGACCGTGAGTAATTTTGCCTCCTGGTATAGTTGATCAGTGGGGTGTAACCGGGGTTTCCCCAGCATAACTTTTATAACTGCTCTTTGTGCCCTCTCCAGAGCAACCATATATGTCATGGTGGATCCCCCCCACATACTTATGCAGTATTGTATCAGGGATTGACATAGCGTGATATATACGAGGTTTGCTACTTCGACTCTAGCTACAGGCCTCAGTTTCTTCATAATGTGTATGACTTTTCTAACCCTCTTAGAGAGAAACGAGATATGCTGCTCAAAGGTTAGCTTCTGATCTTCTTGGACACCTAGATATTTCGTGCATGTTACTCGGTCCATGAGGCGACATTGGCATATGTTACTATTGCTCGCACCAAAGAGGTCTGATCGGCCAAAACAGGATTTCGAATGAATTTTTATGCTTGCAAATTTAGGTTCGGTGGCTCGCGTTATATGGAAAGGTTGGTTTTTGTAACATTGAGAGTAAGTAGGTTTAAATTGAGCCATATCGCTATCTTGGATATACCAGCTTCAGTGGCTAAAACAGTGCTACTCCAGTTTTTCCCGTGAAAGATAGCTACCGTGTCGTCAGCATAACAGATTAGGTTAGCATTTGGGATTAGGATTGGGTTAGCATCTATTTTTAGCAAATCGTCCATATATATAGTGAAAAGGGTCGGCGATAGAATCCCGCCTTGAGGTACCCCAAAAGTGACCTCAAGCTCTTCGCTTAGATAATCTCCAATTCTGACTCTTTGTCGTCGATTTATAAGGTAACTGGCAAACCAGTCTAAAACGTTGCCCCGAATACCACGACTTTCCAGTTTTTTAAGGAGAATAGGGATTGAGACTGTGTCGAATGCTCGTGCTAGGTCAAGGAATACGCCAAGACTCTTATTTCCTTTATCCATATGTGATGCCAACGTCTGGGTCAAAAGTTGCACTGCATCCTCCGTGGATTTGCCACGCCTGAAGCCAAACAGATGATCCGAAAGCAGTTCGTTCTTTTCAAGAAAGTCAACCAGACGTTTGTTGACTATTTTCTCCAATATTTTAGAGAGAATGCAGAGCAGAGATATCGGGCGATAGTTGTCCACGCATTCTTGGTCTCCACTTTTGTGTATAGGGTTTACGACAGCGGTTTTCCAGTACTCTGGAAATGTACGTAATGCGACGGACCAAACAATCGACACCTATAAGTACAGTAGGCACAGTGGATCTTTGTGTCTCTGAAGTAGTTAAGCATTCACAGCCCAGATTTACCTACTATATGCAAACTAGTACAAATAAGCTCGTAACGCGGCACGTTAAGTTAATCTCTAAAAGTTGGGTTTTGTTTCCTAGGGAGACTAAATTTTTAGAGGTTAAGTTAACATGCAGTGTTAAGCAAGGACGTTATAATACCTAATGCAAATCTAATGGCATTAGGTTTTATAACGTCCTTGATAGCATCATATCTATCGAATATATCTCTCCTTTAGTCATCTTACCAGTACTAGTTTTTTTATCGCTTCCATGAAAAGCTTCAGGCGCCTAATTGATGGTGGCTTCCTGTAAGACACTACCAATTAAGCGCTTGGATTCAGTATCGTTATACAATACGAGCACTAGGAGGTGGCATCACTAGGCTTCGTTTCAATCATTTTCTTTAATCTCAATTGCATTGTTAGAATTTTGAAATAGCTATGTCTGGCCACGCTATACCTACCTACGCTTCTAAATTCATTATAGACCATTTTTCCACTGCTGATAGGTCTCCTCTTCGCCTTTTTCTGCAGTCTTGTGCCAGTCTCGTCCGCTTACTATCGCCCGTTGTAACTTGACTTGGTGGGCCGGTGGCCTGCCTGGTGGTCGTTTTCTATTTGGCGGTCACCATTCTGTGACTGCTTATGTTACATCATTTTAATTTATTTATAGGAACGAGGTGTAAACTGCAAAGAGCTCGACTATTCGGCAGAGGATGAAGATGTTAAAGAAAGACGATTCCGAGTGCAGACTCGTAGGTTCATTGACCCTACTGATCTAGAAGTACATGGCGCGTGGCACCATCGGCAGAATGCTACCAGGCGGTTCAAGGTCGACTCCGGAGGTTTCTGTGAGGTAATTCTTAAAAAAGATTAAATCTAAAAAATATACTTAGCTGTTTTAAGCTGTTTTTACCTACGACGGAACGAAGAATAGGCCTCTAGCTGGTTTGCCTCCACGACTGTAATGCTTCTCCACCGTCCTTGTTTCCTGAAAGCAATAACCTGGCTATCTTCAAGGCCAGTGAATATAAGTACCTTCGAGGTCTATGTGCTCCATCTTCGGCCACAACATCTCTTTCCGCCTGGTAAGTTGGTAACTAAACGTAGACCCATTCTATTTTCTTTTTTATGTTTTATTAATACAAAAAACCTACTTCTAAGTGCTGGGACAAAATTATTGCTATTACCAATTTAACAGGCACCCAAATTATTCATACCTAGTAGGTATAATGGATCCTTGTCCATATCAATTCGAGCTGGTTAAAAAACTACCGAGCCAAATGAAAGTTAATGAAACTTTTGATCATTTGGGACCATCTTGAGAGCTTCCCTTACACTACAAAAAGAATCACAAAAGTCTAATTTGAAGTCAAATAATAAATACATTTGAGAAAACACAAATACATACACACCCCAACACAGCTCTTGTTATTATATATATTATATTTGTGCTATCATTTTTCTCCAAAACGGCTGACCCGATGAGTAAACAAGTTTCATTGCTGGTGGTTTGAAATTATGTTTGATCAAAAACTGTTCGCTTTTTTCCTAACTGAACTGGGATTTTTGCACAATTGTTATAGTATATACAAACTACTAAGTATCTGATACAGCAATACCTGCCAGAGTGATTCTGGTAAAAATCAACTTAGGAATAAAATAATCGCAAATAGCATAGCTTTTTATTCAAAAAAAATTTGAAATGCCTAATCATTATATTCAGCTTGTTCCGTCAGTTTTTGGCCGATATTACATAGACAATTTTTATTTTTCGCATATAATATATTTTAGTCTTCGAAGAAAACCAGATTTCGTGTGTAGTAGGTAAGATAGGTACATATTGTTATGAGAGACCAAAAAACTTTTACGGAAACGAAACAAAAGCTTAGTAAATACAATGGGAACTACGTTCTACCGTTTAAAATTATCCACTAATTGTATCAACGGACATTCCAGTTTTTTCAATTCTCGTTACTAGATATTATCACTATGTAGGGTACTACTGTAATAGGTACCGTAGGATATTTAAGAAAAATAATCCCGCATCGAACGAACTGTCTTATCGATTTGAAACTTTGCAAGTACATATATGTAATTCGGATGACAATACAATAATTTGGTACCATCGAACTGATCAGTCAAGGATCAGGAGGTGTAACGTGGAACTCTACAATAGCGAGAATGATACTGACATTACTGACAGAGCCTAACAGTAAAGATGCCAAACAAGTGCCGCGCTGTTCATTATGTTTGGCGTCAGATATGGTCAGATGTTTGGTTTGGCTAGATGGTTTTGCCATTTGTTTCGAAATTTAACAAATTACATAAGCGTTTTTTTCGTTATTAAAACTATAATTATTTTATTCCAGAATGATCACGGTGGACCTCTAGTAGTGGGTCACGGCACAACATCCATGGTCGTAGGCGTGATATCGGCTTGTTTGACTAAGGACATCACCATGAAATGCTATGGCCCTTACTTATACACTAGTGTTTGGAAATACAGGCATCTCATAAGCTGCGCTATTGATAAGGACATAGCCGTCGGGTAGGTATACCTAAGTACCTATATAAATAAGTAAACGAATTTAAAATGGCGCAGCTAATCATTATCTCTCACTGGCAATTTACCCAAAGGCCTCTACACAAAAGAAGAGGTTGGGAGATTCGCAATAAGGGTTAATTTCCTAGATGCCTATGTCCCTACCTCTCCCTTTGGGTAAAAGCAGATGAACACAGTGTGAATTTGCAAATACAGTAGAACCTCTATAAGTCGAATATCAAGGGAGACGCAAAAAAATTCGAGTTGTAGAATTTTCGACTTATAGAGGATTTCGACTTAGGCGGATTTTAATTCGACATAAAGAGGCTGAGATACATTCTTATAAATTTTGATTTAAACACATATTTTATTTACTATAAATCAACATCATTTCAGAACATTCTTAAAATAAAAAAAATGGCATTAAAAAAGTCAGAATTTTTTTTTTGCTTTAGATAATTCGGTTCTTCTCTATCAGCATTGTCTAAAGTATAAAAAGCAGAAAATTCTTGTTCTTCAGAGTTGCTGGTTTACTCTGTAAAAATTCTTTGTAAACCGTTGTACAAATTGATGTGTATTGCAACAAAACTACTTCTGACAATATTTCACTCGACAACAAATGACTTGCTTCGCTAAAGTTCAAGTGAAATCAAAAATAATATAATTAAACACCTGACACCAAGCAAGTAAACACGTGTTAACGTGAGTCATATATTCATGGTAATACTATTCATTTGTATAGCTTTTGACGTTCAAAAGTGTACATAACTGTACCAAATTGATAAAATAAATGATTGATTGATTGATTGATTTTATACTCCTAAATTACTTTCTAAGAAACACTGTCGGCGAATTCATAAAGGGCTTAAAAGTCTCAAATAATACAGTTGTAAAGGTTGTAAAATAAAACATTGCTACGTTCGAGATACAGAGGTAAAATTTAATTTTTCGAGTTATGGAGGGAAAATATGTACTAAAATGCCTTGGAGGGACTCACTGATTATTTCGACTAATAGAGGGTTGAGATTTCAAGTAATGGAGGTTTTGGTGTTTGAAGGGAAGGGAACAAAACTTTTTTTCGAGATATGAAGGTTTTCAACTAATCGAGGTTCGACTTAACGAGGTTCTACTGTAATTGTTGTCTATACTAAATACTCAGACGTATAGCATGCAAAAACTATCAGTTGCTTACTTACACTATTTTTTATTATTATTTCAGAACTTCAGAAACGTGTAGAAAAGCGTTCGGAGATATGAAAACGTTCAAAAATCAAATATCAGAAGTAACATTTGATTGGAAGAATTCTCTGAGTTTTCCTGATGGGTACTAAAATCACTCTTATTATATTAGCTGCTAGATATGGTTGACACCTCAGATCAATCAAACAAGGGAGATGCTTTACAATTATCGTTCGTGTTCAAATTGCTCCGTGTTTCACCCGCTTTTTTCACATTTAAGTATACTCATTTTTAACGCACTCTAAGAAAGTTGCAGCAACAAATTAATTAAATACAGTCTACATGCAAAAAAGACGACAAAGTCGTCTGCAGGGTGAGTTCGACTAAAGGTATCAAGTCTGATTTAAGCCAGATGCGTTCCTGACCACCTAGCCACATACCATAATAATATCTCCCTTGTTAGTCTGAGCTGTGCTTAAAACTAAAGAAACAGATAGGCATCTATTTGTTTATTTAAGCATTTATTGCACAATGTACGGTATATAAATATAGTCATTAAAACTAAGGATAGTAAATCAGTAGGTACATAGACCCTGTTAGGACGCTGCAATGGAGTGGAAGAAAAACATACCATTAAGCCATCGCAGACGATGCGTAGTAAACTCGCGTGATTGCTGTGCGTCGCCACTCGCCCGGGACGAGCTGCAGCATTTTTTGCTTACAATGAGACTACTAAGCTTCTTCCACTGCCACTAGGACTAAGCAGAAAGTGCTGTGGCTGGTTGGGGCAGTGCGCGATGCTCATGCGATTGGTAGGTACTCGCACGATTACTGCGCATCGTCTGCAACGGGCATTAGGTGGCATTAGCACGACAGGATGATAATAGTGCTATTATTGAGCAATCATAGTGGCACGTGTCTCGAGAACATTGCTAATATAATATAGAGCAAGCTACAACGAGCATGCTGAAAAATTGGACACGTTGGCATGTCGATTTAGTAGCGTAGTCCTACCGTGAGTGACAGTTTGAATAAGTAAATAATAAAATTAAATAGAGAGGCCTTGGGAGAGGCCTATCTCCACCAGTGGATAAAGCTAAGATAGGCTAATTATGATGATGTATTATACTAAATTAACATAATAATATTTTCTCTATCACAATCAGTCTATATAGGGATCTATAGGACTTAACTTATTTTGTAACCGTTGTAAATTTATTTATTTACAACAACACAAATTAAAACCTGAAACAATTTTTATTAGGTGCGTAGGTTTTGTTTCAAACTTTTGGATAAAAAGTTATTTAAAAAAAAGTGTGTGTGTGTCAGCTACGACGCACGATTGGAGTTTACTCGCCAGCAGAAGAATGAGATGGAATACATGTGTTGCGCGCAGGCGCGCAACACATGTATTCCATCTCATTCTTTTACACGTTCAATCCTACAGATATATATGTTTGTCTCTTTCTACGTAACGCCTCAACTTTTCGTGTTACACTTGATTTTACTCCTCATAAAATTTCCGTACCGGGCCTTATAACTCAAATCGTTTCTTAAGGAGTAAACTCCAAAAACTTTGTGATGCGGTTGAGTGATACCATTTCCAAAAAAAATAACCAAATGTAGAGCAAAATTTCGATAAATTTCGAAATTTTAAGGATATAAACAAATTCTCTAAAATGTTCCAAGTACTTGCTCTCCAATGCTCTTTTTAAAAAAGTTTTCTAGAGCGCCTATATGCCCTTCGTGGATCGGATACAAGTTCTAGTAATAATAATAAAATAAATGGGAAAATGTAAATTTAATGATGTAATAAAAGTAATAAATAAAAATAATGCAATAAATGTATAATAAAAATAATAATAATATAGTAATTACCTTATTTTCGTTTCAGAGCTAAACAAGATTTATCATTGGGTTCACTAATATAATGTTAATGAGTAAGAATTGTATGAAATAAGTATTATTGTATTGTTTGTAGTTTGAATACTTTCGAAACATGCAAATAAAATGAAAATATATTTAAAGTAAGTAAAAGTTGAATTAAACGTATTTTTATTTAAATTTTCATTTTTGTTTTAGTCTAATTATACCAGAAACCCATTTACATGTAACTTCAACACATACTAAGAACAGACGGTATTATTTACTTTTACAAGCTTACAAGCTTTTATTCAATACAATTCGGTAGAGCAGCACAATGCTAACCTCGGCAGTGGTTACATATTTGAGGCGTTTGGGGTTGAGAAATTGGGCCCTTGGGGACCGGGAGCTCACCTCATTTTCAAAAATATTTTCGAGCGCCTGGTTAACGTGACGCGTGACCAAAATGCTGGCATGTATCTGGCTAAACGTATTAAGCATTACCATTCAACGTGGTAATGCCGCCAGCATGCTGGTTACGCTGCCAACTGATAGTGGGCTTGAGCATTTGGATTGTCTTTAGACCTTCAACGGTCTATGGACAGTCTAACTGTTTTTTTGGTGTTAGTTAGCTTGTATTTTGTTTAGTTAATAAAAGCACTTACCCAGTTCAAAAAAACAAGCTTTTATTCATTTTATTTAAATGTTTTCAATATTGTCTTTTTATAGCGGACAAGCGCCTTCATTAACTAAACAAATACAAGCTTTCCATTCTGTTTTTTAAGTTGTGGTAAATAAATATATAACTACCTTATCATCTTTTAGTTTAGTTATAATTTTGTAAATATAATTTTTGCTTTCCAACATTAAATAACAAAACTACTTATAATTAGCATATTACACAAAAAATAGATTGCCCATTGTAGACCGTTGCAGGTTTAAGGCTCTAAATCTAAATGCTTCCTCGCTTTAGTTCCATGTTCTTTAATAATTAGACTTTTTTCTTCCTTACCAAGATTATGACAGTCAATTTCAAATTTACATGCTGGTCCCCCAAACGCATTCACCTATGCTACATAGAGTTGATAGAGTCCGTCTCACGGGAGAACTCCCGGGCTGGATGTAATATTACCTATATAAGTACGATGTTAATATAATTTTTAGATTTAATTAATATCAATTTAATTTTCTAATACAATAAAATTTAATTCATCCTAAAATGATTTCAACTTGAGTTCAAATTCAATCAAATGAAGTGAGTGGGGGAAATTTAAAACAGTAGATGATAACAAAATTCCGTCACATGACCCACAGAATAATAAAGAGCATAGAATCCGGCACGTGATTCAAAAAGCGTACAAGGCCTTCTGTCAAATAGTATGTAGCCTTTGGAGCCTTATACAGGGTCCTATACTATTTGCGGTGTCGCATGGTGCCTGTGACATTAGTTAGCCGATCCCTGATTATATAACTTTTAACTCGTTACGTACATAATTGTATAAATCGCGATTTAGTCGCAAATTCGACAGTTCGGTCATAGTGAAACTGTCAAATTTGCGACTAAATCGCGAGTTACAAGTTACATAATCAGGGATCGCTTGGATAATGTCACAGGCACCATGTTACACAGCAAATAGGACATTAAAATAGACCCCCTGGTCCTGAACCCCTATTGTTTTTACTTTTAGACTTTTTTATTATTTCTTAGTTAATCCGCCGTAACATTACATATTCTGATGAAATTTCAACTGACTATATATGTATTATGGTTCCAAAGTTACAGCCGCTTAAAGGTAGGATGGACGACCGGACGGACGGACGGACGGACAAACAGACACACAGAATAGGCTCAAGAATAGGGCCCCGTTTTTACCCTTTGGGTACGGAACCCTAAAAATAAAACACCAAAAGAAGGTTTTAGCGTCAGGGGTAAAAAGCTTACCTACAAAACAAAAATGACATCTACGTCAACCTTGCCTCAACCATCAAAAACGTCACTACGTAATGCGTCTGACAAAATATTTGCTATCTAAATTACTAGTAGGTATAGTAGATATCTGTGATGTTTTTTTGGTCGAACGTCATCGCCGTGTCACCATTGGAAAAAATTTCTCCGGTTATATTTTTCTATTTAAATCCATTTATCATAGTTAATTGACCAGTTTTCCTAGTAAATAGCTATCATTTAATTTTTAGTTTCATTTCTAGTATAATTAGCATCATTGTAGTTATATATCTTGATTTTTGTCAGTAGCCCCTTTTCTAAGACATTAGTATGACCGACGAAGAGCCTCCTGATCCTGGCGGTGGAATAATGGCGTCCGATTATAATATTCCTCCCTCTCCTGGTGCTTTTACAGCAATATCCACGTCAGAGGATCTCCAAAAAACCCATAAACGCTCTAAGCGTAGAGCTTTGAAACGGGATGTAAGAGCATGTTCTCCCATTGACTCTTCTGGTGAAGAATTTAAAATTGCTGATGACGTAATTCTTACTTCAGGTCAAAACACACCCCCAAATTATTTTTCGACTATGAGCAGTGAGCTTCCCCTTGCCACTCTTCCAACCCCCGTATCTGCGTCTCTGCCCTTAGGTCAGAAGACAATTGCTTCAACAAGTTCCTCCTCATTTTTGCCCCCGGGCCAAAAAATCGCTCCAACCCCGGTTGCACGTCAGTGCTATGTTTCATCCGATCGTGGGCCGTATGTTATTCACGTACAAAAAATCGAGGTTGTATCTTCTGTTAGCACTTCTTTGCACCCTGTTACTTTCGGGCGATTCCTTTTTGAGCGCTCGAGAGAATTTGTAGGCATTGTTGATGGATCAATTAAAAGCGTGGGCCGAAATAGAATCTCGCTGTGTTTCCACTCATTTAAGGCCGCTAATGCCTTCATAGACTCGAGCTCTCTCGCTAATAAGGGGTATAAAGCATTTATTCCCTCATATAATGTAACTCGTCTGGGTCTGGTACGGGGCATCCCCGTCGATTTATCCGACGAAGAAATAATAAAGGAAGTACGGGTGCCCCAAGAGTGCGGCCCGATAATCAAAGTTCGTAGATTGAACTTCAAATTGGTGATTGATGGGTCAGTGTCATGGAAACCTTCTCAAACGGTTGTTTTAACTTTTGATGGCCAACTCCTACCCCCAAGAGTTTTTTTGTGCTATAACTCTTTTCAAGTGGAGCAGTACGTTTTACCTACTATCCAGTGTTTTTCTTGTTGTAGGTACGGACATACCAAGATCCAATGCAGGTCGAAGCCAGTATGCTTCAAATGCTCTTTAGCCCACACTGGAGACTCGTGCAATGTAGATGCGGAGGGCGCCAAATGTGTTTGGTGCCGTGGTAGTCACTTCGCAACCAATAAAATCTGCCCCGAAATGTCTCGCCAGATTTCTATTAAAAAAACAATGTCGCAAAATGTTTTATCATACGCAGAGGCATCGAAACTTCACCCCTCATCAAGAATTACTTATGCAGAAGTGACTTCTTCTTCTTTGGCACCTTCTCCTCCTTTTCCCTCTCAGCTTTCGGGTTCAACTAATCACGTTACTGTGGAGCCTGCCAGAGTGCACTACAGGGGTAAAAAAAACAGGCCTGTTGGTTCAACTTCTCCCTCTTCTGGCTATGACCATTTGGCTCACTCAAACATTGTTAGGGGTGACTTTGCGGAAGCCGCTCCTAATGGATGTGCCCTTAACCCTAATAAAACCCCCGAGTCTCCATCTGTTCAATCGGTTATCTCTGAACTTCTCAAACTTTTAAATCTTTTGTCCTCTCTTCTCAACCCTCCCCGTGCTCATCACTCCCCTTCCCATCCTTTACCGTCCAACGCTGCATTTAACTTAAATTCACTCATTTCCCTTCTATCTAATGGATCTCAAGTTCCTTCAATGGAATAGTAGATCTCTATATAATAAATTATCTGATCTTATATATTTAGTTAATAAATATAATATTACTGCCTTGTCTATTTCTGAGACATGGTTAAAGTCTGGTTCTCATTTTAGAGTTTCTGGCTTTGATGTCATCAGAAGTGACAGACAAGATGGTTTTGGAGGTGTTGCCCTCCTGATAAAAAATAATATTCCTTTCTCTCCTATTATTATTCCTGTTCATAGTGGTTTTCAAGCAATTGCTGTGCGTGTCAAGAATTATTCTGTTGTCTCACTTTATATTCCTGACCCTTCTAAGTTAATTCTTCGTAAATTAGTTTCGGTTTTGAGTTCCCTACCAAAGCCGCTTTTGGTCCTTGGTGATCTGAATTGTCATCATTCTGTATGGGGTTGTGGTAAGTCCGATGAATGTGGTGAGTTTTTGTTGGACTCTCTTGATACTCTTAATCTCTGCATTCTTAATGATGGCTCCCCTACTAGAAGGACTCGTCCTCATGAACTTCGCAGTGCTGTTGATCTTTCATTATGTTCTCCTGAGCTTGCTTCTCTTCTGTCGTGGCATGTCCTTCCTTCTTCTCATGGCAGTGATCATTTTCCTATTCTTCTTGAATTTCCTCAACGTAATTCTAGTCGTGTTTCTGGTAATCCTCCTCTTCTTAAATATATTTTAAATTATAATGATTGTCCTAACTGGGAAAAATTTCACGACCTCTCTGTTTCTGTTTCTGCTAATTTACCTCCTGTTAATTCTTTTAATATCTCTTCCTCCTCTGATAATCTGGTCCGTATGCTCCATGAGTGTGCTAGCCAATCGTTCCCTGTTAAAAAGCCTTCGTCTGGAAAATTGCCTCCTCCTCCGTGGTGGGATAAGGACTGCAGTAAAGCTATTAAAGCCCGTAAGGTGGCTGAAGCTAATTTCCGCCGCTCTATGACTCTAGAGAACTTCTCTGAAGTAAATAGGTCCATTGCTAGTTCTAAGCGCCTTTTCCGCTTGAAGAAGCTGGATAGTTGGAGGGCTTATTGCTCTAGCTTAAGTCCTAGCACTCCTGCTTCAGTTATTTGGTCGAAAATTCGCCGATATAGACGCTCCTGGTGTCCTCCTCTTCGTTGCTGTAGCCCTTCTCAGTCTTGGGCTGAGGCATTTATGGATAAGTTAGCTCCTCAGTATTGTCCACTCCCTTCGGAATTACCCTCCTTAACTGTTACTTCGTCAAACGATCCCCTAGATCAGCCATTCTCATTAATTGAATTGAAAAATATATTAAAGTCCGTCAAAGATTCTGCTCCTGGTATGGATGGCATACCTTATTCATTTTTCACGAAGGCGAGTGACAGTTTACTTCTCTTTTTCTTATCTTTGGTTAACTCTATTTTTGAGTCTGGTTTTGTTCCCGCTAGTTGGAAATCTCAGTATATTATCCCAATTCTTAAACCCGATAAGGACCCGGAGGATCATAATTCGTATCGTCCTATTGCTCTTTCTTCTGTCCTGGCGAAACTTGCTGAGCGCCTGATCAAGAACCGCCTTGAATGGTTTCTTGAAAGTAAGGGCCTTTTTGCCAAATCTCAGTATGGTTTTAGAAAAGGCAAGAGCACTATGGATAGCCTGAGTGTTTTTACAACTGATATTAGACTTGCCTTTACTCGAAATGAATCAGTTATTGGTGCTTTTCTAGATATTTCTGCCGCTTATGACTCCGTCCAGCTTTCTATTCTCGGAAATAAACTTTCTTTGTTGAAGGTTCCTCCTAAGTTATGTAATTTTGTCATGAATCTTCTAACTGAAAGGTATATTTATCTTCGTTGCAGTGATTCTTCAATTTCTCCTCACAGAATCATTTGGCGTGGTCTTCCTCAGGGGTCTGTTCTTAGTCCTCCTCTATATAATGTGTATACTTTTGATTTAGAGGTATCTATTGGTCTCTGCCGTATTCTTCAATATGCGGATGATATCCTTTTATATACTTCTCACCATAAAATTGACATTGCCAGTCACTGTATTTCTCAATCCCTTCAGTGCTTAAACTCGTGGCTACATTTAAATGGTCTAGATCTTTCACCATCAAAAAGTAACATTGTTCTCTTTTCTCGAAAGCGCAATCCCCCTGAAATAGATATCTTAGTTAAAGGGTCCAGGATTCCAGTTAAGGAGTCAGTGAAATTTCTTGGCCTTATTTTGGACAATAAGCTTAGTGGAAAGTTGCATTGTGATTATATTGCTGATCGGTGTCGGAAAAATATTAACATTCTAAGGTGTTTATCAGGTGTTTGGTGGGGTTCTCATCCTTTTACACTGAAACTTTTGTATAACGCCATTATTCGTAGCATTTTAGATTATGGCTCCTTCTTGCTGGAGCCAGCTAACAAGGGTGGTATCAAGAAACTGGATTTGATTCAATCGAAAGCTCTTCGCATTGTTTCTGGTGCTATGCTATCCTCTCCTATCAATGCACTTCAGGTTGAATGTGTTGATGCTCCCCTTCATCTTCGCCGTCAGTTTCTATCTAATAGGTTTTTTTTTCGCTGTGTGCAGTTTTCTAATCATCCTCTTGTCCCTAAACTTCAGCTTCTCCATAGTTTCTCGTTTTCTTCTCGGTTTTGGCTCCATAAGCAGCTTCCTCTTCTAGTGAAGAGTTTTGTTACCTATAAGTCTTTAAAAGATCCTGTTCTCCGTTCTCATTTGCTTCCTCTTTTCTCGTTTAGTTATGATGTCATTGTCTCTCGTCCAAATGTAATTTTAGACTTTGACATTTGTGCTGGTGACCCCCATGCTGATGAATATTTCCGTGATCTTCTGCGGAGGGATTGGCATGGGTGGCACTATATCTTTACTGATGCTTCAAAACTCTCCCCTATGGGCTGTGTTGGTTGTGGTATCTTCCATGAACAATTTAACATTGTACAAAAGGTTAAGTTTCCCCCTGAAACCTCAGTTTTCTCGGGTGAGTGCTGGGCGCTCCTTGAATCTATTCGATATATTCTTATTTTCAATCTCCGCCGTTCTCTCGTCTTTACTGACTGTCGGAGTGCCCTTCAGTCTCTTCTTTCAAACCCTTTTTCCCCCAATTCCCACAACTCTATTCTTTTTCTCCTTAAGGAATCCTTATCTATCTGCAATTCCAAAGGTCTAGAAGTTGTTTTTGTTTGGATTCCTGGTCATGCTGGTATCTCTGGAAATGAACGGGCTGACAGAGTGGCAAAGGATGCCGTTGTCTGCGGAGACAAAATTCCCTTCTGTATCTTTCCCCATGATCTTGCATCCCTGCCTAAGTCTCTTTTACTTAAGTCATGGTCATTCTGCTGGCGTGGCTCTGCCAGGTCTAGGGGTTCCGCTTATGCGGCTCTCCAGCCCGTAATCCCTCGGAGGCCGTGGTTTGCCAGAATGCACTTTAGTAAAAAAATTACAAGTTGCATAATTCGAATGAGGTTGGGACACTGTTGTGTTCCCACATATTTTAAAAAGTTACGTATCAGGGACTCTTCTTTGTGTGAGTGTGGCCTTGATGACGGCCACCTCAATCATATTTTCTTCTCCTGTCCGCTGCTTGATCACTCAGCTTTTTTTCTTTCTCTTAGTCTTGTAGTTCCTTTTCCAACTTCTATGTCTGTTCTTCTCTCATCAAATGATATTTCCATTTTCCGCATTATAAGTAATTTTCTTTCTGACAATAATGTTAGTGTATAAAGTGCTTTATAGTGTATTTTTGTGTTTGTAAGTATTTATATGTATTGTATTACTTGTTTATTTTGTTTTAGGATTGCTGGTCATATTTTGTTTTATTTTAAATCGCGTTCGTTTTTTGTTAACGTGACGTTGGCCAAAGTGCCCTAAATGTGGGCGATAGCCATTAATAAAAAAAAAAAAAAAAAAAAAAAAAGATATCTGTGATCTAAATTATCCGTAACGCTTATGCTCTGCAATGATCATTAAAAATGTTACATAGAAAAAATTCTACTATATCACATAGATCAATATCCCCATCATGTTCCGAACATGGTCGGATACGATAAAGATGACGTAATTTCTACTAACCAAAAACTGATCGTCGGCTGCATCTCCGGAGTGATTACCCGGTTTGTCACACAACCAATGGACGTGGTAAAGTTAAGAACTCAATTGCAGAAGACCCGCCCTTCTAAGAGGAAATTCTTTAGAGTCACAAGGAGTATATTTAAAGAGGAAGGTATCCATGCGTTCTGGCACGGCCACAATCTTGGGCAGGTAGGACATAGATCTGGATAATGCTTCAGCCTTCGTGGTTAAACATTACACTTAAATGCCCACTACCTAAATTATTATTCAAACTGTAAAATATCAGATAAACACTTTTATAGCCTCAAACCTCAAACAGTTGTAAGTACTATCAATTATATTATGTAATATTTCAAGACTAATAAATGAAGCTATTTTGTGGCATCCTCGTATACCTACTTCAGTCAAACTTGAGCCAATAACACACACTAAGGTACCTAGCGTGGTGATGCCAATAGTAGAAACAACTAATAAAACTGCATCAAAATAAATAGGTAATTAATATTAAGAAATACCATTGTACACTCTACCTACTTAAAATGTAACAACAGTAATTGAAGCGCAGAGTTTTGAAACTTTGTAGTTCAAAATTCTGGGTGGCACTGTTGTTGGGTGGCAAAAAACAAACGTTACGCTTACCATCAGGCGAGCAAGTTGCTCATCTGATAATAAATAAATAAAATTCATTATTATGGATATTATACAGATTACAGGGGCGTTACGAACGGGTTCGACTTAGCGCTGAAACAGCGCGGAAAATTACATTTGTATTTACTAAGTTTACGAGGTCCAAACTATAAGGTCGGGGAAAAAGTTTCTTCGTATTTTTTAAACAAATTCAAGACATATTTTTTTCTTGTTTAATTACATTTAATTATAATATATATGTGCCATTTTGTTCAATAACTTGTTGCCATCTTGTAGGTAGTGACATGATCCCGTTGCTGTAGAATTTTTGGGACTTCTGATCAAAAAAATGCAACAAGTAGTTTTGACAGTCCTCTCTTGATGTTAATCTAACACTACCCAAAGAATTCTGAAGAGATCGAAACAGGTGGAAATCTGAGGGTGCAAGGTCAGGGCTATATGGTGGATGCATTAACACTTCCCAACCAAGCTCTCTAAATTTTTGCTGAGTGGCCAAAGATGTGTGCGGTCTGGCGTTATCATGATGAAAGACCACACTCTTTCTGTTGATCAATTCCGGCTGTTTTTTCTCAATTTCTTGTTTGAGTCTCATCTGCTGTTGGCAGTAGAGATCCGAATCGATGGTTTTGCCCGGCGGTAAAAGCTCATAATGAACGATGCCCTGCCAATCCCACCATACACACAGCATCACCTTATTACGTGTTAATCCGGGTTTCGCTACAGTCTGTGGTGCTTCACTGCCCTTTGACCATGATCGTTAGCGCACATTCTTGTCGTAGGTGATCCATTTTTCATCACCAGTGATCAATCTTTTCAAAAACGGTTCGGTTTCTTTACGTTTCAATAGAGAGTCGCAAATGAGTACACGATTCATTTGGTTTCTTTCAGTGAGCTTGTGTGGCACCCAAATATCGAGTTTTTTTGTATACCCAGTTTTTTTCAAATGGGTCAAAACTGTTTTGTGGTCAATCCCCAGTTCTTCAGCTACGTCGTAACTATTAATATGCCGATCTTGGTCCACTTTTTCAGAAATGGCATCTACTTTATCCGTAACAGGGCGACCAGAGCGAGCTGCATCTTTGACATCAAAATTCCCGGACTGAAAACGCTTGAACCAACATTGTGCTACTCTTGATGACACTGCATTAGGTCCATAAACGTCACAAATTTTTTTCGCGGCTTGTGTCGCAGTTTTCCCTTTTTTGTAATAAAATTTCACAATATATCGAATTTCTTCGTTAGATTCACTCATTTTATCAAACAAAAAAACAATTGAAAAATGGCGGGAAATTGCTTTTTACTTTTTGTATTCCTTTTTTAAAATGTCATATTTTTAATGGTATCAAAACCAGCCAGATACAAACAGTACAACGGATGAGATTTTTACTACAACCTTATACATACAAAATACGAAAAGACTTTTTCCCCGACCTATTACATAGGTCTAAAGCAAATTTAGTTTAAAATGTGTTTCTTCCAGCGAATTTAGATAACTAGTTTTTTCCAGATATATTCAGTTCTAGGAGTAAGCAGTCAATTCTTTGTTTATGAGATGACAACGAGATATTTGGCAGGTACACACTTTAGCAAAGAGCATAAGTAAGTAATGACAAACTTTCATTATATTCGTTCAAGTTTAGAACTGATCATCTAATATTGTATAGGTACCTACATAATTAAACGTCATTTACTGATAGATCAATCAATATTAATTTATTATCGAAGTACCTATTAAAAGTACACTACAAAGACCATAAAATGTTCTAAGAAAGTATAGGTAGAGGAACCCATCACCTCCTGCATAATCTCTGCCACCTCTTTCCACAGTTAGTTGTCAAAACTGAAATTGTAGCTGCGCCCCGCGGTTTCCGCATTAGATATATACCACCTTGAAGCAACTTTGTTGGTAGCGACAACCTCCTCTGACTAAGATGACAATTTGTTATTTTAACCTTTATAAATTCGTTCTGTCAAAATCATAATCTGTCTGTATATCTGTCCGTCCGTCAAAATTTTTCATAAGCTTCTAACTTCTATAATTATTAAGGTATGTGCTTTTTAAGCGACTTCCGAAAAGGAGGAGGTCCTCATTTCGACTGTTATTTTTTTATGTTTGTTACCTCAGTACTTATGACTGGGTGAAGCAATTTTGATTATTCTTTATTTATTTGAAAGCTGGTGCTTCCCGCTTGGTCCCATTTCAATTTGGTTCAGTTCTGACATTTTTATGAAGTCGGTTTTTTATATTGATAATTATATAATATTTATCCTTTGAGAAATATGGCCCGCCGAAGTGGCTAAAAGTTGCCGTTGCGTGGTTTAGGAGGAGTTAGGGGATATACCTACAGACAGACGCGGAAAGCGACTTTTATACTGTGTAGAGAAGAATATATAATCTAAGTATATCTATCTATATCATCATCATCACTATATATATAAAATTTCCATGTCACAATGTTAGTTACCGTACTCCTCCGAAACGGCTTTACAGATTTTTACCAAATTTTATATGGGTATTCAGTAGGTCTGAGAATCGGCTACTATCTATTTTCCATACCCCTTCACCGATTTTCATCACCACGCGGGTGAAACCGCGGGGCGCAGCTAGTAAATATATAAAAATAAACGCTTTGAAAAATGTTATATCGCTATGACTCAAAAAGTTGGGATCCAAACGTTCGAAATAATCTATACTAAGTATAAATATAAAAATTAATCCCTATTTGGTCACGCTATAACTTGAGAACGGCTTTGCCGATTTCATTTATATTTTTTAAATGTCTTCTAATACTTCGTAGAAGGTTCATACATTTCAAAACGGTTGGACCGATTTGGATGAAATTTATGTGCCTGGAGCGGGTCCTAGTAAAGAGGCCGAAGGCCGAGCTTACAACCGTGCGAAGCCTGGGCGGGTCTCTAGTATATAAATAAAAATTAATCGCCGAAATGTATGTACGCGCATAACTTGAATGACTGCACTAAATTAGATAATTCTTTTTTTGTGTTCGTTATTGTCAGGACAAGGTATGTATAAATGGTTTTTTTTTATATAAATGGAAAATACTACGTGATTATTATGTTTATTAGTATAGGCGCTTGTATACATGTATTTTGCAGGCATGTACTGACGTTCTGCTGCGGTATATTCGCGGGATGTGCCAGTGCAACCCTCGTGCTACCGCTGGAAGTTATCAGAGTGCGCCAGATGATCGTCAAGGATCAATACAGGGGTTTTCTCAAAGGGGCCAGGGGGGTGTACAATAGTGGCGGTATCTTTGCCTTTTATGAAGGCTTGACTGCTTCATTGCTGCAGGTTTGTTTTTATTTTTCAAATGGACTAAACAAAAAATACATGTATACTCATAATAAGTTTCAAGTCATTATCGCTTACCATCAGGCGAATTGAATTGGTGGTCAAACGTAGATCTATTATATGAAAAAAAGTAAAGTAATTATTTAAAAAAAAATTAGAGCTTCTACTATTTTCATATAAGCTTTGGTTCCAGACGTCTGGTTTATTTAGCCAGTATCAGTAGTGTAGCCAGTTTACCATAGATTTACTTCTATGGGTTTTCTCGTAGGTTTCAGATTAAAAACTCGGCTAATCGTTTTGTAAAAATCTGCTTGGTAGGTATCACACTGTGTAGCTAACTAAGCAACACGATGCGATCTCCCTCGACTTTGAAACTTGTGTAAAACTCATGGACATGTCACAATCTTATTTCTTTGCCCTTACCACAATCAATCGTATTCTTTCCAGATGGGTCCACAAGTAGGGATATCATTCTGTGTATTCCGTTTTGTGCAACCTCTGATCTTGAAGTATTTCCAAAACTGTGAAGAAGGTCACGATGGGCACCATTGTAGAAGCTCACCAAGCAATATTCACAGACCAGAGTACCTGCTGATAGCGACCACCGTAGCAGGGTCCGCTTCAGGTTTCATCTCAAAGAGTATGACATACCCATTAGACTTGGCCAAGCGGAGGATGCAGATCGGGGTGAGTACCTGTCGATTCAACCAGGCGTTTTGACATGACTTGTATAACGTTAGAATCAGGCGTTACTTTAGCAATGTATAAAAATCGGTATTTTTACCAACAATCGCTGATCCGGCTTATTTGCAAAGAAATCGTTATGGGGATGAACATAGAACGCTTTTTATACCACAAATAAACGAACTAGATTAATTTTACAATTGAAACTGCAGCACGCAAGTACGAGTATAATAGGTTTATTGTTATGAAGAGAAGGATCTTTTATTATACCGTATAGAAAACGTATATTTAAACAATAAACTTATAATGCAACAACTATTTTTTAGACCAGCAAGTGTCTCATGGCAGTGAGAGTGATCAAGTTTTGTTTTTGCTAGTCTTTATAAAGTTGGTTTACGTAACACTACGCCTAGGAACCTGTGAAGAGCCGGTCTGGCAACATAGTGGCACTATATTGTGACTTAGACAAATTACATATTGTCTAGTATACAGCTCCTACCACGACTTCCTGGGGTTGCGTAAACATATATTTTTCCATGTTAGAGCATTATTACATCTATTTTAACAGTACTTTGTATCTGCAGATACTTAAGCGATATTGACTTAATTATACGTAATATCATACAAAAGAGTGTCAAGCCCATAATAACAGCAGATAAATAAGTAAGCCAAGCCGCCTGCCAAGCGTGGGGATTATGGCAACACCCCTCTCTATAAGGGAGGCCTTGTCCAACAGTGGACGTTAATTGGCTGATGATGTGTGTGTGTGAAATACGTAAAGGTCGACACAAGTTAGTTCGAGGGAGTGCCACGGTTTCTTTTCAGTTAGTTCACTTGTCCATCTCAAAAGAAGAATGGTAGACTCCTATACATTTTCAGCCTAGTTTAATAATTTTAATTTTTAATATTAATTATTCACGGAAGGTTTATATATGTTACCGGCAATCTGTATAATCCGGCATTCTATACAATGCCTAGGCAATGTAAATAATGCCTAAAACGTTCAGGTAATGTATGAAATATTTTTTATTTTATTCTTTGCCTAGGTATATTCTATACAATGCCAAAAGCGCAGCCGACTATGTGTGTAAAATACGAGAGCGGGAAAGTGGGAGACGGATTATCTTCACTAATATTATAAAGTGGAAAGATTTGATTGTATGTTTGTTTGCATTAAATAGGTTCCGGAACTACTGAACCGATTTGAAAAAATCTTTCACTGTTGGGAAGCTATGCTATCCCCGGGTGACATAGGCTATATTATATTTTGTAGCGAGGCCGAAGGCTGAGCTTACACCCGTGTGAAGCTGGGGTGGGCGGCTAGTTGATTATAAAAAATATATATGAGTAAAAAGTGTTCATAAATCTTATAAGTAAGTTCCTAAGAATAAATATAATTATTTTAGAGTGTAATAATACTAATTTAAAAAACTACCCTTTCCTTTTTAGGGTAAAAAGGGTATTACTAAGCCTACGTTATTTGTCTTTTCTACCTTTTAATGGCTGTATCTTTCTTCCGAACCGTAATAAATAGCCAGTTGAGATTTTCACAGAATATTTAATACGGTGGATTAACCAAGAAATAATAATAAAGACAAAAAGTAATGATTAAAAAAGGTCCCCACAAACGTTTTTTTTTAAACGAGAAGAGCTTGCTTATAAAGGCGTCATGCCAAACTCTCTCAAAAGCTTTCGAGATGTCGAGGGAAACAGTGAGGGTGTTCTCCGTATTTCTCGATTGTCTCACTCCAGACGTGCATGCCGTAAGCTAAAAGATCGTCAATGGACTGGTTTCGACGGAATTCATATTGCCGGTTACTGAGGAGTTCATTAGCTTCCAGATACGCCAGGAACCTGTTGTTGAGGACACGTTCCATAGTCTTGCAGAGTATGGACGTGACGAATATTGGCCTGTTAGCTGGATCGGCACGCTCAGCTCGGCACTTGACCAGTCTCAAGTGACAGACGAAAGAGGCGTGTCAGAACAGAAGATGACTGAGGCGCACATGTCTTCAGAACTATGGCTGGATTACCATCCTGGCCTCTGGCTTTGTTCACGTCAAGATTGCGGAGCAATTAACTAACTTCTAACTGACATCAACTTTTCATATAATAATATTAAATTAGAATGTGTAGTCGCAGCTAATTTACTAGGCATAGACATTGATACGCATGTAAATTGGAAAAGTCACATAAAAAAAAAGCCAAATTGTCAAGTTTCACATACGCATTTAGGGAACTACGCCGAGCTACTAACTTAGACACAGCTTTAACAGCCTACTACGCATACGCATTTTCGTGGCTCAGCTATGGCATCACTTCATGGCATCACCTGGCATCACTCTGGGGCAATAGTGTAGACGCCACAGATCTCTTTGTTATCCAGAAGAAATGCATCCGTATCCTCGCCAATATCAAACTCCCAGACATCAGTATACCAAATTTCCATAGACCATATTTTATTCAATATAAAATTTTAACTGTCACCTCTCTCTATACATATTTTAAAATTGTAAATTTGTTAGAAAGTACCCACAATTTTTTAGAAAATTAGTTGAAAACCGAAACTATCGAATACGGTCTAACTATAAACATAAATTAATGATACCGACATCTAAATTAGCAATGCATAGCTCCGGCCTAAATCCAATGGCCATCAAAATATATAATAAACTACCAGTACAGATAAAGGATATAGAAAATGAAAATAAATTTGACAAAACCCTAAAAAACATGTTGCTAGCAAAATGTTATTGTAGCATAAACGAGTATTTAGAAGACAAATAAATTATGGAATAAATCGATCCGCTCCGCACTATATTGCCATACCCAATCAGAGTTATTATTATGTATTACCTAATTTAAACATGCTACCTAACATATGTATGTGAACTTCATAATAATTATGCAATAAATTATTGAGTATTGAGTATTCTATTTGGCCAGGAGTAGCTGGAGGTATCTCACTACCAGCATCTAGACGCCAACACTCGGCAAACTGACAAACAAACAAGTTTGCCTTCTCTTCAGCGGTGTGAGCCAGCGTCCCATCAGATTTCAGCAGTGGAGGTAGTGAGGCGTAGCTGCAGTTCGCTTCGACTGATTTAGCTAGGGACCAAAACGCTTTACTATCAGCAGGGTACGAAGCTAGTTTGTTCCCTATTCTACTAATGTGGTCAAAGCGAGCCCTCTATAGATTTTTCGCGCAGGACTTGGCAGCCTGCCCCACCCACAGTTGACGGGGCAGCCTTTCGTGAGTGGCTAGTTCACTACTAGGACCCCTTACTAACTGCAATCGGCCAGCGGTGCAGCGTGCCTCGGATCCCGCTACCCTCCGCGACTAGATACTTGATGCAGCGTATACAGATACAGATTTCCGGTAACATATACATATATAGAACTAACACCCGTGCGAAGCCGGGATGGATCGGTAGCTATCTATAAGTTTTTATGGTCAGATATTGGGACAAGCTCTGGGACGCTTATACCTTTAATATTTACTTATGATTTTAAGACATCGTTATTGTATCTGCGCTTATTGGGAATCATGCCCCGGCAGAGAGTTCCACATTCTCGCTGTACGTAATAAAACGTGGAATCAAAGCAATTTTTGCATAACTACGTTGGGATGGACGTTATTTTAATTCATGTAGGGTTATATCTATAGAGAAATAGAAAGATAAGATTTTTTATTCGAAACGTGAATTCATTTCAGAGTCACCAAGAAGATGTGAGGTACAAGCAGCCGAGCACAACAAAACACCTGATTAAATGTAAAGCTCTGATAGAGTGCCTTGTGAAAACTGTCAAATATGAAGGTATACTGGGCCTGTACCGTGGCTGGAAGGTGACGGTAATTAAAGCTCAGATTACTAGCGTCGTAGCATTTACTTCCTATGAATTTTTCTGTTACCTCATCAGAGAATTTGAACTTCATAAATAAGCAATGCGGTTTTGCCTCTTGGTTAAAAAACAGGCCACGCTGAATAACAAATAAGCGCCAGCATTACGGTCAGCAGTCGCCTCCACTAAATATTTGGCCCCTACGATCCTCAAGCCTCGACCCCAAATGGCAAGAATGTGTACATCCTGGCCCATTTTTTATATAAATTTATGCTATAAACTATTACAAAACGGCTTACACTCACGTTATGATTATAAACAGCGTAACTTAACGTGATGAATTCTCACAATAGTTTTGATAAAGCAAATTAATATTAAGTAGTTTTAGGCTAAAGCTGTATAAAACTTTGACGCTATGTTCTTTGACACAAACTTCATTAGAGTTTTAAAGTAACAAAATGCAAATTATGTATATTGATAGAACTCTCAAAGTCAGTTTACTGTATTTCCTAGTAGGTATACAATAATTACACTTCATAGATTTTAATCTGAATTTAATTTCCGGTAACGAACGAAATATCACCGTTGGGGTCTTACTTAAAAACGTTACTCAAGTTGATCTCAAGGCGAGAGTGAATAGGTATCTTCTAAGTCTGCGTGCTTCATTTTCGACCACATCGTCGCTTACCAACAGGCGAGTTGGTGGTCAAACGCGGACTTAATCGCTCAACTTCTCACTGACGGCAATCGCCACACGCGAAAACAAGACGGAGCATATTTAAGCGTATGTCAACTTGAGTAACGTTTTTAAGTAAGGCCATTGATGTTTAATGTCTTAGTTAGGTATTTAATGTGCAGTGAATTATACAAAGTTTTTGAAGTTCCGTTATGATTGTTAATTGTATTAGTAATAAATAAAAACTTGCTTGAATTAATGAGTACCTACTTATTTCTAGTTTTATAACCAAAGTTGTAGTAACTTGGACTATTAGAAAAAAGGAATAAGGTAAAGTCAGGAAACAAGTATAATTATAATCATCGTGACTAGTACCTAGTCACGATGATCATAATTATACGCAAGGATGCACAGACCTACATACAGTTCCCCTTTAGGTATTACAAATTGGTCGTCCGTTTGATCATCTCGTTTGCAGTTGTGTGCCGCTCATTATTTAAGTGTGCGTTTGCAGAACTAGTTAGAATATGCCATTGCATGCAATACACACGTGCATGTACTACGTGTTTACTTCTCCACTTCACTTTTTGGCAGACTTTTTTCGGTACCAGCTAGAGTTTCAAATCTGTATGTCTGATATTTATACGTTCAAAGCCATGCTCACAAGTGACGCCATCTTTTTTTGAGAAATGGAATATTCAACAAAGGATTGAGCAACATTGTGTGCCTTAAATTATCATCATCATCATCATCATCGGCCAGAAGACGTCCACTGCTGAACATAGGCCTCCCCCTTTAACCTCACAGAACGACATCCTGCCATCTGCATCCACTGGATGCCCGCGACTCTCACAATATCGTCGATCCATCTAGTAGGCCTACCTACGCTGCGTCTTCCGGTTCACGGTCTCCACTCAAGAACCTTTCTTCCCCATCGGTTATCAGTTCTTCGAGCGATGTGGCCTGCCCATTGCCACTTCAACTTGCAGATTTTAATAGCTATGTCGGTGACTCTGGTTCTTTGGCGAATATCTACGTTCCGAATTTTATCTCGCAAAGTAACTCCGAGCATAGCTCTCTCCAGTGCCCGCTGTGTGACTGAGTTTTTCCAAAAGGCCAACAGTTAAGGACCACGTCTCAGTACCATATGTCAAATGGCCTTAAATTTTTTTTTTTTTTTTAATTCTCGATAAAAGGTGGTCCCATATTGTATGTGATAATTTATTTCCGCCATGTAACGTAGAGTAGGAAAAAAATACGGGTGGCAAATCCCATCAAACTCGCGCAACGGCATGCTTTGACGTGAAGAATAAAATTTAAGGCTTTCTAAAATTATTTTCCCATACTTTTAGCAATTATGGTCATTCTAGTTTTAGTTTGTCTACTTTCACGGTTAGCTTACAATTATAAAAATGGTGTCTAATAAAAAAAAAAAAATCTAGGAAACCGTAAATACCTACAGTCGAAACACGATGCCGTAAAGGTACATATTAATTAACAGCAATACGTTTTGAAAAACAAGAAAAATCTCAAAAATAGAAGTAGCGAAATGCACTTAATGGTCAAAAGCCTATGGTCTTCTGTAGTATTGTTACTACAGATGCGATGCTTAAAAGAGGGATAATCTCGCCTTAAAATTGAAATTTCCCCGAAAACTATACTTCTGCTGTAATTTTGTGAGGAATTGGGTATTCTACAAATTCCTATGACGCTGCAGCATCGTGTTAAGGTTACCTACTATGTTCTTTCAATATCATTGAAGTAACAAGATGCCCACTTTCGATGAGACTTGTGGATGTTGCCCTTCATCAACTAGAAAAGAACAGATGCTCTTCAAACGACTGTTTTTTTCTTTTCTTAAATCATATCTGAGAGAACTAGAGACCAAGCCACCTTTCAAAAAAAAAAAAAAAAATTGGTTTATCCGTTTGCGAGCTACGAATGCTACGGTGCCACATACAGATGCACAATTTTCGCCGGGTGGTTAGAAATGTAGGTAAGAAACAAAAACAACTGAGTAAGAACAAGAACACATCATTTTATTTTCTTTGGTTATAACATATTTATTAACAGATATGGTAATGGTAACAATAAACAGCTTATGATATACGCGTGTTTGAATGACATTCATGATACGTGAAAAAATAACGAGAAAGCATTAAGAAAACCTGATGAAAGTGGCTTAGATAAACTTTGAATTGACACAATTTTTACTAAGTCAATATTTGGACAACTTCCTACGCGACAGATATATGCGTGGTATAATTTTGATTTTATAACCATGCCACTTTCATTTCAACGGCACAAAGAAAAGTCTGTCTCTACTAAGTACAAAAAAATTACGATTTCAAGTATTTTAATCATAATAGTCAATGAGTGTGAATTAAGAATCTTCGAAGTTGAACACTCGAACAGTGACGTTGATGACCCATGTATGGTGATGTCGATGTGTGATAGTTATAATACAGGTACTTATTTTTTAAACCTGTTGACAAAAATATCACGTATTAGTAAATTATTATCAAAGACTAAGACTATTATAGCAGTTGGGACACTATTACTTTCTGTAATTTTGAGTGATCTAAAAATTGTATTGATGGTAGAGCAAGTGAGGTATTAAACCATACTGAAATAAAGGCAAAATAAAATAAAATCCTATTCACAGATTCTGTCATGACGGTGTCTGACACCAAATCTGTCAATATTGGTAACTCATCGTAACGAAATAATTTAAAAGCCCTTACTACAAAAGCTCTGAATCAAACTTCCCCATTATGTATTGCTCTAACCACACTTATAATTTTCACTAATATTAGTGATGTGAAGGTACGTATGTCTTTCTCCCCATCTTTGTGTGAGGAGGCAAAATACTGCGACTGTGCTTCATCGTCTAACAACAGGGGAGGTGACACATGGCGGACAAACTCACGCCTATTAATATACTGAATAAAAGTTAAAAAGAAAAGAAACAATAACGATTATTATGTTGGAAATTACTTATGTTCTGTGGCCCTAGTACGAGCACTTGTGAAAAAGTATTAGTTCCGTAAACGATAGCAAAATGTATGAAAAATGTAACAGCGCCTCTATCGTACGTAAAGGGAAACTGAATTTTTCATACATTTGCTATCGTTTACGGAACGAATACTTTTTCGCAAGTTCTGGTCAATATATACTAGTTTAATTTAACTTGCGTTTTCTTTATAGAAAGAGAGAGAGAGAGAGACTAAAGACCGAACCAACAATCAAATACAGTGACGAAAACTGAAACTTTTATATTTCATAGTTTGGTATTCAATAGCCAATTAAGTATATTTGCGATTGTGGCGCCGCCTAAATCGAACTTGAATAATGGCGTGGACTTTATGCCATCTAGTGTTATTACGCACCTTAATCTAAATTCTCTAGATACTCAATCAGTGCCAGCCATGTGACAGCGACTCGCTCTCCCATCCGTGGTGCTCCTCGTGGTGTTCGTGCACAGGTACGAAGACCTTCTTCTCTACCTCGACGTGCTTTATAACGGGCACGGGTACGTGCTGCACGACGGGGTACGGCACGTGCTTGTACACCGGCACCTCTTTGATCACCTCGACCTCCTTCACCACGGGTACGTGGACAGGTACGTGGACCTTGGACACGTGGTGATGGTGGATCGTGTGGACCTTGTAGGGCACGTGGATAGTCACGTGCTTGCTGAAATTAAAGAGAAAATAGGTTAAAATTACTACCGCTTTATTAGTTTGTATATCTAATCGGGATTATTCAGGTGAAAGGGGCCATGATACTTTTTTCAGTTTCTTTTGAAGTAGAAGTTAAGAGTATGCTTCGTGCATCCTCTATCTCTCGAGCGTGTTTAAATTTTTTGAAGATATAAAATTATTGAATGTATTTATGTCAAACATAAGCAGAACGAATAAAGAAAATAATATTACAATAGTACTTTTTTTAATTGATTCAAACTTTATATATAAAAATCAATTGCTGTTCGTTAGTCTCGCTAAAACTCTAAAACGCTAAAACTCGCTAAACTAAAACCCGTGCGCAGCCGGGGCGCGTCGCTAGTATAGAATAGAAAGAATTACATAACATCAAATCAAACTAACAACACACATATATATATATATGTTGTTAGTTTGATTTGATGTTATGTTAATTCTTTTTTTATGCGCGAGCAAGATAGAGTACGCAAAAAAACATAGGCTAGTTTTTAAGTTAAAACACAAAGCCCTTCTATAGGATCTACTCAGTAACCGTATTGCATATTTAGTGGAGGAACGCGGAATTGTATCTGGGACCATCTGGGAAGATTATTCATCATGTGGGAGGAGTTCCCTAGCATTGATACACAACCAGGCCCCAGGGATACGGCGACGCAACAATAAAATACTATGTTATAAGAACATAATTTACCACTACGGACAAAGGCGTTCGTTTTTCCGTAGTGTTAAAGGCAGAGATAGATACATAGATACATAATATTTTATTACATAAAAATATGACAATTGATCATAAAATACAATAATAATAAACATATCAACAATCTAATTCACATTTCGCAAATTTACGTCAAGTCAAATAACCCATCAGCTACGTATCTTCCTGGTACAAAAGTGCCCATATCTAATACTGGTAGCATTCCCACGCTAAATGGCAATGGCAAGCCTTTTCACCAGAAACGAGCCGGAGCGGGAGTCAAAGTACACAATTGCATGCAATTTGAGTTGGACATGATTCACACAATCGGTGTTCTCGTCAGTCATCTTAGGGCTCTATTTTTGAATCGTTCGTATGATTTCTCATGAAAATCTCATGCAAAATTGAAGATTTTCCTTTAATAGAAAAAAAATATCTAATGGTTCTATTCAAAAAACTCGTTACGTTAGCGAGTGATATATATTTTTTTAATTTGTGATGGAGGTATCGTACGAAAGACAGTAATTTCGCATGATTTTGATATGATGTGATATTTTCGTGCGAAATATCATACGAACGATTCATAAATAGAGCCCGAAGGCGGTAAAGCCTCTGAACTCTAAAACAAAGCACCCGGACGCGTTGTTATTCAAAGCATCCGTCGTAAAACTGGCATCGTTTGGCGTACAATTGATGTGCTTTCTCCGTCACTCGGAAAATGTATGATTTCCAAGTTGAATACGACCATTTCTTGCGTAATATTAGTATAACCGGGGCGGCTTATATAGGGTTACGCATATAGAGTAGACTGTACTAAACCGAAAGGAGGTCATTATGAACAACTTTTATTATGGGACCAACCCACAAATCACGAAATCACAATTGGCTAAGTGCGAGTCGGGTTTGCGCACTGAGGGTTCATTACAGCCACCATATAAAATACAAAAACGTTATACATAAAAAACATATTTTTCTGATTACAAAAATTCAGAATTCAACTTCTGAGGCTGATTCAACAAGGCTGACTAGAAGTATAGAAGTAAATACGATGTCATTTAAGAATTAGTTCATTCCATACCTATGCTACTTAAACTATTACTTTTGTTAAGTACTAAAGTACAAAAAGTGGTGCAAAAAGACATCACTCCCAGGCCTTCCTTCACCAACATGCACTGGGCTAGCAAGGGCCCATCCTCTCTCTCTCACTCTGAAAGAAGGCCTGGTACCAGCAGTGGGAATATGATAAGCAGACAATGATGATGAAATAATATTGATTTTGAAACTAGCTAACAACTCCTGTTTGGGCACCCAAAACACAGCCTTTGTTACCCAGTTTGACTGCCCAATTGGTCCAGTTAAACAGAATAAGTATTCCATGTAGAGCTGTACCTGATTAAATTACAACGTTAGTACGTAAGTAGGTACTTTAGTAGATTACGACATTATGGTTACACGCTAGTCGTTTGAGAGTAATAGGTTAACTGCGATCAGCCACCATACCACTATCCACATTATTACCAGTTCTCTCCGTTTGTAGATATTTAAACTGCATTCATACGTACTTATTTAACTATAGAATTAGTACCTAATTATGAAGAGTAAGTACTAATTATTTTTACGTAAAACTAGCTATGCCTCGTAGGTTGAAATGAACATGAACATTAGGAACCAAAAATGTTCTGTGTTTGAAAGAGGTAATCTTCGAAACTGCTAAGCCGATATGTAAAAATATCATCTAATAGAAAGCTTCACTATCACTGAATGATACTGATTACAGTCGAAGCCATGGGCAAAATTTAGTCGTAAATCAGCCTTACAGTGGCAAGGTTGCGCGGTTTTATTCTAAATGTGACAGAATGAAACTTGGGATAGGACCTCGTGGCTCATATTCTTCTCATTCAAACACAAAGACTAGGAACTATATTTTTATCACACCTTATAGTAGGTACATCATCATCATCATCAGCAAGAAGACGTCCACTGCTGAACATAGGCCTTCCCCTTAAACCTCCACACTGAACGACACCCTTCCATCTGCATCCACTGGATGGATGGATGACTGGATCGCTCGAAGAACCGATAACCGTTGGGAAGAATGGTTCTTGAGTGGAGACCACGAACCGGAAGACGTAACGTAGGTAGGCCTTCCACTAGATTAACAGTAGCTACATAAATATAATATAATTATATTCTGAATATAATATAATTATATATATATCAATAATACAGTTAACTTTAAAAAAAACTCTAAAAAACGTACATAACAGCTGCATATATGAGTTACACAACTCTACCATACTGCGTAGCATTATTTAGGCAGAAATTTACCTTCATTATTAACATTTCATACGAGTAAATAGGTATATAACTTTTCAAACATATAATATTACATAATTTGATTATATATAGTAATAACAAAGAGTTATCACGGGAACGCTAGGAATAGACAGCCATAACCCGTACGTACTAAAAGAATGAATCCGAAAACAAATTCACACGAAATTCTATTGACATCGCTGTTATGTTGTGTTGAATAAAGCAACTATCAACTAAATTCACTAGTTACTCATATATTTTATCCATCAAAGCAACCTTATATCCAATTTTTTGAAACCATAGACCTTACATTTTTTGCTACGCAAAGATCTTGTCTGAAACTCTAGGTTAAAATTTCTCAAAAAGATACTTCAAGAAAAAAATCAAGTCGGTGGATACGATATAGGGGTCAACAACATCGCAGAATGTTATACAATGAACTCAATTATATGTGTAGGTTACATGCTCATAATAATCTTAATAAGTACCGAAAAAACGTAACCGCGTACATAATGGCTATGAAAGATGTCCGTCAATGAAATCACACTTATGGAGTGTCTAACTTACTCGTATGACCTGAATGAG
Organism: Agriopis leucophaearia; assembly: GCA_949125355.1. Taxonomy (NCBI): domain Eukaryota; kingdom Metazoa; phylum Arthropoda; class Insecta; order Lepidoptera; family Geometridae; genus Agriopis; species Agriopis leucophaearia. The sequence continues at coordinate 9,961,083 of OX421261.1, forward strand.
GCATGTACAGTGTACATAAATCCTATTTTTGACACGAGAAAGTGCATGATTCTAGTTGGGAATGGACGTATGGTTGAGGTTGTGCTCACCGGCCAGACCTATATTATCTCTTTGTCACGTTTTCAAGACAAAAAGTCACTAACTGACAATTGAAAAACGACTGGGCATTCATATTATTATCTTTAGATTAAAAATATTTACTTTTTGAAACTCTTCCGCCAAAATTCAATAAAAAATGTGTAAAGCTTGCAATGTCATTCAAAGAATGACATTGAAATTGATTTTTGTTCCTAGTTCGTTATGTGCGCAAGAGAAGCTCTGGCCGGTGAAGTAGATGTACGTATCAACCTATCCGAAATCTTGAGGCGAGATATATTTTTTCTTTAAATATCAAAAATTAAAATTAAAAAAAAATGGTTATACACATGTCATATTAAATAGCAGTAGGTACATGACAAAGTTTTGAGCGATTCCGCATGCTCCTACTGGGTACTCCTACTAGTACGAGCACGAGGACTAATATGTCCTTATGCTCCTAACTGTAGGGCCATAAGGATAATCATCGTGATCTAAACTTAGACCTTGACTTGTCATAGGTTCTATGTAGTAAGAATCGATCGATTCTACGTTCAATACGACGATAATAACAAAACAAGATATCTACGCCGAGTTACACAGTTGTTTTCTTTCCATACATGTTAAACAATTTCACAATCGTTCAGTTTACCCAAAATTACTCTCTGAAAGCTGATTAACCTTTCATTTAAACTGCGTCACAATTGCGTAAAGAACCTTGTTCGCCGCGTAAAAAGGAGTAGGTAGGTATTATCAAGATACCTGCACCGCATTTCTTGGTTTGACCTACTACACTGGTTATGCATCGTGGTCACCATTGCGTCATAATAATATAGATGGATACGTAGGTATGCTATGCCCACCGACTGACACCATATATTCATAGCTATATTGTATCTACAATCTATTAGGTCAACCTACATGTCAACAAATAACTGTCAAAGTGACATTAGCGTAATTAGCAGGTACCTTCATTATGGGATTAGGTATTTTCATCATAGATTTAGCGTAGCAAAATTTTTTTTAGGTCTGTGATTTTCATAATTTGAAATTTGGCAAATAAACACACACACTTAAAACATATCCCCCCTTCGGGGACAGTCGGGTAAATATGTAGTTTTTTTCAGCAGTATTTTTGCTCTACTAACATAAATTTTAAAATATGTTTTGGAGCTAGTGGGATTTTTTTGGACCTGTTTGGGAATCAGCCAATTATTTACATTCGCTTTGCCATGACATCTGATATTTTTGAATAAACAAAGTACCCTTATATTTAAAAAAAATACTAGCTAAGTTAACGCCATCTATAAAAATTTTCGGCCACCCTTTTCTTAATATTGACTTCTTTACTCCACTAGTATTCTGTGTCATCTTACGCAATCAATATACGCAATTGAATGGATTTTGGCATACCTAAGTGAGCATTGACTATCGATATAATTTTCTTGGAAGTCTAAGCAATATAGGAAGATTTACCAGGGGGCGTACCAACTACAACAGCTCCCTGGGCTAATGAGGTAGCAAGAGAGCAAGATGAATCACGAGAGATTCGGTTTCTTCTATGCAAGTATGCTCCATCGTAGACCGCTTCATCGCTTAACATCAGGCGAGTTGGCGGTCAAACAAAAGCAAGCCTATGCTAGCTCCTACCACCATATAGGTGGAATGGAGCTGGTAGGCTCTCTTGATCTGTGAAAGAGCATATGGTAAGTACATTCTTAAGTGACCTAAGTAAAAAAATATTGGCAGGAAATAGTGCATGCCAAATCGTATCTACATGATAAGTAGGTAAGTATCAACGTGATTAAGTTAAGTTTCTTTTTTCTTGGTGAAACAACCGTATATAATTATAGTTTTTGGAATTCAAGTCATTACTGATAGAAAATGAAAGGAAACAAGGCTTGTAAGGTTTGAGTTTGAATGACAGTACAATAGGAAAGAATCACAGTTATCTAATTCGTTATATTTTATTTATATACAAAATAAATTGGCCACTTTACATAGAGTTCATTTGAAATTTGTATCAAATTTTGTAGTTAGACTAAACTGGGTTGCGTATCCTGAATAATATCTATTATTTTTTGTCGAATGTTTAGAAAGCACACAGACATTTGACCGTTCCACAAGGTGGCTAAAGTTGGGCTGCTACTCGTAAATGATTATAATTATGAAATTCGAAATATGACCAAACTTTTATTCCTGGTCATATTTTTCGGGCCTTTTTGGCTGTGACCCGCCATCTATTACTTAGTCCTATGTATATTACAACTATGTTACCAGAGGGACTGCCATAACCTCAAAAACATTCTAATAATAATCTTACATTATCCTTTGTCTTGCTCTCTCGGCTAATGAGAGAGCAAGACAAAATTCAATGTTATTATAAGAATGTGTTTGAGATTATGTTTACCAGATGTCACCACAAATGATATGATCAAGCCTAATGAGTTTAAAACGCTCTGGCTTAAAATGATATTACAGATCGCGTAACACGTCTCTGAGATCGGCTCGGTTGGAGATTGTAGTTTATCGTGCTGTCTACTTCCTTGTATGCCTCATATACCTACTTACACAAACAAATTGAACTAGACCGGTGTTCATGAGTGTTTCGTGTCTTCTATGCTGATGCGTTATTTATTTTGTACCTATAGCAATCTATATATATATATATATATATATTGTATTTTTTTCCTTCGCCCCGAAGAGTGACTTCATGCTATCACAAAACGTTGTCCGTTTTTGCTTATATTAGTTTTTTTTTATTTGATTGAACTAGGTACTCTCCTATAATATTTCTAAGATCAGATGAGTGTTTATTCGCGATAATTTTCATATCGTTTATAAGCAATTTATCGACGTACATTCATGTAAACATACCTTGAGACCAATAAATTACCTCTAGGTCAAAAATGATATATAAGTACAGTACATACACTTGAGTATTTTAGCCCACACAAACTGAGGAATTTTATAAGACAGCAAGTCATTTAACAGATTGTGAACATTGAGGTAAATGTACTACACATTCACCTTAATTATTGCGAATGCATTTTTCTAACAAGTTTAAAAAAGTTAGACATTGCTGCATAATATGCAAATTAGATTTCTTAAAAAAGTTTAAGCACGCGGTAATAATTATCCTGATATACGCTGGACTACCCATATCAAGTGATGATACAACTGGTCAATCATACTAAAGGTGATTGAATCGCATTCACTCTTAATTCGTATGTTCTACATATAGACGTCACATTTTACATATATTGTGCTAGCTACCCGTCCCGGCTTCGCACGGGTGGACGTTTTTATGTTACTTAGGGATAATGTAGCATTCTAATGGTGAAAGAATTTTTAAAATCAGTGTTGTAGTTTTTGATTTATTTCGTTACAAACATCCAAAAATACAATTCTTTCCTCTTTATAATATTAGTGTATACAACAGACGGTTGTGATAAAATTTTATGGTTTCCGAGTAGATAATCAATTATACCGGGTTACACGGAAAGGGCGTACTTAGCCGTAAGAGGTCCATAGTACCCACCATTATGAAAACTTACATATGAGACCAACCCCAAAATCGCACTTCCAAATATTAGCACTTCCATACTACATTTTGTTATGTAACAACCGTTTTCAGCTGATACTTTTTTCACGATCTCGAAAGTTGCTTCCATAGTAAAAGTTGTTCATTGTTCATAATGATGGGTACTATGGTCCCCTACCGGCTTGAGGTCATTTTACTTATCATTATGAACAATTTCAACTATGAATACTGAAATAACAAAAAATTAACTTTTCCATAGAAAAAACAAATTCTCACTCAACGAAATATACTATTTACACATATTTTATATCAAAAGCTTAATGGAATATTTTGTAAGATGTTAGTAAGTAAAATGGGGCTAACCCTAAAAAAAACATTAAAATATATTTATTTATACGCAGGATATGCCTATTATATACCTGTCTACAATATATACCTCACTAATTGAGAGCAATACACCCACTTTTTTAGAGGTCAGTTACCACATTATAATAGTACCTAAGTTTCCATTGAAATTATGCTTTTGAAATAACTACACCAATTAAAACTAAATTCTCAATTAAATATTTTATTATTACAAAACGTACCCACCCATTGCTAAGAAATAACAACGGTGTCTTTCCAGAAAGATATTATCTCGATGGAAGCATAATTTATCCATTGCACAACTAAGTTATTGGTAAATTTATATTACAGCATGATGCATTCACATAATCACTGATCTCGTTATAAAATAACAGTATAACGAAATGTCCGCGTCAACCTTGAAAAAAACGTAAGCGTAACAAATTGAACAATGTCTTGTATTTTTACTATTTTCAAATTGCTTTTACTTTTATTGCATCTTAAAACGCACGGCAAGGTCAGTGTTATAGTTGTATTCAATTTTTATTATACGTAGCTGTATTGAGCGATCGGTAACCATTCATTAGTTTATATTTTATTGTATATTTTATATTTCATTGTGAAGTTCATTCATATTATGTTCAATGTTAACATTGTACCAAGGATGATTTTCTATATGATCGTCCTTGATTGTACTTAACAATTTTACTCTACTTTGAATTTAGTTGCCCATGTAAGAATAAATTGTGTTAAGTACCTAGATAATAAACTACGAAGAAATATAAAAACCTTTATCTGTGTTAAGTAAGTGACATTATACGTAATCCGATCGTGTCTGTTTTCAATGGGATCAGCTGCAGTATATTGCATGAAAAATTACAATGATTGATTTGAGAAATTGCATTCAAAGTTACATGAAAATATGCTATCTTCATTTTAGTTTTCAGTAGTATATTGGCTGTAACTTCTTACCTTACGTTGGAACAACTAACAAGGCAAATGAAATTTTATTATAACTGTTATCGATCATCTGATAGCGAGTGGACTGTAGTACATTTTAAATGTAGAGTAATATTGACTGAAATTCTTTGTTCCAAATAAAACACTAATTTGGAATCCGCTCCTGAAACAGTCCATTGTATACTTGGTTCCGATTACTCAATTACCCCAAATTAATCGCATTGTTATTGATAGGGTTTCGTAGACAAATGGTAAGAACGGGACCCTATTACTAAGTCTACGCTGTCTGTCTGTCCGTCCGTCCGTCTTACCTATTAACGGCACTATCATTCGAATCGTAATAGATAGCCAGTTGAAATTATAACATAATAAATAATGGCCAAGTGCGAGTCGGTGACAAATTTATGTTTATTACTATGTTATAACTGGAAAATTCTGTTACTTGGACGATCGTATTTTGTCTTTCACGGAATAAAAATTGCATATTATACAAATTTTGAAGTCAGTTTTGAAATTGATAATTATTGTATTTTATGGTGGTACGGAACCCTCAGTGCGCGAGCCCAACTCGCTCTTGACCGGTTTATTTTTCGTTACTGAACACAATTTTTTTATGGCCACGTTTAAAAAAAAAATTTATGTCAGAATTAGATTATTTTTTATACTTACTGATGACCACCAAAGCCGCCGGGAGTAGGTGCGGCGACAGCAACGGCAACCACCAGGGAGATAAGCTGGAATAAGACATTTATTGTACATTAACTAAAAACAGATGGTATTGGCGTTTGGATAGTTAAGAGACGGCATGGTCGAAGATGGCAGTGTCTAGCCTAGATTGAAAACTGGCTTTCAAGTATTTTTTAACTTCAGATTTTGCTAATGGATTTTTAAGTTTTTTTGTGAATAAGAGCAGATGAAGCACAGAATTCTAAAATAGGCTGTTGATACAGATCTGTTGGCTAAATCTCCAACTACATGTTTTTTATCGCGAATAAGTCCGCGTTTGACCACCAACTCGCCTGTTGGTAAGCAACGTAAATATATTTCACGTAAGAGTTTTGAAAAAGTGTGTATGTTTAAAGAGTATTGATAAGTATTTTATAAAAGAGACTTTATAGTATATGTCACTCACAGCGAGTTTCGCGTACATCTTGCTTGGTCAGCTGGACTGATTCAGAACACACTTAGCTTGTGGAGTCTGGTTTACTTTCTACTCGTTTGAAATGAGCTACAAGCTTATATACTCGAATATTTGCGGGTCCGAACATTGCATAATGTAGCCCCTTGGTTCATCCCTACTAGCCCGAACACCCGGCTGTTTTAGAAAGGCACCGAGTTCTTAGCAAGGAGGTGGAAAGGAGGTTCGTTCCAACTTGGTGGGGTCATCAAGGTGGGGGTGCAATTGTGAAGGTACACTTGACTGACTGACTGTAGCCGAGTTACGCTTTTAATTCGAGACTTATCGAGTGACATAGTAGTAGACATTTGTGCACTATATGTAGTGAAAAGTGGTTGTTTTTAATTGTGAATAATTTTCAATGGTAATGAATTAAATAAGACCACGAGTTTAGAATGTTTGTCTCCTACCTAGTAACAAAAGGGCTGAACTGTTTTATGAAGGTAAACAATGGGAAATTACTCAGTGTTTTAAAGGTACACCTTATTTAAATATTTTAAAAAGCGCACACTACCCCTCTTAGCAAAAGATGTTCTTAACCGACTTCAAAAAAGGAAGACGGTTCTAAATTCGACCCTATTTTTTTTCTTCAAATTCTGGCTTACAAGCAATATAAGCAGAACAGCGTTTATCATTGGTTTATCATAAGAAGGTACGGGAGTGGAGAAGGTATAACAACTCTTAACGGTACATCTCTCGTTTTTATTTTTATATACTTATCATGTATCAAGGAGTATTATGACTCTTCAATTGTGTTCAATTACGCGCTGATAATTAGGTATGTGCTATGCGAATGTTTTTTTGCGATTGAAACAAAAAAAATTGGTGTATTTTTCTTCTTAATTTCAGTATGAGTAGGTAGGTATTATTAATACTTATAAAGGTGAAATGACCAAGCAGTATGTATATCCTTAGAGAACATGGTTGATCCTAGATCAGGTCCACTCTACAAGTGCATAGTAGTGGAATCTGCTGCGTTAATAGGTACCTGCCCTATTTCTAGAATAAGTTTAAGCAGTCTGGACCACACATGTCAACTGTCCTGGTTTACCTTTATCTTAGTGACGATACGAGCAATTAAATAACTTTTCTTATTGACCTCATTTATGTAGCGTAAAAAAATATAGGTTCTTGTGGTTTCTTTGTGACCTTATCATTTGTGTATTACAATGAACTTTCTATCGTTCTCTCTACTACAATACAAAACTAGAGAAAACCCAAGCAAGGCAGAAAAAAATACATTGAAGCTGCTTTGAACTTTCGCCTTGATGCCAGGACTAAAAGAGGCTGGAGTTGCTCTAGTCCTAGGAGAAGAACAAGTTGAGTGGCCGACATAACCAGAGGAGGTGATGTTTCAGAACAGCATAGTATATGTAGCTGCCAAGGAACAAGAAGTAGAAAAGAAGAGACTACTCAAAAGTAGGCAACGCATAAGACGTTGCCTACTTTTGAGTACTCTACCCATAGAGTTCCAAACAACAGACAACGCCTGTTAATGCCCCGTGGATTTTATAGGAGTCTATAGGTAGTGGTGACTATACTTACCACTTGGTGGCACGTCGCTTGTTTGCCACTTATTCTTTAAAAAAGCTAAAATGCAATCCTGAAGGTACCAATGTATTTCTGACGCCCTAGGTATTTTGGGGACAGATTTCATAGGGTATTCTTCCACATAAACTGGTTGCACCCCAACCCAAACTAGTGAAAAAATGACCCCCTTTAAGAGCCCTCTCACATTTTAGGACGAAAAAAGCAACGAAAACTGTATTTTTGGCGTTCTGGTTCTCAGAGGCGGCTTTAGCCCATGCAGCGCCCGTGTGCAATCAATACCTTAGCGCCCTCTAGTAAGCGCGCAGTCAAAATCAGGTCTTAAGGGGCGCCGCGGCGCCCCCATAGACCCGATTATTTTTTGCTGCGCCCGTGTATGCTGCACACCATATAGTTGCACAATATATAGGTAAAGCCGGCTCTGCTGGTTCTATCAAATAGAGAGATCTATAGAAAATTAAATTTCTTTACGAAATTACGCCACGAGCATACCCAGGTAGGAATGCCCGTAGGTATATGTCCAAACCAGGAAAAGGATCTTACTCTAACATAGTCTATATTTTTGTGCCAGTTTTCACACATGACCGAGTTATTGAGAGATTTGAGATGTCATATTGAAAGCATGTGTAAGAGAACACGACTGCTTACTTTCGATTCGAGATACGGGCAATTTAATACAGAAACTTTATAGGTAGTACATAACGTAACATGGAATACGTAATTAAATATTTTTGGGAGTAAGTATCTGTGTAATAAATACTTTTAAGGTGAAAGAGCAACGGCCTCCTTTTCACACAACTTTGGAGTACTGACGAAAACCACGAAAAGTATAATTTTTAGTCTTATTTTATTTAATCCTCAATTCTAGCATCAACAAAGGAATAGCAGTACTTCAGTACAGAACAAACTAAATAATCTAGGACGCGTCGCCAAAAGGTAATGGAAATATAATAATTATTATTATTATTGAATAATAGGCTTGCGTTTGAGCGTCATCTCGCCTGATGCGGTCTACGATGGAGCACTCTTGCCTAGAAGAAACTAATTCACAAGTGACTCAAAGACACATATTGATTCATTACTACCAGTCAGAACACGTCTATCTGCATCCAGTGGATGGCCCCAGCTTTCACGAGGTCGTCGGTCCATCTACTGGTAGGCCTAAATATGCTGCGTCTTTCTTCTTGAATTCCTGATCGGTGGTTGGTTCTTCGAGCTATGTGGCGTGCCCATGGCCACTTCAATATATACAGATCATAATATTAACTGTTATAAATGTTTAACTAGTAGGATATAAAAATAAAAATTAAAAGGTATACAATTCCTATAGTTATATTATATAGGTAGTAAAGGAAATAATTATCTTTTTTTGAAATCAACTTCAAAATGATTAAGGCGTTTGAACAAAATTGTTGATATTTCCAATATTTGTAACATTTTGTGATAACAACTTTTTAAGTTATATCCTTCGTTACAGCGATAAAACTATAACAAATTCAATACATTTTAGCTGAAAAGTCAGGATCACTTTGTCTTTGTAAAATGTTTACCAAGTTGTTTTCTGTTTGGCTAAACCTTGTAACCTCGTCGTCGTTGGGATAAGTATTTGTTATCTCAGTATTGATGATACGAGTAAATCTCTGACAATTGGTTAAGTCCGCAAAGGGTTTCCATACGGCTGGAATTATACGGACATGTCCGGAAATTTAGACCTTTGTCTGGAATGCGGGGCAATTCTGAACGTTTCATTCTATATAGGAATAAAATTTAAAAGACCGTCACACGAATTCATTATTCCACGAAATATGAACTTTGTTGGAAATGTCCGGAAATTTGTTATCTAAATACATAATTTCATTCAAATTGTTAGAGTCGTACGCAAAAAAATATTTATATATATACAGGGTTACGCATCCCCTACCCTTACCCCTTCACTAAGCCGAAAGGAGATCATAAAACAAAGTAAATATTTATTTCTGAAACGTTTTTACATTATCCCATCTGCCTAACATAGGTTATAATTGACTTAACAGTGGGCCTCAAGCTCGGCTTGGCCAGTCGCGATAAAATATTCAGCTGTTCAATAGAAAACGGCCATTGACACTCGACAAAATGTATGGAACAGCAGATTTTTTCGCGATTTCAGGGTTGGTACCACAGTAAAAGTTGTTCATAATATTGAGTACAATGACCTCCTTTCGGCTTAGTTAAGGGTAGACGCGTATACCTTTAAAGAATTGCTCGTTTAAAGTTATAAGATTATAAAGAAAATATAGCTTCCCCGTATGTCCCTTTGTAATAAACGTGATGATGACAGTGGATGAAGAAGAATATAAGAATAAAAAACAAATTATATTGACTATTTTGAGGCGAAAATATTTTCTAAGGTTTTCTTGGCTTACTAGTCGTACTTACTGTTTGTCAATAAGGTCTATGTCTTCCACTAGACCTAACACTAAACCAAAAAGACCAACTAGACCTAAAAGAGACGCAGAAAAACGCTGGAAGTAGGCCGCTTCCAACCGGCCCTTTTGGAAATCAATGGAGGCCTATGTCCAGCAGTGGACGTCTTATGGCTGAAATAATGATGATGATGATAATGATTCCACTAGCAGCACCGGCCCTAGTGTTTGATCAGGGTAGAGCACAGACTAAGTAAAGCTACTACGTAGTCTTTGGAGTAGAGAGATTGTCTATTGGTGCGCTTCATTTCTGAAAAATATATCGCACAGGGGCACAAAAATTATCGGTCCCAGGAGCCGTACGCTCCTGGGACGACCTACCCTTACATAAGGCCCCTGGAACAGATAATTTTTCCGGGATAAAAAGTAGCTCATGTGCTAATTCAGGATGTAAACTATATTCACATAAAAATTATGCTGGTTACAAACATTGCAAGTGTACCCCACCATCCAAGCCCTGAAGCGCGAGGCGCCACCAATATTTTATTTTTCGCTCGTATTTTTTCGCTTTTTGCATTTTGGCGTCCCTTGCTATTCGACGCCTGGAGCGCGCGCTCTTCTCGCTGCATACCCCAGGACCAGCGCTATCTACTAGTGTCACTAGGATCATCATAGGCTACACTTTAGTGTTCTTTGATCACCGTTGAATATAAATCACCACCGAACTAGTCTTTATGAGATTATAGATGCTATCCTAGGAAATTCGTAGGCAGGCACCCATAATATGTACCTAGCAACCCTGACAGGGTTTCTATGTATCTACATATTAGATGTAAGTTATTGTAAAGCCACGCCACCAACTGTCGATAGCATCTATAACCTCATAAAGACTAGTTCACTATAAGTAGGAAGAGATTCACAGAACCGGTGCCATTTGCGCTGACCGAAATACCGTGACGCAACATGATGCAAGAGACAGGAGCTGTAATTATTATTATCCTTTTTTATAACGACTTAATGAATTCATCTGCAAATTCCTAACTGAGCAACTTTCTAATAACTTGTTACGATACAAAAACAAAAAATGCATGCAATAAATAATTTTTGTTTAATTCATTGACTATGTTTATTTCTTACTAGTCGACCGTCCCGGCTTCGCACGAGTGTAAGCTCGGCCTTCGGCCTTGCTACAAAATATGATATAGCCTATGTCACCCGGAGATAGTTTAGCTTCCCAACAGTGAACGAATTTTTCAAATCGGTTCAGTAGTTTCGGAGCCTATTCAATGCAAACAAACGATCAAATCTTTCCTCTTTATAATATTAGTATAGACTAGCTGCGCCCCACGCGCGCCTTTTCTCACGTGGAAATTGATATGTCGCAAGTGGAGAACAATATCTGATCAAAAAAGTATTGATTAACCTATATGTGTTATTCCAGAAAAATATTATATTATTTATTACTAAATAATATAATAATAATAAATATCTGGGACCGTACGGTTCGGCGCAGAAGTACTAGGAGGGCTGACCCTAAATAAATTGGGATAGTAGCCAGGAGAAAGAAGAGAAATAAATATCTGGGACATTTTTGCACACACGGTCATCTGACCCCAAACTAAGCAAAGCTTGTAATATGGCAGCCAGTGACTGATATACGTACATAATATATATTTTTAACATACTTAACCAGATATAGAACACACAAATGTACAAACACACATGTTCATTATATAAATGTAAATTAATAGAAGATAAAAAAACCGACAATAATATAATCAAATCATGGAATAATGTAATACAAAAATAAACAAAAAAAAAATAAGCGGTTTCCCCGCGTGCTCTTCTGCTGAATTTGGCAACACTTTTGCGATTATGTAATATTTATATATAAGTATATAACACATCAACCATAAAATTTTACTTATCTACAAGTTTACTGATAAATTAATAATAATAATAATCGTAAATTTATGCGTTATGTCTCCGCAATCAGGCTCCTAGGTGAATGGCGCGTGGGCAATAGAATGCAATCGATTTATAAACATATATTATCTATATTATTTTTACTTAAGAGTTAGTACATAATTACATCTTATTACGCATGGTTCGTATGTCGGTCAACGTGTTGCCAAACATTGCTAAGGATGTTGGCATGTTTTCGGTAGTTCTTTAGAAATACTCACGCGAGTAATTAAAGTTTAAATTATTTTTGCGAAAGATGGTCCGCGATTTTATTCCAAATCAACAGGCTGCCTGGTGGTAAGCGAATTAACACTGCCTATGGCTACCTGCAACACCAGAGGCATCACAGATATGTTGCTGGTCTCGATTAGATAAACAAGAAGATATGGTAAGGTTGAAGTGGCGTGGCGGTGGCGTAAATCAGGCTATATGCCTCTTGTTTTGTTGTTTTTTAAATGGGCTTGCCTTTTCCCGCTTCTCACTTGATTTTAAGCGATGATGCGGTCTACGACGGAACACGCTTGCCTAGAAGAAACCAATTCAAGTGCGATTTAAAGACAGACAGATAGATAGATAGATTGTAATTATCAGGGAAAACCCATTCAGGCAGTGCATTTCACAGACTATCTTTGCACGATAAAAGTGAAATAAAAGTGCTTTTTACCGGTTTTCGGAATATTAACCATATAACGATGTAATTTTTTCGCGCCCACTCAAGCAGTCTGATAGAAAAATGAACTGGAGAGAATCAGATCATTCAGATCCGATGCACACTCTCCGAAATGTATCCAATAAAAACAGTTAGACTAGCAACTTTTCCCCAATGCTCAAGACTAAGAAGTTTAGATTGAATTGGGTATTCGTTGATGATGAGCCTCAGCACGTTTCTCAAGGGAATCCAATACACCAAGCTGGTACTTGACTGATCCATCCCAAAGGTGCGAGCAGTAGGTACTGCAGTCGTGCATGGGCACGACCGAACTAGTGCTTGTTACAGTGAAAGAAACTGTTTCCACGTACCACGTGAAGTACCGTCGCACCATTGATAGAATATCCAGCATTTTGGCAGCCAATTGAGTCTTTTATAATGTAGAAACCTAAATTGAGAGTTGATATCAGAGAAACGCCTAAAAGCTCAAGTCGGTCAGTTATCGGAACGGATACACCCGGGAAAGTAGAATTCAGTAGGAATGGCGTCCTTTTTTTGCGGAGAACAGACACGCCTTAGTCTTAGCGGCATTGAACTTGACCAGATTGGCATCGCCCCAATCGGAGACTACCTTAAGGGATAAGTTCATGCGTTCAAATGCGCTCGACCATGGCTTCCCTGAGAGACTGGATTTGTGGTTAGCTGGGTAATGCATTTGATGTGTAGCTCTCTACTACTGCCTTTAGTCGAACTCACCCTGGAGATATCCTTACACGCATTTTTTGTTCGTGGACTATCAGTTAGTTTATAACGTCCCAGATATTATTTATTTATTGGTATCGCTACAAGTTTCTTAGTGAGAATGTAAAATGAGTAAGTCTTACATGAGTAATGAGTAGTCGTATTTGTGGAAAAAATGGTTTTCTATTACGTTTATATCATTACTTATGTAGATTAGGGATCTAGTTTTTAAGGTTCCGTAGTCCTACAAGGAACCCTTATAAGTTCGTTCTGTCCGAACGTCTGTCTGTTCGTTCATTCTATTTTTTAGAGCCTTATCACTTCTATAGTAATTATGGCAAGTACATAAAAAAATGTCTTCGTGTAATATTTAACGTGAGTAGTTTAGAAACTCACCGTGATATTTTAAGGAATACAAATTCCTGTCTTGTCTTAATAAATATTGTTTCTCAAGTAGTTTTCTTTTTGACTAAACCATAAAAAGTATAGTAGTGTAGTATGTTATGTTGGTATGATGCACCCTGAAATTTGGTTGAGTCCACAGAGCTTATTTCTTTCGTTTTTTTTCTGTATCCTCAAATTTCTGAACTATAATGATTAATGATGATGATAATCCTAATTATATGACTTTGGCTATGGAAAATGGAACCCTACCATAATCATGTCTCGACACGCTCTGGCCCAGTTATTTGATGTGTTTATTTGTTCCATGGTCTAGTACCTACCTACTGATCGCTTGAAAAACAAGATAACATAAAACATTAGTAGTAGAGAAAAAATATCTGAAAAAGCCTGTAATTTTCACATTTTTCGATGCTAAATTTTAACATCCACGAATTTCCCAATGATCATTTTATGTGGTTTAACGGTTTAGTAAAAAATTTGGGTAAAACACGCAAACATTTGAACACCATGATTTTTGATAATGGTACCAAGAGATATAATATCTCCTATGTTTATTTGATCAGAGTTTTTGACCTAGCCCTTTTGACGAACCCCATGCTATGATAACTAAAAAATGCCTCAAAGCTTATCCCACCTATTGCAAATCACCATACTCAAATGTTATCCATACAGTAAACAAAGCTAACTGTCATGTTCAAGTACTATTACAATTTCTGATGTAACCAAGTTACCTACTTAGTAAGTAAATCATCTCTTTAACGGACGATTTTCCTACACCTTACGTAAGCAGCTGACTTTTCCGCTGTCGTTCAGCCAAGTTCTAGCCGAGACGCATAGTAGTTAAGCAAATTAGAAGTAAAAATGTAAAACTTTGCCACAGTTACTATTCAAGTCATGACCTTATTCACGTCATGATCTTCCGTACCACCATTGTAAGTACAAATAAAACTAGGTTTATTGATGACCTAGTTGAGACACTCAAAATCTCGATTATTTATTTATTTGCGTCACGTAGGTAGGTATACCAGACGCAGACTTGAGTCGAGCCTTGAGGCGGCATCGCAACGTGCACGCAGCCGTCAATCATTTGCAGTTTACGCTTAGACTCAGAATACATTTTATAGGCTAGATCAAACTACCTACAGTACGCGCATGCTAACTTGGCCAGAATGAATATAGGCATTCAACCCCCGCACACAATGCCAGATTTAGATGTCTGGAGGCCTCAGGGCAACAGAGGAGTGTAGGCCCCCTGGTTTACTAGTCTGAATTTGTTTGTTTTTTTCCGAAGTCTCTATTGTTAGGGCCCCTCTTTTGTGGAGGCCTCTCTTTTGTGGAGGCCCCTCTTTTGGCGAGGCCCCGGGGCTGTAGCTCCGGTTGCCCTCCCCTAAATCCAGCCCTGCCCGACCACCGCAAACATCCCTCCGCTAAGCTGCAAAAAGGGGAACTGCGCAGCCATTTGCGCCATCGTCACCCTCTCTCAATGTCTCCGGGTTTTACTCACATTTTTTACTTAACTGCTTAACGCAAAAACTAACTCTTAAGTAGGAACTTAATAAATTCTTTAGTATCGTATTTTTGTGTATGGTACGGCACAGTTACTTATTTTTCACGCACACTAATAAGAAACTAACAGCGACACGAATTAACTAATAGTTTACATGCCAAGGCCAAACCAAGTCGGGCTCATGCACTGAGGGCTCCACCACAAAATACAAAAAGTAGTACAAAAGACAATATCACGCCCCGCGGTCACCCATCCAATGGCCATTATTTATTATTTGTTGTTTAACCTCAGAGTGTGTACTATAATCATGCCAAGTTTGACTTTTGTATGTACTTATTACCGTTTTTACACAGAGAGAGCCAAAAGGCATTTAGAGCAAATACAAAAACATATACGTTCAAAAAAACGGTTTGACCTTTTTTTCTTAGTTAAGCTGTTACATTAGGTACCTACATATCCTTTGAAATTTTCCACTGTATCTATTACTGTTTGAAAGTAGGACGAACGGACAGACAGACAGCGTAAGCTTAGGGCTCCCGTTTACACCCTTTGGGTACGGAAACTTATAAAAGTAGACAAGACAGGGTGAAATCGATAAAATTATCAAGCCTAATTTAGGCCTGATGCTTATGCACCCGCCACGCCACCTTACCATTATCTCCCTTGTTTGTCAGCGAAGTTGGATAAAACTTCGCTGTTGTTTGTGTGTTTGGAACATTCGAGGTCAATTGGTTGCGTTCCTGCGCCGTTTCACTGCGCTGTTTGTTGTTCCATCAAAATCCATTTTAAAAAATGAGATATAATTTTGAACCTAGAGTAAACAGAAAAGAGTTGATTTCCACGGTCACGTGTAAACCATGTCGTTGCCTTGACTATTGCCACCGTTGGGCCTAAGTCTCGTTCTTGTTGAAGACGGTGCTATTGTGGCTTTGTGGCTCAGAAGCTTGCGTAAATCATAATTATTACCACCACGGAGGAAAAAAAGCCGGAGACAGCATCGTGAAATCACGTATGAAGCATAGCGTCTAATGGCAGCGACATAATTGTGTGTAAGCAGGTCTTGCTGCGATATAGAAGCCGATCAGCACAACATGGTGTAAAAGTGTGCGTAAGGCAGCTTGTGCCTACGAGCGGATCGGCATTATCTTGGGTGCATCACTTTCTATTTCGCGGTGCAGTATCCGTATTTTTTCTTCCGAACTCCTACCCAAAATCTTTAAAACTTTTAGTTTCAAAATTTCCAATAAAACTGTACTTAGGTTCCTAAGTGTTGTCCAAATAACCATATTGCGATTCATTTCATAAAGCAAGTGAAGTAAATACATCAGATATAAAAGGCATGAAGAAAAAGGATTTTTATTAGTTTTAAAAACCTCTATTTTCTCTTCAAAGTGAATTTAATTCTTTAAGATAACAAGAGAAAATGTATTTCCATAGAAATGGGCATTTGTTTGCATCACAAAAAAGCTCTATTTATCTCAACACATATATCTTCATTGCCTATACACAAAAAATACAATCGAATCGAGAAGCTCTTATTTGAAGTCGGTAGAAAACAGCTAAAATCGATCTGATAGGGAAATAAAAAATTTCTCTATTGTAGTTGTACTAACCGAAAATGGATCTCTAAAGAACAAAAGCGATTATTTTCTAAAAGTGTCTTTTTTTATGCCATAGATGGCAAACAAGCAGATGGGCAGACTGGTCGTAAGCGATCACCGTCGCTTATGGATACCTGCAACACCAGGGGCATCACAGATACGTTGCCGACCCCGGACTCTACGACTCTAGGTATCTCTGGGGTAAAAATCGCCAATTCGTAAACAAATAAGTGAGTCTATTTGTTTTCTATTATTTTATACCGGTTTTTCTTATATAGAACTTAGTTAGGTACTATGGTTACGATATAGAAGACCATTTATACATCAAAACAGACCAACAAGAGATATGCCTTAGTAAAATTATCATTCGTGTTAAAAAAAAAAACTCGCCAAACCGCTTAACGCAAAAACTATTACTAATTTTTCACGCCCATGCACTAAGAAACTTGTAGCAACACCAATGGACAAGTACTTAGTGACATGCAAAAATTGGTGTCAAGGCGGTCTGCAGGGTAATATCGACTAAAGTCATCAAGCCTGATTTAGGCCTGAACGCCACCTTAACATATCTTCCTTGTTTATCTGATCTGAGTTTTACACCAAGTCAAGCCTCTACGCCAGTCAGATGCCGTGGTCGACATGCTTTCGACATGCTTTCAACATGTAATGTTTAGTCTCTCTATACAACGGCAATAATGGCTTGGTTTACAGTCCGGCTACTGAGAGAACATTGTAAAAGAATCGGAATGTGTGTGTGTTTTTTTAAATTAATATTTTACTGTATTACCAGCTACAATCTTACGTTTGAAAAAGCAGGTAAAAGTTATCAGAATTCAATTTTTTGGATCAGTTTTTTTACAATATAATACAACTTTCAAACGCATTCATTCACCGGCCGCACTTTGTTTTAGTAGAATGATGGCTCGTCCGTTGGCCTGATGTACTCGTAAATGGTCCATTATTGTCAATAATTATTGCAATTAATTCAGGTTCAGGCTAGAAGAACTTTCGTTTTGCATATTTGGATTAAACTTATCTATTAGTTGTTTCTTCAACGCCAAGAATAGGTCTGGATGTTCGCGTATGCACCTTCTAAAGAGTATTTTATCCAATAGCAGAACCTGTAGGAAAAAACAATTTAACTTTTTTTATTCTGGCATGCATAAGAGAAAGGGCGGTGGCGGCCGAACGGTCGCATGTACGTTTTACAAAGCCAAGCCAACCAGTTAATGCTAACATCGCTACCACAGAAAAGAACGAAATAATTATCTCTTCTGCGAACGCTACATAAAAATATATACTAGCAGCTTATTTGTTTTTTTGAACTAGTCAATTTGTCAATCCACACTAATTCACACTAATCCACACTATCCACACTAATATTATAAATGCTAAAGTAACTCTGTCCGTCTGTCTGTTTGCTTCATAATCACGGCTAAACGACTTAACCGATCTCGATAAAATTTTGCGAGGTAATATAGTATGTGTGATGGGGACGGACATAAGCTATTTTTTCTGAAGAAATCGTGGACGAAGTCGCGGATACAGCTAGTATTATATATAAAACAAGGTCGGGTTAGTTATACAATTGATAACAATAATCAGCAAAGTGTTAGACGATTCAGATTTTGAAAGAGGGGGAACTGAAGCAGCCTTTCCTGAGTAAACTGAACCTAGAGGAAACCCTCACCAAACCATACTAGATTAATTTAATAAAGATGTTAAGTTTGTGGGTAACTTCGTATAGTTGTATGAGGTATTTTCTATAACTACTGAACTGACACCGAACATAATTTCTCTGATATAAAATTGTATTAACACCGAGTAATAAAACCTTTTTTATTCACAACGCGCGCAGCTGCGTTTAAAATCTGGTTAATAGTTTAAGGCTTCAACTAAGGTACTCACTAAGCAAAAGGTAGACTTACAACGCAAAAGGTTATAGCCACGACACTTGATGTCCTCAGCTCCTTGTCGGTGACCAGAGACAGCTCCCCAAAAAAGTCTCCATCGATGAGATGGCCGCGCTCTTCGTCACCATTGTACACCACCAGCTCTCCAACCGCTACTATCGTAAGTCCTTCGCTTTGCACCCACGGCTAAATAACAAAGGTTTCTGACTATTTACCACTTACTCGAGAAAATTCCGAAAATTCGTACGAAACTATTTGGTCTCACTCATTCATAATACATACTGTCCACGAATGGAACGTCGTGTTCCTTGTTTCCTGAGGAGGACAACCTAGCCATCTTCAAGGCTAGAGGGAATAAATAGATTTCTTCTAGATTAACGTGTTCCATCTTTGGCCACACCGTCGCATTCCACGTTGGTGGTCAAATATAGATCTATTTCTAAAAAAGGGGAATAAACCCCCGACAGCCTCAGGAGGTGAATTTTATTGTTCGGGTTTTCAGTTATGTTTGGTTGTCTGTTTATTATGTTATCCTCTTTAGCCTAAATACTGTAACAGATTTTACAGTGTGTGAATCTGTCCTATCGTATCATTAGATTTGTCTTTGGATCCAGATTTAAGGTTATTAGCTTCACCTTGCATTCAGGTTTTTTTGTTTGCTTTCATTAAAAAATAGAATTTAATACTTGTTTTCACTACATCAAAAATTGCGTGTGCTCTGAGAACGTGCGTATGATAAAGGAGCTCTAATACCTACTCGTATCTCCCAGATTGGTTCTTTTCGACTAATAAAAATAACGTGTGGGTATATATTATTTCTTACGGAATTGTTAGTTGTTTTACTTATTTCTAATCCATATATATTATGTACTACAATTCGTTTGTTGCCCGTGGCACTACCAATATTACTACCAGTAGTACAACGTTTCGAAACTAACCTCGGCAACCAAGTCGTTATTCAAATACACATCTCTCTTGAGCAACAGACCGATCTCCACGACGAGGTGCGGTGGCCATTCAGAAAAATAGGGGATCCTCTTTACGAAATGGCCATACGTAGACAAAAAAATATCACTTTTTAAAGTCTGCGGTAAAGTTTTGTAAAGAATATTATGCACTTCTATCGCTTTCATATGAGCATATTTAGATTCATAGTATTTCTTAATTTTTTTGGTAGTTTTATCAGGAAGTTGCCGACAGCAAGCAAATGTAAAAGTCATACTATTTACCTTGTGGTTATGCTTTTCGCAAAAATATGATCTATGTAGGAAAGCGTAAATTTCAAGTATGCTCCACAGGTAAAATAAATGAACTATCAGAGTTGTTATAATAAAAACTAATTTATCCAGGTAGTAATCTTTCGCATCGTTAAAATTACACCGGGTTAGAGACTTAGTGGCGCGAACAAAACTAAATATATACAATGTGTAGTTAGCGGGTGGATCTGGGTCCACAAACCTGTTATAAATCATTGCACCCACATACGAACTCTCTAAAATGTTCCCTTCGCCAATCATGATCATGAGCAAGATCTTATCGCAAATATCTTGAATATACACCACCGTTAACACTGATATTATGAAAATTCTCAAAAATCTGAAAAAAGATGTCAATGAGAAACTGTCCCGTTCCCGCGTCCAATAACTTGAATATTCGTAGATTCTGAGCAATGCGAGAACTCCGATCAATCTCAGGGTAAGTATGAAAAGGTTTGCTTTACATAGTTCGCAACCAACTGCTCTGCCGTAACGAAGGACCATGATCCACTGGAGCGGAATAGCGGAAGAGGCGTGGAAGAAAAGTTTGGTGGAGCAGTAATGCCAAATCCCATCATGTTTGTCCAAGATAACTCTCCTGGCTTCATCGTCAATGTAGCCGGTCATAATGTTAATGAACACGTCAACAATTATAATTATCTCAATGATCGGTCCTGCGAAATACAAATAATGGGATATTTGCCCATGTACGATGGAAGTGTTGTGATGGAAAAAGATTGTATTCACAATAAAAAGTATAAGCATCATTAATTCCCAAAAGTTCCTGAAAAAAATACTCTTGGTATGTACTTAGTATTAGAATTGAAATAATAGTTAAGGGGCCGTCCATAAATTACGTCACACGAATTTTAGGACTTTTTAACCCCTCCCCCGTCCTTGTCATAGGTTGTCACATTTTCAGAACCCCCTCCCCCCTGGTGTGATGTCACACATTTTTCAAATTTATGCATGTATTTAAAAATAATCAAAATAAAACCGTTATTTTAATTATTTTGAATTTTATACCCTCATTTGCATTATAATGCCGCTCTAGAAGTTAACTGTTGTTGCGTGAGAGATAATCTCATAGCAAGAGTGCTAAATTATTAATACTTAAATATAGATCAAGTTTGAATTTAGCGTTATGGATTTTGAATTTTAACATGTGACGTCACAAAACTTAAGACCCCCCCCCCCCCCTGTCACACTGTCACATTCCGGTGATAACCAAATTAACGATGACGTAATTTATGGATGACCCCTAAGTTCCTATATTCAATGTCAACAAACTATATATCAAGAATAAGTATATGCAAGTCTTTAGTATTATAACTTGAATAAGAATATTTCAGTCCTCACAGAGCATACCTAAATTTACTCAAGGGGTGAATACGCCCCTTGAAACTTCTAAACTGGCGGGTCCGATCAAGCCTCATAGCTTCGGAGCTAGTGTAGTAGGCTCGGGATCTCTCATCACTGTAAGAGACGAGGAATAGGCCGTACCACCACCGTTTTAGTTTCATTGTAAAGAAGTTGCCCGGGATATCGGTCTTCAGGACATCTTTGTTGCGGTCGTGTATAGTGCAACTGTGTTCGTAGTATGACTCATGAAATTCCTTCAGGCCTCGTATTCTTTCAGAGGGCATAATCGAGCTATATTTGTTTGAACACACCCACAGAATTCTCCCTAATACTCGTAGTGTCTTAAACTGAGTATGTTGGATTAAGAATATGCCTTCATTCCTCGATATTTATGTTGCCTTTATTATATTCTTTCCCTTTTCGATAATAGACATATGTCTAAACTTTAACTGTTGTAATTGGTATTTATTTCACAATATTCTGTGATGTGATCCCGATATATACTCTGATCCCGATATATACTCTGATCTATGCTCTGATCTATGGATGTGATGAAATCATATTTTTTTTGTTATATACATATTACTATATAATATACTCTGATCATATTATAGTACTCTTTGCTCTGATCTATGTTACTGATGGAGATGGACGTATACTTTACCATAGATCAGCGGGGAATACTTTACTCAGTAAATAACAGACCTAAATTGACCTAAATATATTTTTGGCCATTCTAAATCTATGCAGTTGCTATGCAGTAAATATATTCCTCTTCGCCATCGATATATTCATAGTGTTTTCCAAACTGTGGGTTAGTAGTGGTACTTAAGTAAAAAAAATATTTTTACTATAGTCTATTAAATGTACCTAAGTTGATTGAAATGAAGTATGTCAAAATCCTCGATTAGTGCTGGGACAATTCGGACCAAATCGAGAATAATATGTGTCCTTATTTATCGACTGGAAGTGTCTTGCACAAATAATATTTTTAAACCCATCTATACTTCGGTTGTAGTACTATTATAATGTGTCTCATTATAATAGTACTACCAACTACCAACTACTAACCACAGACAAAAAATGAAATAAAACAGAAGAAGCAAGTACAAATTTTTGTAATATAAATAAATCTATTGTTTAATCTAATGGTGTACATTCCAAATCAGTGTCATCATCATCATCAGCGTTAGATTCACTTGAGCAATCCTGCAGATTAATAATAAATGCTATTCAATCAATAGTCAGTCTTTGGATAAAGATGTTTCGTTCCGTAAAATTTACATAAACAGTTGCTAGTAATTAGATATTATTATACTATATACAAAAGAAATCTAGGTTTACAAAAAAGTAGTACGTTATCTGTACGAGTTTTGTATTTGGATAGTACGCAAAGGAAATTCTGAAAAAAACATTTAAAAAAATTACTATTTAATTCACACTGCAAAACAAAAAGATCGATTTTACGTTAATTGATTTACCACGTCCCTAAAATTTTTGTCAGGTTGACGTAACCTTATTAGGTATGACAGAATGGAAAAATATGGCAATTGTATTGTGATAATCCACACTAAATGCTTCGACCAAAATAAAATGAATGGACGGGCCCAGTAGAAGAGCATTTTTGAAGATTACAAAATGAGCGCCAGCTCTCATTTCGTTTCAGTCGGTCTCTAACCGTAGGAAGTGAATCACGAGTCTATTGTTACGCGATAACGAAACATCTGACAAAATTATGAATTCGTATGCTTTACCGAAGTGTAAATACACAAATAAAACCGATATTTATTTTTTGTAACAAATATACTGTACATTTTTATAATTAGGTGTTGAAGTATATGTCCGACAGTTTTGACTCGTTTTTACTGATCAAGTTCAATGGTTAGGGCCCGTCCATTCTTTTATTTTGGTCGAAGACTAAATGCAGTTCCGTTTTAAAGGTCAAATATACTTTTACTATTTATATGTACAGCACTTGTAGTTCATAGTATTTTTACACGCAGAATACCAGTGATCTTTGTGTTTCAAGTAAATACAATTCGCCAGACGTTATTAAATGTCGTCAGCTATCATTTCAATCAAACTACATTTAAAGGAATAAAAGAAAAATTAAGTAATGTGTAATTATAAAAATAAATAAAGGTTGTACGTATTTGATATTTGTAATATTATAATGAAATACAGATTATAAACTGGGGGTCCAGATTTTTTTTTTTCATACTAAGGGGATCGCGTCGTGAAAAAGTATGAAAAACACTGATTGCCATCGATTTCTAAAAACCCAAAGAGGTTGTCATTGTAAAAACGTCATTGATCTATGCTTTACTCTATAAGTGATGAGTAATGGGAGGTTTTCCAAAAGCGTAGACAGAGAAAACAACCGTCTACGTCCAAAAGGCATAAAAGATTGTTCATTTAAATTCAAAAGATGGCGTTGACGCCTCCGTCTACGTTCAAAAGGCATAGAAGATTGTTCATTTAAATTCAATAGATGGCGTTGACGAGACATGGTCAATGGCCTTCGACCAAAATAAAATGAATGGACGGGCCCTAACCATTGAACTTGATCAGTAAAAACGAGTCAAAACCGTCAGACATACACTTCAACACTTAATTATAAAAATGTACAGTATACTTGTTAAAAAATAGATATCGGTTTTATTTAAGTATTTACACTTCGGTAAAGCATACGAATTCATAATTTTGTCACATGTTTCGTTATCGTGTAACAATAGACTCGTGTTTCACTTCCTACGGCTAGAGACGGACTGAAACGAAGTGAGCGCTGGCGCTCATTTTGTAATCTTCAAAAATGCGCTTCTACTGGGCCCGTCCATTCATTTTATTTTGGTCGAAGGTCATGGCCATGAAGTTTTGGAAACCACAGACGAAGAAAAGTCAGTAAAAATACTTGTTTATTCTCATAGACAGACAATATCTATCTGTCTGACACTGTCTGTCATGCTTGTTTTTGTTTTATTTTTAACCGACTTCCAAAAAGGACGAGGTTATCAATTCGACTGTATTTTTTTTTGTTTGTTTTCTCAGTACTTTTGGCTGGGTGAATCGATCTTGATGCTTCCCATTTCAATTTGGTCCAGTTCTGATGAAGTCGGTTTTTTATATTGATAATTATTTGCATGACTACTCAGTCTTTTCCCTCTAGGGTTGTTATGGTCGCAGGCGCGGATCCACCGTTGTGGCACGATGGGCATACCCACAACCCTACCATAGTACATTAAGTTATATTATTACATTGGGATAGTTAAGAGGTGTAACAGAACACTATGGTATCCCAAATCTGCATAACATGACCAGTGGTGAACCAAGAATAATTCTGCCATCATAAGCCCAAGAGCGGTAACAAAAAAATATATAATTATATCTGTTTTTTCGCACATCTGATAGAAAATCAGATTCAATCAGAATCAGATCATTACAAAATTTCGCACCAGATGGAGTATGCAAAATAACCGTATCTACATTGGAACATTGAAATAAAACAAGGAAAAAACTCTTGTTTATAAACTATTAATTCTAAACGAAATGACGGTATCTCATAAAAAACACAAAAACAATAATATTGGGTTTAAAAACATATATGTATTTAAGAAATATTATTGGTCCTAACATAGGCACATAAGTGAAAATAAATTAAATTATATGTCATTAAGGTAAAGATAAATCTACTTTCACAAACACTTGATTTTCTCGAAATACACCTAGGCTGAGATACCGCTCTTGGGCTTATGAGGGCAGAATACGTGACTTGTGACGCCCTACAGTTTTACCCGCATGAAACTACGATACACTCTGCACTTACCTACCTTGTCGCGTTTTCGCTGGACAAAGTGACGACAAGATTTTGAGAGTTTTTGGCGCCAACGCGGAAAAAACATGTCGGTTCATTGTATTTACTTTCCTAAACTTGTTTATTTTCAAGTGTTAATGTGTAATAATGGTGAATTATTATTTATTAAAGGCTCGTGATCGTGCTGTAGTGTAGGCAAGTGATATACATGTATTTTCATGTTGTTTCCAAAACTCCATAGAAGTGTGGTAAAGCCTCCACAACATTACTGGGGCATGAGTTTTGACTTGACCGTGACTTATTTTGCTTGACTCTGACCGGAACTATGACTTCTTTGACGCTTTTTAAGACTAAGTAAACTTGATTAATATTACGACCGAAGGACTTTGTATCCATGGTCATGTTTTTTTTTACAACAACAAGAAGACGAGGGCCTTAATGGCGTTAACCTGCTCATCAATGGGCCAAAATACCAAAAAAAAGAGCATTGCCGCCATTGTTTTGTTGTGATTGATTATTTTGTTTATTCTACAAAAAGTTGTTTTATACTAAAATTTAGCAAATCTAGCTAAAATAAACGATTACAATGCCGAAAAACATAACTACAGAAGTCCGTGACATAATATTAAAAGTCAAAGAGTTCATGGATGAGGAGAAACGCATGCAAGTCCCCATCATTCCACTGTCTAAGGTTTATGTTCGAGTATCGGCCGCCACAGGTATAAATCAGATTATTAACCACTTACGACACGATCATTACGTACAAATAATTTTACTACTCTGAAACTACTAGCTGGTGTCCATAATACTATCGTGATTTTAATGCCTTCATCAGTGTCGATTTCGCCATACTAAACGATCATTGATATCCGTTCAATTGTTTGGTTCGTGTTATTGATATTTTGTATCGTACTAACTAACCAGCAATTACTATTTATTATTCTAGATGGGGGCGATAAGTCCTGCACTGATATCCCATTAGGAGTGTTTTGTACATTTCCCCGTGATAGAATCTACCCGAGCTAACCCAGAGCATGAAATACCTGAGCGAAGCTCTGGGCTGCTGGCACAGTTATAGTTGATCTTAATCTAAACTTCTCCATTCAGGTGTCTCCGAGAGAACAGTCCTGAACATTGTCAAAGATGCGAGACTCGTTGAACAAGGACTTCTGGATCCGGAGACCCTAAAGAAAACACCCAAAAAACGCGTCAGAACCAAAGGCAAGATAGAAGTAGATGAGTATGATTTGCAAGTCATTAGAAGAAAGATCCACGAGTTCTATGCATTCAAAAAAGAAGTTCCTACTATAAACAAGCTTTTGCAGATCTTAAAAGAAGAAATAAATTTTAAAGGTTCCAGAGAGACATTGAGAAAGATTCTGCGCAAGAATGGGTTTCAGTTTAGAAAAACTAAGAATAACAAAGAAAAAGAACCCGGTTCAGAAGCTACAACTTCAGTACCACCAATGGTTCCACCCTACATACACACTATGTTTAGCCATAAGAATATTCAAAACTAGGAACTAGGTAGGAAGAACCCCTACCCTACTCCACCCTAGTTAAGTATAAGATGTAAGTATATCACACAATGTTACAATTAATGCAACATGTTTCTAGGATAAAAAGTAGTGTGTCCTTCTAACCTAGGTATAATTTAACTCCAACCCAATGTCTATGTGGCTTATAATAGATGTCCGTCTGTGATTTAGATTGTGGTCGAATTCCATCTTAGGCCCTGTCCTGACGTGTTGGTCCAGCAGCAGTTCTGTAGATGCGGTACCAAAAGCTTACCAAGCGCCAATCAGGAAGCACTCATTGAAATATAGGCTTTTGGTAAGCTTTCAGTACAGCGTCTACAGAACTGCTGCTGGACCAACATGTCAGGACAGGGCCTAAGATGATCGGGTTGAAAATTTGGCTAAAGATGAAACACATCGTAACTCGTATTCATAACTATCCTGTATCCGATCTATCCGGCCAGATACTGGATAATAAGCAAGCATTATCCAGCTCAATGCAGGCTATAAGCCTCCACTCTCCACTCTCTTTCGCAGATCTTCCCTGTTTTGTAACAATCTCAGATGCTGCCAGTAAAATTTTGAATATTGTTACCCCATCTCTGTATTGGTCTTCTAAGGCTACGCTGTAGTCAACAATAGTCATGACTAGGTGGGCTACTGAAACCTCAAAAATATTCTTACATTGAGCTCTCTGATTAGCCGAGAGAGCGAAACAAAGCTCAATGTAAGAATGTTTATGAGGTTGTGGTAGTCTGGGAGCGGAATCTAATGGCAAAACAATTGAAGTGTAATAGAGATGGGTCATTGTTTTTGCTATCGAGTTTTGAAGCAATCAATACTTTTTAGTTTTTATTCCAGGACCTAAATAGCATTACTTACAGCAAATTTCATCAAAATCCTACAAGCCGACGTGAAGATCAAGAAGTAACAAACATACTAACTCACTCATGATGTACCTTTTCTGCATGGAACCATAATAAAAAATCTTATCGCAAATAACCAAACAAACGCAGCAGCAAGCGGCGCAGCTAGTTATACAGTTTAAAACTAAAAAGCAGCGATAGCTGCAATACTCAATAAAAAACCCATAAATGACCCATCTATATAACATTTCCGTTGTTTTATTAGATGCCACTCTCTGGGCATGACCAGAGCTGCTTTAAAGATAAGTTTTTGTTTATAATTGTATTTATTATCTATGTAAAGTATAAAATATTTAAGAGAATGTATTCCTAGATATTCCAGGCAGCGGGCTTGCATCACAATAGAAATGACCTTGTGGTGGTGGTGGTGGTGACCTTTTATGAGACAAACAATGTGATAAAAAAATCTTTTGTGAAATCTGATAAAAAGAACTATGATCATGATTCCTTTTGTAAGAAATAGACAATACTACAATGTTTTAATTTTTTTGTGAAGCCTCTTATAATATGCATGATTGTTATAAGGCCAATGTTGTCCAACCTAAAATACAATAAATTATGTTTATCAATGTATTTAAACGGACTGCTATCAACATGAACTATCTTATCTGTAGTTTTTCTACTTAAGTCAACCATTGTGACCAATTAAACTACAAATAAGAAAGTAGTTCATCTTCCTTTGCATGTTTATTGTTTACCTCTGTTTAGTGTCTTCCTCCGTATATTTATTTTCTATCAACTATAATATACGGAAAATAAGTGTAATCATTATTTCGAAATATATTCAGTATTGTTCATACAAAAACTTTATTGTTTTTTTATTTAAATATTCGATGCTTTACCGGGGTGTTCGTGTAGCAGTTTGTAAGCAGCATTTTATAGAAATTAATAGAAAAGGTAAGTTATTCCTATTGCTACACGCATGTAGACTGCCCTGGTGGCTCAGTTGGTAATGAACCTACTTTCTGCGCTTGGGGGCGTGGGTTCGATTCCCATCTAGGACAAACATTTGTGTTTGTTCTATGTCTGGGTGTTAATATCTATTTAAGTATGTATTTAAAAATATATATGTATGTATATCAGTATCTGGCAGCCATATTACAAGCTTTGCTTAGTTTGGGGTCAGATGACCGTGTGTGCAATAATGTCCTATTTATTTATTATTTATAGGTGAACAGGGTTTTTTAACTATTATTATTATAATTTATTTATGTTTGTTACCTCAGAACTCCGTCATTTATAAACAGATTTTGAAAAAAAAAGGATATACTTTCAGATGGTCCTATCAAAATTACATCAAATTCAGTTCAGTAGTTTGGCTTTTAAATCAAAATAACTGGAAAATTTTCTTCTTTTGATGACAATATTATCATGTCATCCGAGGAACCGAAATTCCATATTTTGCATGCAACGTCTGATAGATATGGTTGGTGGTATGCCAAACCCCATAGATAAATTTTTGTTCAATGTCCTTGCATTGCAAGGACTGAGCAATATTGTACAATACTTAGTAAATAGGGAGTAATAAAACAGCTGTTTTACGAGTATTTTATTTATGCATACAAACAATTGAACAAACATACATTATTTAAAACATTTATCTTATATAATATGATAATGTATATACTGTATGTTACAGTGGTTTTACAACTAAATTGCTGAATCAAGTTTTATAAATCGGTTGAGAACATGATACAAAACTTTTTATTATCATCGAGATACTAGCTATCGAGTCACAATCGCGCCTAAAAATGTCAGAACTAAAACTCGGCGCACGCTACGCATTGCGCAGACTTGCCTAATTGTAAGGCAACCGCGTATAACGCACCGCTATGCCAGTGCTACGATGCCCTAGCGGACAAGCGACATAACTTCTAAATTGAAGTAAATGTGCCATTGTGAACTATTATAATTGATATCTAGCTATGTACAACGACGCTTGGACGTTTTTTGACGGTTTTCACTTAGAGATTGTGACTCTATAGGTATTATATATATTAATGACGGATATAAATAGAAAGCTTCACAGGCAATATTATTCTTTAAACTTTCTACAGAGAAATAATACAAGGTGACATTTACCCTATACACGTACTCGGCGGCTTAGTAGTTTGGCGTCTTCACAATGTTTCAAGCCAACCACAGCTATGCCAGCGGGACGCGGCCCTGGCCAACTGGGCTTTGCCACCGGGAACATCGGTTTGTACCTTTAGATGATTTACTTTACAAACATCTAGCAATGTATTATATTATAACAACAATGAGGAATGTAAATTCATATTATAATAAATAAATAAAAGCCATAAATTATACTTCGTATTAATACTAGGTTACGCGTAAAGGATGTATTAAGCCGAAAGATGTCCATTGTACCATCGACAAAATTGTACACATCATTATGAATAACTTTAACTACAGAAAAAACTCTGAAATCGCAAATAAAAATATGAACTGTTCTATAGAAAAAGGTCATCCAAAATCAACAGAATATTATAGAACAGCTGATATTTTTTGCGCAGTGTCAGGGTTGGTCCCATTGTAAAAAAAACATGATTGGTTCTATGGACCCCATTCGGCTTGGTGCACTTTTTGTGTAACCCTGTGTATGTTTATCTAAACATAGTACATTAAGTTATATTATTACATTGGGATAGTTAAGAGGTGTAACAGAACACTATGGTATCCCAAATCTGCATAACATGACCAGTGGTGAACCAAGAATAATTCTGCCATCATAAGCCCAAGAGCGGTAATAAAAAAAAAAACAGTTTTTTCGCAAATCTGATAGCTTCCAAAGTTTCGCACTAGATAAACTAAGAAAAATAACTGAATCTACATTGGAACATTGAAAAAACTAAAAAAATATTTTTTTCTTTTAAAACTCATATTTAAAAACTATGAATTCTAAACTAAATGACGGTATCTCATAAAAAACAATAATATTCGGTTTCTTCTAGGCAAGCGTGACCCATCGTAGGCCGCATCGTCGCTTAACATCAGGCGAGTAGGCAGCCTAGCGCAAGCCTATTTTACAATAAAAAAAAGGTAATATTCTATTTTAAAGTTAATTAGTTTAGCAAGAAAGAATGAGTAAAAGCTTGGTGACACACTGTCATGTTATTTACATGGAAGATAAAATACTTTAGGCTAGAATAACAAAAACAGAGCACCCACTAATCCAATACTGTTCAGTTTCTGCAATATTATCAAAGATACTGATCGAAGTCTAACTTGCCTAGTGTCCTTTGAACTGCTAATTTAATAATAATTTAAAAAACAAAACTACATAACAACTAAAAAATTCAAGCTCATAGCGAATATAACAAAGCAATAATTACAAAAAAACACTAAACATTACATTATAATATTATTTATGACTAATATAACATTACACTTACTATAACCCCCTAACTTTGTAAATGCAAAAGTGTGTTTGTCGATTAATTTTTTCTCGTTTCTGATGAAGAGCTAAGCATCGGTGTTTTTTTTGCACAGAGGTAGTTGCGAGGGCTAGAGCAGAACACTTTAATAATATTTAATCTTGGAATAATTAGTTCCAGGGATGGCCTACGAAGATGAAACATTAGAATTAAAAAAAAAATACTTAGACAAATAGATAACGCTGTAAAACATTACAAATCTAGTGAGATATAAGATTCCATAAGGATTACATCAAAAAGCGAAAACTACTGCTGACTTTTTTCTTATTGTTGTGTAAGCAAGTTTTGTTTTAAAATATAATTGCACCCTAATTTTATTAACTTACACCAATCTGAAAGTTGATATTGTCCGTTTTCAGTTTTCCAAAAAGATAAATGAACCCTTAAGACGAAACTTCGGTGTTTTAATAAGCCATTAAAACATACAAGTCAAGAAAATATGAAAAGGGTACTATTGCATTGCCGAGTACAAACGTAGTTTTAATTATTGAGATCACAATAAAGTAGGGTTAGTAAAAATATATTTTCAAGAGAAACATTCTACAAAGAATAAATTAAAGTCCGACATAATTTCGATTCTGAATAAATAACAATGCAGTGTCGCTGTTCATAGCAAAGAGACTAATGATTAAGACAACTCTTAAAAAGTACTATACCAATGTTTACTAAATGAGTTAGCGTAAATCTCTTTGTGACCTGTTATTTGGAGACTGTATGAACATAGGTCCTAAACACTAGTGTACATTAAGCGCGCCTAAACTCGTTCCATTTTTTTTTAAAGTGTACTTCAGCTGTCAGTGTAGGCAGAGTGTAATAATTACATTATTATAAATGATTATTGATAGTGCAAGTATGTTTTTATACGCTGAGTAGGCCATACTAACATTCATACCCAGTTTCGTAGTATTTAGATTGCCCAAAGGTAGGGTTACTATTATGACTGGCATATGCCATTCAGTATTTGTTCATCTATCTGTATGTCTGTTTGCTGACTGTTATTTTAACTGAATATAGAATAATAATACTTTTTTCTTGATTGTACTGGCAGCAACGGCATAACAAAGGGTGTACGAATCAGAATGTAGCCGGTATTAATCAGATACAGCCGTTGAGAATTTTTCAGACTTTCATTCGGTAAGATTCACTAGATGACGCTTATTTTAAGTTAAATCTGCATAGTGCATACCTTAGACCAAAAATTTTTTTTTTACTTGCTAAATCTATGGTGCATACGCTAAAAAAATCGCAAATCAGATCGACTGTCAGATTTATATCAGCGACGGCGCCACTGTCTTTGCAATGCCAAATGATAGTACCGTAGCTCCCCGAAGGCGCAGATATCTATATAATCGAATAACGGGAGAGTATTGACTAGATAGTTATATCGCCATCTATGTAGTTACCTGGAACTATGTGTTTTTTATCTACAATTTCACGCGCGTTTTTAGGTAATACCAAAAAAAAAAACGAAAATATCAATCAGTTTGTTAATTCATACGTAAATACTGGCGTTTTACTAGGTTTTACTTTAGACATGCCTTAATTTATAGACCCACCCGCACCCCTTTATTTGGAAATAGTAACCCTGCCCGCGGCATTATTGTAAGTTGAGAAAAAGGTTTAGCAGAAGTCTTCCTCTTCTTCATCGTCGGCTTTAGCTTCGGGCTTGGCATAAGCGGCGGCTTCGTCTAGGGACCCTACGTCTTCCACCTGATGCTGAAATAAAAATAAAAAATCTAAAGAACTTGAATTTAATTTTAGTAATAGGCATGTGAGCTAATATTTAATTTATTACAAACGATGAATTTTACTAAATACATTACACATACTAAAAATAAAATTAATTGGCTGATTAATCTCTGAGATATGACCGTTGAAAATTTTAGTTGGGGATAGAGAGGGGATGCTCCATCCCTTTTTCGCAAAGAAAGATAGAAAAAAAGAAATATTTATTTAAAAAAGCGTGTGTTAGTATAGCATTTGTATGCCGCGCCTGAGGCTTGACGTCATAGCTCAGTATAGTGCGCTCTCTGTCTAGCATGAAATTAAAATACTTATAACATATATTTTTGAACTAATTTAAATTTTGTTCTCGTTAATAGGCTCTATTGATGGGGGTGCGAAAAATCACCGGCAGTTGCCCCGCTACCACCCCCCACGAAATTTGGCCCTGGCAACACACAATATCCGCACGTTAAGGACTGACGAGAAGATGATCGAGCTGGAGGAAGAATTGAGCAAAATACGTTGGGACATCATGGGGCTATCTGAAATCCGACGAGAGGGACAGGATACGATAGTTCTAGATTCCGGTAACATGCTCTTCTTCCGGGAAGGAGAACTAAAGTCCCAGGGTGGTGTAGATTTTCTCGTCCGCAGGTCACTCATCAACAACGTGGTTAAGGTCGATAGTGTGTCGAGCAGGGTAGCATACCTTATACTCATAATAACCGATCGTTATTCACTGAAGGTCATACAGGTATATGCGCCGACCTCGACATACCCTGACGATGAAGTAGAGGCGTTGTATGAGGAGATATCTGAAGCAATACATACCTCCGAAACATACTTCACCGTTGTTATGGGTGACTTCAACGCAAAGGTGGGCACGCGGAATGTCGATGAGTTAAGAGTGGGGTCATATGGGTATGGACAGCGGAATCCGAGGGGCCAGCGCCTGGTCGACTTCATGGAGAGGGAGGAACTCTATTTGATGAACTCCTTCTTCCAGAAAGTGGACGTGGATGAGCCCCGATGGATCGACCAATAATGACTTCATCATGACGACCAAAAAGCAAATATTCAATGATGTCTTCGTGATCAGCAAGGTGAAAACCGGTAGCGATCACCGAATTGTCAGAGGCACATTGAATATCAACATCAAGCTCGAGAGGTCTCGTCTGGTGAAGTCCACGCTACGTCCTGGTCATGCTCAAATCCAAAACCCCAAAGACTTCCAACTCGAACTGCATAATCGCTTCCAGGGCCTAGCCGAATGCGGAACTGTGGATGAATCAAACAATGGGCTGGTGGAAACTGTTCAAGCAGTGGGGTCCAAGTTCTTTAAGACCCCACGCCGAAAAAGACCTCAGAAGCTCTCAGACGAAACCAATAAGTTAATGGAAGACCGGGTTGAGATGAGACTGCAATCTTCAGCTGATATGTCGGAATATGGCAAACTTAATAGACGAATCTCGAAATCGGTGCGACATGATCTGCGTTCCTATAATACAAGATGTATTAGGGACGCAATTGAGCGGAACCAGGGCTCAAAAGTGTTCGCGAAGAATTCGGCTATTGGGAAAAGCCAAATGACGAAGCTGAAGATCGAGGATGGCAGTATCATTTCATCAAAGCCGGAAATTCTGAGAGAGCTCGACAGGTTTTACGGACAGTTGTACATCTCAACACGACAGCCTATTGTCAGCGCAGCTCAGGACAAGAGAGCTAAACTAACCCGACACTACACTGAGGACATCCCAGACATCAGCTTGTACGAGATTAGAATGGCTCTGAAACAGCTTAAGAACAACAAGGCGCCGGGTGATGACGGAATCACGACAGAACTTCTGAGAGCGGATGGAAAACCGGTACTTTTGGTCCTCCAGAAGTTATTTAATTCCGTCATACTCGAAGGTACAACGCCTGAAGCATGGAATAGGACTGTGGTGGTGCTCTTCTTCAAAAAAGGTGATAACACCTTGTTGAAGAATTATAGGCCCATCTCACTCCTGAGCCATGTGTACAAGTTTTTCTCCAGAGTCATTACGAACCGTCTCGAAAGCAGGTTTGATGACTTCCAGCCTCCCGAACAAGCCAGTTTCCGTAAAGGCTGGAGCACCATAGACCACATACATACGCTGCGCCAGATTATACAGAAGACTGAGGAGTATAATCGGCCATTATGTCTAGCGTTTTTGGACTATGAAAAAGCCTTCGATTCAATTGAGACCTGGGCAGTGTTGCAGTCCCTCCAGCGTTGTCATATCGACTATAGGTATATCGAAGTGCTGAAGTGTTTGTATAGAAACGCCACCATGTCGATCCGATTACAGGACGAGAGCACGGAACCAATCCAATTGCAGAAAGGCGTGAGACAGGGAGATGTTATTTCTCCGAAACTGTTCACTAACGCATTGGAGGACGTTTTCAAGCTCTTGGACTGGAACGGATTTGGCATCAAAATCAATGGCGAATACATCACTCACCTTCGTTTTGCCGATGATATAGTTATCATGGCAGAGTCGTTGGAGGACGTTAATACAATGCTCAGCGACCTCAGTAGAAATATTAGTCATCATGCTTATTGAAAGTATATATTTACCTCCTAGCATGATAAATATGTAAGATAGTTTGCTAATTTGTAGTCTGAACTAAGAAGCTAACAAAAGTATTACTGTCTTTATCGACTTGTCTGGTAAAAAAGGGATACCGATATTTTAATTATTTTAGTTCTGTCAACTACAGCTCTCAAAATAGACTACATCATATATATACTTTTTTTCGCATAAAAAAATAATTATGAATTTGCTAGCAGCGTTTCGCGATTTGCGCAAAAAATCCGGAACGAGGATATTCACCGAAGAACCAGTCACCGACATAGCTGCTCAGATTTGCAAGTTGAAGTGGCAATGGTCAGACCACATCGCTCGAGGAACCGATAACCGATGGGGAAGAAAGGTTCTTGAGTGGAGACTACGAACCGGAAGACGCAGCGTAGGTAGGCCTTTCACTAAACGGACTGACGACATTGTGAGAGTCACGGGCATCCAGTGGATTTAGATGGCAGGCTGTCGTTCAGTGTGAAGTTCTGGGGGCGGGGGCAATATTCAGGAGTAGAAATCTTCTGGCTGATGATGATGCCTCGAGGTTTCACACGCTATCCTAGGAACCATATTTTTTTCCGGGTTAAAAGGTAACCTGTTAATCAAGTATCCATATCAAATTTCATTCAAATTTGTTTATAATTTACCTTTAAACTACCTATACAAATTACCTATATAATAATCCCAAAAACATTACTCATCTTGTTGTGAAGTAGAGGGAGAAAGAGATGACTTACATGGCTAACAGTAGCTTGGAAAGAAGTGCTGGAGTCCCGCTGTCCTTGGGCGGGCACGTAGCAAGGCGCCGCGTTCTTGCGAATCCCAACGCTAGGCATAGGTTCGCCCTTCGGGAGCTCCACTTTGCCGGCCAAGCGGGCGTATTCCACGTCCATGCTGCGTATGAACGGGGAGGAAAGCGCTCGCTTTGCTCCTTCCATGTCTTCTTCATCGTAGGCTGTGAGCAGGCGCTCCAGTGTATCGCTTTCAGCGGCCTCGCAGTTGGCTCCCCATTCCTAAATGAGTTAAGCTTATTAAACACGGCCCTGAAATTCGGTACATACTGTTAAAGTGTGCCGTTCAATAAATACGATAAACTTAGAAAATAAACTTATATTGAAAAAGTAATACGAGCAGTTTTGCAGACATGACACAACACTTGTTTTTAAAACAACAGAAAATCTAGAAAACCTTACAGGTGACAAAGTCCATCAAAGAGTTCTTGCTCTAACATCTTCTCTCTTTGTCTACTGTGTTCCAAACATACATATTTTTTTACATAACGTGGCCAATCGTGGCTTAAAGAGTGGCTTCGTTAGCATGTCTGCAAGTTGTAGCTCTGACGACACCTTCTTAACTTCTAAAGTCTCGTTAGCAACGCATTCTCTAATAAAGAAGTACCGGATCCTTATGTGCTTTGTCCGTTGATGCATTTCATATGAGGGGTTATGAGCTAGCTGAATTGCAGACTGTGTATCCACATATAAATCTGGTAGTTTGCTCTGTGAATTTTCTATACTCTGTATCAGTCTGCGTAGCCATATAACTTCTCTTGAAGCCTCACTGCCTGCAACGATTTCAGCTTCTGTACTCGAGATTGCCACAGAAGGTTGTCGATGGCTTCTCCAAGACACAGCTCCTCCCGCGTACATACAGATCATGCCTGTTGTTGACCTGCCTGTATCCATATCTCCACCATGGTCAGCATCACTGTAGCACTTCAAGCCATGGTGGCCTTCTTCTCCGTATTGCAAGCCCGAATCTTTTGTCCCTTGCAAGTAACGTAATATTCGCTTCACCTTTACAACATCAGCTTCCGTAGGATTTTCTAAATGCCTCGAAACAACGCTAACAGCGTACGCTATATCCGGCCTCGTTCCGACCATTAGGTACGATAATGCTCCTACGACCTGTCTGTAAGGATACTTTTCAGCAGGTGGATCTTCTCTTAATCCTGCCGTACTATCTTTCAGTATAGGCGTTCCTACTGCTTTGCAATCCTGCATTTCAAATCTTTCTAATAATTTCTTCGTATAGGCAGTCTGAGTAACATTTATAGAGCCATTATTCCCTTTCGCTATTTCCAGGCCCAAGAAATATGAAGCTGGTTTCGATTTAATCTTAAACCGCCTTTTCAGCTCCTGAATAAAATCATCTGCCTCTTCTTGATGTGTTGATGCCAGAAGACCATCATCCACATAAAGAGCTAGTATTAGCTTCTTTTTCCCCCTCTGCCTAACGAAGAGACATGGATCTGCCTCACTCTTGTGAAATCCAGTCTTTTCTAGAAACTCTGTGACGCAGTTGTTCCAACAACGAGGAGCTTGTTTGAGCCCGTATAAACTCCTCTTCAGCTTGCATACCTTGTTAGAACCGTCGTTATAGCCTTCTGGTAGTTTCATGTAAATCTCCTCATCAATTTTGCCATATAAAAATGCTGTAGAGACGTCGAACTGTGTTAAACTCATTTTATTTCTCGCAGCAATACTCAGCACTATTCTAATCGTGCTCATTTTGGCAACTGGGCTAAAAGTTTCGAAAAAATCTACACCTTTTTTCTGTGAGTAGCCTTTGATCACCAATCTGGCCTTATAACGCTCAATCATTCCATCTGGATTTAATTTCATCCTGTATACCCATTTACATGGAATAGCTTTTTTATTCTTTGGTAGCTGTACCATTTCCCATGTTTTGTTCTCTCTTAAAGAATTCATTTCTTCATCCATGGCTATTTTCCACTTGGAACTATCTTTATCATGGACAGCCTGATAATAAGTTTGAGGCTCTTTGAACTCATTATTTACATTATTCACGGCACTCATGACAAATTCTTCAAATCTGTCTGGAGGCTTGAGTGTCGATCTATCTCTGAGTGTCATTCTAGCTTCTTCATCTATTTCTTGAATAGGCAAGATTTCTTCACTCTCCCTTTCAGGCTCTTCGTTTGAATGAACTGATTCATAATCACTTACGTCTGATTCCCCGTCTCTATGAACTAACGTGTCATCAAAAACCTCTCTGTTTGATGGTTCATCAGTTATCTCTCCACTTGACAAGGG
Source organism: Agriopis leucophaearia (assembly GCA_949125355.1). Lineage (NCBI taxonomy): Eukaryota > Metazoa > Arthropoda > Insecta > Lepidoptera > Geometridae > Agriopis > Agriopis leucophaearia. The sequence goes on from OX421261.1 coordinate 9,999,608, forward strand.
TTCTTCAGTTAAGTCTTCTATGTCTTCAAATTCATCTGGTGGTGATGACTGCTGAACCAGTGTCTGCCAAGGTATGGGCACTTCAAAAGTTGTTGGATCTGTTCCTACGACAGGTATTAGATCTTGGTTTGGTTTTAGAGTCTTCTCTTCAAAAATTACATCTCTAGAACGTATAATTTTATTTTTCTCTTTCAACCACACTCTATAACCTTCATCATTGTCGTATCCAATCAATATGCCCTTCACGGCCTTTTTATCCAACTTTTTCCGCGTTATTTTTGGAATATGTGCATAGCAAGTGCTACCGACAATTCTCAAATGTCGAATCCTTGGCTTTTTGTTATACCAAATCTCATATGGAGTCTTATCCAACTTGGTTGGGCCAGTCCGATTCAGAATATAGACAGTAGCCTGGAATAGTTCAGCCCACAGTCTATGAGGTAGCCCTTTTGCATGCATTGTGGCTCTCACTGCTTCAACAACTGTTCTGTTATCTCTCTCAACAAAACCATTCTGTTCTGGCGTATGCGGCATTGTTATTATCTGTCTAATGCCATTCTCTTCAAGCATTTTCTTTACGTCTGCATTGTCAAATTCTCCTCCTCCATCGCTAAGTAGACACTTAACAGTGCATCCTGCTGTCTTTGTCTCAGCGAGCATTAAGGCGAGCTTATTTTTAACTTCAGACTTCTGTCTTAGAAAATATATCATACGATAGCCTGTAAAGTCATCTTTGAACAGTACATAGTATCGGTACTTTGAACAACTCTCCGTAAAAGGTCCGCATACATCTGAACTCACAAGTTGTCCAGGTTCAGTAGCTCTACTGTCCCTCTTACCAAACTTTAGTCGATGTGCTTTTCCGTAAATACAGCCCTCACATTGCATATCATTGTCTGATTTTAACTCAATTTCCAGCTCTCTCTTGACTAGCTCTTTCACATGTCGTTTATTCTGGTGACCAGATCTCTCATGATATAGCTGAAGTAAGTCTTTTGAGTCTAGGTTGTTAATCTCTGTACTGTATGTATTGGCTGTACAGGTTTAACGTTGGTTAGTCTCAGCTTGAATAAACCGCCTTGTCTCTGCCTGTCTCCAATAAGATTCACTGTCCCGTCTACATATAACTTACATAATATAGCTGTTGACGTAAATGTACTTTTCAAGAGTCTATCTTGAGCTGAAAGTACCGAAAATATTTTTTTCTTTACGCTAGGAACGTACCAAACATCTTTTAGCATAATCATATGTTTCACACCTTCTACATCAGCTTCAACTATCAATGTCCCCTTTCCAACTGCTTGGATGGCTTCTCCACTCGCGGTTGTCACTGTGTGCGAGTCATCAAACTGTTCAAACGTTTCAAATAAATCGTTTCTATGGGTTACGTGGCTTGTTGCTCCATTGTCGACATATCAGCCTTCGTTATCCGAATCCGTTAGCACATTTATTGACATAATAGCCATGTTGACATTCTTTGAAGTTGATGATTTCGGGGGTCGACCGTCAGACAGCCATTTTGTACACTGCTTAATCCAGTGTCCGACATCGCCACAGTAATGACACTTCCCTTTGTCATTCTTATTCTTATTTACAATCTTCTTTGTACTCTTTGCTTCCAACTTAAGAACTTCTTCTTTTACTTCTTTGTTCTTACTGGTTAAAGCTCTTTCATGCATACATAAATTACTAGTAAGGTTTTCTACCGTCCTTTCTGACTGTGACATCAACAACCAGCTAGCCTTGAATGAGAAGTATTCTTCTGGTAAGGTGTCCAGAATCTTACATATTAGAAATAATTCTGGTAACTCTCCCTTGAAATTAGAATTCTGCATCTCTTGCATTAGCTCAAACCATATGTTCTTCATCTTTGACAAATGAGTCGCAATATCATGATCAGGTAGTTTCTTGTAGGCAAAAAATTTTAAACATAGGTCATAGGCTCTATCTTTTGAATCACCTGCGAAAACTCGATGTAATTCTAGCCACACCTCCCTTACATTTGTGTATCGCATGACTTTTTGAAGATTTTCATCTGATAAATTTGTTGTGATCAATAAGAGCGCTGCACTATTTTTCTTATTATAGTCAGGCATCTCCTTACTATACTTCTCCTTGTCTCTTGGATCCGACAACACTGGTTTGCTGACCCTTCCTTCGACAATTTCTAGGATACCTAGTCCGCCTAAAGCTGCGATTACTTTGTATTTCCATACTGTCCAGTTCGATTTTTCTAGTACACCGACCTTCACTTTTGTTGCCTCTATAAATGCTTGTTCCATTTTCGCAACAAAAATTTGTGGCGCCTCTTATTTAATCTTCTCTAGTATTATCGCCTTAAACGCTCTGCTACCATGTTAAAGTGTGCCGTTCAATAAATACGATAAACTTAGAAAATAAACTTATATTGAAAAAGTAATACGAGCAGTTTTGCAGACATGACACAACACTTGTTTTTAAAACAACAGAAAATCTAGAAAACCTTACAGGTGACAAAGTCCATCAAAGAGTTCTTGCTCTAACACATACAAACAAGCCAGTTGTTTTTTAGGGTTATTAAATCGCGAGTTGCAAGTTACATAAGGCCCGTTCGGCTAATGTCACAGGCACCATGCTGCACCGCAAATAGTATAAGTTACGGAGCAACGATTTAATTGGGAAATTATATACCTTACGATCGCAATTTTATTTGACTGACTGGACATAACGTCTTATTTTGTATGTAAGCAACGCGAAAATGAGAAAGTTCGATCCGGATTTGAGAACTGTTACAACTGTTACCTTATAGCTCTTCTCAGCAGCGACGACGTCTCCCCTGGCTAGGTGAACCAGCACAGCTGCGACGGCCAATCGGCCGACCGCACCGAAGTTACTAGCCTCCAGGTGGAAGCTGATCTCCTGCCGGATGCTGTCCGCCGCCTGGTCGTATCTGGAATGCGTATTCTCGACTTGAATCTGCTGTCGGTACACTCATGGCAAGCTACGGTTCTGGTCATAATAAACACCTTAAACACACTTTAAACGTATTTTTATGTAGTAATAGTTTTGCTTTTGACCACTTATTCGCCTGATGCGGTCTACGATGGAGCGCTTGCCTAGAAGAAACCGACGCCGACTTTTTGGTTAGTTGTAAGGCAACCGCGATCCGATTCCAACGCCACGCGACGCCAGTGCTACAATGCCTTAGCGGACAAGCGACGTTGAACACTGCAAGCGATATAACGTCTTAATTGAAGTAAATGTGGCATTGTGAACATATATAGTTGATTTCTAGATGTATACGACGCTCAGGCGTTTTTTGAATGTTTCATTTAGAGATTGTGACTCTATTGTATCTCTATGAAAAATACCGATAAACTAATTTAGATCCTATGTCGTTGTAACAACGATACTGTGGAAATCTTAGAGTATGTCAGTCAAGTTTGCTTCTGGTTATGATATTGTCTATACATATAATTTTGTCTATGACAATATTGTAGTGGTAGGAGTCTTTTGCAGGGGTTTACCTGGGGAAATACCACCTTTACCAGTTATTCAACCGCCAAGCAGTAGTGTGCAAACATTACTGTGTTCCGGATTGAAAGGCAATGTTTCCAGCGAAATTACAGGGCACACAGAGATTTGACATCTTATATCTCGGGGTGACGAGCGCAGTGCATTGCCATCCAGGGTTTTGAACTGTTGAAGTTCAAAATTCTGAGTGGCGTTGAGCTGTTATAGGCAAGCGTGAAGAGCCATCAGGCTGGCAACTCAGCTCATCTCGTCACACAGTAACATAAAAAAAAACTTCCTTTCTAAAAATTGTTTTCTTCGTGTGAGTTATTGTAAACGCTAATAATATTAAAATTATAACTATCAACGACATTGCTATTATTATGAGATTCAATTATTAATAGAGCAAAATAATAATAAAAGATACATATATATACTTACAGGGCCAACCTAACCAGCAGCCTAGTAGCCTTGCTTATGTACTCAATACCTTGATGCGATGAGCTCTCAGACTGCGGACAAAGTATCATATTATAAATAAAAATTTAACACTTTGTTCCCACACTAAGAACTTAAAGTTTTCACACAACGTTGAGCCGGGCTAAACTCGAAAAGTATACCTTTTTAACCGACTTTCAAAACTGAGGAGGTTATCAATTCAGATGGTTCTTTTTTTTAAATCCTTGTTACCTAATAACTTTCGACTGGGTGAACCGATTTTGATGATTCTTTTTTATATTTGAAAGCTGGTGCTTTCCGTGTGGTCCCATTTTAATTTGGTCCAGTTCTGAAATTTTTATGAAGTCAGAGTTTTTAGTTTTTATTATTATTTCTTAGGTGATTCGCCGTAACATTACATATATATTCTATGAAAATTTCAACAGGCTATTTATTACGGCTCGAAAGATACAGCCGTTCAAAGGTAGGATGCACGGACAGACATACAGCGAAGGCTTAGTAATAGGGTCCCGTTTACATCCTTTGGGTAGGGAACCCTAAAAAATAAGGTCGCGGACGTAGTCGCGGGTACAGCTAGTATCATTGTGAAAGTTTGGATGGATGTTTGTTACTCAATCACGCCAGAAACGGCTGGATGGATTTGGATGAAATTTGGAATATACATTGCTTATGTCCTGGATTAACACATAGGCTACTTTTCATCATCATCATCACCGATTTTCATCACCACACGGGTGAAACCGCGGGTGCAGCTAGTACTATATAAATGTACACCTGAAAAACATTACAATCCTCAAGCGTTCGGGTAAACTAACATAACATCGACAAGTAGAAGGATGGACTCACGGAAGAGACATCAGCTGCCATCTGATAGAGCTTATACGCCTTTTCCGGGTGATTCTCCTCTAGGATCCTGGCCGCCTTGTCCAGGACACTGGCGCCGCTGTCGCCGGACCCATGCTGCTGGTACAGACCAGAAGACTCCACTGCCATTGAGAATATCTGCAAGTTTACAGACCATTGTACCCCGACACTTCATACAATAGGATACAGGAAAGTGTCTTGATTTATTAATAATATATGGGCCTTACGGCTTACTCTTAACGCGGGCTCGAATTATGTTGGTATAACAAAGAAAGATTTTTCATTCACATTACCTTTCCAACCAGACGGGGTCAACGACCTGTTGGTCTTTGCCAATAACATGTCTCATATAGATATTTTCAGTATAACTACTATGTTTTATTGCTATTTTCTTTTCTAAAAGCTTGTTTTTCAAATGTGGGTAATGCATCAAGGGTTAATAAACATGCAAACACAAGATTCAAGGGCTCAACTGGACAACAATTTTTCCTATGGATTCTAGTCATGAAAAGTTTTTATAATAATTTAGCAAGCAAATAGTTACACTAATATTGCATAATTCTTTGTCATGAATTCAGGACGACAAGCAACAGACCAACAATTACCACAATAGTGGTTACACAATGAATTAAAGCTTAGTGCAGAAAATCAAGCGAACGTGAGCCTTAACGCGCTGAAATACGGTTTGCGGTAGCGCAACTTTTCCCAATCATCTAAATATTCGTATATTTTTATTAAATACGTTATATATTTCTTTATAGTGAAGAAATTATTCAAATCGGGTAATACAATTCTGAGATAGAAGCATATAAAGTTTCTGATTAGGAAAGAATGCTCTGTCCCTTACCTGCAACACATTCAGGGAGCACATTCCAGTCAAGCAGTTCGCATAATAAAAGTTGAATCAAAGCGCTTCGTACGGGTTTTCAGAATATTAACCATATTTATTCGTATTATTAGAGCTGGTAGACTGATCCAAAATTAAAAAAATTATGGGAGTGCCTCCTCTACAAAAAAAAAAAACTATTACGTTAATTTGGTCCACACATATTGGAGTAACAGCTATATATAGCTTATGCGTTGAGACAGAAACACGCAAGCATCTTTATATTAGATTTAGATAGCCCCGGTGACTCAGTTGGTAGTGAACCTACCTTCTGCGCTTGGGGGCGTGGGTTCGATTCCCACCTAAAACAAACATTAATGTGATGAACATTTGTGTTTGTTCTATGTATGGGTGTAAATAACTATTTAAGTATAGCCATATTATAAGCTTTGCTTAGCTTGGATCCTTGGGGTCAGATGACAGTGTAAAAAAGTCAGTCATAGAACTGCACGTCAGAAGTAGAAAACTTAAGTTCCATGATTTTTGGTCCCCCAAAAGTGCTCAACGCGCCTAAAGAAGTTTTCATTTCAAAAATAATAAATAAAAATTAGTCACAAATCGCATTAACTGGCGCTCGAACAATTTTCTATACTAATATTATAAAGAGGAAAGATTTGATTGTTTGTTTGCATTGAATAAGCTCCGAAACTACTGAACCGATTTGAAAAATTATTTCACTGTTGGGAAGCTACACTATCCCCGGGTGACATAGGCTATATTATATTTTGTGGCGAGGACGAAGGCCGAGCTTACACCCGTGCGAAGCCGGGACGGTTGACTAGTTGAAAATAAGGTTGAGATCCAATGTCTCGACCCCAAACAGCTCATAATGAGTATTTACATTGTTAGTGTGTTAAAAATTGCATCCATTCTGTATCACAATACCTCTTCCGGTCTAGTATTTTCCTTATTGACGAGGAGAGCATTCTCTATAGACTTGCCGGCATGGAAGAAGCAGCGGTTCTTCAAGTAAAATTCACTGGCTTTCAAGTGACACTCCTTGGACTTCTCGAGCTCACGAGCGATACGGTAGCATTGGGCTAAAACAAAACGAAATAAAGTACATTATTGTAGTCGTAGCAAAAAAAAGGTTTGGTCTGTTAATGTTCACCTTCAATTTGGACAATACTAGAATAGGAATGCTTTGCTTCTCTCTGAGATCAGACAAACATAGGAGATATGTCTTAGTCAAATTTTATTATTGTGTTTAAATGTATGAATTTTTTATACTTTTTTTCTGCTATAGCGCTAAAAGCAAAAACTTTAAGTACGGCTCTTTTACTCGTTTTTCATGCACACTAAGAATCTTGTAGCGTACTAATAGTCCGCATGATGAGTTAAATTACCTCCTTTCTGCTTAGTACAGGGTATATATATGCGTAACCCTATATACAACCAACTTACACACTTCTAATACAAATTTACGTACGAGAGTTTTATTATCCATTTGTTAAACAGCATGTTTTTGTTACTTTGTAGGTAAAAGCGTTTATATTATTTAAAAGATACAAAGGTCTCTCCCAGGAAAGAAAGCGACAATCTAGAAAATCTTAAAGTCAAAGGCAAAGATGACGGCAAACGATCTCAAGGCCGCAGCCTCACATCAGTGTAAAATCATTAAGAGAATGATGAGATCACGACCTTCAGACATGAGTTGCATGACGCGAGGAGGGAGACCTCTCCCAAAACATGAACCAGCCAGGCCGTGCCCATGGTCCACCTTCCAATCGTAACGTCGGACTTTTGAGTGATGATATACTGAGGCAGTTTACAATGGACAGCTAGAAGGTCGGGCTAAGTGGCGATAAATGTTGAAACACGTTGAATTAAATAATTGTTTTAGTTTAAAAACTAATAAACTTTATTCATTTATAAAATACTTTTTAAAAACAAGCTTTTTCGTATTCTTCTCAGTAAATACTTTCATTTGACACCCATATTATGATGGTAGATAAGGACATTTTGTCTGCAATCTTGGGGCGTCCTTCATATTGAATTTATCACCTGAACTAAAGAAAATAAAAAAACACTAAAGTGCTTGGGACGACCGATACCGTAACCCGATGGGGTTACGTTGTTTCGTTTAGGAGTTCCTACGGCCAGCCAGACCAGCTCAATGGTACCATAACATAACATTGTCACTGAACTTACATAAGTATGCCAAATTTCAGCTCAATCGGTTGAGGATAACTGGTCTAAAATTCAGTTGCAAGATTTGTCCAACATTATGTACATAGTACATACTAACAAGGCAAGTTGGATCAATGCTTGTAAAAACACGCTTTGTGACTCGTTAAAACTTACCAAAGGAGCCCTAATTTGAGGGACACTTAAAGACGAGTGTCTGATGATGGAGCTGAGCCGGTGGATAGTGCAACTGTTGATATGGAACTCGTTAAAACAAACCAATTGGGTCCAAAGTTTGGACCCAATTAACCCTTGTAGAGTTTGGGCTCCAAACTCTACAAGGGTTTACTAGTATAGTAGGTAGCTATTGAAGAGTTCCAGTATTCACCACCTGTTACCATCACCAGATCGATTCGACGGTACCAAATTACAGTATTATCAAAAAAAATGTTCTTTTTTTCTCTATTCTGTGATTGTCAGACATATACATACTTGCAGTTTCAAATCGATGCGACAGTTAGAAATAGGCAGTAATCAACTTTTTTTGCATAATTAGTTACAAGTGAAGTCAATAAAAGTATGTTAATACCTAACTCAGATCAGACAAACCAGAGAGATATGGTAAGGTAGATGGCATCATGGCTTAACATCAGGCGAGGTGGTGGTCAAGCGCAAGCCTATTATTTAATCACACTATCACACTAATATCATATATGTGAAAGTTTGGATGGATGTATGCATGGATGGATAATTGTTACTCAATCACGCAGAAAAGGCTGGATAGATTTGGATGAAATTTGGAATATACATTGCTTATATCCTGGATTAACACATAGGCTACTTTTCATCATCATCGACGATTTTCATCTTACTATATATATTTTAGATAGATACCTACTTAACAAATTCCTGAAGTTTCATCACTCTAGCTCAGCGAATAGTTATCTAAATTTGCTGTTCTACCTTGAAGAAAACTCTCCGTACTGTAAATCTCCATACATTCTGTAACACCCAGGAGTGAAATCACTTATTTCATGCGTATAATAACCCCTTTAGCATGGCGCAGGAAAGAACTAGTGATATTTCTTTAACTTACCCGCTTGATTGTACTCGTCGGCTGCTAAATCTAACTCAGGCTTCCACTTCAGCAGAGAAGTCTTCAAGCTGCCAAGCAAGAAAAAATCATTGTTACTTAGAACTATAGTTATAAATGCTATACCATAGCGCTGAGAGAATTACAACGGTTTTTAATTAATCTACCACAAATGAAACGACAATGTCATTCTGTCGCAACCCAACCCATACCAAATAACTTTTACTAATGCAGAATCAAAATTTTAAACATTCAATTTAGTCATCTACACTAATATTATAAAGAGGAAAGATTTGTACCTATTTTTGTATGTTTGTAATGAATAGGCTCCGAAACTACTGAACCGATTTGAAAAATTCTTTCACTGTTGGGAAGCTACACTATCCCCGGGTGACATAGGCTATATTATATTTTGTAGCGAGACCGAAGGCCGAGCTTACACTCGTGCGAAGCCGGGGCGGACGGCTAGTAGCTCATATTTTAGTGGAAAAATTATCACAGAAAGCATTTTTTTATTTATTCTATCCATGTAGTAGGTATAACCCATTTACACAGACAATGAAAATAAGGAGTTTTACGGATTTATAAAATTATAATAATATCAAGTTAGAAAATTAATTTAATGACAAACAAGTAATTTAACTGATGACCGATGGGTAAGAAATGTTCTTGAGTGGAGACTACGAACCTGAAGATGCAGCTTAGGTAGGCCTCCCACTAGATGAACCAACGACATTGTGAGAGTCGCAGACATCCAGTGGCAGGATGTCGTTCAATGTGGAGGTTAAAGGGGGAGGCCTATGTTCAGCAGTGGACGTCTTCTGGCTGATGATGATGAAGTAATTTAATGACTAACGAACAGCTTGGGGCGTTGGAGTCTATTGAGAAACGTACCAAGAGGCTCATCAGACACAAATACCTAGTTCAGACTAGGCTTCTTAGTCTTAAGCATTGGCGGAAAGTTGTTAGTCTATCGCTTTTTTATTGGATACATTTCGGAGAGTGTGCATTGGATCTGCATGATCTAATTCCCTACTGCCCATTTTTCTATCGGAATGTCCGAGCGGGAACGAAAACTGCTTTACGGTAGATACTCTGAAATCCCATATGAAGCGCTTTGATTCTACTTTTACTGTGCAAACTGCTAGTCTTTGGAATGCGCTGCTTGAATGAGTGTTCCCTGATAGTTACAATCTGGGTGACACCACATCACGAGTAAATCGGTTTCTTGTAGGCAAGCGTGCTCCATCGTAGACCGCATCATCGCTTAACATCAGGCGAATTGTTAAACAACACTAACAAAAATACATAATAGTAACTACCACACATATAAATGTTTACCAGGTTTATGTTGTAAATGAATAAATACTAAAGCAGCATAAGATAACAGACACATCATTAAAATTATTTACTGTTTTTCTGCAGCCTTGCAATGTTCTTGTGCTTCTTTAATTTTAGCAGACATCTTTGGTTTTCACAGCATTCACCTGAGTCACGAAGAGGGAGAGTTCAGAGAATATAAACTAGTCTACTGAGTCAGTACTCAGTGAAATAACGCGCCCTATACGCCGTTAAACGCGAAAGAAATTAGTTACTTTTAATACTACAGCAGCAGGAGGGTCTAAACTATAATGTACAACATGATATTTGCCGACACGATAATGTACATTGTACAGGCAGAAAAGCACGACCTATAATTCATGTCAACTCTGATATGCAGGCGTATTATGAAACTTTGATCGGGATCAGTCAGTGTCAGAATTGACAGAATTTTGACACTTGAAAGGGGTTAATGCGTTAATAATACGCATGCATCATGCGTATTATGAAACTTTGATCGCGTAGACAGAGAAAACAATAGACGCAATCACATTTCCTACTCTTTTACTCCGCAGCGAAACAGCCATATGAAAAAATAGCATGCGTGAAAAAGAAGGATCTATGCTTTTTGCCTCTTTGTCGTTGTAACCGGTTGACTCCAAGCTCTAATTGACAGTGTGGTGACAAACATTGAGAGATTTTTGTGTTTTTTCGGAAATAAATCATCTAAATTCAATTCGTTATCCTTAAATTATTATCCTCGTGTGGTCAAGAGTATTGGATTTCGTCACAATGGTGCAGTGTTGTGTTTTGGGTTGTCGGAACAGAACAGAACAAGGTTTATCTGATGTTACATTTCACAGGTTTGTAATGGCCGTTTTTATTTACAATATATCGTCTAAAATCAATAAAAATAATAAATATGATGTATTGATGCAGGGGCAACATATTTAGATGTGAAGTTTTACTGCAAAATTACAAATTATACAAAAGCAAAGAAGAACGTAACCTCAAAGATATTGAGTTAGGGCTGCCATAATGTAGCTTTCAATTTTTCCCTAGTTTTCTAAATGTTTACCGACGATGTATTGAATTTGACAGATTTATTTTATGCGCTCAAATAAGATGCCATTACTGTATTATCGGTTTTGTATAGCAGCGTTTTTTTTTAACGAAAAATGATTTTTTGTTTGTACTAAACTAATAGTAGAGTCGGAATCTATGTTATCTGTAATCACAGAATTTACCATATACTTAAATTTCCTAATATTTATTTACAGATTTCCATCGAATGCAGGACCGGTAGAGATTTGGATACAAGCATGTGGTAGATATGATTGGAGACCAACACGAAATTCCAGAATTTGTTCCAAACATTTTAAGAATGATTTATTTATAAAGCGTGGAGAAAAAAACTATCTGAAACCAGGTGCTCTGCCAACTAATGATATTTATGTGAGTAACCAGAACCACTAACTATGACCAGTAAAAAAAACAACTCATAAGTTTTCCACCAACGAGAATTATAACTTTAGTGAACAACATATAACTTCAGTGAACAACCGTGATAGTTTAAAACAAAAAACGTTTGTTGTAGACCTTTTTTCCGATTTTATTATTATTTGTTATTGAATCCGCCGTAATTCTTACTCCTTACAAAAGCGAATGTAACTCTGTCTCTCTGTCTGGATGTTTGTTCGCTTTTCACGACTAAACCGATCTTAACGAAATTTGGCAGGAAGGTAGTATGCATCATGAAGACGGACATAGGGTACTTTCCCTCAAAATTTGTTGTCAAAAACTGCTTGGTTATAATTTTTATGGTTTCGTAATATTGAAAATAGCTGATTTGAGGGTGTATATGTGTAATGAGTAATTCCCGTGTCATATTACTAAAATAAGGTACATTCATTTTGCCGTGCCCTAATTTGCTAATTTTATTTTACAGACTTCTGATCTTACTTCGAAACCAGGGGGTTCAGATTCAACTGGTCAATCGAAATTTTCAGGAAAACGACCTGAAACGCTAGATTTAGAAATGACAAGAAAACATGATATTGAAATCCCTCAGACACCACGAAGGAAAAAACTGGACGAGAAAAGACGAAAAAAGTTACGAGCGGTGCGTATATTAAATTTTTGTACCTTTTTACTCGACTATAAAAAGTATTATATAACCCTATGATTTTCAAAATCATTTCAATCATCTTTGGGTAATGGTTTGGTAATCTTTGTATGCATATATAGATTTAAATATATTACGTTCATTTGTATTTGTACCGTATCTCCTAATCTAATCTACCCCTTATATTAAAAATAATTGTTGTGAAAAATTAAGTCTATCAAAGCGTCTTAACATTTTTTTTTATTATTACAATAATAGGCTTTTGTTTGACCGCCAACTCGCCTGATGTTAAGCGATGATGCGATCTCCGATGGAGCACGCTTGTCTAGAAGAAACTGATTCACTCGTGGTTTTATGATACCCAGATTGTAACTATCGGGGAACACCCATTCAGGCAGCGTATTCCACAGACTAGCAGTTCGCACAATAAAAGTGGAATCAAAGAGTTTCTTACGGTTTTTAGGAATATTACATATAAAGCTGTGACGATTCTTTTTACCCACTCTGGCATTCCGATTCCCGATAGGAAATGGGCAGGAGGGGCAGATCCGATGCACACTCCGAAATGTATCCGATAAAAACCTTAAGACTAGCAACTTTGCGTCGACGTTTAGGACTAAGCAGCTTAGTCTGAACTAAGGATTCGTTGCTGATGAGCCTCTTGGCACGTTTCTCAATAGACTCCAATCTGGGTGCAATACAAAACAACAAAAGCACATTTTACCGTCACAAGAGTCACAAACCCACACACTCATTTGTACAACAAAACTCGTTTGCAATGACCTATAATTATTTATTTCTATTTGCAGGCTTCCGATCTTTCTTCAATATCTGGGGGCTCGGAGTCAAGTGAAACTCAATCGGATATATATGAAAAAACGAATGCGCTGTCTTTAAAAGGAAGGTCAAGAAAACGCAAAGTTGAAGAAGTAGAATCACCACGAAAGAAAAAACTTCGTAAAATTGCTGCGACCAGACTAAAAAAGTTACGAGCGGTACGACAAGCCAAACGACGGCTTTTAAAAAGGAATGCTGAATTAACTAATATTATATCGGAACTGAGAACGAAATCTCTGTTGTCTTACGAAGACGCAGAGTTTTTGAATTCAATCGACACAGTTAATCGCGACTTTCTGAGACGGTTCCTTGGTGTTGAACATAAAAACACTCGTTATTCGCCGTCACTACGAAAATTTGCTTTATGCTTACATTTTTTAAGTCCACGGGCTTATTCCTACGTACGCGAACAATTTAACACTTGTTTGCCTCATCCACAAACCTTAACTAATTGGTACCGTTCAGTTGACGGAAGTCTAGGATTCACAAAAGAATCTTTGGCGGCGATCAAATTAAAATCTAAAGGAACAGATAAGAAAATCTATGTTTCCGTCAGTTTCGATGAAATGGCAATTAGAAAAAGTGTGACGTTTTCAGAAGGTGATTTTTTTGGTACAGTTAACTTTGGATCAAGTTCAGGTAGTGACGATGTTCGATTGGCCAAACAATCTTTAGTGTTCATGGCCACTGCCATTAACGATTCGTGGAAAATTCCTGTCGGATATTTTTTAATTGACAATCTGTCTGGTGAACAAAAAGCAGAATTAATAAAAAGCTGTGTTCAATTACTGACGCAGTCTGGCGTTGAGATTGTATCAGTCACTTGCGATGGATGCCCGTCTAACTTTGCAATGGCTAGAATTTTAGGGTGTGAAATTGACTCTAATAATCTAGAAGATATAAAAACTGATTTCAAAGTCGATGTAGATGGAAATCAAAAATCTATTGTTTTCTATCCTGATCCTCCGCATATGCTAAAACTTATTCGCAATATTTTGGGGGACAAAGGTGTGATTTTGAATGACGAGGGAGAAATTAAATGGGAATATATAAAAAATTTGCATAATCTACAAGATACAGAAGGATTGCACTTAGGTAATAAACTGCGTAAAGCACACATTGATTTTTCGAAACAAATAATGAAGGTCAAGCTTGCGGCGCAAACCTTCAGTAGCTCTGTAGCTGATGCAATTGATTTTTGTAGATGTGAGCTTAAATTACCGGAATTTGAGAATTCTGCTTGTACAACAGATTTTGTTCGAAAAATTAATAACTTGTTCGACATTTTGAACAGCAGAAATATTAATGCATATGGCTTGAAAAAGCCATTAAACAAGAAAAATTTTGATGAAATAAGTTCGGTTTTAAATTATATGCTAAATTATTTAAATAATTTGAAATTCATCGGCGGTCAAAAAATCAACAAATCAAATAGAAAGACTTCGATAATAGGTTTCAGCTGCAATATTCGCAGTATTTTATGTCTATATGAACGATTAGTTGAAACAGGTAATTTAATATTTTTGCCTTCATACAAATTGTGTCAAGATCATCTTGAATCTTTCTTTAGCGCCATTCGAGCAAAAGGAGGGTTCAATAACAACCCTTCTCCCGTGCAGTTTAAAGCAGCATATAAAAGACTGGTAGTTCATGGTGAGCTTAAGCATGTTGCTACTGGAAACTGCACTATATTAGAAAATATAGATATTTTAACATACACACACTCAAGATATGAAAAAAAAAACAACTCGAGTCTTTCCGTGCTAAGAGATCCTTTTGCAATGGAAGAATGTGAGAGCCATGAATTAAATAATGTATCTTATGATCATGATTACCTTCCAGATCCTGGCAATCTCACAGAATACTCTGAAGACGTAATTGCTTACATAGCAGGGTTTGTAGTCACAAAAATTTCGAAAATTATAAAATGTGGCAATTGCCTGCAGAGCGCGATTGACGCCTCTAAATCAATAGGGCGATTAATCAGTAAAAAAAATAAGGGGGGTCTTTGCTTTCCTAGTAAAGATGTTGTCGATATATGCTTGTTAACTGAAAAGGTTCTTAAGAGAAATATGACTAATTTAATCACACGTAAGAATGCGAGACAATATTTACTTCACGAAAGTTTTAAAATATGTAGCTGTAAACACTTCTTTAAAGGTCATGGTGATATATTTGATTGTTCACCTTTAGATAATCACGAGCTTCTGCTCACAAAAGCGATCATATGGGAGTACTTAAAAGTGAGACTACATTATGTAGCTAAGCGAGTATCAGAACCTAATGAAAAAATAAGAAATATATATAGTAAACTGATTTTATTTAAAAATCAATAAAACATTAAAATTTGAAGACTCAATTCGAGTTGCCTCTTCATAGAATAAGGGAGGCTGCAGACCTCTCCTTTCTTCACAATATTGTGTCTAATAGATTTGATTGCTCATCCCTGCTGGCTGAAGTCAAGCTTGTCTCGCCATCAATCTCATCTCGCAAAAGCCACCTTCGTCTATGTATCCCCCGCCATAGTACAAATTATCGTGGAAACTCTTTCTTTTTGCGTACGTTTACTAATTTTAACTCTAACTTTTCTCAGCATGTTGACTTATTTTCAACGAGGTACAATATTTTCAAAATTTTGATTAATAAACAATTATTCTCAACAGGCTCTTAATATAAAGGGCAAGTAACTGCTTATTCGTTTGGCTTTGTCATCTTTTTCGATTCAATCATATTTAACGTAATCATAAAATAGCAAAATAAACCTATAAATACATTAATCAGTAACTTTATAAGAGGCTTTATAATCGTAACTTGGCTATTATGTATTGATTTTGTTCTTATTTCTGTTAATTTAACTTAATATATCTTCATGTAAATACTAATTATCAACTATCTTACCTACTGTCTAAATTCTACCTATCTATGCAGGCCTATGTTGGTGTTGCAACGAGGCATTTACACAATTTTAGTTTATATTAGTGAAAACTTTTTTCTGGCTTTTGTGTAACTATTCATTGTATATCTACCGTGTTTGTTAGCAGCTGTTTGTTTTCCTTGTAAAATAAAATAAAATAAAATATAACCTGAAGTTTTACTGTTTTTTATTTTATTACAATAGTAATAAAACCCACCCTAACTTCCCTATCTTCTATGGAGCCATAATAAAGTGGCAACACTCTTAGAAAATATCGCTATCTCTTATCCGGTTACAGCGTACTTGTGTCCATTGGTTCCTCCGTCTACGTTTGATCGGGATCGCGACTTGTCAAAATTATGTAAAAAAAAAAAAGCGTAGTCTATTTCCAATTTCGTAGTATGAAATTGGAAATAGACAACGCTGTTTTTTTTTTAATTTGCGTCATAACCCCTTTCAAGTGTCAAAATTCTGTCAATTCTGACACTGACTGATCCCGATCAAAGTTTCATAATACGCCTGCATAATATCTATGATCATGGGGTGCGTTTACGTGGTCAGCGAATTTTTCACCAGCCAGCTAAAAATTAAACTAACGGAACGGAGGTTCGCTGAACGGCGTCATAGCTTTATGTCAATACTAGCTGTCAAATTCAATAATAAATAAATATCAAGTATAATAAAATGGTATATAATTGTAAAATATCAAGTATAATAAAATGGTATATAATTGTAAAATATCAAATATCTATTATTATATAGATATAAAATTTAATTTAAATTAAAACGTCTACAACAAAAAGATTCGAACAAAATAATATCAAAAACAGCTTAACCTCCTCAACAGCTGTCAATCTGACAGCAGAAAAAGAATTACCGACCTCAAAATGATCAAAAGGGATGCGTTTACGGCACTTATCCAGACTAAAACTTATACTAGATGAACGTCAAAACACCCGTTTTGGGACTCCACGAGGTGAAAAATTAAACCGGCGAAAATTTATACTGCCCGTTTACGGGCGTCCGCTGGTATAAGTTTTCGCCTGACTAGATTAAATTTCATCTACCTTTTGAGGTCGCTAAATTTTCGCCTGCTGTCAGATTGACAGCTGTTGAGGAGGTTAAGATGTTATTGATATTATTTTGTTCGAATCATTTTGTTGTATATGTTTTAATTTAAAATAAAATTTTATAACTATATAATGTTAGATTGATATTTTACTATTATATACCATGTTATTTTACTATATTTTACTTGATATTTATTTATTATTGAATTTGACAGCTAGTATTGACATAATTGACATAAAGCTATGCGCCGTTCAGCGAACCTCCGTTAGTTTAATTTTTAGCTGGTGAAAAATTCGCCGAGTCCGTAAACGCACCCCTGGGATGCGTTTACGGCACTTATCCAGACTAAAACTTATACTAGATGAACGTTAAAACACCCGTTTTGGGACTCCACGAGGTGAAAAATTATACCGGCGAAAATTTAAACTGCCCGTTTACGGGCATCCGCTGGTATAAGTTTTCGCCTGACTAGAGTAAATTTTATCTACCTTTTGAGGTCGCTAAATTTTCGCCTGCTGTCAGATTGACAGCTGTTGAGGAGGTTAAGCCGTTTTTGATATTATTTTGTTCGAATCTTTTTGTTGTAGATGTTTTTATTTAAAATAAAATTTTATATCTATATAATGATAGATTGATATTTGATATTTTACTATTATATACCATTTTATTTTACTATATTTTACTTGACATTTATTTATTATTGAATTTGACAGCTAGTATTGACATATATGACGTAAAGCTATGACGCCGTTCAGCGAACCTCCGTTAGTTTAATTTTTCACCGGTGAAAAATTCGCCGAGTCCGTAAACGCTCCCCAGGTATATAACATTTAATCTAGTCAGGCAAAAACGTATACCAGCGGACGCCCGTAAACGGGCAGTTTAAATTTTCGCCGGTTTAATTTTTCACCTCGTGGAGTCCCAAAACGGGTGTTTTGACGTTCATCTAGTATAAGTTTTAGTCTGGATAAGTGCCGTAAACGCATCCATGGGCAGGCAATAATGTACGACACAGATAATGTACGGCATGATATTGTACGGCATAATAATGTAAGTACAGCATGATAGCAGCAAGAGCTTCTGGCGGGAGCCCACCTGGAGTCAGACTTGAGTTGGTTAGGTTTGAAATGAGTGACAGATCAGCATGCGTATTATGAAACTTTGATCGGGATCGCAACTTGTCAAAATTATGTAAAAAAAAAAAGCGTTGTCTATTTCCAATTTCGTAGTATGAAATTGGAAATAGACAACGCTGTTTTTTTTTTTATTTTGCGTCATAACCCCTTTCAAGTGTCAAAGTTCTGTCAATTCTGACACTGACTGACCCCGATCAAAGTTTCATAATACGCCTGCAGTTCAAACGACGCAACAGCCAATCAGAGCAGAGACATTTCAGAAATATTAGCCAATACGGGAGATGCCACCTTTTATCATGTTGTACATTATTGGCCGTACATTCTAGGCCCGTGTCGTCAAAACACAGCCTGAATTGCATGACATGATAAAATATGGCACAATAATGTACAGCCTGATAAAACGTGGATTTTTCCCATGTACATGGATTATTGCCTGTACAATACGAGCCGATAATAGGGTATTTGACTATATTAAAAATATAATTAATACTGGTTTAATCCTAGAAGATTATTATTTTCAAAAAGTATTTAATGACTAAAAACTAAAAAATAAAGTCCCTATTTCTAGAAAAATACATATAAAAAATATGTTTTTCACTGATCACGTGACTTGACTGCAAACGCTCTATGTTAGCCGAATGTCTTTATGTCGTCACAGAAAAGTAAATAGAGGCAACAATTGTATGGCGTGACTAACTCGTTTGTTTATGTGTGACGTCACTAATGTCACGTGGCCCCATGAATGTCAAAGGTAGCGTTTACGCGGTGGTTTAATAATTTGAATTTTGATCCGTCATTTAAAACACAAATACTGAAAATTATGAGGATTAAATTACAAGATTGCTTTATTTTAATGTAATAAACAATTTAAAATGGTTTTGTATAATCAGTCAAATACCCTATTGACGGCCAGTATTGTACGACATGGATTGTACAGCATGATATTCAATGTACATGTACACCAATTATCATGCTGTACATTATTATGCCGTACAATATCGTGTCGGCAAATATCATGGTGTACATTATAGACACCCTTCAAATAAAAAAGAATCATCAAAATCGGTTCACCCAGTCAAAAGTTCTGAGTTACCCAACAAAGATTAAAAAAAAAACCTGTCACTTTAGAGCCTTCTTTTGGAAGTTGGTTAATAAAATGCAATGTGCGGTTTTGTTTTATAACGGGGAAATCGCACGTTGCATGGGACGTTTTAAATTCAGTATAGTTGTCCGTAGCTTTGGCAATGTGCCTTCAGGGGTACATTCGATTTCTGAAAACCTGAACACAAAAGATTTTTATTTATATTTTTACTACTTCCCATAGTTTCCTTAGAAGCCAAATAGAAAGATAAAACCTTCATACTTTATCCATATTGTGCTTGTAAAATTAAGGGTTAAAACTTTTTTTTTTGAGGTGTTGCGGGGGGGAGGGGTTGAACTGCGTCGGATTTGTCATTCTTTCGAACCTAACAACCTCAACTCAAGTCTGACTCTGGGTGCTCCCGCCAGAAGCTCTTGCGGTCACTTCGCCACATTAAGGACCTCCGTTAAGCTTCTGGCTCCAGCGCTGTTTACTTTTATAAACACTCTAGGGGTGGGACTGTTCACTTAGTCACAAGTAGGGACTAGGTGGAGTCGGGGTGCTCTGTGTCGGTTATGTAACCCATTTCGACCCTAACCTACTCAAGTTGGGGTGCTCTGTGTGCCGGATCTGTCACTCATTTTGAGCTAAGAAGCTTCAGTTTTGACTTTTTCATGGTCATCGATTATCGTGCTGTACAAAATCAGGGTGTGCATAATTAAACTACGTCCAGTGCAGTGCTTTGATAATACATAGTTTATTTATTTTTTCTACGGTGCAATGAGTCAATAATGTACGGTATAATATTGTACGACACAATATTGCACAGCATGATAATTCGTACATTACCGCTTGTACAATTTAGTGGGCCGAGCTGATAATGTACGACATGATATTGCACGACACGATATTGCACGCCATAATATTCGATATTTGATAATTCATGTTTATTTGTCATCATTAATGTTATTTATTCTTCCATTTTACACTCCTCACATCCTTCCATCATAATCCTTCATATATCCTAATTTTCGAGTATCGTTTCCCTACCTTTACATACTAAAACATAAAACTAAAACGACTTGTATATGGCAAATGCGGCAACGCGAAGCTAAAAGCAACAGAAAAAAAAACTTGTACCATTATTTTGTCCCCAACCATAAAGCACGATTAGGTTCGGAACATTTCGGATTAACTCGGGTGGATCACCTGACCAACGAAACGACGAAAGACGCTTCGTTCTACCTATCGGTGCACCGCTATTGGTTATTTTAACTGGCACGTCATAACCGCCGTCCAACAACGGGAATGAAATAAAGCAAGTAATCATTTAGCTACGACCTCCGCTAGGAGTACTAGTGTTCCGTGGCTACGACCAGGTCAGTGCCCAGCTACTTCACAACTCCACCTTCATTGAAACCGGACATTGTATTTTTATTACTACACAAGAATAACAAGATGCAATCTCAGGTGAGTGAGCTACATTACATTCTACTCATTATTTCCGTGTATATCATTTGACTGCATGATTCCAGCCATGACTAGTATTCAGTTATTATGGTTTACCCTCATCCGTTATTTTATGATGACAAAGTTAGAGTATCAGAAATTCTCGTGGAAAGTAGAGACAAATCTAAATAATACGGCCCGTAAATCTACGGTACGGGCACAAAGATGGCGTCGAAACTATGTCGTGTGTCGCGACGCGAGTCTGTGATATGAAGTGCCTTCGAAGTGCTCAAATAAGAATATTGATCCATCTTTTGTGAAAAAAAAACTGGATCAACCTTCATTTTATCAGTCCATAATGTTTACATCCTATTCCACGAAATGCTACAAGTTTTATTTCTTATTCGAAATAACCTAGCCTTAACATCCTATTCCGAAATGCTACAAGTTTTATTCCTTATTCGAATGGCCTAGCTACAAGAAAAAAAAAAAACAGTTTGAATTTTCCTCCATACTTGAAACGTTCCACCTTAATATTACAAATTTAGAAATCTCTCGTATTGAAACTAATGATGCAATTGAACATTGCATTTGTTTATATAATTTTACACTTGTGTCAATAACAATTAGTTGATGTATAAATACCAAGTACATACATGTGATAAAATATTTCATGGCTTACTAACTTAATCATCTTAAAATCATGTTATAAAACATAAACGTAAAGAAAGAAAGATGATATATTTATTTTTTTGACAAAAAATTGCAAAACATTATAGAGTATAGACTATGAGGTTGGTACATGGCTGAGCACTAAGGCCCTTCGTACACAACGCTACGCAAATCTTCAATACTCAACGATATCGCTTGGAGACTAAAATCGTCAAGTATCGAAGATTTGCGTAGAGTTGTGTATCGTTCGCGCAAAACTTTATGAGCCCTCTGAAGTTAGGCGCGAGGCCTCCCCGACGCCCTGTAAAGTCCCTCGGATACCTATAATATGCGTACTGCGCAGCCACTGGGCCTAACTTCAGAGGGCTCATAAAGTTTTGCGCGAACGATACGAAGGGCCTTCCTCATAACTAGCTTGCCCTGTATTTAGGATATCAGTCCTTTCCTGTCCACATATTAAAATTAAGTTATGATGGAGATCAGATCTGTGATCTGTGGCACAGAAACACCAAGACAAATTAAAAATATAATATTAAAGTAATTATAACTGTAATATGTTTAATGAATATAATTTGCCTAATCCATACTAATATTATAAATGCGAAAGTAACTCTGTCTGTTTGCTACATAATCACGGCTAAACGGCTGAACCGATCGCGATAAAATTTTGCGAGTTAATAGTATGTATCATGAGAATGGACATAGGGTATTTTTTCATCATCATCATCACTGATTTTCATTACCACGCGGGTGAAACCGCGGGGCGAAGCTAGTATTAAATATAATAGAAACAAAAATTTTACTCACATTAATAAATACGACAAAATCCCAAACTACCCTCAACTGCATTAAATAACAACAAAATCAGACCATCCACCAATCAACCATCCTAGATATATGTGCATGACTACAGGGCCCTGATTCCGTAAATAAAACCGCACGTAACATGACGTGTTAAGTTAACCTCTGAATATTTGGCCTCTATTCCTTAGGAAATAAAGGCCAACTTTTAGAGGTTAACTTAATGGGCCGCGTTACGAGCGTGTTTGTAGCTCAGATAAAATAAATAAATGGAAGCGTTATACCTACAGTTTCCCGTTTAGCACTTATAGCCGTAACAGACGTATCGAACTTGGCTGGCGAACCACCGTCTGACCAACGAGAGAGAATGCTTGAGAATATAATACCCCTCTCTTTTTCTCTCGATGGTTGACGTGTATATTAACGAGTCTTACGTCGGCGTCCATTCGAATACATTTTGACACATCGTTTGCAGTTGTGTACGCTCAATATTGAAGTGTGCGTTTGTAGAACTAGTAAGAATATGTCAGTGTGTGCAATATGTGTTTACCTCGCCCCCTTCAGTTTATGGGAAATGTTTTTTATCTTGAGTTTAAAGGCAGATCCAAACTATATATTGTCAAAGGTTTGTATTGTATCATGCAATACAAACTTAATATACCATAGAATTTGTATGGTAGATTAAGAAATCTGTGAGCAGTATACTACTTAAACCTATATGACTAAATAGATATCACAACCAAAGACATAGATCAGAGTATATATTGGGAAAAGATTCGTACCTACTATTATGTTTTCTGTGACTACGTATCTCCACCTGGATCTCCACTCTCCACCAAACCAAACTACACTATCACTATCAAAGTCAACTATATATGAAGAGCACAAAGCAAACGGCGTAAAACAAGCATAAAACTCAAAGAAGAAATAGGAGTATGTGATCCCTTCGATTTGCCCGACACGGAGTTTCAGACTGGAGAATCACAAAGCCAATGGCTAAAGTCGAAACTCTAAAATGGAGTCTCAGATGAGGGCTTACCAGCGCCTTTTTAAGGTTAGTACCTTACACATAATCCTAGCTTCATAATCATAACTAATAATAAGTAAGTACCTACCTATTATAAAAGCGAAAGTAACTGTTTGTTCGCTTTTTGTCTGTCGGCCGTCCTTAACGAAATTTGGCAGAATGATAGTCTACAATAGAAGGACATTGATAGTCTAAGAGCTAGCAACGTTTTCGAGAGAGAATTTCAGGTAGGCTAGTTTTTACTTCGACAAATATAAAGTAAATGGACATGCCATAACCATTAAACTTTCACAGTAAAAACAAGTCAAAACCGTCGGACATATACTGCAATACCTAATTGTAACCATGTACAGTAAATTTGTTGCAAAAAATAGATAGCTAATATAATAACTACGTGAGTAAAAGAGAACACCTGTGTTTGTCTATTGCTCTTGAACCGTTTGACATTCACAGGCACCAGGCGGCTAGACATGTTGAGTAGCGTTAGCAAAACCGATCGCTTATTCACTGCGTCTCGCCGTGGATGGACGTGACTGGTCACGTGACTAATAAATCAGTGTTTACTTCGCTACTTGAAAAACATCTTTTACTAAAGAAGGTGTAATAAGCGTAGGGGGGAAAGACATGTTGGTAAATAAGTTGGTAATATAATTATTATTCTGTTATTTTAGAGGGATGGGTACAGGGGTAAGCACAAATAAATTGTTTAAAATCTACCGGCTGTGCCTATACATGTCAGCTGAGGAATAATTTACGCAAAACTTATTATAACTTAACCCTCCAAGTTTGTTACGGACCGCTTGTCGGCGTAAGAGAAAAGTGCCCGACGCGCGTTAGGCATGCGGTGCGTATGGGAATTGCTGCTATTCGTCAATTTATTTCCGATCGAATGAACGTTCCAACGACAACTTAAGTTCACTGACCTATAGCTTATTTCAATCAGTACAGAATAAATACATCTTTGCTGGTTATGAAACTTATGAAGCTCAAACGAGGTGTCAAAAATAAAAAAAAGGGGGTGTAATACAATAATGCTTTTTACCTCCTCATGAGAAAAACTAGTTCATCGGGCATTATTTATGTGTACCTACAATAAATTATATTCAAATAAACATTTATGTAATTGGTAGGAAATAAACACCACCCTCGACTATTAGGAAAAAACAAAAAAAAAGAAGTAGTTTGCGAAATTAGTTTGCTGTCGGTACATTCGCCTCAAGTTCGGCATGTCCGATGTGCGGTGAAGATTGTCGAACATAGTGATGCTTTCCTTGTCTCACTAAGTATATGTGTATATTTCTATCCCGCAACGATGGAATAAAACAAAATGGGGACTAATTAGCGATGTTTGATGAAATTAATTTACATTTTATGACAAAATAGAATGATGAATAAATACTCACGAGTGAAAAGTGACACCTGAACTTTTATTTTGTGTTTTTGTTGTGTTTTTACACTTCCGGAAAGCACACGAAGGCATATTTTTGTCAGATGTTTCGTTATCATGTAACAATAATCTTGTGTTGCACTTCCCACGGCTAGAGACCGACTGAAACAAAATGAGAGCTGGCGCTCATTTTGCAATCTTCAAAAATGCTCTTCTACTGGGCCCGTCCATTCATTTTATTTTGGTCGAAGAGTTTTTAGATATGCTATCTCTCTCACTCCCCCGGACGTCATACGGGCTATCTGGCTGGTGGTAGTGGTTGCGTTCATCAGTGCGCATCCTAAATGTCCAGGTAAAATATCGATTTTTCAAATCATTTTAAGAAGTTTTTTTTTTTTTTATTATTTTTATTGAATTTTTCGCAACATGAATCTATTATTGCCAGACATTTTTATCGTTGTTTAAATTGTGCCAGACGCTAATTTTGAATTGGAAAAAATTTTTTTTTTTTCAAAATATTTCAGTATGGCTGAAATTTTTATATGATGTTATTTAAGTATCTAAAAACCTAAAATTAATTTGCCAAACAATAATTCGATTGTTAAACCTTCAGCCAGACCGATCTAAAAGTGAAAAGTGATGTGGTACCATTTTGCTTGGTCTAGGAATAGTTGTCGAATAAATTACAGAGAAAGAATTAAAAACTATTGAATTAATTGTGGATTAACATAGCATTAAAATAATTATTTATTTTTGTGCAAAATTAAGGTAATAATCAATCTCAAGGATGAAAGTAAACAAAAATTATATTGAATTATCTTGATAATTATCATCATCATCATCTTCATCACTGCTGTCATTTTCATTGTCATCGTCGTCTTTTGGATTATCAACGTCTTGTAAGCTATTATCTGTAAAAGAATGAAAAATTTTATAATCTTTCGGCAAAGAAATTTATTAGTATTTTATTTTAAATTTTTACCTTTAATGATAATGTCGGCAACTAATGATGGTAACTGCTCTCCAACAAACCAGATAAAATCATATTTATCGTCATTTATGGTCCAGCCAGAAGCTTGAGGTGATAGAGATGTTGGGTGTTGTAAATGAGCATTTCTCCAAAACTTTGTTACGTAACGAATTCGTAGTAAATGCTGATACAATTCAGCTTTGCATGGTGGTAGGCTTGATGGATCAAAATTACGATTATTTTTTTCAAAATTATCATCTGATTTTTTAGACCGATAAGTGTTTGAAAACAGATGAAACCGAACTTCATTGACGTTCCAAGAATCACGAGCTCCGTAAATGTCAAAATATTGATAATGATGCTCCTAATGAAAATGATATCGATTGTAGAAGTGATCAGTCCGACATGCTACCACCACCAGCAAAAAGAAGACGAACCTTTGAAATGAAAACAAATGAAATTCACGAAGGTTGGCGCAAGGAGTACGAGTACGCCACACTCCTACTCCATGCACTGGAATGAATCACCAAAGAGGTTGTAAGGCCTATAACATGCTTGATCTACACGTTCATTCATCTAAGAAGGTTAAGGAACCTTCTTTAAATTTAAACTGATTAACCGAATGACAGTTGACAGTTTCAAAATTTTAATGGCTATGTCAATAACATTCTCTTTACTTTGGATCTCCTTGCTTGAGGCTATGTGACGATCCTCATATTACGTTTCGGGTAACGAAGAAATAAATCATTGATTTTTATTTTCGTTTATGTAAAAATAAAGAATTAAAATAAATGATATAAGATAGCCTATGTTTTAATCTGGTAATTTCTAAGCATATTCGTGAAAACCACATTTAAATCCGTCCAGTGGTTTAGGAGATGTGCGCGGACAAACAAACAAACAAACAAACAAACAAACAAACAGACAAAAATTATAAAAACTGTCCTATCGTGTTCAGCTGCTTATTTTAAGACGACCTGTGTGATTTTTTTTTTGTTATCTTGCAATTACAGATTTTTTTATCTCTACGTTTTTATTATATGTATAGATTACAGGGTGCCGTTGGAGGATATCAGGGAAGAGCAACAGAATGGAGGCGATGATGTGCTCGACCTGACGCCTACGGGTCTTCTTGCTCTAGTCCAAGCCATAAGAGCAGAACTTCTACGAAATTCCCATTTCTCATAATATATCGTATAATAATACGCTACGTAAATTTGTGTACCCAAAATATATGTAATATTTGTAATCTAATAATATAAAAATCAATGTGTGTATTATGTGTAGTGTGTATATTCCCTATGGACTCCAAAATGGCTGGACCGATTATGACCGGATTTTCACTAACAGATAGCTGATGTCATTAGGAGTAATCCACGCAGGTGAAACCGCGGGGCGCCGATAGTATATAAAAATCAATGTGTGCCATATAAAACGGTCATATTTACAATCGACAGAATGTATGGAACAGCTAATAATTATGTTTTTCGCAAGTTCAGAGTTGGTCCCTTATTAAAAGTTGTTCATAATGATGAGTATTGTAACGATTCCTTTCAGCTTATTACAACCTTTCCGCGTAACCCTGTATATGATATATTATAAGTTATATGCTGTTTTACTGATTCTATACATACTTTAGTTATCTATTAGAAATAATAAACTATGTAAATAATTATATTCTTTTGTTAATATTGTGATAAATAAAAATGTGATTTACAAATGTGGTGGTAAATTATCATTAGCTTAGCATGAAGTGTGACTTGATTCTAATGTTTTTAAGGTTCCGTACCCAAAGGGTAAAACGGGAGCCTACTACTAAGGCTCCATTGTCCGTCTGTCACCAGGCTGTATCTCATGAACCTTGATAGTTAGACAGTTGAAATTTTCACAGATGATCTATTTCTGTTGCCGCTATAACAACAAATACTAAAAAACAATAAAATTAATATTTAAGGGGGCTCCCATACAACAAACGTGATTTTTTGTCGTTTTTATAGATAACAGTACGGAACCCTTGCGAACCCTGCGCGAGTCCGACTCGCTCTTGACCGGTTATTTATTCTTTCAATCCTCTCCGTAAATATGTTAGTTTGGTAATGTCTATAATTAGAAAGAAACTTAGTAGATAGTATATATACATGATAAGTTAGGGTCTAGTATTTCAACCCTACAATAAAAAAAATAACTATAGCTAAATTATTATTAGTAAATTGAGCAGCATTGAGTAACTTTTTCATACATATTAATGAGCTTATTAATATAAACAAACAATCTTATTGAAATTTAGTTTCTCATGAAGTTACTTATTATCAGTTACCTTTAATAGAATTATCTTCCTATTTGTTATTTTATATTAATAATACTATAAAAAATTACACCATTTGAAACCAACATTACAACTCTGACAAATTATAAACTGTTATTTCAGAAACAACTTGTAATAAAATCTAGAAACCAGGTACGTACAAGGTTTTTACCTAAATATTTAACATTGCCATTAACTGATTTCTATTTAAAAACTATAAACAGGTACTTAAACTCACAATCCTTATTAAAATAAATAAAATTATCCAGTCTCAGCAACTTTTAGTTTTAGGTCCATGCCTAAAGAAGGAAAATAACAATTTAAGAATGTTAACTTGTTAGAGATGGTGGCCAAGCGGTAGCTTGTGCGCTTTATAATCTGAACCATCTGGTTCGGACCTCGGCCCTGCACCAATCACTGATTTTGGATCTAAATAAATTATGTGCAGATTGGATACCGTCGCTCAAAAACGGTGAAATGAAACATCGTGAGGGAACTGGTATGTTTCAGGATCCTCAAAAGTTCTTAAAGCCGTAACAGACACGTCAACTTGGCGGACGAACCGCCGTCTGACCAACGGGAGGGAAAGAGTAATTTTTCTCTAGGCGGTTCGTCAGCCAAGTTCGATACGTTTGTTACGGCTCTAATAGCCACTAGATAAATACAACGCTAAAACGACGTTAATCTATTAAAATAAGGTTAATTTTAAGAGAGTTACTGCGAAACAGTCTATTGACGCTCTGCTGAAGAAAATAGGCCTGTGTGAGTGCAGTTTGTAGAACCCCATAACCGATGACGCTAAAACATGTTCGAGACCGAGTAAATCGCTGTACTTATCTGCAATATTCTCTTCTGTACAGAGTACATATGAAATAGTCGCATTCCGCGCCTGTCTGTCTAGTTGCCGCTTGGTATTTCTACACATAACTAAAATAAAAGCACATGTAATAAATGTTATTCAACAATAATACAGAAACGCAATTATACGTTATTTATGATTATTATTATTCCGTTACCTACTTATTACATCAGTGGATTTAAGTACAAGCACTTGCGAAAAAGTTATCGTTACGTAAACGATACAAAATGTATGAAAAATACAGTTTCCTTTCACGTTCGATAGAGGCGCTTTTAAATTTTTCATACATTTTGCTATCGTTTACGTAACGATAACTTTTTCGCAACGTACTAACACCACTGAAGTACAAAAAAAAGGACCATTGTGTCTGTCAATATACTTAATTAGGTATCTAAATTATTACAGATAAACAGTAGATAATGCCTTCTGTGGCCAAGACAGACAGAGAGGAAAATTGTTAAAAAATTATACTTACCTACCTCTGATTATCATCGGTTAAAGCAGATCCAAAAATATATCACAATAGGTTCTATAAAATTATACAGGATTCGTGCTTTTAAACCAACTTCAGAAAAGGAGGGGTTAAAAATTCTTTTTTTTTGTTTGTAACCTCAGAACTTCGTTTTTTAAGAATTGATTTTGAGGTTTTTTTTTTAATATATAGGATATACCTACTTTCAGAGTCCAATAGAAATTTCATCAAAATCCCTTCAGTAGTATGCCTTTTAAATCAATACGAGTATAGATGGAAAATTTTGTTACTTTGACGACAATATTAAGTCATCCTAGGAACCCCAATATATGCAAGTAGGTAAAATATGCAATTTTACAAATTTTGTGAAGTCGGTTTTATAAATTGATAAGATTATTTTCTTTTTTATCAGACAGTGTCAGTGCCACTATTAACTAAATTGCCATTCGATCGGACGAGCAGCCATCAATGACAACTCGAATCGATCTATCCCTCAGGAAGTCCGATATCCATGCAACGAAACCTTTGGACAAGCCGAACGGGGAGAGCTTGCTAATAAGTTTGTCATGCCAAACCCTGTCAAAAACCTTCGAGATGTCGAGGGAAACGGCAAGCGTTTCCCCGCATTTCTCGATGGCCTTACTCCAGATGTGTGTGGCGCATGCTAGAAGATCCCCAGTGGACCGGTTTCGGCGGAATCCGTATTGCCGGTCACTGAGGAGATCATTAGCTTCTAGATACGCCAGGAGCCTGTTGTTGAGGACACGTTCCATAGTCTTACAAAGTATGGACGTGACCGCGATTGACCTGTAGTTGGCAGGGTCAGCACGACTATCCTTCTTGGGTACAGGTTGCACGTTTGCAAGCTTCCATGTCCTCGGCACTTGCCCAGTCTCAAGCGAGAGACGAAAGTGGCGTGTCAGTATAGGAGACAATTCAGGTGCACAAGTCTTCAGAACTATGGCTGGAATACCATCTGGGCCACTGGCTTTATTCACGTCAAGATTACGGAGCGTTCTTCGAACCTCCATTTGGCGAATGCGAATTTCAGACATAAATGTCGTGCAGCTGAAGAATGAAGACTGAAGAAGCTGATGAGCAGAAGATGAAGGAATCGCGCTACCAGCATCAAGACGCGAGGACTCCGCAAACTGAGAGACAAATAAGTTTGCCTTCTCTTCAGTGGTGTGAGCCAGCGTCCCATCAAGTTGCAGCAGTGGAGGTATTGAGGGGCGGCAGAAGTTCGCTTCGACCGATTTAGCTAGGGACCAAAACGCTTTACTACCAGCAGGGTACGAAGCCAGTTTGTTCCCTATTCTACTAATGCGGTCAAAGCTTTGTAGAACCTTTTTACAGGACTTGGCAGCCCTGTTAAACGCTTTCTTCTTCTGACGTAAATCCTTCGCTTTACGGTGACGAGCATCGGACCAGGCGAGGTATGCCTCATGTTTACGTGCTTCCGCGCGACTACATTGAGGCACAATCCATAAACGAGCTTTGCCGGACAGGGGCACGTCGGAGTATGGAATAAAGTACTCCATGACCTGACGTATCACATCTGTCACAGCATTCGCGCAGGTCGAAGGATCACCAGAAGAAAAGCACACTGACTGCCAAGGATATGATGCAAAAAAAGACCGCATCTCATCCCAATCTGCCGACTTGTATCCCCATACCCGCCGAGTGCCTCGAGGGCAGAGAACGGGCGGGGAGTAGACAGATACAGATTTCACCAAACAATGGTCAGAGCTTCCCAGCGGTGAAGAAACTGACACTGAGTAGCGATCTGGATCGGTTGTCAGCAGAAGGTCCAAGCAATAAGGCGTGTGCGTGTCATCCGCCGCCTCAATCATATATTCTGTGAGCCTTGTTGTCTCTTCATCTCCGCTGTGCGACCGATAGACACAGGCATAGAGAACTTTCTCTATTCCTGTGTTCACCAGGACCCAAAGCACAGAAAATCTGGGGTCTTCATATTGACGGAGACGCCGACTGCAAATGTCATCTCGGGCGTACAGGCAAACACCAGCGCGAGGCCTAAAAGAGTGCTCCAGGGTGTAACCTGGGTAGGAAAGGTACTCCAAGTCAGTAGGACTTCCGATCTGCGTCTCCGTAAGTAACAAGAGCTGGCTTTTCAGTCTCAAGGTGATGGTGGACTGGCACGAGATTGCAGTGCAGACCTCTGATATAAGTGAGGTGCACTTTGAGGGAAAGGTAGTGCAGCCGCTGTTTGGTGCAGTGTTTAAAAATGTTTGATAACCACCTTTTTGCTTTATCAGACTCAATAAATTGTTTATTTATCTATACATCTATGTCTATCTATACATATAATAAAAACGTAGAGATAAAAAAAAACGCGATTAATTACGATATATGAAAAAAAAAAACACAGGGCTTCTTAAAATAAGCAGCTGAACACGTTAAGGCAGTTTTTAGAATTTGGTTTTCATGAATTTGCTTACCTATGACCAGAATGAAGTATTTTGCGCAAGGGCCGGATTAAAGGTTTATATGAAAATCTACGCGTACGAAGTCGCGGGCAAAAAACCTAGTTTCTAAATAAAATAAAAACCTTAACTACTTAGTGAGCCTATTATACAGTGGATTGCCCATATACCGTTGAGGGTCTAGAGACAATCCAAATGCTCAAGCCCACTACCAGTTGGCAGTGCATCCTGCATGCTGGCGGCATTATGGTAGCTTATGTTTATGTTTATATATTTTAAAACCTCTGAATCACGACCATTCTTTATTGTATAGACCCAGGCGGACGCTGAGAACCGGGTGACGCAGTGGCTAGAAGCAATGTCTGTGTCCGTGATACGGATGTCTGAAGAAGCGCCCCACCGGCTCGCTTATAAACATATAAATGAGTAGGTATCCCGTCTTACAGAGAATATACCTACCTTTTATATTCACCACGAATTTTAAATTAAATTTAATCGCCCCTTCCTCTAAATATTGACTTTAAAGGCCTCGACCATCTATAATAATATATTTATTAACACGAAAAATATTTAAAACCTAAAACTATTACTACTTAACTATTATATTAGTGTATTTACATAAAATAGATAGAAATAGAAGACTGCTAGTCTGGAATGCGCTGCCTGCATGGTTCCGTGATAGTTACAATCTGGTTGGCTTCAGATTGCGAGTGAATCGGTTTCTTCTTGGCATGCATGCTCTATTGTGGCGGTGAAAGTCAAAGGCTAACCTTTGACTTTCACCACCACACTTTAGTAAAAAAAAAAGAAGGAAAGTTACCTCAAAGTATTTACGGGAATACGGTGTTAGCAATGTAATGATTCTGAGAAAAGTAGTAAACCTACCTACCAACTTTGGTGGTAGCTGAGCCTTTATGAGAATGCGCAGTCCACGTCGGTGGTCGGCCTCACTTTCACATTGACGAATGGTGATCCTCACGAGCAGGTTGGTGTTGAACATGAGCGGCGTTTGCAATGCCGTATCTGAAGATCTCGCTCAGGAGTGTTTGTATATGAAACGCCTCGCCGCCGTCCTCGCGCAAAACCGGGACCTAGGTGAGTATACTTGGAGAACGTGGGTCGCGTGCGCGCGTTTCTTTATGGCAATACAATCGTGCACGAACTCAGGCCCGCGAGTTCCCCTACTTTGCATGTCTGAGCCCTGTCTTAATTTGAATCAATGCTCCAACAAGTAGAGCCCTATTAGTCCATCTGACACTGACGCTCAGCTGATGGAGTGTGTTGCTCTGTACCTACCTTGTTTTTACCCGAGTTCTCATGCAGTCTTCAGACTAGCGTTACATCTATCCATTAACCACTCACCATCCACCATTCACGAGGCACCTCTACTCAATGGCCCTATCTTCGCAGAGAGGCTGAGCGACGAGCATGGCGCTGAGTTGATGGAGAATGTGTCGAGTCAGCGCTCGCTCGCCGAGCAGGCCATCACCGCAGACGCCGAGGGGCTGCATGACGAGACCGCCGATAACTTGGCGCGCAATGATGCGCTTCTACAACAAGTGAGTTAGCTGTTTTTATTGGCTGTAAGGAGGACACTTCAGAAACCGTACATATTTCTGGGACAAAAATATCCTATCCTTCAGCCCACTAACCGAAAGACGCAGCGTAGGTAGGCCTCCCATTAGAACTAGATGGACCGACGACATCAAGAAAGTCGCGGGTATCCAGTGGTTGCAGATGCGGGCTGTCGTTCGGTGTGGACTACTAAGGGGGATGCATATGCTTAGCAGTGGACGTCTTTTGGCTGAAGATGATGATTATGATCAATATTTTCGGATTTATACTCAACTTGATAGTATAACTCTGCAAATATAGATCCTAGCGTAAAAATGATCATGACCAAACTTGTGAGAAATTAAATTTCCAACAACTTTGGATACTGTCATTTTTGCTCTAAAGTTGAAAATTAACGAGTTATTTCAGAAAAACGAAAAAATATAACTTTAAAACAAGATGGCGGCGAATCCTCTACCGGGATTAGTTAGAAAATCGAGATTTATACGTCCAACCGACGTTAAAAAAATAATCGCCCCCCGGATTTTTTTCTATTTCAGGCTAGTTTTATATCTGCCCCGACTGGACTACTAGACAAGTTAAACCGCATCACGGTGTAACATCAGGGTGTTTAGGGAGCGTTCATGTATTACGTAACGAATTTGAGGGGGGGGGGTCTTATAAAACGTTACGATACGTTACAGGGGCGGGAGGGGGTGTTTGAACTACGCGTTGTTGTAACATTGTTTTTTTTAAACTCTTCAGAACGGTCGCGTAAAGAGATTTTCTCGCGCATTTTTTATATAACAAAGGTATTTTAGTGACTTTCCGGTACTTGACGCCGCATAATTGTGACTTTTAAGTAAATATTGTCACTTGGTGGTTACGTAACGTTTTGCTAGGGGGGAGAAAAGTACAGAAAAACGTTACGGCGCGATACATGGGGGAGGGGGCGTCCAAAATTTCCAAAAATGGCGTTACGTAATACTTGAACGCTACCTTAGTCGGTTTTGCAGGTTCAAAGTAACCAGTAAGGTGGAGGGGAGAACGCGGGTGTGAGGGGGGGGGGGGCTACTTGATAGTAAAAATAAACGCGGGTTCTAATTACTTGACTTCACGCCTGCACTTGTAACTACGCATCCGTTTACACGCTGATTTTACTAACTACTTAACACTAGCACTTGTCTCTCGCACTTGATACTTAACATAGTGTAAATCATGCAAAAGGCTGGAGCAGGATGCCGCCAGTGGAAGTTCACTGTGACAGTGGAAATCACTACTGGGGCCTTACCTCTTAACGCGGGCTTGAAACAGCGTTGATACAGCGCAGTGCGGAAAATCACGTAAACGTCTGGTTTGCGGTTGCGTGACTTTTCGCAATTACCTAAACCTTATAAACAATCGCTTAGGCCCCAGTACCTACTATTGTTATGGATAATTTGGGAACATTATGCATGCATTTATAATTTAAAGTTGTGGGTGTATTGAAACTCGTCCAAAGGTAATTTACTATTTGTTGTTAGTAGTTGATGAATTCAGGAGTCCATTAATGGATTATAAACTTAATTTGAATTCACTACAGTCTGCTGGCCTATGAACTTCAGTCAATGAATAAATAA
Source organism: Agriopis leucophaearia (assembly GCA_949125355.1). Classification (NCBI taxonomy): domain Eukaryota; kingdom Metazoa; phylum Arthropoda; class Insecta; order Lepidoptera; family Geometridae; genus Agriopis; species Agriopis leucophaearia. The sequence goes on from OX421261.1 coordinate 10,034,575, forward strand.
AACAAAGGTAATCATATAGCCCCGATCGAGTCCAGAAGCAATCATGTTGTTTGTTACAGAAAGATAAGACAATCAAAGAGTTGCGAAACCAACTGCAGCGTATGGTGGAACAAAGGAACGAGCAAGAGAGTGTCATTGCGGACCCTGGACAAGAGTAAGCAACCAATCACGTCAATAGTATAGCTGACTGGTGTGTGGCTGACTAGTCAACTATTCTAATGACGTGATTGAGACCCACGTCCGTCTGATAAGAGTAGGCTATTCGAACCATTTTTAGGGTTACGTAGCCCAACAACGAACCCTTATAAATTCGTTCTGTCTGTCCGTCTATCTGCCTGTCTGTCTGTCTGTCCGTCCGTCCGAATTTTTTAAAACCTTCTAACTGCTATAATTATTAAGATAATAGAATGAAATTTTGCATAATAACAGTAAAAATATAGATCACAATTTTAAAAGTATAAAAAATATATTATATTACATATTAGGGGTGGCACTCGTACATGTGAAATGGAGATGATTTTTTTTTTCACTCACTCGTGTGGGGTATCGTTGAAAAGGTCTTTTAAAATTAAGGTAAGGTTTCATACATAACTTTTTTATAAAGTCTATATCTTGCGAAATATGGCCCGTCAAAGTGGCAAAAAGTTGGTCCCCCCCCCCCTGCATTTCTAACCTATAAGACATAGAAATTTGAGTCTGGCAATACAGATGATCATATTTAAAACCTTCATTCAAATTTATTTCGAACATTATCTGATCATGACTTTGAGTAACAGCGATAAAACTGTAATAAATTCAAAGCGTCCTATCTAGCTCAAAGGTCATTGACCTTTTTGTGAAATGGTCTTAACAAATAATGTTTCTCAATCAGTTTTCTCTATGTTCAAATCATAAAAAGTATATGCTATGTCGGGATGGTACATCTCTGAAGTTTGGCTAACTCCACAGAGCTTCGTTCGTTCGAACTTTTCTATAACTATCAATTTCTGAACTATGACTACAATTATATGGCTTTAGTTACGGAACCCTACCATATGCGTGGCTTGACACGCTCTTGTCATGTGATCAAAACAATTGAAATGAGCCTTATCATTGGATATCGGGATCCTGATGAACCTATGAGTTCACAGGAATCCCCTGGGGGATCATGCTTAGGGATCTTGGTGACTGAACCCATAAAATACTAAAACAAAAATTTTATCTAAATATTTTGAAATATTAATGCTTAATTTTTTGAATTAACGTATTAAAATGACCAAAGCATAACCTTTAAAAGTACAGTCATTTTGTATGATAAAAAACATCAAATGCGCGAGCGAAATCGCTGCACCTGGTATTTTGGTACCCCACCAACGCTTTCTGGGCCTACCAGAGGGCCTATGCCTGTTTTTAAACATTCGATGCGTAAGGAGCTAGTACAGTTCAACGCGCGTGTTGCAGGGTGGGCGCAGCGTCGTCGGCGTTACCCGCGGCGCTAGTGCAAACGGAGCCGCACGGCGAGGCGGTGCGACAAGCGACGCAGCTGGAAAGTTATGAGGTACTAAGGTCTTTTTTGTTTTCGATTTTGGGGGAAATCTTCCAAACATACCCGGCTGCAATGGAGTGCAGCCAGTTTATGTGGGATTATACCCACTAAAACACGCCAGATTGGATCTCCAGAGGAACGCACAGGAGCCTTAAGCACTACGCTACGACTCCTCCCAAGACAACGGCGTTTTGTCTCAGCCCCTCCACTCGCGACAACGTTGGTCAAACAACGTTGTCGTTCTCTCCCTGGGCACGCTTAAGTGCATGGTCAGAGCCTCAACTTTGACCATCCCGAGCCAAGGGGTTCCCTGTTAGTAGCCGTTACTATACAGCCAGGGGGTAGAGGTAGGTACCAAGGCCTACCTCGTTACCAAACAAAGTGGCAAGCATTAATGTAGTAAAACCTAATGACCTTAAACCCTTTGGGGTTGTTACGTCTATGGTGGCTGGTTTATCTCACTCTTGATCTCTCTCTTGCCCCCAAACACTCTTCATCTCTGTCTCGCCGACGCATGCGCTTTAAGCGCTAGTTCTAGCACACCTGTATGATTATTTCCATATTATATGAAATATGAGCTAAAGGACCTGTCTTTTTTTCTATTTCCTTCTTGCTCGCTCCCCTACCCCTAGCACTTTTTATGTCAATTTTCTTTATTAACGACTGTTAGAGGCGAATGTAGCCTGAGCAGACATGTAATATATATTCCTGTCATTTACAATTATAAGTCTGTGTCTGTATTGTAAGAATTTAAGCATGATAAATAAAGATCTTTTAAAAATCATAAATCTTTCTTAACGCAGGTTCGTAATTTTTACGGACCTACATGATAACAAATAGTCTAAGAGCCCGTGAACCCCAGACCTTCGTTATTTTATAAAAGCTGAAAGTTTGTCAGCGCATGCTTCCAACACAGGTAAGAACGATGGACCATTATGAAGTTTGGGTTACCGTGGCTTTGGCAGGTAAACGGTACTAAAGGTGTGTAAAATACCGATCTAAATTCATCATATAATAAAGTGTGATTTTTTGGTATTACCTTCAGAATATTATTAAAAATCACGTTATTGATTGCCAGACACTTAACATCGTGGCAACCCCTTGCCAGACACCCCTAATGTTCATGAAATTATAATTCTACTTATGTTATAGTATAAAAGCTGATTTTTATATATCATACTTAGGTAATAATTTGATGATGTTTCCTCATTAGCCAGACATTTTTGATAGTTCCAACCCCTTGCCAGACAAGCATGTAGGGTAGCTGTAGGAGCGAGCGCGAGACAGTGTATGTATGGGTGGGTGCGAGTGAGATGAAATTTCTTGAAACATTTGAACAGTTTCTTAATCCCTTCAGCTCGGAAGTACCAAAAGATCATTTAATAAATATTTCATCTGGTAAAGCTGCATCAGAACTGGTAGAGTCATTTCTTCTTAATATTAAAAAAATGGTGATTGTCTTCGGAATACGTTTATTTCTGAATGTCATACGGACATTATTCGATTTGAAAAATCTATTAAAAGATCTAAAAAATCTATTAAAAGATCTATTAATGTCATCAATATATTTTTTAATACTTTATAATAACTTGTAATGTCATTAATCTATTTTTAATTAAATTTTTGAGTACTTTTTTTATTTTATTTTTTTATAATCTGTTATTGAGGGATCGCGATAGACCTATCTCGCCATCTCAATCGCTCCCACCCATACATATACTGTCTCGCGCTCGCTCCTACAGCTACCCTACATGCTTGTCTGGCAAGGGGTTGGAGCTATCAAAAATGTCTGGCTAATGAGGAAACATCACCAAATTATTACCTAAGTATGATATATAAAAATCAGCTTTTATACTATTTATAACATAAGTAGAATTATAATTTCAAGGGGTTGCCACGATGTTAAGTGTATGGCAATCATAACGTGATTTTTAGTAATATTCTGAAGGTAATACCAAAAAATCACACTTTATTATATGATGAATTTAGATCGGTATTTTACACACCTTTAGTACCCTTTACCTGCCAAAGCCACGGTAACCCAAACTTCATAATGGTCCATCATTCTTACCTGTGTTGGAAGCATGCGCTGACAAACTTTCAGCTTTTATAAAATAACGAAGGTCTGGGGTTCACGGGCTCTTGCTCTAAAATGGAGATTCTATGACAACAACAACATGATAACAATGCTCCATTTTCAGGAAAATGTGAAACACGTGAAAAAGTCTTTGGCCACAATTCTCTCCTCGAACAAGAGATTAACCCGAAAGCTACATATCCAAGAAGATGTAAGTAATACAACGTTTTTAAGGTTCCACCCAAAGGGTGCAAACGGGACCCTATCACTAAGCCTACTATGTCTGTTTGTCTGTCCGTATGTCCGTCCGTCTCTCCTACCTTGACGGTTGTGTCTCTCGACCGTAATAGATAGCGTTGAAATTTTCACAGAATATGTAATGTTACGGCGGAATAGGACTAAGAAATAATAATAAAGTCCAAAAGTAAACACTAAAGCGGAGTTTAAAAGTTTGTTGTTTGGGGATCCCCACACAACAAACTTTTTTTCTATCAAACATATTCTTGTATTTGCTCTAATGTATAAACGGTAATACGTACAAGCATCAAACTTGGCATGATTATAGTACCTACACACTGAAGTAAAACAAAAAATAATAAATACTGGACAAGTGGGAGTCGGGTGACAAATTTCTGTTCACCGAAGTTAAGCAACGTCGGGCGCGTTCGGTCCGTGGATGGGTGACTATCCTGGGTGTGATGGTGTCTTTTTGCACTTCTTTTTTGTACTTTTTGTAGTAATTAACAATTTATGCGTTGGTTTGTACGGAACCCTCAGTGCGCGAGCCCGACTCGCACTTTGATATTTTCACCAGTATATTATTTTTAATGAATTGTCACTTCTCTTGTTTGTTTACAGAAATATATGATCTTTTTACAGAGAATACGTTTCTTGGAAAAAGAAAATGAAAACTACAAAAAACTTCTTGCTGCGGCTGAAGGAGAAATAGGGTATTTTACTATATTAAAAACTAGCTAATGCCCGCGACTTCGTACGCGTAGCGCAAAGTAATTAGTGGGTGGACGATTAGACTGACATATCCAAATATAAATGTTACACTAACGAACACGAACGGAACTTTAAATAGGCACAAATCCATCGGATTATTTATACTGAATATTTTATAGATAATACCTACACATATGACATGATTGTAGATTTATTGCTCTCCATTTTAATGCGGATTGTCATACTATCGTCATAGTATGATTTTAGTCTAGTTTTAATCTGACTCGATACAGGTATCCCGACATGTCCATAGTTTCAAATATATTTCAAGCAAATAATATATTACTTGGTTAAATACGTTGGAAGTGTGGAGCCATGGAGCCAATAAGGAAAAAAAATTGGTATAAGTCAAGCGAAATGTCATGCATGACAAACGTTATTATTGAATTATTAGTAAATAGTAAGTAGGAAGCATGGAGCGGTATCTATAATTAATCGCTGTTATTTAACATTACTCCGCGTAAAGACTGCCAATCAATGATGTCTAAATAATTTTTGCCCGCCTTCTGCGCCTCGACCCTTCCAACAACTAAACCGCTTTCGTTCACCACCATAACATCCAAAATAGCTGCTAATCATAGATCAGTAACAGATTAGATGCCGCGAGTTTACCTACTTTGCGTGTCTGTTATTGGTGTTAAGTTTGATCCTGGCAAAAAAAATTATTCATTTTAATCTCCGTCGACTTGGTATATTAGCACGTCAGAAGTCAATACAAAAATAAACATACTTTAAATTACGCCATAATAAACTGTAAAACCTCTTCAAAAGCAGTTGGCTGTCCTGAAAATAACAAACACAAAAAAAAACTATTTGGTGCAGTCTATCGGAAGTTATGCGGGTACATACATTTCGGCTATTCGTTTTTATTTCATCATCATCATCAGCCAGAAGACGTCCACTGCTGAACATAGGCCTCCCCCTTTAACCTCCACACTGAACGACATCCTGCCATCTGCATCCACTGGATGCCCGCGACTCTCACAATGTCGTCGGTCCATCTAGTGGGAGGCCTACCTACGCTGCGTCTTCCGGTTCGCGGTCTCCACTCAAGAACCTTACCTACTTCCCCATCGGTTAACAGTTCTTCGAGCGATGTGGCCTGCCCATTGCCACTTCAACTTGCAGATTTTAATAGCTATGTCGGTGACTCTGGTTCTTTGGCGAATATCTATATTTTTATTTATATATAGATTATATGGCAACAGCCGCTTCAGTCTTCCTACCTACCGTGTCTGCGAGTAGAAGTCTGTCATTACGACAACATTACTATAAAATAAGCTAGATGGCGTTATAAATAATTATAAAAAAAAAATTTTTACTATTTATTATCATAAATTAATATAGCCTATGTTTCAATCAGGTATTTTATAAGCATATTCATGGAAACTGCTTTGAAATCCTTCTAGTAGTTTAAAAGATGTGCGCGGACAAACAAACAAACTGACAGCCGTCAGATTTGTAGTTCCATAGTTTGAAAATAGATTGCGTACTAAAACGATGTTTTGCGAAAAAATTGTAAATTTGCTTAAACTTTACGAATAATATTATTAAAAACGTAATAAGGTATTCAATAATTCCTAAAATAATGAGTGTAAATGGATCGTAGTTTCACAAATATGAAAAGTGCGTCTATTATAGGTAAATACGATACTTTACCTGAATCACGCAAACGGCATTTTTTTTGCAAGTTAAACCGATATCTGGTATTGCTTCTACTTAGTTAGAAGTCATGTGTGAAGGTATTTGATCTACACATTTATAATATGGTAGGGATAGGGATATAATTAATACTAGTGTAATCCTAGAAGATTATTATTTTCAAAAAGTATTTTAATGACAAAAAACTAAAAAATAAAGTCCCTATTTCTAGAAAAATCTATATCTATCTATCTATACATATAATAAAAACGTAGAGATAAAAAAATCTGTAATTGCGAGATAACAAAAAATAAATCACTCAGGGCGTCTTAAAATAAGCAGCTGAACACGATAGGACAGTTTTTAGAATTTTTGTCTGTTTGTTTGTTTGTTTGTTTGTTTGTTTGTCCGCGCACATCTCCTAAACCACTGGACGGATTTCAATGCGGTTTTCACGAATATGCTTAGAAATCAGCAGATTAAAACATAGGCTATGTTATATCATTTATTTTAATTCTTTATTTTTACATAAAAGAAATTAAACAGTCAATGATTATTTTCTTCGTTACCCGAAACGTAATATGAGGATCGTCACATAGCCTCAAGCAAGGAGGTCCAAAGCAAAGAGAATGTTATTGACATAGCCATTAAAAATTTGAAACTGTCAAACTGTCATTCAGATAATCAGTTTAAATTTAAAGAAGGTTCCTTAACCTTCTTAGATGAATGAACGTGTAGATCAAGGATGTTATAAAAACATAGGCCTTATAACCTCTTTGGTGATTCAATCCAATGTATTTTATTCCCAAGAGAATATAATACGGAGATTTTATTCTATGTTAGCATTTAAAACACAAAATATACCACATCCTATTTTAATTCAGTCCCGCGAATAGAAATATTTAAAAAAGGTCATTTGTATCAAAATAAACCTATACAACATAATTCCGGACGCAATATAGAAATAATAGCACTTTTCCAGAACCAACTTCGTAAGTTTCTAAACCAAAAATGTTATTACGAGGTAAAAGATTTTTTCGACGGTAAAATTTAGAAAATTATAATTAGAAAATAAATATCGATCTATAAATAGTTAAGAAAGTAGCGTCATAAGTTTTATATGATCTCATATATAATTAAGTAACCTATCACAATAAGTATGTTTTTTTTGGTAAAATTACTTTTGTCTGTTGGATGGTTTTGTGACCAGCCACTACATAAGTCATTGCTGCACTCTTTATGCAGGATATATAAACTTAGCTTCTAGAAGAAGAAAGTGTATTTTTGCAATAAGAATAAAGAATGAATTTTACTGTGATATTTTAACAGATAAATAGAGTAGTTCCATTTCATGGCTTTTTAATCAAGGTATACATACAAATGCACGCGAAATAAGAAATAACTAGCCAAGAGCGTTTCAAGACAAGCATATGTCAGGGTTCCGTGGCCAAAGCCATATACTTGTGGTCGTATACATAGTTCAGAAATTGGATGGTCATAGAAAAATTCGAACGAGCGAAGCTGGACAGTCAAATTTCAGAGATGTATCATCCCGACATGACATGATATACTTTTTATGGTTTAGACAAAAACAATACTTCAAAACACGCTCTGCACTGTGGTCACATTATCTTTTTGATTTGAAAACTGTTGACGGTGTTTTTACTTTTATGCTTCTATCAATACTTCACACAGGGCGACATAAAATAAGCAGCTGAACATGTTAAGGCAGTTTTTAGAATTTTTGTTTGTTTGTTCACGCACATCTCCTAAACCCCTGGAAGAAAATGCAGACGGATTTAAATGCTGTTTTCACGAATATGCTTAGCTATGACCAGATTGAAGTATAGGCTATGTTATTTTGCGCAAGGGCCGGATTAAGGGAAGAAAAAAGGATTGAAGGTTTATATGAAAATCTACGCGTACGAAGTCGCGGGAAAAAAAACTAGTACATAATAAAAATATGTTTTCACTGATCACGTGACTTGACTGCAAACGCTCTATGTTAGCCGAATGTCCTTATGTCGTCACAGAAAAGTAAATAGAGGCAACAATTGTACGGCGAGATTGTTAATATCGCCATAGTTATAGTTTGTTTATGTGTGACGTCACTAATGTCACGTGGCCCCATGAATGTCAAAGGTAGCGTTTACGCGGTAGTTTAATAATTTGAATTTTGATCCGTCATTTAAAACACAAAACTGAAAATTATGAGGATTAAATTACAAGATTGCTTTATTTTAATGTAATAAACAATTTAAAATGGTCTTGTAAAATCAGTCAAATACCCTATTGCAAAGTTAAATGAAGTAAAATCACGCGCCGAGGCCATAGCTACTGCCCGGGCGTCACAAATTGACCTGATGAATCTAATAATGGCTAATAACGACAGGAAAATAAAAGAAGATGCCAAGCACAAATTTCAGCTGAAGCAATGCTGGGTTGTGATGACAAGAATGGACAGCGCGCCGGTAAGTTCACTATAACAATAAACCTTTGCTCTCACATTCTCATCTACATTTCTATTTGCTTTAATATATATTATGTTCTCCTTTCATAATTCTCATTATCATTGACTCGCCATATACGCCTCTGAAACAGTTATACCAGTGGCCCAGAGCCACGTTCCACTACCTATACTTTTTATAAAAAAATACGTATTTTTTGAGAGTGAGTGTTTTTAATAGACTTCCAATAAGGACGAGGTTCTCATTTCAACCGTTTTTTTAATGTTTTAACTCATAAATGTCGACTGGGTGAACCGATTTTGATGATTCTTTTTTATTTGAAACCTGGTGCTTCCCGTGTGGTTCCAATGTTCTAAAGGTGCGATAAATAACTTTCAGGTGCCGAGTACAGCACCTTTCTCCCCCGCCACCGCAACAGAAAGTCCCAGGCCAGACAGTGATGTGAGTATCGACTTTGCTTGGCTGTCGCAGGTAACACTTACATTTTTTTTTTTTTTATAATATTACTAAACGTCGAACTTAATATATTCGTAGGTACTAAATCACTGGTAATAACGCCAGCGTACTAGGTATCGTTCGCGCAAAACTTTATGAGCCCTCTGAAGTTAGGCGCGAGGCCTCCCCGACGTCCTGTAAAGTCCCTCGGATACCTATAATATGCGTACTGCGCAGCCACTGGGCCTAACTTCAGAGGGCTCATAAAGTTTTGCGCGAACGATACGCTGCCACTTGCTTAAGCATTTAGATTGTCACTAGACCTTGAACGGTCTATGGGAAATCTAACTGTTTTTAGGGTTCCGTAGTCCGACAAGGGAACCCTTATAATTTCGTTTTGTCCGTCCGTATGTCTGCTTCTTAGAAACTAAACAACTTTGAACAATTTTATAGAGGACCAGGGACCTTACGTTCAACTCCAAACGCGGGCCCAAATAGGTGCAGTTTGCAAAATCACGCGACCGCAAACCGTATCTTGACGCGTTAAGGTTCGCGTAAGCGTGATTTAACAAACTGCACCATTTTGGGCTCGCGTTTAGAGTTAGTTGTAAGGCCCTTGTTTACTTTTAGAGCACTAGAGCATAATAAGCAGTTTTAGTCCGATTACACCGGACATAATCAAGAAGTTTTCGAGCATGAGAAGTAAAAAAGTGTTACTTTTTTCTTCATGGCTCTATCGTTAGAACCACGGTAAAAACTGTGATGAACACAAGCGTCAATCTTGGTGGGTTTATTGTGCTAACCTTACAGTAAAACAACAAATAATAAAAATCGGTCAAGTGCGAGGCGGGTGTGAGCTATAGATTTCAAATGGAATGACATAAATAGTACATTGTTATCCTAAGGGTGAAAGTTTCTTATTTAGTCTGGAGACGGGGTTTGGCGCCTGAGCGTAGCGAGGGTGCTAATAGTTCGAGGGACTAAATATGTATTTAACCCCGAGGTAAACACTGTGCTTTTCGTTACGAATACTAGGAAACTAAAAAAAAAAACATGAACTGACTAAAGAAAATATATGGCAAATGCACGAGAAGTGTGGAACCATAATCCTCTGAGGAGAAAAAAAATGGAACATGGCTCAATACAAATGTGAAAATAGAACAAGTTTTTTTTTTAATTTGAATGTCTGTCAGTTGTCAACTGTCACTGTCAGTTGAAAGTGATTCTCCCTAGGACTGAAATGTATTACTTTCAACCCGCTCCTCAGGCAACTTCAGACCTACTTTCCGAGTATGAGTAATGAAAACATGTTTTTTGGGTGCGGAACGCGCGTTGCGACTTACACTTGGCAGGTGTTTATTTATTAAAATAAATTATTTAAAAAAAACGACTTCAAAACCACAAATAGGCACTCAAAAGCGGAAATTAAATAAATGTAAGTATTATACGCGCTAGCTACCCATTAATTTATTTGAAGTCGGTGCCAGCCAAATCAAGTAGGTAGTAAATAGATACTACCTACAAGTATCTACCTACATACTACACACATAATATCTTTCTACTACCTATTAGACTTGGCTGGCACCGACTTCAAATAGATGAGTGGGTAGCGCTTATAATAATTATATTAATTTATATATCGCTTTTGAGTGCCTATTTGTGGTTTTGAAGTCGGTTTAATTTTTTTACTAAAAATAATTTATTTTATTAGTGCAAATCAAGTTTTAATTTAAAAAGTTTTTAAAGTCAAGCTTTTATGATCTAGCAGCCACGTCATGACGAAGTTTAAAACGGGGTATCACAATGAAATGCATGTACAAAAAATTAAATGTCTGTCCTATTTACTGTTGAGGAGTTCCCTCGCCGGAAGTCAACCCTGGGTGCATCAGCCATGTCATGATGGAATTCAGAATAGGCTGTTATGGTTAAATCCATTTACAAAATTTTGTGTCTGTACTATTCACCGTTAAGGAGTTTCCTCGCCGGAAGTCAACCCTGGGTGCAGCAGCCATGTCATTATGGAGTTTGAAAAAGGCTATATTATACTTAAGTCTATTTACAAAATTTCGCGTCTTTCTGTTCGCCGTTGAGGAATTCCACTATCCACTTCTTGACTCCATCATCAGATCAGCTCGATAGTACCAGATTATTGCATTGTTACTAAATTTACATAAGTTTGCAAGATTTCAGCTCAATCGGGAACCAGGAAGTGGGTCAAAATTGACTTCTAAGATTTTATTACATTGTTAGTTAGTCTAGTTTTTCCTCGATTTCCTTAAATTTCTTCATCAGATCATGACTTGATGATAATGGGACCACCTCGGGAGTATACCCTATTAAACAAAAAAATATTTTTTGAAATCGTTTTACAATTGGGGAAAATATCGATGAACATACAAAAAAACATTCAGCAGACAAACATAGAACTTCGAACCTAGAAGCTAGAAGTCGGTTAAAAATATGCTAATCTCCCATTTAATAGAATGTGATCTACCTCTCAGTCTAAATAAAATTAATAAACTAGGGGATGAATTCCGTTTATTGAATTTAGGGTTTTAATTTAACCTTCAGGAGGAAATTTCTGAATTCGGTTCGTTTTTTGCAGTTATTGAACATGCCATCATCGTCCAGTCCAGTCATTGGAAATAGGAAGCTTAAGCGGGTACGTACCTTTCTCAAAATCGCAAATCTTTACCTGGATAGACACCGCCAGTACGTGTAGTTATATAAAAATAAAACGTACCGCATTTTAGGTTTCGTTAGCAATTGAGCGAGCCCGTTGCAGACGATGCGCAGTAAACTGGCATGAGTAGGTATAATACTTGCGCTAGTACTGCGCATCACAGACCTACATAGTTCTGTGCTGCGCAGTGGCACTAAGCTAAATTAATTGTAGATAGCTCGTTGCAGACGATGCGAACAGGGCCGTTTTTAACCTATTAGAGGCCATAGGCACAATAGTATAATGGGGCCTAGTTTGCGCGTTCACCGCTAAAAAGCCCCATCTAATAACTTGACAAAAACAGTTATTCAACTGTGGACTGTGTAATTATATATAAATTTCTTCTTTTATAACCCTAGTGTGCTGCTTGGGTGGAGAAAGCCAGACCTGATGTCATTCCAAGGCGTCGAAGACGCCAGTGCCGTCAACCTGCAGACTACTTAACTAGACAAGATGGGACATCTACTAGTGACATTACCTCAGCTAGGTAAGGTAATGTTAGAACCACAGAAAAGAAAAGTAAATAGAAGGGAAATGTGTAGGAAAGACTGTCGCCAGGTATTGTGACGTAAATAAAAATGTTCATTCTTATATAAATGCACGGATTCTCGTGCATTTGCCACAAAATGTTCATTCTTATTAATGTCAACGCGTCGAACTCCGCGTCACAGTTGCTAACACAGTTGCTATGGGTGCAAGTGGCTACAACAAATTTCTTATAAAAATGCCTTGACAGCCGTTGTAATTTAAACGAAAAAAAATCCGCTCTGTGGTTAGAGCATAAACTTATGTCAAAATATGTATCGTAGCAACGTGCTGTTTCTGGAGTCTTTGATCGAAGAGTGTCACTAAATAATAAAAATTTGCTTCTACTAAAAACTACGGTATTTCTCTATTATTTCTACGGGTAAAGCTACTACGCCTACTACCAAGCCTAGTACGTAGGCCAGACTTGTATTTACGATTTTTCTCAATGGAAACAATTCAGTCAAGTGCCTGAGGGACATCGGAGGCGTTACGAAATAAATACTAATTGGCCCTGTCAAGGTCGTGTCAAAACAAAGTGACTACATACAACACTATATATATAAAATTTCCATGTCACAATGTTAGTTACCGTAACCCTCCGAAACAGCTTTACCGATTTTTACCAAATTTTATATGCGTATTCAGTAGGTCTGAGAATCGGCTACTATCTATTTTCCATACCCCTTAGTGATAAGGGTTGTTCACCCTTAAATTTATTTTTCATTTTTTGACGAAATTTTATTTGTTATTTATTTTTTAATTAATTTATGAGGCTAAACAACGTTTGCCGGGTCAGCTAGTAAATATATATATTATTATTTCTCTTTATTTAAATAAGTACATTATCGGGTCTAGTCTGGACATTTGTAGGGCATTGGTGGGGCCGAAGCCAACACAAAGAGGCCCTTTTGAATATAAAAATACAATAAAATTATGGAATGTGTATAAAATGGAATTTGGGAAACGGCACCTGCCTTATCCTATCTCATCTCAAAATATATATATATATATTTTTTTTATTGTAGTTTAATAGGCTTGCGCTTGACCGCCAACTCGCCTGATGTTAAGCGACGATGCGGCCTACGGTGGATCACGCTTGCCTAGAAGAAACCGATTCACCCGATTATATTTGGGCAGGTGATGCCTTGCCACCCACTAAATGCTGCCGTATCTTGGCACCGGAGGGGCAACATTGGCGTGGGTGGCTTATATTTATTATTATATATTACTAGCTATGCCCGCGACTTTCTTCAGAAAATAGCCTATATCCGTCCTCATGATACATACTATTATCTCGCAAAATTTTATCGAGATCGGTTGAGCCGTTTAGCCGTGATTATGTAGCGAACAGACAGACGGATAGAGTTACTTTCGCATTTATTTACACTAAAATGTTAACCGATATTACTAATATTTAAAATCTGGAAAATTTCATTACATAAATTTAATATATTTTTCAAAATGGCCGCTCGAAGGCTCGAACGTCTACAATCTCGTGTTTTTTTTTAAATGTTTTTTTTTTCGACATACTACAGGATAAGATAAGATAAGAAGACTAGCAATACGATATAATAAATAAAAAATCCATGCGGGAATTTTGCTTGAAAAATACGTCTTTTTAAAATTTGATCAAAAATTTAAAAAACAAAACGTTCTGGCTCAACGCAGAAATATTGCCATTTAGCGTGGTAATGCCGCCAGAAAGTATATTGGGTACTGCCAACTGATAGTGACTTGTGCGTTTAAATTATCTCTAGACCTTCAAAGGGCTATGGGCAATCCAATTGTTTTTGTATAATAGGCTAAGTAGTTAGATATTTAGTTGTTTAGTAGTAAGTGTTAGCTTGTATTTTGTTTTTTTTGTATTTTTTTTTTATACGTATATTAACTAAACAAAATATTAGCAATTACTTGAAATGAAATATATTAAGCAAACAACTTTAAAGGAGATCAGAAAGTGTGTATTTTTTTCCCAATTCACCCTAAGTAGTGGTCATAACAACAGCAAAATAATGTTCGTTGTATTGATTGTAGGTACCTATTTAAAAAAATACGAGGGCTTTTGAATGAACACGTGTGCTCTGAAATACCCTAAATATTAGCGCCCTTAGAAGGGCTTTTTGATTACTTAAGGAGGTATGGTTTATACAAGGTTATTCAAAACAGGAACATAGATAAACCGAATGAAACACATTTCCTTCGCACAATTTTTACTATGTAACCAACTCTGAAATCGCAGTTTCAAAGATTTCGTCATCTATGCAGTATTAGTGAATTAAATTTTTCCCTGGAAGAGCTCTATATTTTGCAATTTTAGTAGATATAACTAGATATAAATACAATATCATAATTAAATAGTGCAGCCGCGCGTCCGAATCATCGAAGCTGCGCCCCAGGTCTTAGCATGTATGGAAGCAGTTTTGCATTCCTCTTTGTCACATTAATTCAATACCGCGTTAAAACCCGAGAAGTATCCCGATCAATGGAAGCTATCTTGAGCTCTTCGAATAAATCTAGCGTCCAGGATTACCATCCTATCCCAGTGCTATCGTTGTCGGCAAAGTTGTTTGAGAAAATAGTTCACAAATACATTTCTGCTCAGGTGGATAAATACCTTTGTAACGCATGGATTTAGACAAAAGAGATCTGTCGATTCTGGCAATAGGCAGCAAGTTAGAATTCATCATCATCAGCCAGAAGACGTCCACTGCTGAACATAGGCCTCCCCTTTAACCTCCACAGTGAACGACATGAGAAAATGTCACGCAATTTCCCGAACGCTGCTCATCCGAGTTGGATTCTTCGGGCAACCTCTTTGCCTAAGTTGGGCTTACCTAACTGAACAATCTATCCAAGATAGGTGTAATGGTGAACAACTTCGAGAGTATCGTTCCCAACGATTACCGGCACGGGTACAGCATGGACATTAGACATGACTTTTGTCTTGTCCATGTTCATTTTAAGACCCAGATGTTGGGAAAGGCTACTGAGGTCGCTGAGCATCGTGTTGAGGTTCTCCAGCGACTCTGCCATGATGACTATATCATCGACAAAACGAAGGTGAGTGATGTATTCGCCATTGATGTTGATGCCGAATCCGTTCCAGTCCAAGAGCTTGAAAACGTCCTCCAATGTGTTAGTGAACAGTTTCGGAGAGATAACATCTCCCTGTCTCACGCCTTTATGCAATTGGATTGGTTTCGTGCTCTCGTCCTGTAATCGGATCGACATGGTGGCGTTTCTATACAAACATTTCAGCACTTCGATATACCTATAGTCGATATGATAACGCTGGAGGGACTGCAACACTGCCCAGGTCTCGATTGAATCGAAGGCTTTTTCATAGTCTAGAAACGCTAGACATAATGGCCGATTATACTCCTCAGTCTTCTGTATAATCTGGCGGAGTGTGTGTATGTGATCTATGGTGCTCCAACAATTACGGAACTGGCTTGTTCGGGAGGCTGGAAGTCATCAAACCTGCTTTAAAGACGATTCGTATTGACTCTGGAAAACAACTTGTATACATGGTTCAGGAGTAAGATGGGCCTATAATTCTTCAACAAGGTGTTGTCACCTTTTTTGAAGAAGAGTACCACCACACTCTTGTGCCTTCACCTTCGAGTATGACGGAATTAAATAACTTCTGGAGGACTAAAAGTACCAGTTTTCCACCCGCTCTCAGAAATTCTGTCGTGATTCCGTCATCACCCGGCGCCTTGTTGTTCTTAAGCTGTTTCAGAGCCACAATATAATCTCGTACAAGCTGATGTATGGGAAGTCCTCAGTGTAGTGTCAGGTCAGTTTAGCTCTCTTGTCCTGAGCTGCACTGACAATAGGCTGTTGTGTTGAGGTGTAAGTTAGAATTGACTATAAATAATAAAATAATTTTATATCTCATAAAAATTGGACTGCGGCTCTCAGATGCTTTTTTTTCTATCTTCCGGAAGGCGTTTGAGAGGGTCAACAACGACATTCTGTTGCCCAAACTTAGTGCTATGGGTTTTGTCCCAGGACTTCTACGGCTCCTTGTGGACTACCTTCACGACCGCCAGCATTTTGTACAGCTCGGGTTATACGAATCTAAGTTCTATTACATGCATTCTGGTGTAAGCTAGGGCACCATACTGGGGCCGTATTGTTTTGGTTAATGGTGAACGACCTCCAACTGTCCTAAAATACACGCAGTGTTTGCTCTATGCTGACGACCTGAAGCTTTTCGTTGAGATCAGGTCTTATAGCGACGGTGCTACTTACCACAAGGCAGCCCGTCTGCTTGAATGGCATAAAACATACCTGGCTTTACCCCTTTTTGAAGTCGGTAAAATAACAAAAAAGTAGCAAGCAAAGCGTCCCCCACGCGTCTCTATAACGGTTTAAGAATCGCGCCGCCCGCTTCATCGGCACTCGTACGCCGCACGTAGGGGTGCACGAGCGCAGGTGTGCGTCGTGAGAACTCTCGCCCCTACAAGGCGGAGGAGCCGCTGGGTTCCCACGACGTGACACGTAAACTCTGGTCAGCTAAGCTTTGTTTAACTTTATCGTTTTCATTTTTATTTTACACGCTTTTATGAATTAACTCACTATGTGAACGAAACTTGGGAGTCGATTGTAAGTTTTATTTTATTTTCTAAATAATAATAATCAATATTAAAAACCGACTTCATAAAAATTACCGAACTGGACTAAATTGAAATTGGACCACAAGCGAAGCACTAACTAGCTTTCAAATAAAAAAAGAATTATCAAAATCGGTTCACCCAGTCGAAAATTTTGAGGTAACAATTTTTTTAAACAGTCGTTTTGACAACCTCCTCCTTTTTGGAAGTTGGTTAATAAGATAAAATAATTCGCAAACGGCACAACCGAACAAAAAGAAATTATAAGTACTAACATTTCACTTTTACTATTTACTAGTGCTGTTGCCCGTTACTTCGTACGCGTAGATTTTCATATGAACTTTCAACCCTTTTTTCCTCTCTTAATCCGGCCCATGCGCAAAATAACATAGCCTAAAGATCTGGTCATAGCTAAGCATATTCGTGAAATCCGTCAAGTAGTTTAGGTAATGTGCGTGGACAAACAAACAAACACAAAAATTCTCAAATTTGTCTTAACGTGTTCAGCTGCTTATTTTAAGACGCCTTGTGTGTGAATGTGTGCCCTGTATGTAGATAGAGATAGGTATAGATATAGAATATAGAGTATAGATAGAAGATGTATGGATACGTTTTCAACGCTGGTTTTCAATTATACTTCTGGCGAGGTGGCGGTCAAGCGCAAGCAAATCTTCTAATATAATATATAAAAGGCGTGTGTTACAATGTATAAAATATGTTTGTATATATTTTCCTTATGGACTCCGAAAAAGCTAGACATATTTTGACGGGACTTTAACTTGAAAAAAAAAATGTTCACAGGAGTGAGTGCAACCAAATTAAAGTTTTTCATTACCTGACTTTAAATGTTGCCATCTTGTATTTATTATGACGTCACCTACCCAGTGACCAACTACCATCCCTTAATCCGCATGAATCTATCGAAACTACCTCAGTTACCAAAATCGGTTGAGGCGTTTAGAACGTACAAGCATACATACATAAATATATAAGCTAACTACAAAACACCCTCAATACCTTTTTGGCTTTGCGCTCTTAGTTAAAACCTCAGATCAGACAAACAAGGGAAATATGTTAAGGTGGCGTATTGGGTGCGAACAGTTTTTTTTTATACTATTAAGTTCTTTGCTAAAATTGTAATTGTGAGAGGTTTTATGAACTTATCCTATAAAAGTGAGAACGAACAAACAGACGAATGGACAGAACAAACTCATAAGAGTCCTTGTAGTGCTACGGAACCCTAAAAAGTCCTTCTATCATCACTTCAGCCTAGAGAGAGAGGGTGAGAGAATGGGCCGTAATCCACCATGTTGGTGCATGTTGGCGAATGTCATAATTATATCTTTGAACTTTTTCTTGAGGTTCTTGGACATACCGGTTTCCTCACGATGTTCTCCTTCACTGTTTGAGCCATGGCATCGAAACTGCACATAATTTGTTTAGGTACTAGATAAGTCATTGGTGCAGGGCCGAGAATTGAATCGGGTTCCGTCAGGTTGTAAAGCGCACATGCCACCGCTCTGCCACCATCTCTCTGAAAAAGTGCTTCTAATCACACTAATATTATAAATGCGAAAATAACTCTGTCTGTCTGTCTATTTGCTACATAATCATGGCTAAACG
This sequence comes from Agriopis leucophaearia, assembly GCA_949125355.1. Classification (NCBI taxonomy): domain Eukaryota; kingdom Metazoa; phylum Arthropoda; class Insecta; order Lepidoptera; family Geometridae; genus Agriopis; species Agriopis leucophaearia. The sequence goes on from OX421261.1 coordinate 10,053,221, forward strand.
GCTTAACCGATCTCGATAAAATTTTGCGAGGCAATGATATGTATCATGAGGACGGAAATAGGTAATTTTTTTCTGAAGAAATCGCGAACGTAGTCTCTTGTACAGTTAGTAAATAGGTAAATATAGCGGGCACTTTACCTGAATCATGCAAACGGCATTTTTTGCAAGTGGACCATCAGACCCTTATTTTGTTTAGGTAGATAGAAGTGATGTACGACTGTATTACACATGTAATATAGAGATGTGGGGACGAATAGAAGAAGAGATAGAGATATAAAAACTGCAATTGTGCAAAGTTATCATAATAACTATAGAAGTTAGAAGGTTCTAAAAAATTAGGTCGAACGGGACAGACGGACGGACGACGGACTTTTAATACCTAGAGTTCCTTGTAGTACTGCGGAACCCTACTGAGTTGCCAATAACATAGGAACGCAGAACATATAATACTAGGGTACTAGTGATAGGGATAAAAAAGTATTGTTTACATGAATGACGGGGGCTCACACCTAACGGTTTCGGTCGGTAGATTTGTATTAAATTAAAACCGCTGAGCTTGCGCCGAGACGTTGATTCGCTTAGCTTGTTCTACAGATATTATAACGGAGAATGCTCTGATGAACTTTTTGACCTCATCTCTCCATCCCGGTTTTACTACTGAACCGGACGCCATCGCCAGAAATGCCATCCACACATCATAGATACGTGGAAGTCTCGCACTGTTAGATTTAATCGATTGTTTCTGCCAGGTACGTACCTGTAAGTTGTGGAATGTCTTACCACCTTCGGTTTTTCCTCCGAAGTGTAATTTGGACTGCTTCAAACTAAGGGTGAATAGAGTCTTCAAAGGTAGGCAATGCACTGACAATGCCCCGGGTATTGTAGGTTTCTATAGGCTTGATGACCACTTACCATCAGGTGGCACGTAGCTTGTTTGCCACATATTCTATTAAAAATAACTATGTATGTTTACATAGTTAACTATGTAAAACTATGTAAACTATTAACTTTTCAGCTTCACTTTCGTTGGAGTAAAAAATAAGATATTTTATTCGTGACTAGTGCTGTTGCCCGCGACTTCGTGTGCGTAGCTTTTCATATAAACTATCGACCCTTTTTTCTTCCCTTAATCCGGCCCTTTCGCAAAATAACATAGTCTATATACTCTAATCTGGTCATAGCTAAGCAGATTCGTGGAAACTGCATTTAAATCCTTCAAGTGGTTTAGAAGATGTGCGTGGACAAACAAACAGACAACAATTCTAAAAACTGTCGTAACGTGTTCAGCTGCTTATTTTAAGATGCCCTGTGTGATATTTTTTTCGATATTTCGCATGTCATATTTTTTTATCTCTACATTTTTATTATATGTATAGAAGATAGATAGATTTCAGGGTTGATAACTACTACGACCTCCTTTCGGCATAGTACCAGCGTTCCGTGTGACTCTGTATGAAACTCGTTAGTATTTCCTTTGTGTCTACATTATCACATATCGCACATAATATGTTTACGTTCCATAAGACTATTCTATCAAACCAATCAATAAAACAATAAAAATAAATTAAACAAATTAATATATATATAACAATTAATCTATTCTATTAATTAAACTAAGTTTATACAATTACGCTATTTTTTGCTGAAGAAATCGCGGACGAAGTCGCGGGTACAGCTAGTAATTGTATATATTAAATAAGAAAGAGAACATTTTCTCTTTCTCTCCAGTCAGCCAAGTTGACACGTCTTTGCAAACTGTGCTAATTCATCATCGTCAAGAATTAATCACAATAGTCCATTTTTTTTAAATCTTATACTGTGCAATAATTTCATAATTAACAGGGTCTTTTGGCTTGATGTTGGCTTTGGCCTCACCAATACCTCTCAGATGTCCGGGCTAGACCCGTGAATAAGTTGAAATAAAGAGTCATAATAATAGCTAATTAAATAAACAATGCTAAAAAGTATCACCTCATACATTTCTGTCCGTATAGGTAGGTATATCAATCGTATTCTGAGGATAAATATTTCAAATATTATTTTTTGAATGGAACAAAGTCATCAGAATATGTTTTGGTGTTCTGATGAATAAAGTGTGTATGCCACCCTCTCTGGCGAGCAGCTGTACGATTCAAAGCTAGTGCGTGGAAGATTTGCTTCACAGTACTCCATACCCCACATGTTCCCACGCCTAATCATTGCGAACTTTTGCTTTGCCACAAAATATAAATACTTCTTCTGTGTACCACCCCTTGCGTCGGAATCTTGTCTGACTGGACTAACAATATAGAATAAAATTAAAAACACAGCTCATTTGGACTAGAGCTCATAACTTTTAAATGGCTGAATATATTTTGATCATACCAATAGCTAAGAACTCATCATCATCATTTCAGCCATAGGACGTCCACTGCTGGACATAAGCATCCTCCATCATCGATTTCCAAAAGGACCGGTTGGGAGCAGCCTGAATCCAGCTTTTTCCTGTGGTCTCTTTTAGGTCGTCTGTCCATCTTGTGGGTGGACGTTCTACGCTGCACTTACCGGTAGCTAAGAACTACTGCAATGAAACCTGCTTTCAAATTAAAACTCTGTTTTAAACTATCCCGTAAACAATCATATAACAGTACTTACTGCTTTCAAATATTTAAAAAATTCCAATCAGTTGTGCCGTTTAAATTGTAAACGTACAAAATGTTTACTATCTTCGACCACACCGTCACTTAAGAACAGGTAAGCTGTGGTCAAACGACTAGCCAGTCAACCATATTAAACATACACACACTAGGTATCCCAAACTTATACTTTCTGCGGGGTACGTCCGTTCTAATCTCACTTTTTCAATTCAATCACAAAAAATAATAATAATGAATCCGTTTCCTCTCGCTAAAATTACAAGAGTTCGTTTTAACTGACTTTCAATTAGACTGTTTTTTTTTTATGTTTGTTACCTCAGAACTTTCGACTGGGTGAACCGATTTTGATGATTCTTTTTTTATTTGAAAACCACCTGATGCTTCCCTTGTGGTTCCATCTTCCAATTTGGTCCAGTTCCGACATTTTTATAACGTCGGTTTTATAGATTGATAATTATTATCTCACCTCAGGGCCCTGATTATATAACTAAAACACGCACGTTAAGTTAACCTCTAAAAATTTGGCGTCTATTCTCTAGGAAATAAAGGCCAACTTTTTGACGTTAACTTTACGCGCCGCGTTACGAGCGTGTTTGTAGTTATGGAATCAGTGGCCTGTTCTACTCCCAAGAGTAAATAATAGTACAGCACCTACCATAGAATACTTGAGGTAGTTCCCGTGAAACAACCACGTTGCACAACTAGTTAAATAAATAAATAAATAAATATCTGGGAGATTTTTGTATACACGGTCATCTAATCCCAAACTAAGCAAAGCTTGTACTATGGTTGCCAGAGACTGATATGCGTACTTATATATATTTTAAATACATACTTAAATAAATATTAACACCCAGACATAGAACTAACACAAATATTCATCACATGAATGTTTGTCCCAGGCGGGAATCGAATCCACGCCCCCAAACGCAGAAGAAAAAAAAATCTGCTGAAAATAATTTCAGATTTCAAAAATCCATTGCCATGATGTGCCGTTGGTGAGCACATGACATTACTGAAACCAAGTATCGTGGATTTCAATAAATTGCAACTCTTTTCTGAATTTTTAAGGCAGTTATTCTAATGTCAGGAACATTTGTCATTTTCAGTTCCAGTTCGGTATTAGTTAGTTTTTAACTTTTTACTAACGGTAACTTAATGCTATACTCGACGTAATAATATTTGTCGAATATTTTTTCTTCGCAATATTCCTTTTTCTCTGTATGCTGAAAATAGGTAGGTTAGGTTAGTCTAGACGTTAGCTGCTATCGCTAAAGTTTTTTTTTTTTAATATGCCTCTTTTTCTGTGTTATGAATATAGGTAGGTAAATTTTCGTTTCCTAAAAATCCAACATTAAAAACTGTTTTTTTTTTAAAGGTCAAATACCTACCAGTACTTTGCGACGCAACTATCTCTCTTCGCTGGCACCCCCTATACGCTAAGCTTTGTGTGTGGATTCTTATTTTTTTCCTCGACGTTAGATACCGCTAATTCGCATCCGAATTGACAGCTACTCGACTTACTTGATAATGAAAACAAAATTTATTTTATATGAAAATTAACATAATCTGGTTTTTATGAATTAAAACATAAAAAAATCTATAAGATAAGAGCTTTATACACTACAGTGCACTACTACTGTGTTAGAAGAATCGAATATTATTTATTAAAATCCGACCATCCGTCTCGACCTTATTCGCTGCACAAGAAATCGGCATGCGTAATAAATAATAATATAGATTTTACAGTATAGGATAATTCTGGACTATTGTGGTAGGTTCTTGAGGGTGTTGATCTGGTCCATGGTATGAGATACGTTCATTATTATTTTGTATACACTATACATACTCTGTATCGCGATTTGGTAATACCATTTAAATTTAAAGAAAATAGTCCAGTCTAGTCCAGTTAGGGGATGAATCCCGTTTATTGAATTTCCCATGAGGGGGTTAGTTTTAATTGTTTTGTGTATTATTACAAAGACAACGCTTGCTGCGAATAGAAATCCTAACAATTATTGCCACACAAATGAATGGATGCACCTTTTTGGAAATATTCAATGCCATGAGGGTGGCGGTCGGCGGTGCCAAACGTACGTAGGATATTTTATTCGCCGTGAACATAATTATCTCTACTCGCACTTCGAAAGTTCTTTTGAACGAGTCGTTAAATGAACATTAAAACCTACGCATGGTTTTCTAACCACCCTAGTCTCGTCTATGAACTTTTACATATCATATTATTACGAACATAGGACGTCGAAAAGATGAAGCTTTAAGATTTTTTTAATATTACACTTGGTTCATTTGAATCGATCCAGTAGTGTCTGAGATACAAATTGCCGAGCGTCAAGAATTTCACTATCCATCTCCTGGCCCCTCATCAGTTCAGTTCGATAGTACTAAATCATTCGGATATTCAGTATTCGGACTTGGAAACTGCAAGTTTATGTAATACCGACTTGCAGTTTCCAAGTCGATACAACAATTAAAAGTAAACAAAATATACCAAGATTACTACTAAGATTTGTTTGCATAACTATTATTGTTCGTTAGTTACAGAAAGAACACGCATTTTCAGCCATAGTGATATATCACTACATACATAGTATAAAACAAAGTCGCTTCCCTCTGTCTGTCCCTATATATGCTTAGATCCATAAAACTACGCAATGGATTTTTATGCGATTTTCACTATCAGTTAGATAATTTTTCACGGCAGTTTTATATATATAATAAAACGTATTAAAATAAATGCGAAAGTATGTCTGTTTGTTTGTTCCTCTTTCACGCAACAACAGATGATATTTTTTGCAAAGAGAAAGTTGAAGGGCCGGAGTGTGACAAAGAATACTGTTTATGTCGGATAAATGTACGGTTTTTGAGGGAGTGGTCAGATGGATGAAACCGAAGGGCGCAGCTAGTTCAAAATGTCAACACATTTTTTCAAAAGGAATTTGTATCGTTTTTTTTAAGTATAGTACCTACTCACACCTTGCAAGTTTCATGAAATGAAAATTCGTAATAATTATTTATAAGCTCGATGTTTTTCAGAACGTCGTTTTTTACAGCATTTTGTTTGTAAAACTTCCAAGAATTAGGTTTAAGTTTACAGATATTTACCCCTATATTTATAGACGTAAATAAAGGAACCTCGTCAGGAATCTTCACGTCACCCTCAAGTGGTGTTTTGGCATATAAATATATATTTTTATATTCTCATATAAAATGCACAAGAACTGATTATGAGGCACTTAAAAATAAAGCCTTATAAATTGCACAACATCGATTCATTATTTTTAACTCCACCTCTGGGAACGGCTTAGTAATCTGCGCGTAAACAAAAATAGTTTTAATCCGAATAACGCGGAGAGTAAATTCAGCAACTACTCTACAACAACTCTACCCACCTCTCACCTCTCTTCCCTTCGTCGTATCCACAGAAAAGAAAAAATACCGTGTATTAAGCTAAAAGGAGTTCATTGTACACATCGTTATGAACAACTTTTACTCTGGGACCAAACCTGAAATAGCGAAAAAATAAATTGCTTTTGCAATTGAAAACGGTCATTGACAATTTGACACTCTACAAAATGTATGGAACCGCTGATTATGTTTCGCGATTTTTGTGTTGGACATATCGTAAAATTTGTTAATAATGATGAGAACAATGACCTCCTTTCTGCTTAGTACAGGGTATATGTGTAACCCTGTATAAAACCTCTGTGTGAATCTGGTGCTTTGCTATTTTTTTGGCGGGAAATTAAAAATGAAACGTTTTTAATATAATACTTTACCTACTAATAAATATTTTCTGAGTTAAAAGCTGTGAAATTAGGGAAATATAATATAAGTAATTAACTTCTTACAACTTATCATCATTGAAAGTCATAAAATATCAATAACATGAGATCAAACGGTGAGGAGTCAATGGATTCGACACGAGTCTAAAATTGGAGGCAAAAACTGTAGTTGAAAATCGTTTACTGGCGATCTCGAAAAATATCTAAAAGCATATGAAGAACTAGCTGTTGGCCGCGGCTTCGCTCGCGTTGTATAGCCGGCCTGAACTAGATCGGCCGAACATCCGTCCTGTTATTCCTTCTACTACCGTCTATCCTCTTCTGATCTAGTTCAGCATTTGTTCCGAAAAACACTCTACATACTGTGGTCCCACTGTTTCCTGTTCCAGTTGGGCATTCGTTTCACAAAAGCCTATACGATAAAACGCAGACGTCACCTTAAGATGAGCCGTAGATTCCTATACATTCGGGGGGTCAAGTTATTTGAACTTAATGAGGGTTGTGATATCTGTAATTTCTGAACTACGAAACCGATGACCTTAAAATATTTACGGGACAATTTTTAAAGTATCTCCTTTTTAAACCAAAAATAATTAATGAAATTGAACTACGTAATGAATTACAACTCAGTACACTTTTTGACTTTCATCCCCTCGCCCAAGGGAACCGTGCTGAATCTTGGGATGAAAAGTATCCAGTGTCCTACCTCGTAGTATGAACTCAGATTATGCTGGTTCATATGAATTAATTAAGTAGGTATATCGTTTCGGCGTGATGCGCGGCCAAGGTACATACAGACAAAAATGACTGAAAAAAATACAGTTTTGGCTTCATTATCGATTAGGTATATTGAGATAGAGTGCAAATCATTTTTTTTTATACCATAGGTGGCAAACAAGCAGACGGGCCGCCTGACGGTAAGCAATCACCGCCGCCTATGGATACCTGCAACACCAGGGGCATCACAGCTACGTTGCCGACCATTAAAACCTGGACCTGTTACATTTTTATTATATGGGAGGATAGATATATATAAGATAGATAGATAGTCGTCACCACTAATCTTGTTAGCTCCTAAAGTACAAAAGAGAAGTGCAAAAAGACAACATAAACGCCAAGGCGGTCACCCATCCAAGTACTGACCGCGCCCGACGTTGCGTGATCTTATGAAAACCGGTGGTGAACAGAAATTTGACACCGACTCGCAATTTGCCAGTATTTATTTGTTGTTTTACTTTGAAGTGTGTAGGTACAAGGATGATTTTAACTAGAGATAATCATGCCAAGTTTGAAAACGTGAACGCTTGTATGTTAATACATACAAGCGTTCACGTTTTTAATTACATTAAAACAAATACAGAAATACGTAAAAAAACTGGGACATTATTGCACACATGGTCATCTGACCCCAAACTAAGCAAAGCTTGTAATATGGCTGCCAGAGACTGATATACATACATATATATTTTTAAATACATACTTAAATAGATATTAACACCCAGACATAGAACAAAAACAAATGTTCATCACACAAATGTTTGTCCTAGGTGGGAATTGAACCCACGCCCCGAAGCGCAGAAGGCAGGTACACTACCAACTGTGCTAACGGAGCAGTCAAAAATGTTACGATTGTTGTATGGAGACCCCTTTGGTTTTTACTATTTGTCTTTTTTATTATTTCTTAGTTAATCCACCGTAACATTACATACCTATTCTGTGAACTTTCAACTGGCTATTTATTACGGTTCCAAAGATAGGTACAGCCAGATGGACAGACAGACAGACAGACAGACAGTCCGACAGACAGCGTATACTCAGTAATAGGGGTTTTACCCTTTGGGTACGAAACCCTAAAAAAAGACAAATGGTCTGATTCTGAAGTATGATTCTATGCATAATGAAAATCCTGTTTGAGCATAATATAAGCCGAATAAGTAGAAATCGTCATTTCCTTGACGATAGGTACTATTCCTCAGATCAGATAGAGTTCAAAAATATCTCCGTGTTTCACCCACTTTTTGCATACCACTTATTGCAAAAAAAAAAAAAAACGACACTTTACTGATTTTTTGGCACATTATGAAACTTACAGTGACACCAGTGAGTTAATACCTAGCCAAATTATAATTTCTCTATATAAATTGTCTCTAACTAAGGTAGGTACATCCTCTACTTAGTTCAGTTTGAGACCGCCCGCCCACCAATTTGTTACGCCCCTGCCTACGTTGCCTGCGTGGTATCTTTTAACGGTCGCAAAGGCAAAATATTCTAGCAACTGGGGAGTTGAATACGAAATAGTGCAAGCTTTTAATTTACCAAAGCACCGTATTACAATTAATTAAGAAGACGTTTGTTAGTAATACAATTTTCACATCATTTCAAAATCTGAATTTCTCACAGTTTTTGTTTATGTTTTGTCGAGTTATGCATGCCTTTTTATGATAGTTATTTCTGCGTTCATTGTCGCATCGCACAAGGAACAAATGGCTTTGTATTGTACTGATCTTTGGGATGTTGCTGAAGCCATGGAGAATAATAATATTTATTAATTAGCCACTCATATTTAAATTTTTGTAATGCTTACGTTTTTGTTTATCTTTAAAAATCTTGTGTCGTAACTATCGATAGGACCGGATTATCCATAAGGCGGATTATGTAACTGCCTAGGAGCCCCTCAACGACTGGGGGCCCACGGGGGCCTAGTTGATGCGGGCCACGCACCAAGAAAAATACCGTTTCATTCGTGACATTCCCCTTTATTTACATCCGGTAATGTTGCCATAGAAAATGATTTTACTTACTATAAAAACTGCCATCTAACGGTATTTGGTTGAATGTGGAAGTATTCTATCGAAAAGGGGCCCCGAGAATTGCATTGCCTAAGGGCCCCAATAGGGTTAATCCGGCCCTGATCGGAGCGGCTACATCACAGTGGAATAACAAAACGGTCAAGTGCAAGTCAGGCTCTCGCAATGAGAGTCCCGTACCACCACAAAATACCAAAAAAAGTAGTGCAAAAAGACAACATCACGCGCAGGCGGTCACCCATTCAAGCAACGACCTCGCCCGACGTTACTTAACTTGGTGGTGGACAGAAATTGGTCAACGACTCGCACTTGGCCAGTATTTATTATTTGTTGTTACACTTTAGAGTCTATACAATGCCAAGTTTGACGCTTGTACGTGTTACCGTTTTTACATTAGTTTCGTTTTCACTTTATTATTTTTTCTTACTTAATCCTCCGTAACATTACATACTTATTGTGTGAAAACTTCAACAGTTTGGTTCGAAAGATATATATCCGTTAAAAGGTATGACGGACAGACAGACAAATAGGCTTAGTAATAGAGAGCCGTATACACCCGTTGGTTGTTTCGCTCTCATTCGCTCGGTGGCCGCGCGCGTAGTATTACGTTAACGATGCCAACAATTCCATGATAATAATAGTTTGCACTCATTTTGGAACTTTATGGATCATTCCAGATTTTCTTCAGAAAAAAATTGCTTATGTCCGTCCTCATGATACATACTATTACCTCGCAAAATTTTATCGAAATCGGTTGAGCTGTTTAGCCGTGATTATGAAGCAAACAGACAGAGTTACTTTCGGATTTATAATATTAGTGTGATGTGATTAGTGTGATTTAGATTACTAGGGATTGGGACATGACCTCTAAAAAGCTTCCATGGCTACATATTATTTTACAGATGGCCTTGTACGCTTTGTAAATCATGTGATGGATTCTATGCTACTAGGGACTTACTTAATACGTTACTCAAGTTGATCTATGCTTAAAATTGCTCTCAACTTCTCGCTGACGGTGATCGTCACTCGCGAAAATGAGACAGAGAAATTTTACGGCGGGCTGACAGAATAAACAAGCTAATGGGCTGCCTGATGGTAAGCGATCACCTTCGCCTATAGATACCTGCTGCAACCCAGGGGCATCACAGATACGTTGCCAACCCTTAAAGAATCTATTAACAGCCTTTTTGAAGAACCCCATATTAAAGCTACTCGGAAATGCCGCAGGACGCTCATCTACAAATTACAACTATTATAACCTTGAATATTTTTTCCAGGAGAGCTGGAAAACACCGAGCAAATAAATAGCACAAGCTTTTCCAATGGACGACGTCGCTAGTAAATTCACATCTGTACACTTTGAAGATTCCCAACCCAACACTACTGCAAGCTTAGGTCAGGAACGACAGAAAAACTCATCTGTTCGCTCTGAAGATTCGCAACCCAACACTACTGCAAGCTTAGGCCAGGAACGACTGGAAAACACATCTGTTCGCTCTGAAGATTCGCAACCCAACATTACTGCAAGCTTAGGTCAGGAACGACTGGAAAACACAGCTGGTACGAGTATGTTTTTTTATGCCGTAGGTGGCAAACAAGCAGCAGACAGCGTAGTCTTTTTAATAATATATGGTAATAGGATCCCGATTACACCTATTGGGTACGGAACCTTAAAAAACCTTTCAAACTGACTGTTTTTAACCGACTTCCAAAAAGGAGTAGGTTATCAATTCGATTGTTTTTGTATTGTATTTTTTTATGTTTGTTACCTCAGAACTTTCCACTGGGTGAACCGATTTTGATGATTCTTTTTTTATTTGATAGCTGGTGCTTCCGGTCTGGTCCCATTTTAGTTGAGTCAAGTTCTGTCATTTTTATGAAGTCTGTTTTTATATTAATAATTATTCTTAATCTAGTTTCAGAAATGGGCCTAACAGCTGCTGCTGAAGAAATGAGGAATCCACACATATACATATAGCACAAGCTATTCCAATGGACTACGTCGCTATAAAATTTGCATTTGTTCGCTCTGAAGATTCGCAACCCAACACTACTTCAAGATTAGGTCAAGAACGACTGGAAAACACAGCTGGTATGTTTTTATGCCATAGGTGGCAAACAAGCAGCAGACAGCGTAGGCTTAGTAATAATATATGGTAATAAGATCCCTATTACACCTTTTGTGTACGGAACCCTAAAAAGCCTTTCAAACTGACTGTTTTTAACCAACATTCAAAAAGAAGTAGATTGTCGATTTGATTGTTTTTATAATTGTTTTTTTATGTTTGTTACCTCGGAACTTTCCACTGGGTGAACCGATTTTGATGATTCTTTTTTTATTTGATAGCTGGTGCTTCCCGTCTAGTCCCATTTTAGTTTAGTCAAGTTCTGTCATTTTTATGAAGTCTGTTTTTATATTAATAATTATTCTTAATCTAGTTTCAGAAATGGGCCTAACAGCTGCTGCTGAAGAAATGAGGAATCCACACATATACATATAGCACAAGCTATTCCAATGGACTACGTCGCTATAAAATTTGCATTTGTTCGCTCTGAAGATTCGCAACCCAACACTACTTCAAGATTAGGTCAAGAACGACTGGAAAACACAGCTGGTATGTTTTTATGCCATAGGTGGCAAACAAGCAGCAGACAGCGTAGGCTTAGTAATAATATATGGTAATAAGATCCCTATTACACCTTTTGTGTACGGAACCCTAAAAAGCCTTTCAAACTGACTGTTTTTAACCAACATTCAAAAAGAAGTAGATTGTCGATTTGATTGTTTTTATAATTGTTTTTTTATGTTTGTTACCTCGGAACTTTCCACTGGGTGAACCGATTTTGATGATTCTTTTTTTATTTGATAGCTGGTGCTTCCCGTCTAGTTCCATTTTAGTTTAGTCAAGTTCTGTCATTTTTATGAAGTCTGTTTTTATATTAATAATTATTCTTAATCTAGTTTCAGAAATGGGCCTAACAGCTGCTGCTGAAGAAATGAGGAATCCACACATATACATATAGCACAAGCTATTCCAATGGACTATGTCGCTATAAAATTTGCATTTGTTCGCTCTGAAGATTCGCAACCCAACACTACTTCAAGATTAGGTCAAGAACGACTGGAAAACACAGCTGGTATGTTTTTATGCCATAGGTGGCAAACAAGCAGCAGACAGCGTAGGCTTAGTAATAATATATGGTAATAAGATCCCTATTACACCTTTTGTGTACGGAACCCTAAAAAGCCTTTCAAACTGACTGTTTTTAACCAACATTCAAAAAGAAGTAGATTGTCGATTTGATTGTTTTTATAATTGTTTTTTTATGTTTGTTACCTCGGAACTTTCCACTGGGTGAACCGATTTTGATGATTCTTTTTTATTTGATAGCTGGTGCTTCCCGTCTAGTCCCATTTTAGTTTAGTCAAGTTCTGTCATTTTTATGAAGTCTGTTTTTATATTAATAATTATTCTTAATCTAGTTTCAGAAATGGGCCTAACAGCTGCTGCTGAAGAAATGAGGAATCCACACATATACATATAGCACAAGCTATTCCAATGGACTACGTCGCTATAAAATTTGCATTTGTTCGCTCTGAAGATTCGCAACCCAACACTACTTCAAGATTAGGTCAAGAACGACTGGAAAACACAGCTGGTATGTTTTTATGCCATAGGTGGCAAACAAGCAGCAGACAGCGTAGGCTTAGTAATAATATATGGTAATAAGATCCCTATTACACCTTTTGTGTACGGAACCCTAAAAAGCCTTTCAAACTGACTGTTTTTAACCAACATTCAAAAAGAAGTAGATTGTCGATTTGATTGTTTTTATAATTGTTTTTTTATGTTTGTTACCTCGGAACTTTCCACTGGGTGAACCGATTTTGATGATTCTTTTTTATTTGATAGCTGGTGCTTCCCGTCTAGTCCCATTTTAGTTTAGTCAAGTTCTGTCATTTTTATGAAGTCTGTTTTTATATTAATAATTATTCTTAATCTAGTTTCAGAAATGGGCCTAACAGCTGCTGCTGAAGAAATGAGGAATCCACACATATACATATAGCACAAGCTATTCCAATGGACTATGTCGCTATAAAATTTGCATTTGTTCGCTCTGAAGATTCGCAACCCAACACTACTTCAAGATTAGGTCAAGAACGACTGGAAAACACAGCTGGTATGTTTTTATGCCATAGGTGGCAAACAAGCAGCAGACAGCGTAGGCTTAGTAATAATATATGGTAATAAGATCCCTATTACACCTTTTGTGTACGGAACCCTAAAAAGCCTTTCAAACTGACTGTTTTTAACCAACATTCAAAAAGAAGTAGATTGTCGATTTGATTGTTTTTATAATTGTTTTTTTATGTTTGTTACCTCGGAACTTTCCACTGGGTGAACCGATTTTGATGATTCTTTTTTTATTTGATAGCTGGTGCTTCCCGTCTAGTCCCATTTTAGTTTAGTCAAGTTCTGTCATTTTTATGAAGTCTGTTTTTATATTAATAATTATTCTTAATCTAGTTTCAGAAATGGGCCTAACAGCTGCTGCTGAAGAAATGAGGAATCCACACATATACATATAGCACAAGCTATTCCAATGGACTATGTCGCTATAAAATTTGCATTTGTTCGCTCTGAAGATTCGCAACCCAACACTACTTCAAGATTAGGTCAAGAACGACTGGAAAACACAGCTGGTATGTTTTTATACCATAGGTGGCAAACAAGCAGCAGACAGCGTAGGCTTAGTAATAATATATGGTAATAAGATCCCTATTACACCTTTTGTGTACGGAACCCTAAAAAGCCTTTCAAACTGACTGTTTTTAACCAACATTCAAAAAGAAGTAGATTGTCGATTTGATTGTTTTTATAATTGTTTTTTTATGTTTGTTACCTCGGAACTTTCCACTGGGTGAACCGATGTTGATGATTCTTTTTTATTTGATAGCTGGTGCTTCCCGTCTAGTCCCATTTTAGTTTAGTCAAGTTCTGTCATTTTTATGAAGTCTGTTTTTATATTAATAATTATTCTTAATCTAGTTTCAGAAATGGGCCTAACAGCTGCTGCTGAAGAAATGAGGAATCCACACATATACATATAGCACAAGCTATTCCAATGGACTACGTCGCTATAAAATTTGCATTTGTTCGCTCTGAAGATTCGCAACCCAACACTACTTCAAGATTAGGTCAAGAACGACTGGAAAACACAGCTGGTATGTTTTTATGCCATAGGTGGCAAACAAGCAGCAGACAGCGTAGGCTTAGTAATAATATATGGTAATAAGATCCCTATTACACCTTTTGTGTACGGAACCCTAAAAAGCCTTTCAAACTGACTGTTTTTAACCAACATTCAAAAAGAAGTAGATTGTCGATTTGATTGTTTTTATAATTGTTTTTTTATGTTTGTTACCTCGGAACTTTCCACTGGGTGAACCGATTTTGATGATTCTTTTTTATTTGATAGCTGGTGCTTCCCGTCTAGTCCCATTTTAGTTTAGTCAAGTTCTGTCATTTTTATGAAGTCTGTTTTTATATTAATAATTATTCTTAATCTAGTTTCAGAAATGGGCCTAACAGCTGCTGCTGAAGAAATGAGGAATCCACACATATACATATAGCACAAGCTATTCCAATGGACTATGTCGCTATAAAATTTGCATTTGTTCGCTCTGAAGATTCGCAACCCAACACTACTTCAAGATTAGGTCAAGAACGACTGGAAAACACAGCTGGTATGTTTTTATGCCATAGGTGGCAAACAAGCAGCAGACAGCGTAGGCTTAGTAATAATATATGGTAATAAGATCCCTATTACACCTTTTGTGTACGGAACCCTAAAAAGCCTTTCAAACTGACTGTTTTTAACCAACATTCAAAAAGAAGTAGATTGTCGATTTGATTGTTTTTATAATTGTTTTTTTATGTTTGTTACCTCGGAACTTTCCACTGGGTGAACCGATTTTGATGATTCTTTTTTTATTTGATAGCTGGTGCTTCCCGTCTAGTCCCATTTTAGTTTAGTCAAGTTCTGTCATTTTTATGAAGTCTGTTTTTATATTAATAATTATTCTTAATCTAGTTTCAGAAATGGGCCTAACAGCTGCTGCTGAAGAAATGAGGAATCCACACATATACATATAGCACAAGCTATTCCAATGGACTATGTCGCTATAAAATTTGCATTTGTTCGCTCTGAAGATTCGCAACCCAACACTACTTCAAGATTAGGTCAAGAACGACTGGAAAACACAGCTGGTATGTTTTTATGCCATAGGTGGCAAACAAGCAGCAGACAGCGTAGGCTTAGTAATAATATATGGTAATAAGATCCCTATTACACCTTTTGTGTACGGAACCCTAAAAAGCCTTTCAAACTAACTGTTTTTAACCAACATTCAAAAAGAAGTAGATTGTCGATTTGATTGTTTTTATAATTGTTTTTTTATGTTTGTTACCTCGGAACTTTCCACTGGGTGAACCGATTTTGATGATTCTTTTTTATTTGATAGCTGGTGCTTCCCGTCTAGTCCCATTTTAGTTTAGTCAAGTTCTGTCATTTTTATGAAGTCTGTTTTTATATTAATAATTATTCTTAATCTAGTTTCAGAAATGGGCCTAACAGCTGCTGCTGAAGAAATGAGGAATCCACACATATACATATAGCACAAGCTATTCCAATGGACTACGTCGCTATAAAATTTGCATTTGTTCGCTCTGAAGATTCGCAACCCAACACTACTTCAAGATTAGGTCAAGAACGACTGGAAAACACAGCTGGTATGTTTTTATGCCATAGGTGGCAAACAAGCAGCAGACAGCGTAGGCTTAGTAATAATATATGGTAATAAGATCCCTATTACACCTTTTGTGTACGGAACCCTAAAAAGCCTTTCAAACTGACTGTTTTTAACCAACATTCAAAAAGAAGTAGATTGTCGATTTGATTGTTTTTATAATTGTTTTTTTATGTTTGTTACCTCGGAACTTTCCACTGGGTGAACCGATTTTGATGATTCTTTTTTTATTTGATAGCTGGTGCTTCCCGTCTAGTCCCATTTTAGTTTAGTCAAGTTCTGTCATTTTTATGAAGTCTGTTTTTATATTAATAATTATTCTTAATCTAGTTTCAGAAATGGGCCTAACAGCTGCTGCTGAAGAAATGAGGAATCCACACATATACATATAGCACAAGCTATTCCAATGGACTATGTCGCTATAAAATTTGCATTTGTTCGCTCTGAAGATTCGCAACCCAACACTACTTCAAGATTAGGTCAAGAACGACTGGAAAACACAGCTGGTATGTTTTTATGCCATAGGTGGCAAACAAGCAGCAGACAGCGTAGGCTTAGTAATAATATATGGTAATAAGATCCCTATTACACCTTTTGTGTACGGAACCCTAAAAAGCCTTTCAAACTGACTGTTTTTAACCAACATTCAAAAAGAAGTAGATTGTCGATTTGATTGTTTTTATAATTGTTTTTTTATGTTTGTTACCTCGGAACTTTCCACTGGGTGAACCGATTTTGATGATTCTTTTTTTATTTGATAGCTGGTGCTTCCCGTCTAGTTCCATTTTAGTTTAGTCAAGTTCTGTCATTTTTATGAAGTCTGTTTTTATATTAATAATTATTCTTAATCTAGTTTCAGAAATGGGCCTAACAGCTGCTGCTGAAGAAATGAGGAATCCACAGCCACACATATACATATAGCACAAGCTATTCCAATGGACTATGTCGCTATTAAATTTGCATTTGTTCGCTCTGAAGATTCGCAACCCAACACTACTTCAAGATTAGGTCAAGAACGACTGGAAAACACAGCTGGTATGTTTTTATGCCATAGGTGGCAAACAAGCAGCAGACAGCGTAGGCTTAGTAATAATATATGGTAATAAGATCCCTATTACACCTTTTGTGTACGGAACCCTAAAAAGCCTTTCAAACTGACTGTTTTTAACCAACATTCAAAAAGAAGTAGATTGTCGATTTGATTGTTTTTATAATTGTTTTTTTATGTTTGTTACCTCGGAACTTTCCACTGGGTGAACCGATTTTGATGATTCTTTTTTTATTTGATAGCTGGTGCTTCCCGTCTAGTCCCATTTTAGTTTAGTCAAGTTCTGTCATTTTTATGAAGTCTGTTTTTATATTAATAATTATTCTTAATCTAGTTTCAGAAATGGGCCTAACAGCTGCTGCTGAAGAAATGAGGAATCCACACATATACATATAGCACAAGCTATTCCAATGGACTACGTCGCTATTAAATTTGCATCTGTTCGCTCTGAAGATTCGCAACCCAATACTACTTCAAGATTATGTCAAGAACGACTGGAAAACACAGCTGGTATGTTTTTATGCCATAGGTGGCAAACAAGCAGCAGACAGCGTAGGCTTAGTAATAATATATGGTAATAGGATCTTGAAAGGCTTTTTAGGGTTCCGTACCCAAAATCTCCTTTTGGATACGGAACCCTAAAAAGCCTTTCAAACTAATTGTTTTAACCGAATTCCAAAAAGGAGGTTATCAATTCGACTGTTTTTCTAATGGTATTTTTTTATGCCTGTTACTTCAGAACTTTCGACTGGGTGAACTAATTTTGATGATTCTTTTTTATGTGATAGCTGGTGCTTTCCTGTGGTCCCATTTCAATTTAGTCAAGTTCTGACATTTTTATAAAGTCTGTTTTTTATAGTAATAATAATTATAATTTGTTTTTTTTTATTTAAAAATTGGCTTGCGTTTGACCGCCAGCTCGCCTGATGTTAAGCAATGATGCGGTTCAACAATGGAGCACGCTTACCTAGAAGGAACCGATTCACTCGTGATTTGAAGACACCCAGATTGTAACTACAGGGGAACACCTATTCAGGTAGCGCATTCCACAGACTAGCAGTTCGCATAATAAAAGTGGAATCAAAGCGCTTCGTACGGGATTTCGTAATATCGACCATCAAGCGGTGTTGATTTTTCGTGCCTGCTCTGGCAGTCCGATAGAAAAATGGGCAAGAGGGAATCAGATCATGCAGATCCGATGCACACTCTCAGAAATGTATCCGATAAAAAACCGATACACTAGCAACTTTACGCCCATGCTCAAGACTAAGTAACTTAGTCTGAACTAGGGCTTCGTTGCTGATGAGCCTCCTGGCACGTTTCTCAATACACTCCAATGCCCCGAGCTGGTACTTAGCTGATCCATCCCAAAGGTGAGAGCAGTACTCCATGCACGACCGAACTTGGGCTTGGTACAGTGTAAGCAATTGTTCCGACGTGAAGTACCGTTGCACCTTCGATAGGATACCTAGCTTTTGGCAGCCAGTTGAGCCTTATTTTCAATATAAGAACCCAAGTTTAGGGTAGGAGACAGAGTAACGGCCAAAAGCTCAAGCTGGTCAGTTATCGGAACGGATACACCCCGGAAAGTAGGTACCAAACTACCAAAAGCCTTCCAAACTGACTGTTTTTGATCGAGTTCCAAAAAGGAGTAGGTAATCAATTCGACTGTTTTTTTTAATTGTATTTTTAATGTTTGTTACCTCATAACTTTTGACTGGGTGAACTGATTTTGTTTTTTTTATTTTATTTGATAGCTGGTGCTTCCCGTGTGGTCTTATTTCAGTTTAGTCAAGTTCTGTAATTTTTAGAAAGTCTGTTTTTTATATAAATAATTATTCTTAATCTAGTTTCAGAAATGGGCCTAACAGCTGCTGCTGAAGAAATGAGGAATCCACTGCCCTACAGAGCTACTAGTTGGTTCGGGAATGAACCGTTAGAAGAACGTGATGGAGACGAAACCATGGATTTGGACATACACCATCACGAACATAGCTATGATCATGGTTCTAGCAATACAGCCATAGAGCCACATCACACAGAAAGTGATCGCGCTGCGTGCTCAAGACAACGACTACATTCACCTGTGTTTTCAGAACCAAAACACATGAAACTTCAAAGTATGGGTGTCCAGACCTTTTGTGAGTATCTTCTCTGGCGAAAACATCACATATACAACTCAATCAACCCAAACCAGTGAGCCAAACGCTCAAAACGCGAACACTGAATCCACAGAAAAGAGAAATAAATAGAACAGAAATGAGAAGGAAACTCTGTCGCCAAGTATTGTTACAGAACCTTGATTGAACTGGAACAGGTTGCCTGGAAGAAATCGCTTTAAGCGATAAGGCCACCCATTATACTGCCGTTTATAAATTTTTGATGTTAGTTTAAGTTTTTCTTGTACTTTTTTTTTTCGATGTGTAACAAAGATATATTGTATTGTATTGAACATTCTTATATATGTCAACGCGATACATATAGGTATATCTTCTTGTCAGTGTGCAGCAAAGACTTTCGTGTGAAGTATATCTTTCTTTAGTTCTTTTAGTCCACTTGCTCAACGGATCAAAATGATCAGTGAAGCAACTGGACTGGCCTTTGTTTAGAGTTCACTGTTCAGATTCTTTTTCTAGTTCAATGAAGAATTTATAATATTGGATAGATTGATACACTGCAGTTCATAAAATCTTCTATTCACCGGTAATTAAGATTAGGAGATGCGAGTGACAGAACAGAATTAATTTGTATAAATAGTATAAGTTATTGTATTTAGTGTACTTGCTCGTGCAATAAATTGCAATAAGCGTATTTAAAATTAGAATAAAATAAAAATAAATACCTACTGTTTGTTATTTTTTCTCTCATTTGTTATTTTACTCACCATATTTTTTTCTGTTTCGTACCTACGTAATTATTTTGATATTTACGGATACATTTTCCTAAAAGTGTATGCATGCTTTGTTGTTTTTGATTCACTGGTTGTGTAATAAATGAATTATTATTTTAAGAAAAACAAAAACAATGCTCTTAGCACAAAAAGCAGCAAAAGCCGCACGTAATATATTTTTTTACTTTGAATTGTTCTCAGAACGAATTTTGTTTTTGATATTAGTATTATATACCAAACATTCTCATATAAATAAGTTTGGTGTTACAAATAAACAAAAATATCCCGTAACTTCTTGTCATAAAGCTCATAATCTTTTCGCACTCGAATACCAGACCAGCTGAAATTTGGCGGAAGTAAAAATAATTATGTTAGAGCCCTAAATGATTTTTCGGATTTACCATCGACTAACGGGAGAGAAAGATAATGTTTTCTTTTTCTATCCCGTTGGTCAGAAGGTTGACCGGCGTACCATATCCTTCCTATTGTCTTTTAGTACTATTACAATGCAACCAACTTACCTGTGCAATTGATGGAGAGAGCTACCATCGTACGTACGGAACACTATCATTTTTGTTCAAATATTTTGAACAAAAATGATAGTGTTCCGTGGAAAAGGTTAGTTTCATTATCTCGCCAACTGTATAGATAAGTTGGTCACTTTGTACTTGGAAGACCAACGATTGAGTGAAACAGAAAGTTACTTCTGTACAACAGAGCGGGACAGCATAATACATATCGCGACAAACCGGCTCGTTCAGCGCTATCTTTGAATCACGTGTCTATTCACGATCGGCAGTGTTCGACTTGTTCAGCGGTTGGTGAAGTAAAGAAGTGGACTAAATGAAGTAGTGGAATCGTAACTGCTGCCTTATTATGTATCTTTGATCGGGATCGCGAGTGTCAAAATTTTGACACTTAAAAGGGGTGAAAAAAAAGCATTGTTTATTTCCAATTTCATAGGTGACGTAATACGAAATTGGAAATAGACAACGCTTTTTTTGCGTCATCCCCCTTTCAAGTGTCAAGATTTTGACACTCGCGATCCCGATCAAAGATCCATAATAAGGCAGCTGGACTAGAGATATATTGAATGAACGGAATGAATCCTTCAATTGAAGGATTCATTCACGAACCCCATTCACGGCTACCTGTTGGTTAGTGACGATGTGGTCGGTACTCCTTTTTAGGGTTCCGTAGCCCGACAAGGAACCTTTGTAAATTCGTTCTGTCCGTCTGTCTGTCTGCCTGACCATCCGTCCGAATTTTTTAAAACCTAACTCTTATAATTATTAAGATAAGTGAATGAAACTTTGCATAATGACAGTTGTAATATAGATGTCAATTTTAAAGGTATAAAAAATACATAATATTGTATTTTAGGGGTAGCTCTGCTACATGTGAAATGAGGATGTTTTTTTTTACTCCACCTACTCGTGTGGGGTATCGTTGAAAAGGTCTTTTAAAATGAGGGCAAGGTTTCATCATCATCATCATCATCAGCCAGAAGACGTCCACTGCTGAACATAGGCCTCCCCCTTTAACCTCCACACTGAACGACATCCTGCCATCTGCATCCACTGGATGCCCGCGATTCTCACAATGTCGTCGGTCCATCTAGTGGGAGGCCTACCTACGCTGCGTCTTCCGGTTCGCGGTCTCCACTCAAGAACCTTTCTTCCCCATCGGTTAACAGTTTATCGAGCGATGTGGCCTGCCCATTGCCACTTCAACTTGCGGATTTTAATAGCTATTTCAGTGACTCTGGTTCTTTGGCGAATATCTCTCTCCATTGCCCGTTGTGTGACTGAGTTTTTCCAAAAGACCAACAGTTAAAGACCACGTCTCAGTACCATATGTCATCACTGGCAACACACTCTGGTCAAAGACCTTTGTCTTTAGGCACTGTGGTATCTTGGACGAGAAGATTTCACGCAATTTCCCGAACGCTGCCCATCCGAGTTGGATTCTTCGGGTGACTTCTTTGCCTAAGTTGGACTTACCTAACTGAACAATCTGTCCAAGATAGGTGTAATGATCAACAACTTCGAGAGTATCGTTCCCAACATTGACCGGCACGGGTACAACATGGACATTGTACATGATTTATGTCTTATCCATGTTCATTTTAAGACCCACCTGTTGGGAAAGGTTACTGAGGTCGCTGAGCACTATATTGAGGTCCTCTAGTGACTGCCATGATAACTATATCATCGGCAAAACGAAGGTGAGCCTAAGTTGGACTTATCTAACTGAACAATCTACAAGGTTCATACAATACTTTTTTATAAAGTCTATACTTAGCGAAATATGGCCCGCCTAATTGGCAAAAAGTTGCCCCCCCCCCCTCTACATTTCTAAACTATAAAACATAGAAACTTGAATCTTACAATACAGATAGGTCATATTTAAAACCTTCATTCAAAATTATTTCGAACATTATCTGATGATGACTTTTTGAGTAACAGCGATAAAACTGTAAAAAATGCAAAGCGTTCTAGCTCAAAGGTCATTGACATTTTTGTAAAATGGTCTTTACAAATAATGTTTCTCAATCAGTGTTCTCTATGTTTAAACCATAAAAAGTATATGCTATGTCAGGACATTTCTGAAATTTGGCTAAGTCCACAGAGCTTCGTTCGTTCGAATTTTTCTATAACTACCAATTTCTGAACTATGAGTACAATTATATGGCATTGGTTACGGAACCCTACCATATGCGGCGTGTCTCGACTCGCTCTTGGCCAATTATTTGTTAGCCTAGTGTCAGTCATTTAACGATTACATGTTTTTGTGTGAAATTAATTATCAAAATCGATCAGTAAAAAGCTATGCGTCGTCATCCTTGACTGCCGCGGTGGATCAGTTGGTAGTGAACCTACCTTCTGCGCTTGGGGGCGTGGGTTCGATTCCCACCTAGGGCAAGCATTCATGTGATGAACATTTTATGTTTGTTCTGTCTGGCTATTAATATCTATTTAAGTATATATTTAAAAATATATATGTATGTATATCAGTCTCTGGCAGCCATCTTAGTACAAACTTTGCTTAGTTTGGGGCCAGATGACCGTGTAGCAAAAATGTCTGGTTTTTTTTACACCAATTTTAATTTATTACAAACTAGCCGTCCGCCCCGGCTTCGCACGAGTGTAAGCTCGGCCTTCGGCCTCGCTACAAAATATAATATAGCCTATGTCACCCGGAGATAGTGTAGCTTCCCAACAGTGAAAGAATTTTTCAAATCGGTTCAGTAGTTTCGGAGCCTATTCATTACAAACATACAAAAATAGGTACAAATCTTTCCTCTTTATAATATTAGTGTAGATAATACGCTTAACGATGAATATAACTAAATACATTAGGTACAAATATTGTAAAATAATAACTACCTAAATAAATTCAATTAAATAAACTAACCTAAATTAAAATAAACACTAATCCAAAAAAGTAACTATTATTTATTTATACATAAACATAAATTACATATATGCGTCGACTACAAAATGCCCTCTTATTTTTTGTTTGTATCTTTTTTCTTTGTCTTTTTTAATGTTTGTTCATAATAATGAAGTAATAAAAAAATTAAACGAAGTATTATGCTTTTTCATGTTTTCCCAGAATTAAAATGTGTATAAATTAGTTCTCAGTCGTTCATATTTCTTACTAGCAGCTCCCCTTGAATAAAGGAGGGGGTTCACAATTTGGCGTTTTTATAGATACGGAACGCCCATTATCTAAAAAAAAAGACACTTGGCCGGTTATTATTTATGGTGTGATTTATCTCATCTAGATCATCTCATAATCTCATAATTTCTAGAAACTATGTAGATTTATACGTTTTATAATATTAAATTGACTTTCCTATATCAGCTTTTTGTATGCACAAAATAAATAATTAAATACCTATGTAGTTATAGTCATAGGGTTATAAAAATGTTGTCAGTAAGCAGAAAGGAGGTCATTTAATTCATTACTATGATTGTTGACTAACCATACCTACATCGCAAAAAAACCTGTGCTGTTCAACTATTTTTCTTTGAATGAGAGTAAGAATGACATCGCTGTTTTTTTTTCTCTATTTTAGGCGTGTGTTTGCAACATAGTATTTTAACACCAGTTTATTGGCAACTTCAGAAAAAATAAATGGAAGACCTAGGTATACCTACAATTTCCCCTTTAGCTCGTAGCTCCCCCCCCCCTCTTGCTCTTCCGTTTGATCATCTCATTTGCAGTTGTGTGCCGTTCAATATTGAAGTGTGCATTGTAGAACTCACAGAAAAGATAAGGTAA
Organism: Agriopis leucophaearia; assembly: GCA_949125355.1. Taxonomy (NCBI): domain Eukaryota; kingdom Metazoa; phylum Arthropoda; class Insecta; order Lepidoptera; family Geometridae; genus Agriopis; species Agriopis leucophaearia. Next base: position 10,077,506 of record OX421261.1, read on the forward strand.
ATAGAACGGATATGAGAAGGAAACTCTGTCGCCATGTATTGTGACAGATATGTGATTGAACATTCTTATTTATGTCAACGCGTCGAACTCCGCGTCACAGTTGCTATGGGTTTATATGGGTGCAAGTGGCTACAACAAATTTCTTACAAAAATGCCTTGACAGTCGTTCTAATTTAAACAAAAAAATTAGTGGTAGAACTAGTAAGAATATCTCAGTGTGTGCAATACGTGGCCTGTGGCCTAATGTTAATAATTAACATTAGGCCACATGTCGGTGACTCCGGATTACATGGACATTGGACATGATTTTTGTCTTGTCCATGATCATTTTAAGACCCACCTGTTGGGAAAGGCTACTGAGGTCGCTGAGCATCGTATTAAGGTCCTCCAGCGACTCTGCCATGATGACTATATCATCGGCAAAACGAAGGTGAGTGATGTATTCGCTATTGATGTTGACGCCGAATCCATTCCAGTCCAAGAGCTTGAAAACGTCCTCCAATGCGTTAGTGAACAGTTTCGGAGAGATAACATCTCCCTGTCTCACGCCTTTCTGCAATTGGATTGGTTTCGTGCTCTCGTCCTGTAATCGGATCGACATGGTGGCGTTTCTATACAAACACTTCAGCACTTCGATATACCTACAGTCGATATGACAACGCTCGAGAGACTGCAAAACTGCCCAGGTCTCGATTGAATCGAAGGCTTTTTCATCATAGTCCACGAACGCTAGGCATAAAGGCCGATTATACTTCTCAATCTACTGTATAATCGTAATGTGTATGGAGCGTGTGTATGTGGTCTATGGTACCCCAGCCTTTACGGAAACTGGGTTGTTCGGGAGGCTGGAAGTCATCAAACCAGTTTTCTAGACGGTTCGTAATGACTCTGGAGGACAACTTATACACATGGCTCAGGAGTGAGATGGGTCTATAATTCTTCGAGACACGGGAGAGAAAGAGTGAGAACATTACTTTCCTCCCATTTTCTCTCGTTGGTCGAGGTGGTTGACGTCAGCCATGCAAACCCGTCTGTTACGGCTATAATAAGACGCCCTGTGTTATTGTCAATTTTTTACAGTTTTTTTATAACTACGTTATTATTATATGTATAGACTAGCCATCCGCCCCGGCTTCGCACGGGTGTAAGCTCGGCCTTCGGCCTCGCTACAAAATATAATATAGCCTATGTCACACGGGGATAGTGTAGCTTCCCAACAGTGAAAGAATTTTTCAAATCGGTTCAGTAGTTTCGGAGCCTATTCATTACAAACATACAAACATACAAAAATAGGTACAAATCTTTCCTCTTTATAATATTAGTGTAGATATAGAAGATTAGGTTGCGCGTGCTAATCCGGTAGCCGCACGCAGCGCCGGTGGGCGTCATGCGACAGCTGCGCGACAATCGCCACCGCACCGTTCCCACGCGCGCATCTGTCCTTTCGACCCTTAACCTTACCTTGCGACAACAATAAGAAATACATAACACTTCTTACCCCAGCACTGATTCAGGGATGCAATACTCCCATTACTCATTCCGCAGTCTGACGTCGCGAGGTTTACAGGCTCCGCTGCAGCTGAAAAATTTACGTGAAAACGTAATCGCAGATAGATTTATGTTTGTTTCCATATCTTTTCAACTGTGATGTTGTGTTTTTAATCTGTGAACTTTACCGTAGCAGTAAAAAAACTTTAAAATGATATCTTTATTTTAAAAAGTTATACTTATTTCATTTAATTTGTGATTGTGAATTTAATCGTCATTTGACTTTTATTAATTTGCAAATGGTGAATATGAAAGCTTCCCAGAGTAACCAGAATTTAAAACCTGCCAATACAGCAACGTCCATGGAAAACATTGCAAGTGAGTCGTCTTCGTTAGTTTTTATAGGCTTTTATTGAACTTGTTAAGTACTTGCTTGGGAAAAGCCTTTTCATATATTGCATATAATAAATAATTAAAATGAATAAACATAAAGAAGAAACTAAACTAAATAACTAATCTAACTTTGCTGGAAAGAGGGCTAGCATGCCAAGTAGCATTGTCAGGCAAAACCTTGCCGAATGGCATTGCTAAGTTTTTGGTCAAAGTATTCGCCAGCAATAGGGTCACCCGTTGCCTCAACCAAAAAAAAACAACTCGTTATATTATCACGCTTTTGTTAGCTTCACTTGTAACTAAGTATGTAAACAAATCTTGGAAGTATATATATTAAACTACTGTAACCTGTTGTAAAAATCGATATTATTCGGAATCGTCTCCGGGATCATTCCTAATAACGGTTTTAAAAAAAAGAATCGCAGAACGTATCAGAGATTTGGCGCCAACGTGTAAAAATATAATGTGGTCTTATAATAATATGGCGTGGTCAAAGACGTGCACTCTCGAAGTTCCTAATCCCTACCAGTGTTGTATTCCCGGTACTATACATAGGTGGGAACGGACGACGACAGCCAGCAGCCTTTTTGTACCATCAACGCAATCACGACCACTCTGCCAAGAGTGCACGACTAAGAAGATACATAGGTAATCGTAATATATATACCAGTACTTCCCAGTATATATATTATCCTTATCTATATATATATATATATGTATTATCCTCCTCTATGATCCTTACAGTTATTTTCCTAAACTTGTGTATTTTATAATAATAGTGGATTATTATTTATTAGAAAAAAGGGCAGGAAGGAATTAAACCATGCAGATCTGATGCACACTCTCCAAAACGTATCCGATAAAAAACCGATAGACTAGCAACTTTGCGCTAATGCTCGAGACTAAGAAGCTTAGTCTGAACTAGGGCTTCGTTCCTGATGAGCCTCTTGGCACGCTTCTCAATTGACTCCAACGCCCCGAGCTGGTATTTAACTGATTCATCCCAAAGGTGAAAGCAGTACTCCATACACGACCGAACTTGTGCTTGGTACAGTGTAAGCAACTGTGTCCGTAAAGAAGAGACGTGCTTGACTTGCTCGACCAACATGTGAGCACGGCATGCCGAGTGCAGACGAAAGGCAGACGAGCGCCTTTGATTTGTGCACAGTAACCGACATGATCCGAAGTGAGACGAATCGTGGCGAGCGATCGCAATTACCTACCACGGTTCTATGAGTTACGAAAATTCAACGACCGAAAAATATTTTGACATATAAATTCTCTAAACCTACTCTTATTCGCTTAAGCTCCGAGCAAAAATTCGAGTTTGACAGCTAAGTCTTCATTGTTTTTCAACCTTTTTCGCGACGCAACCCCCTTTATTATGACAAATCTTCATTTGTCACAAGCCTATTATAATGCTGTTTATTAGTAAAAAATCCGAATAACACATTCAAAATCATTAAATTTACACGCAAAGTACCTATATACCTACGCTATTAACAACTGAAAATGAAAATATATTTATTAACACAAACATAAGTTTAAAATTAGGAATGTAGGAAGACTATACAAACAGTTTATCAAGGCTTACTTATGCTTATGAGTGAATTATCATAAGTATAAAATATAACAGCGATTCCCGCACTAGGCTAGGCCTGTATCGCGGGAATCCAATACGGTTTATTCATAGATTTATACCTCTAGTTAAAATATTATAAGTCGATAATATGTGTATATATATATATATATATCAATATTAAAGAAATAGGTATTATGTAATAGGATTATGTATATGAATATATTATTATGTAGGTATATTAGTTGTATATGTTATGTTTACTGTGTTTTAATTTATTATGGTAAATGATTGATTTTAAATTTACATTTAAGATAGGATTTTCAATAAATTCTCCGTCTCCCTATAGTTCAGCGAAATCAGAAACTTCAAAAGTGTATTTTTGGCTTCGTAAACACTCTTTCCTTTTAATTTGCAATGTTTATTTACAACATTGTTATTTACTTACACATTACTAAAACTTCATATTATTTATTTTCACATCTATCCATTTATTATCTTAATTTTTAAGTTTTTTACATATAATTATAAAAACATAAATAATATGAAAAACGTATAAACTAGGGTGCCACCGGCAGCGGGGCAGGGCCCAAGCTACCGGTGGTTAGGGCTGCAGAGTGAGGAACCTCCTGACAATGCGGGCCATGTCCAGGATTACCACCTTCTGCATCTGACCCTTGACCCAACCGTCTAGCGAGAGCCTCTTAAGATGGTGGTCGAGGCTCTTCGCTATAAGGCCGTTCACCGATACAACTATCGGGACAATGATCGTTGAGTCAACATCCCACATGGCGGTAATCTCGTGAGCCAAGTCAAGGTACTTGCTGAGTTTGTCCTTCTCAGCCTTCACGAGGTTCTCGTCATGTGGGATAATGACGTCGACGAGCACTGTCCGGCGCTGGGACCGGTCGACGATCACGATATCAGGTTTATTGGCGACAATAGTCCTGTCCGTGATGATAGACCGGTCCCAGTACAGCAAAGCACAGTTATTTACTTTATTATTGGTTGGTACTGCCTCCAAAAGCTTATTTACCTATTATGATTTACGATTGTGTTGACAGTGATCAAATAAACTACTAAGTATATGTAACGTTTGTATAAAAATATAAAAAATGTACTTGTATGTCTTAGATAAGGATATACAACACAATTGTTAACTGCCTACCTACCTAGTTAAATTAAAATGACACAAATCAATACCTACAAAAAGTGTAATAAGTGTACTACCTACCTACAAGTAAGGAATTAAATATGTAACTAATGATAGGCTAAGTTTAAAAAAATAATATTATCATTATGTATTTTGTTATACTACAAATATCAAATGCGTACAACCGTTTTAGAATTACGTATCGGCTAATTACATAATTAAGACCCGGAATTCCTTTTAAAACTGGCTTAAATTTTTTTGGTTAACCTTTGTTTGTTTGTTAACATTGGTTAACCAACCAACCTAAAGAAAAATCTGTTGGAATTATCTGCCAACGGAATGTAGGTATCACATGGAATTCAAGTAGGTAGGTCAATTTGAATACATTTCTTCTTAGTAAAAATATATTTTAAACTTTGTTGTTTTTCTTTTACTAAGGCTTCGCCATTTTTACAAGGTACAAGGTACATATAAAAATCCGTGCTAATCCAGGCTATGAACTAACTAACTTTTAAGTAACTTTTATTCAAATCTTTTAAGCTATACCTATTGCGGCGCAAAGTCAGCTAAGTTATTATAGTTTTCCTACAGGAACCGTATCATCATCATCATCAGCCAGAAGACGTCCACTGCTGAATATAGGCCTCCCCCTTTAACCTCCACACTGAACGACATCCTGCCATCTGCATCCACTGGAAGCCCGCGACTCTCACAATGTCGTCGGTCCATCTAGTGGGAGGCCTACCTACGCCGCGTCCGCAGGAACCGTATATTTTTCTTCAAAAGAAAGTAGCCACAGTTATATGATTATTTACGGGATATTTACCGTGGTAAGGTTGTGGAAGGAGCTCCCGATATTTCGGCGCAGTTATAATATGACCATGTTCATTGTTCACGGGAAGACTGGAAAGAAAGAAAGTAGCCGTTGTGCTAATCTTATCCATATATAGCCATCTCTATACCATATTTAATTTATTTGTATTAAAATATTATGGAGCTAAGTCATTATACAGTTATAAATAAAGAGTATGCTAAGCCGAAAGGAGTTCGTTATATTCATCATTATGAAAAACTTTTACTAATGGGACCAACCGTAAAATCGTGAAAAAAAATTAGCAGCTGTTCCATAGAAAACGGTTAGGTATTCACACTTGACAAAATATATGAAATAGCTGATATTTTTTATGAGTATAACGAATCCCCTTCAGCTTAGAATACCTACCCTTTCCTTTACCCTTATAACTGTAGAGCAGCAAAAATGCGCGAGTTGAGCGTTTGCGAAAATTTGTTCCAATGTTTATTTGTTGCAATGTAGATCAGATTCAAGTACATGATTGGTCATGATAAAGAGCGCAGTAAGTAAAATTATGGGCAAGCGAAGTAACTGCGATTTTTGAAAACTGTTTTTAGGTTTTTCCGGAACGAGAAGAGTTAATTTATAGGAATCAATAATTGTGTGAGAAAAGACCTCATTGAATGGTTTCTGTATGTAACTATTTTATAAAGAATCCTTCTGAGTAGTGTCTATCTTTGAGATGTCGGTAGAGAGTCAAGTGTGAAAAATGTATTCAAGGAAAATATCTGAATTATTTATTAATATTAATTAAAGCCTGTACATAAACGAGAAGTGTATTTATAGTTATTAGATTTATTGGAAACCTTATGCTCGAGTATAGGAGTAGCATAAAGGCATATTTCTATTCCTGAAAAAGAAAAAAAAAATTGTTGGAACAAAATTGCCCTGTGTAAAAAGTAGCCCATGTGTAGTTCCAGGATATAAACTATTTCCACATCAAATTGTATTCAAATCTATTTAGTTATTATGAAGCTAAGCGATTATAGTTATCCTACAGGAACCGTACCTACCTTTCTTTTTCAGGACTAGAAAGAAGCCTTTATGCTACTCCTATACATAACAATCTCCACACCATATTTAATTTAAATTCATTAAGATATATCATCATGAAGCTAAGAGACTATTATATATAGCGGCGAAAATGCGCAAGCGAAGCGAGCACAAATTTTTACTATCCCACTGAAATTGTTACTTTTCCGGAATGAATAGAGCTATTTTACAGGAATCATATTTTTTTCTGTGTAAAAAGTAGTTTGCTGAATCAGTGCGTAATGTAATGTGTAAATGTTACAGATAATTTACCATTTTGGCGACCTGTAATATTCGAACCAACGAAGGTGGCCGTTGTCTGGATCATTGCACAAGATCTAAACCTGTGCAATGATCCCCCCTCTCCCCCTTAATTCTGCCCTTACGCAAATCTTTCCTTAGCAGACCTGTATACCCCATAGGAATAGGTATAGTATAGGTACTTACGATATCTGACATACTGAGATTTCGTGATGAGTCACTCAGTCAGTCGGTCCACTTTCCTATTCCGTGAGTCAGTCAGTGTAAGCGAAATAGGTACTTCTACTTACGTACCTTAAAATAGCAGGCAGTTGGCAGGCTGTCGTTCAGTGTGAAGGTCAAAGGGGGAGGCCTATGTTCAGCAGTAGACGTCTTCTGGCTGATGATGATGATTATATAAAATAGCTGCGCCCCCAATGAGTTGTAATATCTTAGCGCGCCCGCTGTTTCAACAGCGTGGAATTACTCCTTATTACAATACTAGTTTTTTTGCCCGCGACTTCGTACGCGTAGATTTTTATATAAACCTTCAATCCTTTTTGCCCTTGCTCAAAATAACACAGCATATACTTCAATCTGGGGTCTTACCCCTAGCTTGAAAAGTTGACCCGCATAGGTGTTATTTGTCTAAACGGTACCATCAACTATGATAAGCGGTAGTTGTTTAATAGCCGCCAAGCTTTGCTATTTTCACGCACACTCGCATAGTAAAACGGATATTCGTCCATTCAAGTTAGACGTTTTTAAACGATGCAGCTTAAATGAGTTGGTTCATTTTAGGTACATATCAGGTACCTACTAAAAGTTGGCTCGCAAAAGTGAAGCTAGGGGTAAGGCCCCTGGTCATAGCTAAGCATATTCGTGAAAACCTCATTTAAATCCGTCCGCATTTTCTTCTAGGGGTTTAGGAGATGTGCGTGAACAAACAAACATAAATTCTAAAATGTGTTCAGCTGGTTATTTTAAGACGCTTTTTGTGTGGTATTATTTTAATATATGGCAATTACAGATTTTTATATCTACGTTTTTATTATATGTATAGATATAGATAATATTATATGTAATATTTTGAAGGGGTTTAAACCTGGCTGCTCCTGTGGCTATAAATACCTGCTTGGGTACTATAATTATTTGATTTTACCTTTTATTATAATACATATGCTCTGTATTTCATTAGCCTAGGACTGAAACTGAGTAGAAAAATATAATAATGACCAACTCTGATATAACATTATGGCATGTAGACAGCTTGTTGCACAACACAAGCGTTGTGCCTAAGCGAAATGCGAATGCGTGAATGCATTCAGAAATCAGCATCTGTTTTCGACGTTTTCGTGGCGCTGTGCTGCGAGGCAGCGCACGCGCACAACGCAAGTGCGGTGGTGCGCGGCGCGGGCGGCGCTATCTGTCAGTCAGTCGAGAACAACGCGCGCATCGCGACGCACGTCTTGTTTGTACCAATGGGTCGCGTGTGAACGTCCAATGTTTCCATGCAAGGTGCGGGGGCGGTGGGACCGGTCGCACGCCCCGACCCGCCGACCTTACGTACCGTTCACCGTACGCACCTCAACTCTCGTGCTAAAACTAAGTGCATCTCATAGATAAAAACTGAAGTAAATAAAAAGGAAAACAAGACATTCACGGACGCTTTTGGATAGATGCAGGCGATTAATAAGTTCGAAAACTGTATACGTATCGTCGTCGTGAAACATGTATGTACCTTTTATTGCTTTTGTAATCGATATGAACACACTAGGCAGTACCTACCTAGGTTTTTATATTTACTTGTTGCTTCATTTGCAAAAGCTTTGACTTTGTTTGTACCTACCCGACATTATCAATCTTGAAGACGAGCTGGTCTATATTTCCGGTATAACAAACCTGATCTTAATAATTTATGGCGTGGAAAGATCTCTTATTCTATTTATTTATGTTATACGTGTAGATTTTAAAGATACGAAAATATCATATATAGAAAATATTATAGAAAATATAAAAAATAGAAATATGCAATAACATAAGTACCTACTTATTTATACTCCAAACATTTTAATGTGAAACATCTATTGGCGCGCCTTGGCAGTAAAACCGACTCGTATGCCGTGATAGCTAATGACATGACGCCCTCTTATGCCGTCATGTTTCACAACTGCCGGGGGGGGGGGGGAGCGTCTCGTTACGGGCAACTTTTTTTGTAAGAAATCAGTACCTAACCTACGTACCTAGTGAAAACTTATGTTGACAACATAGACTAAAGATACTGGAGTTATAATTTATATTTAGAAATAATATACCTTTGATGGCTTTCCGTAGTATACTACCCACGTACTAAGTAGGTATTTACCCACCTACATACTATTCGCATCTCAACCATCTCTACTAGGGAAAATTCCGAGCGTTGTATCTATTGAATTTTCTAATACACATCGAAAAATTATTACTGTAACCAAGTACCTTCCTATTGATTGATTTCAAAAGGTCAAAATTTACTGATATAATCATAATATTTCGTCGGTAGACTAGGTAGTAGGCACCTACTCATCATCATCATCTTTTCAGCCTTAGGACGTTCACTACTGGACATAGACCTCCCCTATCGGTCTCTAAAAGGGCTGGTTCGAAGTGGCCTGTATCCAGCATTACCCTGTGGTCTCTTTTAGGTCGTCTGCCCATCTTGTGGGTGGAAGGACTTCCTACGCTGCGCTTACCGTTTCGTGGTCTCCATTCAAGAACCTTTCGGCCCCATCGACCATCTGTTTTGCGTGCTATTATAGAAGTTGGACCTGCCTAGTTGGACTGTTTGCCTTAGGTAGAATTACGCGTCAACAGCTTCCAAAACCACAGATGTAAGATGTCCAAACAAATTGCGAGGCCTATGTCCAAAACTGAGTTCGCAACTGATACTGTGGTGGGCAGAACATGGATATCTGACATGACTTTTGTCTTGTCCATGTTCATCTTCAGGCCCACTTGGTAGGAGACTCGATTGGGCCCTTCGAGCATCATGCTGAGATCTTCCATCGATTCTGCCATGACCACAATATCGTCGGCAAACCGAAGGTGAGTGATGTACTCGCCGTTGATGTTGATCCAATGCGGCAGTGAACAGTTTTCAAGAGATAACGTCTCCCTGTCTCACGCTTCTTTGCAATGGAATTGCCTTCTAACTCTGCTCCTGTACTCGGAGTACTTGGACCGACATGGTGGCGTTGTTGTACAAACACTTCGACATACCGATAGTCAGTACGGCATCGCTGGAGAGACTCGATCACCCGGCGCCTTTTTCTTGAGCTATTTCAGGGCCATCCTAATCTCGTACAGGCTGATGTCCGGGATATCTTCAATATAGTGTCGTGTTTACCTGTGTAAAAAAATTCTTACTAACGTAGGTACATCACTTTGTAGGCCAAGATTGCCTTTGAAATTTTTATCCAAACTGAATGTTAGCAAATTACGAGTAGATATCTATCAGAATAGCTTTTATTGTAACAAGTATAGAAAATTATTTAAAACTCCCGATAAAACGGCGATAATTTTTAAACGGGTGAATAGATTTTCTTGAATATTAACTGACTAAGAACACCCTCGACCAAATCATCTTATAAACAAATAACTGGCTAAGAGCGTGTCGAAACACGCATATGGTACGGTTTCGTAACCGAAGCCTTATAATTGTAGTCATAGTTCAAAAAATGATGGTTACAGGAAAATTCGAACGAACAAAGCTTTGTGGACTTAGCCAAATTTCAGAGTAGGTACCATCCCGACATACCATATACTTTTTATGGTTTAATAATAGAGAAAACTGGTTGAGAAACATTATTTGTAAAGATCATTTTGCAAAAAAGGTCAATGACCTTTGAGCTAGAACGCTTTGAATTTATTACAGTTTCATTGCTGTTACTCAAAAAGTCATGATCAGATAATGTTTAAAATAATTTTGAATGAAGAGTTTAACCTATGGGTATGGGTATGACCTATCTGTATTGCAAGTTACAAGTTTCTATGTCTTATAGTTTAGAAATAAAGGGTGGGGGGGGGGGGGGGGGCTTTTAGCCACTTTGGCGCGCCATATTTCTCAAAGTATAGACTTAATAAAAAAGTGATGTATCAAACCTTACATTCATTTTAAAAGACCTTTTCAACGATACCCCACACAAGTAGGAGAAGTGAAAAAAAAAACATCCCCATTTCACATGTATCAGAGCCACCCCTAAAATGCAATATTCGATTTTTTTTACACGCTTAAAATTTAGATCTATTTAACAACTGTCATAATGCCAAGTTCGCAAAGTAATAATATCCCTCTTTTTGCGTAGCGGGATAAAATCTGGTATATACCTACCTACATAAGTTGGTATGAAATGAAATGAAAATAGTTTTGAGAATAATTAATTTAAACCTTATTTCAATTGGATGTAATTACCTAATATAAAACATGCTGACGTGCTAAAGTAACTTACATTATTTGAACGCCTGTTATGAATGCGTTTGAAATTATGTGTATGTGCAAATAATTTATCTTTATCTGCTACAAGTTTAAAATTAAGTATAAATTGCAGAGACATTCTGCGATTTCAAAAAAGACAAGTCGGGGTACCGATTTAGCCCATAGCGAATACATAGGCATTGCTAATTATCGACATGTTGGAGTATCCCCAGTAGTCCCGCTAAAGTTCTCCGGTGACGTTTTTTTTATCAACAAGACTCGTGCTATCAAAACTTTCGTTTTATAAAACACTAGCCGTCCGCCCCGGCTTCGCACGGGTGTAAGCTCGGCACTCGGCCTCGCTACAAAATATAATATAGCCTATGTCACACGGGGATAGTGTAGCTTCCCAACAGTGAAAGAATTTTTCAAATCGGTTCAGTAGTTTCGGAGCCTATTCATTACAAACATACAAAAATAGGTACAAATCTTTCCTCTTTATAATAAATATTAGTGTAGAAAACAATATAATTTTTGCCTGCTTTGGTTTTGATTTTGTTTTAAATAGGTATGATATCTTGTATGATATTAATCAAATTAAGACAAAATAATAATGATTTGTCTTGCTCACAAAACACGACTGCGTTATTATTGTTCCAAACGCACCGTCCTATTTTATCAACAGTCAAAATATATGTAAAAATTTCCTCAAGGATTTTTTTATTTTACATCAATAACTAAATAATAAGAAATGTTAGCGGATATATTGACAAACAGCGACTTTATTTTATACTAGTTTTTTTGCCCGCGACTTCGTACGCGTTTTAATCTGGTCATAGCTAAGCATATTCGTGAAAACCGCATTTAAATCCGTCCACATTTTCTTCCATGGGTTTAGGAGATGTTTATGAACAAACAAAAATTCTAAAAACTACCTTAACTTATTCAGCTGCTTTTTTTAAGTCACCTGTGAAAAATATTGATAGAAGCATAAAAGTAAAAACACCGTCAACAGTTTTCAAAACAAAAAGATAATGTGACCACTGTGCAGAGCATGTTATAAAGTTTTATTTTTGTCTAAACCATAAAAAGTATATCATGTCATGTCGGGATGATACATCTCTGAAATTTGACTGTACAGCTTCGCTCGTTCGAATTTTTCTATGACCATGTAATTTCTGAACTATGAATACGACCACAAGTATATGGCTTTGGCCACGAAACCCTGACATATGCTTGTCTTGACACGCTCTTGGCTAGTTATTTCTTATTTCGCGTGCATTTGTATATATACTTTGATTAAAAAGCCATGAAATGAAACTACTCTATTTATGTGTTAAAATATCACAGTAAAATAAAATTAGAAATAGGATGCGGTACATTTTGTGTTTTCAACTTCAACTCTTATTTAATGGCCAAAATACATTGGATTGAATCACCAAAGAGGTTGTAAGGCCTATGTTTTTATAACATCCTTGATCTACGCGTTCATTCATCTAAGAAGGTTCCTTAATTTATTTAAAAAGTTTTAATCTGGCTGATTATCTGAATGGCAGTTGACAGTTTCAACTTCTTAATGCACAGAGTATATCTGTGTCTTAATGGCTATGTCAATAACATTCTCTTTACTTTGGACCTCCTTGCTTGAGGCTATGTGACGATCCTCATATTACGTTTCGGGTAACGAAGAAAATAATCATTGGTGTTTTGATTTATTTTATGTAATAATAAAGAATTAAAATAAATGATTTAACATAGCCTATGTTTTAATCTGGTAATTTCTGAGCATATTCGTGAAAACCGCATTTAAATCCGTCCAGTGGTTTAGGAGATGTGCGCGGCCAAACAAACAAACAGACAAAAATTCTAAAACTGTCCTATCGTGTTCAGCTGCTTATTTTAAGACGCCCTGTGTGTTATTTTTTGTTATCTCGCAATTACAGTTTTTTTTTATCTCTACGTTTTTATTATATGTATAGATAGATAGAAGACTATCGTTCGCGCAAAACTTTATGAGCCCTCTGAAGTTAGGCCCAGTGGCTGCGCAGTACGCATATTATAGGTATCCGAGGGACTTTACAGGGCGTCGGGGAGGCCTCGCGCCTAACTACAGAGAGCTCATAAAGTTTTGCGCGAACGATATGTAGAGATGAGCGATTTTTTCGGATTGATCCCATTTTATGTACATCGGATAGAGCAGACGAATACTGGTAAATTATAAAATTTCTAAATTCATACAGTCGACGGTGTTGAGCTAAACGAAAAAAAATCTCACTTCAGTGGTGTTGAGTATAGGAACAAACATAGGTACTTACACAAACGTGCGCGCGCGTACTTACAATCTTTTGCTCCTCCCTCTTACTTGTTTCCTCCCCTTCGCGTTTAATAATATTAGTTACGCCTCTTGATGATTCTTTGACCTTAGCTGGGTGAGTATATACCAAAAAACCTCCAAAACGTTCAATACCAATATATTCCGAGTCTCAACCTCAACATATACAGGTACTGGTATCTATTGTGTCGTTGACGAGACTTCTGATTGGTCCAAATTTTTATGGAACGTGCCAATAGCAGGCAATAGATAAATCCACCCAATATGGTCAGTGAACAGACAGATGGCTCTCAAGGTGCAGTGAATTTATCGTTGTTTGCCAATATTTGCCATCTCGCTGTAAAAATATCATCTGCCCTCCAAATAAGCCATATATTTCATTGGATACGAAACAAACTTTATAAGTAATAACTAAGTATAATCTAAACTAAAACAGACTATCTAACACTGTGCCAACTGCCGCTGATCTATGTTAGACTGGCTTCCTTCTGGCATCGCTTGCGTCGTTCCGGCAATAGAATCCTTGCGGCTGTCTGTGACGATGTAAGGAGTCCAATGTTTAAGCATTAGATCTCTGTTCACATGAATAGAAACAAAAAATTACCTGGCACTATTGTGCACCGTACTTCTTTTTATGTTTTACTATCACCCCTTTACATTGTACTTACATAATCTAAGACGAACACCCCTATACAGTGTGCATTATTTTTATTTTAGATTAAGGTTTTTGTGTATGTACGCTATGGGTCTAGTTGCTTGAATTAAACGATTTTTATTTATTTAATTTATTATGATAGCCTCTGATGTGGAAAAGAAAATGTTTAAGATTTTTTCCCCTCATTTTCTTCAAAAACTAAAATACAGAGACTGAAACACTGTTTCAGGAAAGCTTAAGAATTGCATTTAAAGTTTGTAGAAACATGTGACCCTTGTGATGTGATTCTAGCAAAAATAATTTCTGGTGCATTACGGCTACCTGTTTTAAGCGGTTCTGTGTAGATGATGCGATAAGTTTCGCGAGCGCAAACCGTATCTCCGCGTGTTAAGGTTCAGGTTTGCGTGATTTTCCGCAATTCGCTGTTTCAGCGCTGTTTCGAGCTCGCATATAGAGGTAGCCGGCGTAAAGCCCCTGACTGGCCTTTAACTGATCTAAGCTTTCAGTGTGAACCAGACACACCGTAGCGACAGTAGGTTTCATCTTGCTGAATCCCCCAATTCTCAGAAGGCATGTGTTTCAAAACGGTTGCAAAGGCTTCTGCTTCTTTACCGACTTTCAAAAAGGACGAGGTATATTCGTCTGTATGTTTTTTTTTGTATGTTCATCGATATTTTCGCCAATTGTGAACCGATTTAAAAAAATATTTTTAGTTCGAAAGGGTATAACTCCCGAGGTGGTCCCATTATCATCAAGTCAGGATCTGATGATGGAATCTCAAGGAAATCGAGGAAAAACTAACTAACTAGCAATGTTTGACCCACTTCCCGGTTTCCGATTGAGCTGAAATTTTGAATACTTATGTTAGTTTAGTAACAATTGAATAATCTGGTACTATTGAGTTGATTTGATGATGGAGCCAAGAGGTGGATAGTGGAACTCCTCAACGGCGAACAGTAGAGACACGAAATTTTGTAATTGGATTTAACTATAATATAGTATGATCTAAACTCCATCATGACATGGCTGCCGCATCCAGGGTTGACTTCCTGCGAGGGAACTCCTCAACGGTGAATAGTACCTACAGACACAAAATTTTGTAAATAGATTAAACCATAATAGCTTGTTCTAAATTCCATCATGACATGGCTCATGTACACAGGGTTGACTTCCGGCGAGAGAACTCCTCAACAGTGAATAGGACAGACATAATATTTTTTTGTACATGGATTTATTTATGATAGCCCGTTTTAAACTTCGTCATGATGTGGCTGCTAGATCATAAAAGCTTGACTTTAAAAACGTTTTAAAATCAAAACTTCTTTTGCCCTAAAAAGGGTAAAATAAATTATTGTTAACAAAAGAAATAAACCGACTTCAAAACCACAAATAGGCACTCAAAAGCGAATTATTATTATTATAAGCGCTACCCACTCATCTATTTGAAGTCGGTGCCAGCTAAGCTAAGATACTACCTACAAGTATCTACCTACATAGGTACTTAGTATCTATCTACTACCTATTAGACTTGGCTGGCACCGACTTCAAATAGATGAGTGGGTAGCGCTTATAATAATTATTATTCGCTTTTGAGTGCATATTTGTGGTTTTGAAGTCGGTTTTTTTTTTGTTAAAAATAATTTATTTCTTGTATATTGACTGTTTGGTTCGTATTGAACTGTGCGTTTGAGAAGTCCAGTAACCAGTAAGACCAACAGAGTAGAAAGGAGAAATATAGTAGTTCCGCCATATATTCTCACTAATTACGTAGATGTCTTTAGAATTTCGTGTTTTCTAAACCCAATATTTTTTCTTTATTTCCAGGTGCCAATATTCCAGGGCGAGGGGAGGGCAGCAGCGTGGGTGGCGATAGCATGGCGGACATCGCTTCGTCTCTACTAATACCGCTCCATCTTTTGAAGTCACAGCATTTATCGCACCTGATCGGCAAAATAACCGTACAGCTTAATAATAACAACAACTACCCAACTCCTCCGTGGCTCATGATTGACAGTCCACCTGCTGAGCCTCAAAGTCGAACGACAAACGAGTTGGAAGACGTACCCTTGGATCTATCCGTTAAACCAACACTGAAAGTACATTCGCCGCCAGTACCGGAGACAAAGCCTTTCATCTGCGGATCCTGCGGACAGACGTTTGAAGTCCACGACCGGCTGGCGAAGCATGTGGCGTCGCGACACCGAAACCGGACTCCTGACTCCGCCAAGGCATACGAATGTGACGTCTGTCTCCGCCGCTTTTCCCGATCTGACATGCTGACTCGGCACAGCCGTCTACACACCGGTTTTAAACCGTATTCGTGTTCTGTTTGCGGGCAACTATTCTCGCGGTCGGACCACCTCGCCAGCCATCAGCGAACGCATACTGGTGAGAAGCCCTACCGCTGCCCTACTTGTCCGTACGCCGCTTGTCGCAGAGACATGATTACTAGGCATATGAAGACCCACTCTCGAAAACAGCAGCCAGCTTAAACAGCCAAACGAGCTCACGGGCTTGGCTCACTTTTGTGATTATCTTGTAAATATGTCCACTAAATAATTAGTATAATATTAACCTAGACATGGTTATAAAATACAATAATAATTAACATGTCACAAATTTAATTCAAGTAAATATACAGTGTGAACAAATAACCTGCCAAGCACTTCCTGGTGCAAAAATGGTAAAAACATAGTTTGTTTTAACACAAATGTAAATCAGTTATGTTTTTATACTAGTGCATTCATTTTTGATATTCATAAATATATGTTAACTTGTCCTAGGATATACAAGAATATATGCTTGGGGTGTACTAAGCTGAAAGGAGGTCAGTGTACTCATAATGGACAACTTTTAATATGGGATCAACCCTAAAATCGCGCAAAAAAAATAACAGCTGTTTCATACATAATTTTTCTATGGAACAACTGATATTTTAGCGCAATTTTGGGGTTGGTTCCACAGTAAAATTGTTCATAATGATGACTACAATGTGCTCCTTTCGGCTTAGTACATCCCAAGTCTATTACCCTGTTATAGAAATGTCAGTTATATAGCAATGTTACCATTGCAAGGTAGCAATCAATGCTACCATTACGATTAACGCAATATCACCTTTGAGCCTTGTGGTTCTAGCTATGTACTCTGCGTTATTTTATTGGCAATTTTGATTTGGAAAATTCAATTTTTAATTAAAAGTATATACTTTCAGATTGATACCCATAGAAATTTCATCAAAATCCGTTCAGTAGTTTTAAAACAAAATAATTGGAAAAATTTCTCAATTTTGGTTTTTTACTTGATAAATATCTACAACCAATGCACCCAAAAATTGCTAATAACTCAACATATAAAATCAACGTACAGATTACATTGTGAAACACACAAAATGTAACTATGTGAACTGCAGATTACCACTTTGCGGTGATAACGAAGAGCCTCAAAATTGTTAATGCAACAATATTTTACTGTGGCAACATACGGCAATTTGCTAAAATCTAAAAAAAATGTCATCTTCGCGAAACTTTGCTTACAAACGAACTAATACGACTACATCAACATAAACTACCTACTAACAAGCACATCTTAGTTTTTTTTACTTGTATAATTTTGTCTAGATACTTAGTTAGTTACTCTTAGGAAATTATCCAAAGTGGAGACTGATTTGTCATTCCAAAGTTGCTCTACATTATAAGTACGATAATATTAATACTACAAGTCTTTGTACCTATTTATTAATCCACGTACCTAGACAATAATATACACTTATAAAATAATATATAGGTAAAGCACAGAATCTATCTATACCTATAATCTATAATACATCTTCTATCTATATATATCTTTGGATATACATATAATAAAAACGTAGAGATAAAAAAATCTATAATAGGGGGAGATACAAAAAATAACCGGTCAAGTGCGAGTTGGACTCGCGCATGAAGGGTTCCGTACCATTATCTATAATAAGCAAAATAGTACCTATTTATTTAATTTTTGTATTGCCACGACATCTACGAGTAGCGGCAATAATACAATGTCTCGTAATGCCTTGAACGCATTAGTAAACATCTAGTGTTGAGTAGCAAAACCAAGGTACTCGAATGTTAGAAATCACGTTTTTTTGTATGGGAGCACCCTTAAATGTTTATTTTATTCTGTTTTTTTAGTATTTGTTGTTATAGCGGCAACAGAAATACATCATCTGTGAAAATTTCAACTGTAACTATCACGGTTCGTGAGATACAGCCTGGTGACAGACAGACGGACAGCGGAGCCTTAGTAATAGGGTCCCGTTTTATTCTTTGGGTACGGAACCCTAAAAACACACAGTATGTCTTAAAATAAGTTACTGAACACGTTAAGGCCGTTTTTAGAATATTTGTCTGTTTGTTTGTCTACTCAATTCTCTTAAACCACTTGACGGATTTCAATGTGGTTTTGACGAATATGACTTAGCTATGACCAGATTAGTCTATTTAATTTTGCGCAAGGGCCCGGATTATGGGGGGAAAAAAAGGGTTGAAAGTTTATATGAAAATCTACGTCTAAGAATTCGCGGGCAACAGCACTAGTAAATAGTAAAATTATAGTTATAGTTAATTCAATGGGGATTGTAAGTGTTGCCAAAGTAGTAAAAAAAAAATCATTAAGTGTTTGTTTTTTTTGATAAAGCCGGTTACGATTTACGTACGTTATTCTACAATGAAAAGGCAAGGTGAAATTCAAAAATATTAATCGTCATCTGTTATTTTTACTGATTTTTACAATAAAAACGGATGCATACATCGTAATTCGTGGGAATTTATTCATGTACATGATTTTACGAATAATACGAGAAACATAAGCGAAGGGGAGTCAATAGAGTCTTAAAGGGTCGGCAACGTATTTGTGATACAAGTATCCATAATTATGTGACGGTGACTGCTTACCATCAGGCGGCCCGTCTGCTTGTTTGTCACCTATGGCATTCTAAAATCAATATCTATTGAATGTTTATGTCACTGAAATACGGTGTATCTGTTTACATATCCACAACATACGAGTACAGACTGCCGCAGAATCACTCTCGATTGTCCTGTTTGATTTTGGACAGTGTTTCTAATCTATAGTTACAAATCAAACGCTAAGCTCGGCATAATATATTGATAACGAGGAACTCAGCTATGTGTCTAATTATCATTATTATATTGTTAACATTACCAATTAAAAATCAAACTTGTTAATATAAAAATTTTGTTTCATATATAGGTATAAATACTTATGTATAATACGTGTTTAAATTTTTCGTGTTGTTTTTAGACACTAAATAAACCTAGCCTACCAAGCCGCCTCCTGTTAGCTATAAAGTAAAGCCAGTCAGGATAAATGGCCACCAAACATCAACATACTTCTATGTTGGAGTTACGAAGTATGTGATTAATATAAGTCAATGTTTCTAGCATAATATCTTTAAAAGTTAATTGTTTTAGTAAGTGCCTAAAATATATATATGTATACGCTTAAGTGTTTTGACTGTTGCCAATTTTTCTTGTAAATTGTTATGTTGATTGCTGAAAAAAAAAACATAATGTTTATATTATGTTTTTTTTAAATTTATTATTCATAAGTAGAGATGTAGCGTTACTTTTAAATCATGGTTACTTATTGTTAGATATAGTTAAGAAAGAAAATTTTATATACGTAACGTATTATGTATATCTACGTATGTAGGTTTGTAGGTGTTGTTCGTACGCTTTGAGTGTCAATAATACATACGCATAATACAATCAGTGTCGTTAATAATATAGTTTGATGTAAATACTTAGTTGTTCCTATCGTGGTACGAACGGTGTATAAGTACTTCTTAATTTCACTATATCTCCATTTCATACTTGGTTCTGAAACATTAAAAATATTTCAATCTCTATGTAGGTGTAAAAATGCCTACATGCGTATAAGTAGTATTATACGTACCTAAAAGTAGTTCTGGCATTTTAAAATAAACGAATAGACAATTGTATATTGATTCTCTTGATACTCTTACCCGATAAATGTTTTCAAAATTACCTTCAGGTAATTTTAAATAAACGAATACATAACTGTATTTTTTGTTTTTTCTACTCCTACTTATACCGATATAGTTACATTTTCTATATTAGTTCTCGTAATCAAATTATAAATTGTTATCAGAAAAAATGATCACTTACACGAACAAAATCAGCTCCGAGGAAAAAAAAAATTAATTGAATTTTGTGGAGCTACGCGCGGCACAGTTTTACCAGAGGTCAACAGCAGTAAGAGGAGCTCGGATTCGTGTTTGCAGCTTTCTGGACTCAACGGTTTGGGAGAAAACGTCGGCAACATTAGAACAATAACCAATCACAAGATTAGTGAAAAGTGAACATCGGCCGCGGTCGCATAGACGTGTACTTCAAGATCGGTACGTACGCGATAGCGCGACCTTCACCGACGCCCAAACACTCCGCCCGGCACGTACGGCACGGAGCTGCAAACATTCCGCTGCACGTCATCGGCAGGCGCCTAAAACTCCTCCCCCCGTCGAGTCTGACACCATCCCTCACCCCTGGAGCCCATCTCTAGTACCAGCAGAGGTGGACCTACCGTGTTTGGTGTCATTGCGATCGGGAGGACATCATCAACATCTTGGCTCCTGCAGAAGGACTATCTGCTGACTTCTGGGACTGAACAGCACGCAGAATCACCCACCAGGTTCTGGCGCGGTCCGGTAAGACAGTACGGGAAGAGAATCGCAGACCACCAGCGAATAGGTTAAGATTAAGTTTAGATAGTCATATTTTTAAGAAGTGTAATCTACACTAATATTATAAAGAGGAAAGATTTGTACCTATTTTTGTATGTTTGTAATGAATAGGCTCCGAAACTACTGAACCGATTTGAAAAATTCTTTCACTGTTGGGAAGCTACACTATCCCCGGATGACATAGGCTATATTATATTTTGTAGCGAGGCCGAAGGCCGAGCTTACACTCGTGCGAAGCCGGGGCGGACGGCTAGTTTAAAATAAAATAAAATGTCCGTTAAAAAAACCGCCTCGTCCACCTCCGCCCTCACCACCGCCCCGAAAGTGAGGACAGTTTGATCAGTGGCATCCTCGCTCCACAAACGCATATTAAAAATAATTGGCCAAGAGCGTGTCGAGACACGCATATGGTAGGGTTCCGTAACTAAAGCCATATAATTGTAGTCATAGTTCAGAAATTGATAGTTATAGACAAACTAGCTGTACCCGCAACTTCGTTTGCGTGAACTTTAAACTGTCCCAAAAGATGAAGGCGCCGGAAATTGATCTCAGCCCTAAAACAAAACCTTAACCCTATTCACCCGGGGACAACCTATACGCACACTACAGAAATAGAAAATGCTGTGACCAAACTGACAGACAACCTTATCACGCAGTGGACACAGTGTTCACTGTCAACTCCGGGAGGCCAAGGTAAAGGTAACCGGTGCTGGTCCAGGGACGCAGAGAGCAGAGAAGCTAAGAAAGAAGACACGTAAACTGTACACTCGCGCTATGAATACCTATGACGATTTAGACTGGGATAATTACAAAATGGCGATGAGAGAATATAAAAAATGCATACGATCTAACAAGCGACAATCATGGAAAAAAATTACTAGTAATATTGAGTCTAACTCTGCAGCGAACAGAGTCAGAAAAATCCTAGCGGCTGACTCAAACCGTAATATAGGAACACTCAAAAGACCTGATAACACCTACACTAGAACAGAAATAGAAACTAATAATCTACGAGTACTACTACAAACACACTTCCCAGGATGTTATTAGTAATCAATCCATATGGATTGAGAACAGTGGGACTATAGCAACAGACTCTGACTGGGCGGCTGCACGGTTAGTAGTAACAAATGATAAGCTAACCAGGGCAGCTAACCTGGGCAATAAAATCATTCCAGACGTTCAAATCTCCTGGACTTGATGGAGTCTTTCCAGGACTCTTGCAATGGGGAGAACACTTACTAAATGAGATTATAAAACAACTCTTTAGGGCCTGCCTAGCCAATGAGTATATCCCGCTTGGATCGAGAGAGGTGAGAGTACTCTTTATCCCGAAACCGGGTAAAAGCGACTACACAGACCCTAAAGCCTACAGACCAATACGCCTCTCATCTTTCCTATTGAAAACTCTAGAGAGGCTTGTAGAAAGACACATTAAGGATAACATTCTAAATAGCAACCGTTACACCCACAACAACATGCATACAGCTCGGGCAAATCAACTGAGTCAGCCCTGCACAGAGTTGTGCAGGTTATAGAGCAAGACATCAACTATAAAGCACTATGTCTGGGAGCTTTCATAGACATAGAAGGTGCTTTCGATAAGACTAACTTTAATAGCATTGAAACAGCACTGAAAAAACACAACACTAACCCAACGCTGATATAATGGATACTAAAAAATGCTGCGACTAAGGGCGGTGCGAATTGACTCAGATGGCGCGACCAGAAGACTGGTGATGAAGGGCTGCTCACAAGGTGGAGTAGCATCGCCGATCCTATGGAACATGGTAGTGAACGTCCTAATCACTAGACTGAATACAGAACGCTATTTTACGGTGGGGTACGTTGACGATCTGACGATCCTGATTTCAGGTCAATTCGCCAGCGTAGCATGCAACCTCATAAATAATGCACTAAAAATTGTAGAAAGATGGTGCAATGCACTGAAGTGATAATTTTTTGGTGCAATGAATATGAGCTAACTGTCAACCCGGGTAAAACAGAACTTGTACAGCCTTATTACAAAACACGGTTTAACTTAGGTACTGGGATTAGTACCAGGTTTAAACCATGTATCAAAATAAACGTTATTACAAAACGAAGTTTTTCAACAAACAGTGGACTATCTATGGTACTAAAGTAAAACCGCCGAGACCCCTAGTTTAACTTCGGTACCTAATAGATTTTGACGGAAAGTGTTGTCAATTTGTTTCGTTTTGAGGTTAGGGTGCTTGTTTTTACAAGTATAAATCGGATAGAGAATAAATAGGAATAAATCGAAAGAAAAATGGAAATAGATTTGATGGATATAGAAGAATAATTGAAATTCGCATTCGTCAAATGGAGGTTCGTAGAATGCTCCGCAATCTTGACGTGAACAATGTAATAGATCTAATTATAAATGTATAAATTTATATCTATGGTCTGGTTTTGTGACCAGAAAGCATTGCCGCACCCCACAGACCTACTACCTATAGATTTTCAATGAGCGTGGCTAGCTCAGTGCCTCTCGCTTCAACAAGGTGTGTTGCCACATTAAAATTATTTGCTTTAAGTTAGGGTAATTTACATACTAGACGGGTAGTGAATCTCTTCAATGAGTAATTTTGGAAACTTTGGAAAATCTTGTGAGATGGAAGGATATCTGAAAAATACTTATGAACAAAAGAAATTAATATTAAGATCCAAATCCATCCGTTTAAAGGCAAGACAGCTTTAAACGGCTGTATCTTTCGCGCCGTAATATCGTCAGTTGAAACTTACACAGAATATGTAATTACGACGGATTAACTAAGAAATATAATTAAGTCAAAACTAAAGAGGGTAGACATCCACACATACAACAAACGTTTTTGTTAAGGTATTTTTGTATTTGCTCTGGTGTAAAAACCAAACGGTACGTAATGGTAATCGGTACAAGCGTCAAACTTGGCGGATTATAGTGCACACCCTAAAGTAAAACAACAATTAATAAATACTGGCCGCGTGCGAGTCGGTCACACATTTCTGTTTCCCACAAGTTAAGCAACGTCGGGCGCGGTTGATACTTGGATGGATGACAGCCTGGGTGTGATGTTGTGTATTTGCACTACTTTTTGTATTTTGTGACGGTACAGAACCCTCAGTGCACGAGCCCGACTCGCACTTGGCCAGTTTATTTATTTTCATGGATGGAATTATGGATAACATCCCAATTAATGAGATACTTAGATAAAACTCTTTATTATTTACAGTACTCATATCACACACGATAAATCAGACTTCAAAAAAAGATTATTTTGTTTTATTTGAACAAAATCACGCTGATGATGATTTATGATGATATATTTTCTTTGATTTAAGTACATTTAAGTGTATTTATTAGACCCTGAGCAGCTGCAGTTGCTCAAAAATATAATTTTTCCCTTTCTGATATTGGATTCGGCATTGAAATGACTGGAACAAATTCTACTATGTTTTCCTGGCACCCAATTTTCACAACCAGTAGCACTGATCCATTTTATTCGTAAGCCAGGATCAGTTGGAAACCTGCAGAACGAATAATTTATGTTAATTGTGGTGGGTAATTTCATTTATAAACTGGCAACATTGATTGTTATTCTTCTCAGTTAATATTTTGATAAAACTCATAGGAAATACCACAAATCGACCAAAAAACGGACTAATTATGAATAAAATATTTACGCATTGATATCCTGAATTTATTTAGGTGATCATTACAAGCTCTATTTGTTTACTTACGTGTGAAATGATATTTCATCGTTTTTTCTCTCACTGCGGTACTTGCAGCCCAAAATGATACAACCAACCATTGTAAATGTTTGTTTTAGAATTATTTCTCAGACGAAACACGCATTTATCACATAAAATCACCAAAAAAATGCAATAAACAATATTCAGACCCGTTTTGTTTGGCACAGAACCGTCAGATTTTGACATTTCTGATCCAAAAAACAGGCCACGCCGATAAGGACAAAAAAGTCTAGTTATGTCCTTTTTGTACTTGTGCTGAGCCATATCAATTTGTCTCTTTCACTTGCTTTCACTGAAATATATTGCCGGGCCCTGCCGCACCCTTTATGCAGGGTAAATTACACAATGTACTCTAAAACTTAGTTTTTAGAAGAAAGTGTACATATTTGCAATAAATAAAGAATAAAGAACAAAGCCTGGATGATATTCCAGCGATAGTTCTGAAGACATGCACCTGAATTTTCTCCTATACTGACACGTCTCTTTCGTCTCTCGCTTGAGACTGGTCAACTGCCGAAGTCATGGAAGCTTGCAAACGTACAACCTGTGCGCAAGAAACTAGTCGTGCCGACCCTGCCAACTACAAGTCAATCTGGGTCAAGTCAATTCTCTGCAAGACTATGGAACGTGTCCTCAACAACAGGCTCCTGGCGTATCTGGAAGCTAATGATCTCTTCAATGACCGGCAATACAGATTCCGCCAAAACCGGTCTACTGGGGATCTTCTAGCGTACGCCACGTACGTGCGTTTGATTCCAATTTTATGGTGTGAAATGATATAATAGTCTGTGGAATGCGCTGCCGGAATGGGTGTTCTGTTCCCCGATAGTTACAATCTAGTGTCTTCAAATCTCTAGTGAATCGATTTCTTCTAAGCAAGCGTGCTCGATCATAGACCGCACCGTAGCGGGAATAAATGGTGGTACACACACCACTGTGACGTGTATAATAATAAGAAATACTTAGGTAGGTAGTTAGTTTCATAGGTTAATTTACTTTATTTGTATTACCTAGTTGATAATAAATCTATTTCTAACTTAAGCTTTTTTATTTTGATATTTCAATATTATAACTATGTTTTATGCCTCCAACAGCTCCGAGTGTTTTTTTAGGGTTCCGTACCCGAAGGCAAAGAGAATACAATAAAAGCCTATGTTTGCTTAGGTGGGCAGAAAAATTAAAATTGTTACGGCCCTTGCAACGTACCGAAAAAAATATTATGGCCCCAAGGCTTCAAAGTTTGGAGACCCACCAGGGGTCTATAGAAGATAAAAAGATGAAGTGGCAATATGGCCTCAAAGACTTTAGCCTGCCCGATGGGCGGATAAAAAAAATGTTTTCATGTCAAATGGCGGTAAAAAAAATCTTGTTGTTTTTAAAGTATTTCTTTGCAATTTACAATATTTTCACTAAACATGGTGAACAAATGTTGTATTTATGGATGGTTGTAGAAATGAATCCTTCCTTTGGGTAGTAGGTTCATGGTACCTACCTACATCCAAGGACGTTATAAAATGCCATTAGTTTATAATAACGTCCTTGCGTACATCATAGAAAAAAATGTCATAATCTAAGTCAAAGGATGTAGCTGTCGCTACCAAGGTACCAAGGTGGTTGCTTCAAGGCGATACATAACGTGGGTGAAACCGCGGGTTGTAGCTGGTTGTATATAAAATAGCTATATATATATATATATATATATATATATATATATATATTAAAATAATGTTTTAAAGTATTTACGGATATTCGAGTATCCAAGACGTAGCCGGCATCTAAGACATATCTTAAGCCATGTTCAACCGTTCAAGTCAGTCAAGTCACGCCCCGTTAAGGCGGCGGAAACTTTAATATCGGCTTGAGGAGGAGTATGGAGGCATGATTTTATCCACGTAGACGCCAAAACACTGTTATTGTTATAAAAAAAAACATGACCATGGATACAAAGTCGTAATATTAATCAAGTTTACATAGTATTAAATGGCGTCAAACGAGTCATAGCATAGTCACAGTCAGAGTTAATCATGATACCTTCTGTAGGTATCATGGAGCCAATCCAAGTAAATCACAGTCAAGTCAAATTCATGCCCAAGTAAAGTGGTGAAGAATTTACAATAAGCTTCTATGGCGTTTTGGAAACAACATGAAAAGACATGTTTCACCACGTTATATCCCTCAAGCACGTTCACGAGCCCTTAATAAATAATAATCCACCATTATTACACATTAACACTCGAAAATACACAAGTTACCTAAGGAAAATAATACAACGAGCCGACATGTTTTTAGGTTTCCGTACCCAAAGGGTAAAACGGGATTACGGGACCCCATTAGGCTCCGCTGTCCGTCTGTCCGTCTGTCACCAGGCTGTATCTCATGAACCGTGATAGTTAGACAGTTAAAATTTTCACAGATGATGTATTTCCTCAGAAAAAATAAATAAATGGAAGCGTTATACCTACTCTTTGATAATATAATTATTATAGTTTGGGTGTGCCTTTAAACTCGAGCTAGTACCGAAAAAAAGTCTGCCAAAAACTGAAGGGGGCGAGGGACACGTATTGCACACACTGACATATTCTTACTAGTTCTACAAACGCAAACTTCAATACTGAGCGCACACAACTGCAAATGATGTGATCAAATGGACGAACAAGGTGGGGTGTATATGCCAGAGGGGAAACAGTAGGCATAACGCTTCCATTTATTTTTTCTGGGTACCTACTGTTTCCCCTTTGGCATTTACATCCTCCCCCCCCTTCCTCGGTCGTCCATTCGTATACATTTTGATCACATCAGTTGCAGTTGTGTGCGCTCAATATTGAAATGTGCTTTTGTAGAACTAGTAAGAATATGTCAGTAGCGTGTGTGCAATACGTGTTTACCTCGCTCCCTTCAGAGTTTGGCAGACTTTTTTTGGTACTAGCTCGAGTTTAAAGGCAGATCCAAAATATATTATTATCAAAGTGTACCTATTTCTGTTGCCGCTATAACAACAAATACTAAAAAACAGAATGAAATAAATATTTAATGGTGCTACCATACAACAAACGTGATTTTTTTGCTTGTTTTTGCTCAATATTGATAACGATAACAGGTAGACACTTGAAATATTCACATAATATTTATTTAAGTATATATTCACTTTAAAAATATAAATTAAAATTAAGATAAAACAAAAATTTAAGGGGTCTCTCATACAATAAAAGGGATTTTTTTGGCCGTTTTTATAGATAATGATACGGAACCCTTCGTGCGCGAGTCCGACTCGCACTTGGCTAGTTATTTTTTTCCACGTTGGCGCCAAAACACTGTGATGGCTTTGTATTGCCACCTTGTTACGCAAAAAACAACTAAATTTTTTTAGTACTGGCAGCTTCGACATAGTTTCGCTTCTCCCACAGATCTACATTAGTCATTCCTTCCATCCTTCCACAGAAAAGAAAAAAAAAATCTGTGGTTCCTTCCCATGACTGCATTTCGTTCGTTTGAGTCGTTTGGTTCGGGACAGTTCCGTTCGGGAGTGAGGCGTAATAGTGTTCCGTGGTGAGGCGTGTGGCGAATGTGGCGTTACTATCGCGTGAAGTGAAATTATATGAACGCCATCCAAGCGCCATCTTTCTTTGATCTGAGGAGCCATCGCACAAAATTGGAAGGTTACTCGACGCGAAATGAATTTCTAGAACCGAAATACCGGGCACGTTGTTTTCATCAACATTTGTTATGTTTAAATTAATTTAATCTAAAAATGTGTTCACGTGGTGGAACATAAAGAAGTTACTAACTATCAAATCAAGTGAGTCTATTAATTTAACAACATTTTCTTTGATGTCTCTGTTTATCTGTCTGATTGCATTCAAGTGATAAAAGTTCGAATTCGTAAGCAGTGTTGTATGCTTTAGAAATGTACATGCCTACATTTTACAAACAATGCTTCATGAAATATGGCTTATTAAGATGGCGGACTTTACGTATTATTGGACAGTGAACTAGATTGTTTCGATCTGCTAGACTCATCAAACAGAGCCCGTTACCCGCTGATTTTAGTAGGCACTTTCTGGGATGTCCATGTCGGTATTTTCGAGCTCGTAACTAAACTTACTATTCTGGTTTAGACGATCTCATTGTCTCGTGTATCGATTTCTTGTTCTGTAGCAACTCATCCTACTTGCTACAGAATGATTTAAAGATACTTGTAGGAATTTACACTAACAAAATCAATGCATCCAATCAAATGGCAAATTCCCTTCAAGTAGAAATGAATACATTCCACAGATTCACATTTTCGTTATATCTGCCTTTGAACCTGGTAAAGGGCATCCTACCCCAGGGTCAACATGATCGATTTTTCTTGCCATAAAAACACTAATGTATATGCATGTGACAGCAAAAGAAGCTCTATTTTTTAAAGACTAGGAAGACTTTGTAAGACCCAGTACTCAGATCAGTACCTAATTACTGATTATAATCTTCTTTCGAGTTGATGTTTCGTAGATGGTTTAATTGATTTCAATAAGTTTTTGAACCACAATTTGGCAACCGCAATGGCACTCTCCATGGTCTCAATCTGGTCGTCTAGTCACTAGTGTATAGGTTGTAGGGCAAGCTGAATAGTCCATCAAGTGTGACATTGTCTGAGGATTCACACCACAAAGAATTCCTTATCAGAGCCCATTTATAACCACACTTTGTCATGTTATCCCGACTTCCCGGCCCACTTGGGCCTCTCTCTCTCCCTGCAGCTCTTTGGCAGGGACTTCGCTCAAGAAAATAAAAACATGCCACAATGACACGCTATTCGCGGCAATACTCAATCTGGCTGGACTCAATACGCAGCTAGATAGGGTAAATTTATGTAAAGTAGGCCTTCTAGAATGTGTACGAGAGAGGTATATGCTGGTCCCGTCAACCAATATCTGCCATAGGTCATCAAGGCTGTCATTCCATCCTTACATTGTGCACTTTGGTAAATACTGCTTGCAGCATTTTAAATAATTCTTCTTAGTACGAACTGCACAGGAATGGAATGCTCTCCCTGCCTCGGTGTTCCCTATAAAGTACAATCTGGGTCTCTTCAAGACAATAGTGAATAGGCTCATGGGCAAGCGTACCCCATCTCAGACCGCATCGTCGCTTACCATCAGGTGAGTTGTGGTCAAGGGCTAGCACATTTCATCATAAAAAAATATAACTTAGGCTACATGCGCACTGAGCTAGCCACATTACGGACAACCGTCAATTTGCAATTGCAATGACAGTTGCAATTGTTTCTGTGTGGGTGGCGGCTAGCTGTAACCGGAATGTGCGGCGAGAAACCATCGCAGCTGTTTATTATATTTACGAGTGCTATTTATAGAAACAAATAATGTAAATGAAATAGTTTCATTAAAAACAAGAAAAGAAAAACAGAACAGTGTTTATAAAGAAACAATAAAAAAGGTACTGGGTGCATCCTTGTTTGAAACAGCAAAGACGATATGAGAGCAGTCATTTTGAAATATTTTTGA
The DNA here is from genome assembly GCA_949125355.1 of Agriopis leucophaearia. NCBI lineage: Eukaryota > Metazoa > Arthropoda > Insecta > Lepidoptera > Geometridae > Agriopis > Agriopis leucophaearia. The sequence goes on from OX421261.1 coordinate 10,107,707, forward strand.
AGATACGAATAAGTTTTTTGGATACTTAGAATGAGTCTGAAATCATTTGAAGAACTTTTGAGTATTTCACTACAACTCTAAACTAGTAGATACCTCCCACATTGTGTATAGCAACATCCGGTTGGCCGTCGGTGTTCTGAGCGACCAGAGCAGTTGGCTGGCAGCCGCATCACTGCTTACATATTTTTGCTTATGGTAAACTATCAACTTAGTTCGTAGATTTAAGTGTAGATAATTCAGAACTGAACACAGTGACAGAACCAAATGAATGTATTTATGCAGAGTGCACCAGAAGTTCAGTTTTGGTGAGCAGTCTTGAAATTAAGTTTTTGATGGCCTATACCTGTACCCTCGTGAGAGTCAGATATGATGGTACTCTCCTTACTTGTAGAATTTGGACGGAAGAGTTGTCACTAATAAAATATAATTTAACAATTTTGTTACAGAAATGCCGTCACCAGAGAGGAGACCGTATAAAGACGGCCTTGAAGAGGATATACTGCCAACTGTGATTAATGAAGAACCTGCAGGTTAATAACATAAAGCAGTATAGATTTAAAAATGAAATATTGAAGAAACTCAATACAGAATACGAAAAAAATTACAAAACATCTGAAGTATGACCTACCAAACAAAAAAGAATCATGAAAATCAATTCATAATTGCCACAGTAATCGCCTAACATACAAAAAAAAAAACTATCGAATTGAGTACCCTCTACTTTTGTGTCTGTTAAAAAACAGGTATAATAGAAGGTCTTCACCAAAAAGCAAACGACCCTTGCCATACTAGCTCATTGTTTGTATATTTTTTACACTTTAATTGTAATACTGAGTACACATGAAAACCAAATGAAACATTGTTATAAAGACTTTATAACCGGATTTAACTATAATTAATATGGAGAGTGAATTCATCCATCTATTTTAGTACTGTCAAGCCAAAACGTTTATTTACTCTCAATTGTTTTATCAGAAGCAGCCGAGGATGAACCTGACTCAGGTGAAATGGACTACTTTGTGGATCAGGAGGGGACATATTACTACCAGCCTTCTCGGAGCATTGTAGGCCTGTCAGCGCCAGAAGAAGAGGAACTAGGGCAGGTAAGAATCTACGGTCAGCTACATGGTAATTTAACTAAAATTACCATGTGGCTGACCGATATTATGTAGTTATCTTTTTTTCTAAGACTCGATGGATTTACAACATACATATGGCAGCTGACAGTAGCTGGAAGTGAAAAGCCGATGCACAGACTGGTGTGCCTTGGGAGAGGCCTAAGATGATGGTGTTTTTTCAAGTTGCCAACCCATGCAGACATGGAGCAATGGTGGTCGAGCACATCAATAGCTGGGTCCCGACAGACTCAGCATGGTCCATGTGCGTTTGATGAGCTAATTTGCCTCGGCCGTTACGTGGCACGGGCTGCCTCGACTGAGCATGCCTCGACTCATTCGATGTTGGGTATGCGTCTCAGCCTGAGCTGCACACTCGGTATGGACAATTGTGTTGTGACATTGCGATTCAAGTGCACCAAAATCGATAAGGAAGAAAGTAAAAAAATAATTATATTATTTATATTATTAAATAGCTTGTTTGACGGAGCATCATTTCAAAAGGTCAATAAAGAAAAAACTAACACAACTTCGTAACCCGCTTCGTTACTCTTTCACATTGCTTCGACAGATAGGGCTCACAAAGCAGAAGCCCAACCATGGCTCACGAGCGATGCTTGATCCGCTTCGGTCAGTCTGGACCTGGCTATTGACTTATATATTACTTAAATAAATTATGTGCAGTTTCGATGCCATCACGCAACAATGGTGGAGGAAAACATTGTAAGGAAACCGTAAAATGCAAAAAACAATTCAATGACATTACGACATTCATTAACATGCATTTTGCCAGCATGGTGGCTTAGGGACACAGGCCTTCTCTCAGAGACAAAGCTCTCTGAGAGAAGGCCTGTCTCTTAGCAATGGGAACTGATAGGCTGATAATAATGATATTGACCTTTGCAGGACCAATCCCAAATGGAGGTTACTTCACAAGAAGAGGCATCTACTTCAAACCCAACTTTTCAAACCGTGACTCTGGTACCCTCCGAGAACAGCAATGGCGAACTCAGCTATGTCCTTGTGTTGCAAGAGGAAAGTCAACAACCTAATGTCACTATTGATATTAAGGTATATTAGAGCATTTTTTCTCAATTTTATTTGTAGTTAACCATATTTATTGCTGGTTACTTATTTATTTATATTGTGCTTGATTTGTAATTAACCTAAACCCAATTAGCTGACTGAGGCAAATGTCATAGGCTTACACCCAACATAGGGATGGAAGAAGACTGGATGATGTTGAAAAGTAACTTAGATGATACATACATATACAAGTAAACAACTGTAATATCTTATGTAAACTAATTAATTTGGTTATGTTACAGCCTAATGTCACTATTGATGTTAAGGTATGAACAACATTTTCATTTGATTTTATTTGTAACTAGCCACCCGCCCGGGCTTTGCATGGGTGTAAGCTCGGCCTTCGGCCTCGCTACAATATATAATATACCCTATGTCACCCGGGGATAGGGTACCTTCACAACAGTGAAAGAATTTTTCAAATCGGTTCAGTAGTTTTGGAGCCTATTCAATGCAAACAAACAAACAATCAAATGTTTCCTTTTTATATATTGGTATAGATATACCAAATTAATTAGCTTTGTTTGAGACAGTTGTGTCTTTGCTTGATGGCAATATACCTGATCCTAAAAACCAAGACTGGATGATGTTGATAATGATGATGTCAAGTAGAGACAAAGATGGCAAGATAATAAATATCACATGTAAACTCATATTATATGCGGCATGTCACACTCTGTACGGCGCGTCTCGCTACGTTGTCTCTACATAATTATGTAGTCCCAGAGTCGAGCTCTATAGAGAATGTTTGTGTAATGTGGTTTTTTGAAGTTGTTTTTTTATAAGAGAATTTATTTATAAAATTATTGTGCCAACTTTTTCACCGATACGAAAATTTATAGTGGCCACTCTATATAAATAGACTCAATGTAAAGAAAATATGTCATAAATAAACTTGAATGCCAGTTATAATTCATCAATTTGGTTGAGGGATTAATTTGCATGAAAACAGATTTAGGCTCGTATGCCTATCCTACCTATTTTTTTTTTTACTAACTAGATAAGGGACAAGTTAATAGCTAATATTAACTGGTTGCAGGAAGAAAAGACGACAGTTGACGTGTATAATTTTGTGGAAGAAGAAGATGATGATGAAGAAGAGGTAGATGAGGTGCAGCCAGAACTGGTAGTGAAGAATGAAGCAAAGCCTGCCAGGAAAAAGCGCAAGGCAAAGGGGCCTCGAGCAAACTACGCTTGCAATTTTTGCTCCTACTGCAGCCACAGGCGGTGAGTATATTTTTTTAACAACCTTATTTATATGTCAAACTCTAGCTCGTGGATTTTTAACCTGTGGTCTGTGGACCACTGCAGGGCCCTGATTCCATAACTACAAACACTCTAGTAACGCGGCGCGTTAAGTTAACCACAAAAAATTTGGCTTCTATTGCTTAGGAAATAAAGGTCAACTTTTTGAGGTTAATTTAATGCGCCGCGTTACGAGCGTGTTTGTAGTTATGGAATCAGGACCCTGGTCCGTAGCAGCAAAGCATCTGCGGACGGTACAGGTCTGACAAATGGCTTGTTTTGTTTGACTAAAATATGGTTATTTTGATTATAGTAATTTTTTTAGACAACAAACGCCATGCACCTCTTGGTTCAGGTACTTCTGAGACCGCACTCGTAGTCAGTATGATATTAGTTTTTGTGTTAGTGGCTTAGCGGTATAGTGAAAAAAGTTTATAAAACATTTAAACATGAATGGTAATTGTACTAAGGCATATCTCCTTCCTGATCTGAGGAAAATCTTAATCTTTGCCTTTTTGTGATTATAAAAACTGCAATAAAATATGCATACCTTAGGGACAATTTGTTTACAAACTTGTAGCTCATGTATCATTTATTACTCTAGGTACCTGCTCATCCGTCACATGAAGTCTCACTCTGAGGAAAGGCCACACAAATGTGAGGTGTGTGACCGCAGCTTCAAGACACATGCCTCGCTGCAGAACCACACTAACATGCACAATGGCATCAAACCACACATATGTAAAGCATGTGATGCCGCATTCACCACAAGCGGTAGGTATTTTAATCTATGGTATTTTGCCTAACAAAGGTAAAACATTACACAAAAGAAAGCAAGCGCTACTTAACACTTCTATGGCCTGTTCAATTGCGGATCACCACATCCTCCACAAAAGAATCATTTATAATCGGATGAGATTGACTGGGCATGTAGTCATGCGACTAGAAATCAACAAAATGTGTTTAAAAACTAACTGGATGGATGGATAAGAAATGAAGAAATAATCTTAGCAGAATTGTGTGAACTGCTAGACTGTGGAGTGTGCTGCCTGAAAGGGTTTTCTGTTCTCTCATGGTTACAATATGGGTATATCTTCAAGTTGTGAGTGAATCGGTTTCTTCTAGACAAGTGTAGTCCATCATAGACTGCATCGTCGCATAAAATCATGCAAGAGCCATCTTGCATGATGTTATGGGATGTCAAGTGCAAGCCTATCTAACAATAAAATAAAAACTATATTACAACAAGCAAATTAGTAGCCTATGCTGTTCACTTATCGTCATGTGAATATATAAAATACATTAACTATTAGCTACAATGATATGAAATGAAAAGCAAGTTTGGTGAAATTCCTGTGGCAGAATGTAGCATAGAAAGGGTTGCCACTTGTTGATGAGGGCTCAATGTTGCAGGTGAACTGGTGCGTCATGTCCGCTACAAGCACACTCACGAGAAGCCTCATAAGTGCACCGAGTGCGACTACGCCTCTGTTGAGCTCTCCAAGCTACGCCGCCACGTGCGCTGCCATACTGGGGAACGACCCTACCAGGTTACATTTACAAATATTTAGAAAAAAAAAATAATAGGATAGGGTACTTACGGGGTACCCTATCATTAGATTAAGTTTACGGAACCCTATCATTAGATGGAGGGTTACAGAACCTTATCATTAGCCAGAAATCTTTGCATGCAATGTTAATTTTGCTGTTATTTCAGAATATTTGTTTGATTCCACAAAAGCATTAACTTGGTCGGTTATATCCCAGAATCCATTGAGGTTCTCGACAGTCATGGGTTTTCTTTTTTCAAAATCATAATAGATATTGTTTAAAATAATTATCTGAATGGTACCATATTTCAATGGTGGAGTCCTTATAGCTTCTGCATAAAATGATCAACACATACAGACAGATGGATTGGTACAGACTTGCGTTGTTGAATCATAATCATACACAAAATAAGGTGGAGCCGAGATGACTGCGCCCACAAAACTAAACTTACATGAGCTCCCATGATCTATGCAAACATATTAGCAGCATGAGTATGTATAGAATTTGACATATTTAGTGACAAGTTTGTATGTTTCCTCAGTGCACGGACTGCACATATGCGTCCCCGGACACTTTCAAGTTGAAGCGCCATCAACGCACCCACACTGGGGAAAAACCATACAAATGTGACTTGTGCACCATGTGCTTTACTCAGTCAAACTCCCTGAAGGCTCATCGACTCATTCACAATGGTAAGTTAGTTTTTTAAGTTACTCACTTTTTTGTACCATTATGTGCTCTAGCTAGGTCATTTCTATTTTTCAACTAACTTCAATAATATAGGTTCTGAATCAGACTATTTTTTGTGTGTTAAGCATTGTGATACAATATCTATAGAGTCACAATCTCTAAGTGAAAACAGTCAAAAAACGTCCGCGCGTTGTTGTACATGTACATACCTAGATATCAATTACATATATATTTCACAATGCCGCATTTACTCCAATTTAGACATCATGTCGCTTGCATAGTGTTCAACGTCGCTTCTCCGCTGTCATCGTAGCACTGGCATCGCGCGACGTCGGATAGATGTCGCGTTACAAATAACCAAAAAGTCGCCGCAAAGCGTAGCGTGCGCTGAATTTTGGTTCGGTTTTTGTTTTGGCACCATTGTGACTATTGGTATTGTATCTTGATGGCGTTAAACCATTTCTGTTTGTGAAGCCATTTTAATGTTTTATTTTTATTAAATAGGCTTTATATCACACTAGCGACCCACCACGGGTGTTAGCTTGGCCTTCGGTTTCGCTACTATGACCCGCTCCAGGAACACAAATTTTCATCCAAATCGGTCCAGCCGTTTTTAAAGAATCCTTTGTGCTATTCCAGACTATAAACTGTGTGGCAAATTTAATCAAGATCCGTTCAGCCGTTTCTGGCGTGATTGAGTAACAAACATCCATCCAACCAAACTTTCACATTTATAATATTAATGGGATTTAAATTTAAAGAAAATATGCCACCTCTAAGGGTGAAAAATTAAGGGATTGAATTCCTTGTATTAAAATTCACCCACTTTCCATAAAGCTTTTTTAATATACTTTATTACAACATTTATATGGATTCTCCACTTCTAGACTTGTTCACTTGTTGTCTACTTTTTAACTTGCCTACTTCGTAACTGGTCTACTTGTTGTAACAGTGTCTGAGAAGCCGGTGTATGCATGCGAGCTGTGCCCGGCCAAGTGCGGCCGCAAGACAGACCTGCGCATCCATGTGCAGAAACTGCACACCTCGGACAAGCCGCTCAAGTGCAAGCGCTGTGGCAAATCTTTCCCAGACCGATACTCCTGCAAAATGCATAATAAGGTAACCTTTTTGAATCTTCAAATCGCTACAGCTTACTCTACTTACAGAGAATTAATACCTTGTACCAGTACTAGTGCAAGCTCCAAGATGTGCACGTTTGCTAAACCTGCAAATCACAATTTGTTAATTTGAGAGACTGGGCAGTAAAATAATTATCAATATAAAAAACCGACTTCATAAAAATGACAGAACTGGACCAAATTGAAATGGAACCACCAGCTTTAAAAAAAAATCGTCATTGAGAATTCGAATTTTGAATCGAATTGAGAACCTCCTCCTTTTTGGAAGTCTGTTTGCTTCGGTGATCGTACGACAACTGGGGGTGAACAGTAATTTGTCACCGACTCCCACTTGGCCATTATTTATTATTTGTTGTTATATTTTAGAGTGTGTACTATAATCATGCCAAGTTTGACGGTTGTAAGTATCACCGTTTTTACATTAGAGCAGATTTAAAAAATACGTTTGTTGTATAGTATGTAGTTTTTACTTTATGACTTTATTATTATTTCTTAGTTAATCCGCCATAACATTACATAATCTGTGAAAATTTTATTTGACTATAGAAAGATACAGATATTCGGAAACAACACATTTACATACATATTTGTGCACACGCTATACTACTAGTATACTGCTGAACTAAATGCAATGTAACTTGGTTGCTTAGACTCATGAGGGCGAAAAGTGCTACAAGTGCGACGTCTGTCCCTATGCTTCCACGACTCTGCGGCACCTGAAGTCTCATCTCCTCAAGCACACAGATGAGAAGCCCTTCGCGTGCGATGAATGCAGCCAGACATTCAGGTATTGCAGGAGGATATCTATGAGAATTACTATTACAGTTTACTAAACTAAAAAAGCACACAAATTTTGTTTACATTACTACAAGAGAAGTAAATAAAAGCATGTGAAAAATAACTTTGGCCCACATTTCATACTAGTTATAGTTCATATGACATAGACAAAACAAGCTCAACTATTTTGTGATGAATTAATTTGTCCCAGTCACCCTTGAATAATCCCTTTGAATATTTTTTTCCTCCTTTTTTCCTCCCTTTGAATGGAACCCTTAAAAAATCCTCCAATAAAATCTTTTCTTTGTCATATGTCTACATCATCATATGTAATCTGCCTAACTTGCTTTATAACACAAGTAATTCTCGCTTTTATACAGGGTTACGCATATACCCTGTACTAAGCCGAAAGTGGGGTCATTGTACTCACCATTATGAACAATTTTTACTATGGGACCAACCCTGAAATTGCAAATAATACCAGCTGCTCAATACTCTCTGTCAAGTGTGAATCGTGGCTTGGGGTGCCTCGGGTGATCATTGCCTCCTCCGAGCTGATGACTCTGGGCCTATCGGTATCGGTACAAGAGCCATGCTCAAAGGCTCAGTCTGAGGCTTAGTACTCCCTTTACCGCGTTATCCTGTGTAGATATTATATGCACATCTACTAGAGCAGTCCTATTCGTATAAATGTTGTTTCTGTGACTCAGGCAGAAACAGCTGCTTCGCCGTCACCAGAACTTGTACCACAACCCCGATTTTGTGCCGAAACCACCTAAGGAGAAGACCCACACATGTACCGAATGTGAGCGCACATTCGCTCACAAGGGTAACCTGATCCGGCACCTGGCCGTGCACGACCCAGACTCGGGACACCGGGAGCGTGCGCTTGCCTTGAAGATTGGACGCCAGAAGAAAGTCAAATATATTGATGCAGAGACATTGAGGGTAAGTCATTGTCATCAGAAACTATATTGTTCCTTGCCAGTTTTCTATAGCAATTTCTGGGATTCTACGGGGAAACACCTTACATCTGTTATTAGCCTTGTGAGAACATTCATTGAAAGAAGTCTGATAACTATAATACACTAATAATAAGGATTATCTCATCAAGATGCAGGACAGCACTAATATAACATAACAATTTTGGGTTATTCCCAGTCCTCCAAATTAGATTGGATTGGTAGGAATAGCATCAAGCATTGGAAGACTGCTGAAGCACTGAATTAATATAGGCTGACTGAGATGATGATGATGGTAGGAACAAAATTTACTTCTCCATCTGTGTATTGTACAGTTGAATAAATAAAAATGGTCTTCCGTTCAGATCTCCAATTGGTAGGCGGAATGTTGATCTGTCATTTCTATAAAAGTAAATTTTTCCTCGTGATTATTATTCTTAGCTTATAGCATATTACCCTAGTGTGGTTGAAAGTCTCCCACTCAGGGCAAACATTTATGTGAAGAAAATTTGTGTTTGTTCTATGTCTGGGTGTTAATATGTATTTAAAAATATATATATGTACATATATCGGTCTCTGGCAGCTATATTACAAGCTTTGCTTATTTTGGAATCAGATGATCGTGTATCTAATTCTAATTTAAAGTGGGGGTGATAAGACCTGCACTGACATCCCGCTTGGGGTGTATTGTGTATTTGCCCCTGACAGCCTACACAATACCAGCCGAGCTCCTTCAGATAACGGAGCACGGCTATGGGTCACTGTCTAAACTGTTCCACCCCTATTTCGCCAGGTGTTGTGATTGTGTGTGCAAAAATGTCCCAGATATTTATTTTATTTATAATCAGGTCCTGCAAGACGAAGGACAAAACCAGACTCAAGTGTTGAAGATCGGCATGTCCTCGGAGCTAAAGCGCGGCGAGGTGGTGACGGTGAACGATTGCGATGGGCAGCAGTATGTGGTGCTCGAGGTGATCCAGTTGGAAGACGGCTCCGAGCGGCAGGTAGCCGTAGTGGCGCCCGACATGCTAGTCAACAGGCGTAAAGGTACCGTGCACCACGCTTTTGTACACCTAACACGTTAGTAGTTGTTATGGGGGCGATAAGTCCTGATTGACAGCAAGTTATGCAACATACCTCGACGAAGATCGCTGACGTACAAGCCCCGCCGACGGCATCAGACGACATTGCTATTCCCTACTTCGATTCGGACACTAGCATAGTTTAAATGTAATCTTTTACTTCTAATTAAATTGTCAAAACTATTTTTTCGACTTTCCCGTTGCCGCTTAAATGTAACCTTTTACTTCTAATTAAATCTTCAAACCTATTTTTGAACCTTCCCGTTGTCGCTAACGTATTTAAATTCCTTAATGCTATCTTCGTAAATATTTGGTTCCAGGCGGTGAAAGAATGACAATTGAGTTGGAAGACGAAAATGAAGCTGAAGAGAATGAGGAGGGCGGTACTGAAGAGCTTGAGATGGAGGTAGGCATAGACCTAACTTACAACTGACACTACATAACACTGATATTATAAATGTGAAAGTAACTACTGTCCGTTTGTTATCTTTAAACACTCTACTTAAAACTTTCGGCTTTACTTATAAACATTACTTAATTTAAGCAATACTTGGTATTGCTCTGTCTCGTTTTCATGTGTGACAATTTCTGTCAGCGAGAAGTTTTTAAGCATTGCTTACCTTAAGTAACGTTTATAAGTAAGGCCGTGTATGATTAATTATGATTAAATAATGCTTAAAATTAATCTATCTCGTTTTTGCGAGTGATAATTTTCGCTACCTAGAAGTGGACAGAGCAATTTCAAGCATTGTTTAACTTAAGAATTGTTTTTAAATAAGGTCTTAAATACCTGGAACTACGAGTGATTCCGTTTCTTCTAGGCAAGCGTGCTCCATCGTAGACCGCAACATCGCTTATCATCAAGCTAGACCGCCATCAAACTCAAGCCTATACCTAAAATAAAAATAAAAAACAATATTATTAAAATTTGACAATGACGTAGTATGCATCACGAGGATGAACATAGAATACTTTCCTCCAGTAAACTTGGAGCACTTTGAATGTTTATAATTTGTAGCAAAGCAAGATTATCTTCATCCTCATCAGAAAACATGCCTCTGACTGAAAGCACATTGCATGCTAGATTTTGTACTGTTTAAGTTCAAAATTCTAAGCGGCAGTGAACTGCTATGGGCATGCGCACGGACGTAGATATTTTTGAGGGCTTTTCCCTCCTCCCAAATGTCACATTAATATTATATTGACATAAGGACAGGCGAGGAGGCATTGTTTTATTTTCAGGACATACTAAAACCTGGCTTTGACGGTGGCAGGCGTGACGCTTACCATCAGCCAAGTTTGCAAGCCTTGTCCCTACCTTTTCATATTATTTAATTAAAAATTATTAAAATTTTCAGGTGGAGATGGAAGAGGAAGAGGAGTTGGAAGATGAAGAAGAAGAGGAAGATATGCAAACTAAGATGCAAAAGCACAGACAGGTCAGTGTGCTATACAGTTAAAGCTACCTTTCAAGATCTTAGGATTTAACCGATTTTATGCCTCGAATGTCAATGATAGATAGATAAACTTTTTATTGTTCACACCACAAATTACACAATAAAACAACTTTGAAAATGTTTTTACCTCATAGCTTTCGACTGGGTGAACCGATTTTGATGATTTTTTTTTTATATGAAAGCTGGTGCTTCCTGTTTAGTCCCATTTCAATTTGGTCCAGTTCTGACATTTTTATGAATTAGTTTTTTTTATATTGCTAATTATTTAACAACTCTCTTGTATCCTCAGAATCAAGAGAAGGCTGCTATGGAGCGGTCTATCAAACTAGAGAAAGAAGTCGACACCTGTTTCGGCTTTGAGGTACGTTGATTTATTTTTTTATGTTTATCTGTGTCATAAAATGCCTTTTCCGCCTAGCGTGACAGTAATTTAGTCTGTTTTTTTATTTTAAATTTGGGTTTAGACCGACGAATGTTCATTCTGTCCTAACTATAAAATTATCTCTATATACTGGAGCATTATTTCATTAGTCTATTATGCCCGTCACTTACATCGTCAGTCATCGGTCGTTGATAAGTGTGCAAAATGACAATTTAATTCGACGTTTTGAATTAGTGGAAAATAAATTTCAAAGATTCCGTTACATACGTCGAACTCGCCTAGCGGGCGACCTTGTCGTCCTTTTTATTAGCGTGATATGTAGGCCACCTTACCAGATCTCCCTTATTTTGAGATTTCTGTATAATAAGCATGCTTCTTCAATAAGGAACAAAGGGATATGTTTCCTAACAGAACAGTGTGAACCCATGTCCGTTTCGTTCTTGTCTATTAACAAAAGAAATAATACAAAACGCTCACCCCACAAGAGCAATGCATTTAAGTAATAGTGCAATTTTCATTTTTGAAGTGAAAACTTTAAAAAAAACATTAGGTGCGTTGACCACTTTTTGGGTGAACGTAAATCATGGAACTCGCGGCATCGTCACGCTGTACCGTGTATTTTAAAACAGCGCCATCTCTTGTAGAATAGGTGAATTACTACTTAAGTTTTCACTTCTGACGTGCTGTCCTATGATTGAGCTGTTTTTTTTAATTCCTGAGTATTGTACAATGCGATTGATATTATTTTATATACATTTTTAGGAGGAACAAGAAGAGGAAGCTTCTGACGAGTTTCAAGAGAATGTGATTTACGAGCTCGTCTAGAGCAATCGTGACGGAGCCGCGGTTAAGGCCCAAACAATCTCGGTACAGATACCTACAGATTTGGTCGATTTTTGACGATGTTTTGGACGCATATAGACGAAACTGTGACGTGGAGTTCGACGCGTTGATCTAAATACAGGCTAAATAGGAATGTTCAATCAAGGTTCTGTCATAATGCCTGGCGACAGATATTCCTCCACATTTCCGTTCTATTTAGTTCTCTTTTCTGAGACCAAACTCTCAAAATTCATAATATATCGTCTCTTTAAAAAATGTGAATAGACAAGATAATTTCTCATAAAACTGTACCCCATTATTTAAAAACATAATAAACTTATAATATCCTCACCCTGAGTGCTCACTCTGCTAAGGTTCCCTTTGTTGATCTCCCTCATGTTTTGCAGCCGGTCTCTTCTGCAAGCTAAGTAAACGCGTAACTAAAGTGATAAGCTAAGTGAACGTGTATTTTTTTTGTCAATTACTATAGACAAATATCAAAATGTCGAGTGATCACCCTTGACTGTAGTCCCTTACCCTTATAATTCGATGCTTTGACATTTATCTGCAGAAATAGGCAAGAAAAAGTCACATTCACATAGCTTATCACTTCACTTGCGCGTTCGCTTAGCTGGCAGAATAGACATGCAGTTCACTTTCCTGCTCTTCGACCAAAGACTTTTCTTCAACGATTTCTACGCAAAAAGTCAAGTTGACCGTAGATCTTTTGCTGTCTACGGAAGCCTAAAAATGATCTCAAACTTCTCAAGTCTAATTTTTATGCCATAACATAAAAGTACAATTTAGAACCGAGCTTCAACAAGAAGCGTTTCAAAAAGGGTATCTTCAACTACCTCTCCATGCTGACAAAGCACTCTCAGCAACGCTAGTGTTGCAAGTGTCCATAGGCCATTAACGTTTGAAGATTATCAGCTTATTTATCGTTCTGTTTTGGGGTTCCGTAGCCCTTCTAACTTCACACTTTAAGTCCACAGAGCTTCGTTCATTCGAATTTTTAAATACCTAAAAATTTCTGAACTATGCCTACAATTATATGGTTTTAGTTACGAAACCCTACCATATGCGTGTCTTGACACACTCTTGGCAAGTTATTTTTAGTTTATACTTGTAAACTTTGATTCAAATGTCATTGGATTCGTTGTAAAATAAAACGATATATTACATAGTAACGGTCTTTAATCTATAACTAACAATATAAAACATGTGAAATGAAATATTACATAGTAAAAGTCTTTAATCTATAACTAATTTGCTCGATTTTTGACGATCGATACTGTCGCGCGATATGCGGTTGTCGCTGTGTTTTGATGACCTATCCAGCCAGAAACAATATATACACATCCCTGGTAATTAGAATAATAATAAATCAAAATTAAAATGAATTAGTTTTATATTGACAATCCATAATAATTAAGAATAAATTAATCATGTTTATTAAAAAATTGTATACTATTAAGAACTAATAGTCTTGCGCGTCGTTTTGTCACCGCAATCTTATGGTGGTAACTTTACGCTTCATTTTAATACAACTTTCGCTAATCAGAAACTCATAAGTTACATTTATTATTTTACTAGCGACGCGCCCCGGCTTCTCGCGGGTGTAAGCTCGGCCTTCGGCCTCGCTACTATGACCCGTTCCAGGGACACAAAATTTCATCAAAATCGGTCCAGCCGTTTACTCACCGTTTAAACCTTCCCTGGACTACGACAAACATTTCAAAACCAAAATCAGCTAAATCGGCCCAGCCGTTCTCGAGTTTTAGCGAGACTAACGAACAGCAATAATTGACTGCCCCGGTGGCTCAGTTGGTAGTGAACCTAACTTCTGTGCTTGGGGGCGTGGGTTCGATTCCCATCTAGGACAAACATTTGTGTGATGAACATTTGTATTTGTTCTATGTCTGGATGTTCTATTTAAGTATGTATTTAAAAATATATATGTACGCATATCAGTCTCTGGCAGCCATATTACAAGCTTTGCTTAGTTTGGGGTCAGATGACCGCGTGTGCAAAAATGTCCCAGATATTTATTTATTTAGCAATTGATTTATATATATATATTTTCTTACTAATAATCAGTTAACCAAGGACATGGCGGTATATTTTTCAATTTCTGGTTGGCAGTGGTATATGAAAAAAAGGCATCAAGTTACCACCTTAAGTTGTTAAGTTTGTACAGACAGTTGTACTTATTTAGTGTTTAGATTAATTTAGTTTAATTTCAATGAAATATCAATGGTTAATAATGATCAAGTATAAAACTAAGTTAGTGTTATTATGTAAATAAGTTTGTGTCTCGACTGTCAAAATACTTTCTCAATTGGGATAAATTTGTTGTCAGTAAATAAGTAGGTATCGTAACTCTTTGAGAATACTTATAATGATTATTTATAGGTACGTCTGAACCTTAAATTGGTCTTTGACCATTAATGATTAGTTACTTATATTAAGAAAGTTTATTTGTACGTAAAGTAGTCTAAAATAACCTCAAATAATGTAATGTATTCGAAAACGAGCTATGTACATGTTGAAAAACTAAACTATACAATTTAGGTACTACTTATGTTATTGTATATAAATTACTATTTTGGTTGCAGTATGGCGTTAACCTAACATGTAATCAATAGATGACTATATATATTTTTAGTTATAAATATTATACAATAATCAATTGTCACATCGCTGCAGTCAATAATTTCAGATAATATCTAGGACATACAAATCAAGTTGAACCATTTTGCCATAAGGCTGTTCATCACCTCATTTGTCAGTGCGGATGCGATTACGGTATATGTAAGTGGTGTATATTTAAATTTTGGATTCCATTTCACTCTGTTCGATATACCGAACAAACTAGGGATTAATTAAAATAAGGCCTCGGGTTTTTTTTTTATTGAAATACGATACCGCACCGACAAATGAGCAGCCTTTATGACATTGTATATAAATATTTTTTTCGTAGTTATAGGTTTCTTAGCAATGTAGGTATAATTAATTGATGTTAACACATGTTGTAATTATCAGATTCCATATTCATCTTCATTAACACCAAATTTTCAAAAATCATGAAATGTATGTGATGTAATTTATGGATGGCATAAATATGTTTAAACCATTGTAATTTTTCTCTACCATGGGCCTTACTTAAAAACGTTACTCAAGTTGACATACGCTTAAATATGCTCCGTCGTTTTCGCGTGTGACGATTGCCGTCAGCGAGAAGTTGAGAGAGCATTTTATAGCATAGATCAACTTGAGTAACGTTTTTAAGTAAGGCCCTAAATGTTTAATTTAGTTATTTTTTCCACAACAGAACTTTTTTTATTCCTTACATTTAGCCTAATTAGAATTAGCAATAATGAATTAATTAATATAATTATTTATACGTTATTTACAATAACTTCAATTAATAATAAACGAATTAATAGATGTTTTTTTTTTGCAGCAAAATGCTTTTTTTGTTAATTACATATTATAATTATGACTTACAGGGTTACACGGAATGGTGGTACTAAGCTTAAAGGAGGGCACCAACTCTGAAATATCAAATAAAATGCTGTGCCATATATTTTGAGTAAGATTTTTTTTTTCTGTGGTAGAGCTAACATTTTTCGTTTGGTCGGTTTTCGTAATTGAGTTTCGTAACTAGCTACGATAGAAAACTATTTTTCATTGTTTCGTAATTAAATTATTAAACCTGAATTTTGTTGTCGGCTTGGTAACTGAGTTTCGTAATCAGCTAAATTATAGAGGAATTTCGGTTCTTTTTTGTAATCAATTATCAAATAAGAATTTCGATGCCGAAAAATAGTTTTTTTATCGTAGCTAGTTACAAAACTCGATTACCAAAACGGACCAAATGAAAAATGGTAGTTGTACCACAGAAGAAAAAAAAATATACTCAACGAAATATATGGAAAAAATTTTTTTTTGCTATTTGCGAGTTAGTCCCATGGTACCAGATTTATTGTTCGTGGAGCACAATGACCTCTTGGCTTATTACCAACGTGTCCTGTAACCATGTAGGTATTATGAGTTAAGAAGTAAATATGCAGGATCAATATAATACAAATAAATAGCGTCTCTGAATGTGAAAGTTGCGCGTGATCTCAACTAACGGCGGAGCGCCCAAGGTGTCGGTTTCTAAACTGTCTTTTCATTTATAATTGTTCTATTTTCTAAATGTTAGCGTAACTAAATAATTATACACTTAAATGTTTTCTGGCTTTCCAATGTATTGTAGCCGAAGGCGTAATACTATTATTGGAATAATAAAAGTCAACTTCAGATACATTTTTGTTTTATTTACTTGTTTTTTTTTTATTATGTTCTAATAAATATATATTCATTATGAAATAACCCACCATAGGGCCCTTATTCCGCACGGGCAAACACGCTCGTAACGCGGCGCGTTAAGTTAACCTCCAAAAGTTGAACTTTATTTCCTAAGCAGTAGAGGCCAACTTTTTGAGGTAAACTTAACGTGGCCGTTTGCCCATGCAGAATAAGGTCCCTGATAGGTTTATCTAGAACACATTATTAGGTGCCTAGAAATGTATATGTCGCAGATAAATTGCTTAATTAGCTGTTTTATAAAACAGCTGATTCGGCAATCCACCTGCTACATAAAACACTTTATAAAAATGTCAGAACTGGACCAAATTGAAATTGTACCGCAAGGAAAGCACCAGCTTTCAAATAAAAAAAAAGAATCATCAAAATCGGTTTACGCAGTCGCAAGTTCTGAGGTAACAAACATAAAAAAAAACAGTCGAATTGATAACCTCCTTCTTTTTGGAAGTCGGTTATAAATATGAATGCATCGATACGCCTTTTTGCCGATACGATACCGATATTCTTATAAAAATATCGGGATGTATCCAATACATATTGCTAATCAGCTACGTGAATTAAATTATCATCCATGCAGACGATTTAAAGGGCAGAAGACTTAATTATTGAAGTCGTCAAACTGCACTACTGAGGTGGCAGTGCCGTAGGTACCTAGTTTTAGACTAGCTCGTATCTTCATTCCCCTCAACACTGCCAACATTCATTGGTTACTCGACTTTCATTTAATTTTCCGGTTTTTTAATCGATACTAGCGACCCGCCCCAGCTTCGCACGGGTGTTAGTTCTATCATATACCTTCCATGAAAAATTATCAAACTGATGATGAAAACCGCATTAAAATTCGTTGCGTGGTTTGGGAGGAGTTTGCGGATATATAGACTAGACACACGCGTAAAGCGACTTTGATATAAAAAAAGCTTTTTCAAATGTCAAAAAGACAGATTTAAGTATAAATGGGTGGATTCAAGTTAAAAACAAGATGTGAAATAAAAATTTATTTTGATATTGCCATGGACATGGCCAGGTTTTTGCATTACCTAGACATTGTATATATTAACAGATTTAATACATGTCCGGTAATATTTACATATTTTAACACATTTAAAACTTCTAAGACAAATACGTAATATAAAATATATGTGTAATAAAAAGGTGTGGTAATACTGATGGGTATATACGTACTCATTACAAAAAACTTTTACTATGAGACTAACTCTGAAACAGCGAAAAAAACAGCTGTTCTATTCATTTTGTCGAGTGTCAATGATCGTTTTTTATAGAACACATCCAGATTTTCGATCAAAAATCGTGATACAATACCTATAGTCAACAATCTCCAAGTGAAAACAATAAAAAAAAACGTCCGAGCGTTGCACATACCTAGACATCAATTATATATTTCACAATGCCACGTTTGTAACCGACGTCCAGAAAGAAGGAGGTAGTCAATACCTCAGAACTTTAGACTGGGTGAACCGATTTTGATGATTCCTTTTTATTTGAAAATTTTGAAACTAGTGCTTCCCGTGTGGTCCCATTTTAATTTGGTTCAGTTCGGACATTTTTATGAAGTCGGTTTTTAATATTGATGCACTGGCATCGCGGCGTTGTAGTTGGACAGATGTTGCCTTACAACTAACCAAAAAGCCGGCGCAATGCGTAGCGTGTACCGAGTTTTGGTTCGGACATTTTTTTGGCACGATTGTGACTATATAGATATTGTATTTCGATGATGGAACAGCTGTTTTTTTTTCGAGATTTCTTTCTTGTTTTGGGTACTATAGGAATAGAAAAAGTTTTTAATGATGATGTAGTACCCTTCAGGTAATACTGAAGGGTACTACATCATCATTAACAACTTTTACTTGGCGCACTCCGCACTTTAGGTATGAAGCTACAAGTAGTCGTCTTGTCGGACTTGCCGTGCCCCCTGCCGCGCGATAGACAGAGATAATGCGACAAGAGTTACGCGATAGACAGAGAGGCAACTTCTAGGTAATATATATGTAGGTAGTTAGCGCTCGCACGTCCCGAATTGCACTTTATTGTGTATAAGCAAGAGTCGCTACTTATTTAAATGATTTTGCGGAGTGAACTTCTGTATTTGTACTTATATGTATTCTGTGGTATTACCACACATTTTTGTTACACGATGTATAAATTAAACTGCAACTACAATGATTCTTCTGAAATTTCGATGTAAGAAATAAAACACGTGAAACTTAAAATAAAAAATAGGGTATTTGACTGTTCTCACGAATCATCTCAAATTATCTATAATATTATAATGAAGCAATCTTCTGTGATTTAATCCTCATAATTTTCAGTAGGTATTTGTATTATAAATGGACATTCAAATTATTATACTACCGCATAAACGCTTCTTCGACATTTATGAGGCCACGTGATTTCAGCGACCTCACAAGCAAACAAGTGCTTACTCGCCTTAGAATATCACTTGCTTTTGACGTTAGAAAGCCTTTCGACCTTAATATAGCCTCATGTGATAAAAAAACACAATTATTATTTTCTGAATATCAGAGCATTACACCAGCATTCAATCATATTTTTAATACAGTTAAATACCCTATTACTAACGTAAGACAAAAATTAAACACGCTCACATATATAGTGACAAAATGTGTGAGAACTACAAAAGATTCCATAATTAAAAACGATAAATTTAACTAAAGTAAATATGAAAATCATCCTTCGAACTTCAAGTATAACCTTATAGGTAACCTAGCCTACTCGTTTTTATATACTTACTAGCGACCCGCCCCGGCTTCGCACGGGTTTAAGGTAAGTAATATTACATAATATATAAACCTTCCGTGAAAATTTATCTTACTGATGGTGAAAACTGCTTCAAAATCCGTTGCGTGGTTTAGGAGGAGTTAGCGGATAAACAAACAGATAGACGCGGAAAGCGACTTTATACTATATAGAGAAGTATTAATCTTTGATCATATATGTACATGGTATTTATATTAAAAACTTCACTTAATATATACGATCTCCAAAACATTTGTATAGTATTCCCAAAAAATAACATATTTGTATCAATTGCTCAATGTATGGAAGATCCAAACAGACCTGATTAAAATGATCATACATTTTTTATGTAGACTTTATTTGAATAAAGTATTAGGTATATAATTAATAATTGTTTTCACACGTCAAGCTATGCATGTATAGTGCCGTAACTAAACACATCACACTTTTCAGGAATATTTAGTTTTCACCATTAATTAATTTATAAACAAGGATGTAGAGTCTAGTATGCACTCGAATTAAAAACGCCCCGCTATTTACGGAGCTTCTGACGATCAGGTACGGTCGGTACTTTGTTTTGTTACCAGCAGCCCTTGGTTTGCGGACTAGTTTGGTCAGTGGTTTATCACCAGACCTGTGGACCATGTAATCAGTAATTTGGCAGCAGACCGTGGTTTGCTGCCCATATGGCCAGTGGTTTATGAGCAGACCGTGGTCTGTGGACCATGTAATCAGTAATTTGGCAGAAGACCGTGGTCTGAAGAACACTTAATCAGTAATTTAGTAAGAGACCGTGGTGTGATGCTCATATGACCAGTGGTTTAGCAGCAGACCGTGGTCTCCTGACCATGTGGTCAGTGGTCTCCGCGTCTATCAATACTATAAACATTGCTTTTATCAATTCATACAGATTTTGAGGAAATTGTGACAAACTAAATATTCCTACACAAAGTCGATGTAACATTTTGACTAAGAACCTATAAACACGATTACAAAGAAGCTAAATTTCCTTACTCGATGTACCATGACGGACAACTACGCTAAACGATACAACCATGCCAGGTTGTAGCTATGATGTGCATGTATTACATAATTATCTCTCTTTTTAAATGATCTAATTAAACTTGATTAATCTCACTTATTGTGTTACGATACAGATCATTTATATTTGAATAGTAATTAATACCATATCACTTAATGTTGCTCCGATCATAGGTCATTTATACACTTTTCATACAAATATACTAGACTAATTAGACTAGTATGTTTGGAAACTAATCATCCGATTTTGATGAAAGGTACAAACTTAATATTTAAATTAGAAATATGAATTATTGCCGATACGATTTACTTTCTTGAAAAATCTTATACTTAATAATAATGAAAAAAACTAAATAACACGCTCCAAGGCATTTTTTACTGATAAATGCAACAAAAACTGAATTTTTTGCTTTCTAATTCTATCAAATAGAAAGTTCTCTGACGCAAGCTTCGACGGAACGTCTGACCACACTACACATTTTCCATACTTAAAATTTAGCGTCCGACAAAACAGCATTGCGCGTTTCGATCTCTTGATCTCGCCTTTACCAGATCAATCATAAATCGATACAGTAAAAACAAAGGATAACCAATATCAATATTAAAGAAATTGTTACGTAGCGAAAACAAATGATAACAAAACAACAATATTAGGGAAATTGTTACGTAGCGAAAACAAAAGATAACAAAACAAAAATTATAGGGAAATTGTTACGTGGCGAAAACCAATGATAACAAAACAACAATATTAGGGAAATTGTTACGTGGCGAAAACAAAAGATAACAAAACAAAAATGATAGGGAAATTGTTACGTGGCGAAAACAAATGATAACAAAACAAAAAATTAGGGAAATTGATACGTGGCGGAAACAAATGATAACAAACAAAAATAACAGTTGCGGAAACAAAGGAAAAGATAATAACAATATTAAGGAAAATGTTACAAAGGCGGACACAAAGGATAACACAATAACAATATTAGGGAAATTGTTACAAGGCGAAAACAAATGATGTCTAGACAATTTGTACAATAGGGTTGATTTATGTATGGAGGTTAAGTAAGGGTCTTACAGTTAAAAAGTTAAAATTTAATGATCGTATAGTTTACGTTCAAGTAAAGTAATATCTCAAAAGTTACTTCTATAATAACTAGCGATAATAATTTGTGTAAAAATCTCACTATTATTTTTGCTTTATAATTTTTTAATATGTTCAACAAGAACATTGTACACAGGTACTTGTAGTATCCACAGACATAATCACTGTTATATAAAGAGAGGAGGAAGGAAACGCAACAAACATGCGCAAGCGCAAGCATTTGTGTTTGAGCTTGTTTTGATAAATTTACGTGAAATTACGTTTTTTTGTATGCTCGTGCATAAAGCATATAGAAAATCTTAGACGAATGGTGAATAAAAGAAGAAAATTAAAAGTTTGGGCTCAGGCACACAAGTGAAATCGTAAAAATATCGGTCCGGGTGACATTCATAATAAAATTTGACAAAACGGCTCACACTCAAGACAGCGGCATATGGCTCCGGAACTGGTCGGGAGCTCATCTCAACCGATAAACATTACTAGTGTAAGCCGTCTTGCCATAGTTTACAATGGATCCTAACGCGATTTTTGAAAAATTGCAACTCAGATTAAGTCAACTCTTGGGGCGCAACTCCAAAGGCATAATTTAACGGTTTTATTTTCTTATTCTATTACGTACTTTCATTCCCATATTTATGGTACAGTACGCGCAAGCTAACTTGACCAGAATAAACATAGGCATTCAACCCCCGCACACCGCAAACAACCCTCACTAAGCTGCAAAAATAGCGAACTGCGCAGCCATCTGCGCCATTTGCGCCAACGTCACTCTGGTCAAGTTAGCTTGCGCGTACTGTATTTCACTGTCAAATCATTGTGGTTGTATGTTTGGCCGTGGTCCTATATCTTCAGGTTGTAGTGCAGCGTGTGATGCACGTTATCCGTGGCGTCAGGGCGGCGCGTGTCGGCGACCAGAGCTCCCACCAGCGTCTCCTGCTCCCGCAGCCGCTTCACCGCCTCTTCCCACGAGCCGTAGTTGAGATCCATCAGCTGAACTGCCTTCTTTATTATCTTGTGCGTTTCTAGGCACCAGTCTCTGCAATCATGTATTTACCGTCTTATTTAGAAACATATAATCTGTGTATCTCTTAAAAAATATACTTAGAAGTCACAACGCGTAGAAAATTATAGTCAATAAACGTCCGCAGTTTCCTATATAAACATAGCTGTAAGTATACAATTTACATCGAAACAAAACTATTTTACAAAAACCAACCGTATATTAATAAATTTACGGCTCAGTTCTCTAATGTCTGTTCGATTTGCACAACATCGTCAAAACTCGTGAACCATCGTTGAGCAAGCGAGACGGCGATAATGTCTGATTCACAAATGGGAACTTCTCTCTCTCTCTCTCTCGAAACAATTTTCTCTTTCACTCCCGTTGTACAGACGGTGGTTCGTCAGCCAAGTTGACGTGTCTGTTACGGCTCTTACGTGTGTTACGGCTTTTGCAACTATCACGTGACTGTGGATCCAATCTGACTGCGTATTGAGTCCATCCAGATTGAGTATTGCCGCTATTAGCGCGTCATTGTGGCATCTTTGTATTTTTTTGATCCAAGGTATATCTAGAAAACACAAAATAATAACTATGTGTTTTTCCCAGAGTTCACTCAGAAAAAAGCAAAATTCTAAGTGCTTCGTTCGCATAGAATTTTTGTGGAACAGATTATCAAATTTTCAACTATTCTTTCGTCGTTATCAGTGTCCGAATGCAGAGAATACCCCGTACGCCCATGTTTATATAAACGATACACTTATTCACTGTCTGACTCTATACGAAATCTACTTCATCTATAGATGTTGAGGCAGCTA
This sequence comes from Agriopis leucophaearia, assembly GCA_949125355.1. Taxonomy (NCBI): domain Eukaryota; kingdom Metazoa; phylum Arthropoda; class Insecta; order Lepidoptera; family Geometridae; genus Agriopis; species Agriopis leucophaearia. The sequence continues at coordinate 10,131,122 of OX421261.1, forward strand.
GATTCAATATGGGGTGAAGTCGTAGAGGACCGCAAGTTGGTGGTACAACGGGGACATATACGCGTTAAAAAAATAAAAAAACATATGAGGGTTGTAGGTTTACATGAAAATATACGTTTAAGAATAAATACTGTTATGTAATAGTACAATACTGTTACAGCAGGGTAAAAGATTTATCAAACATTATTTAATGGTCTATTATTTCAGGAACACTTCGAGGAAAATTATTTTTAACTACTCATACTCGGAAAGTAGGTCTGAAGTTGCCTGAGGAGCGGGTTGTAAGTAATACATTTCAGCCCTAGGGAGAATAACTTTCAACTGACAGTGACAGTTGACAACTGACAGACTCAAATTATAAATAAACAATACTAGTTCTATTTTCACTTTTGTATTGATCCATGTTCCAACTTTTTTTTTTCTCCTCAGAGGATTATGGTCCCGCACTTCTCGTGCATTTGCCAGTGTCAGTTCATGTTTTTATTTTTAGTTTCCTTGTATTCGTAATGAAAAGTACAGTGTTTACCTCGGGGTTAAAGACGTCCCTCGAACTATTAGCCAAACCCCGTCTCGGGACTAAATAAGTTACTTTCACCCCTAGGATAACAATGTACTATTATTTCTTTCTTATTAGTGAGCATGTGTATCTTTACACTGATATAGCAGAATGTTACCTGTAGTCAGGGTTATGCGGGCACTTGATTATTCTCTCCAGCATCACATCAGACAGCTTGCGCAGCTCATGGGCAACCTACGATAAGGGCAACATTATATTAAACGAATTTTCCCTTATTTTGTTAGTTGTTAACCGACTTCCAAAAAAGAGAAGGTTTTCAATTTAACTGTTTTTTTTTCTTATGGTTGTTACCTCAGAACTTTCTACTGGGTGAAGCGATTTTGATGATTCTTTTTTTATTTGAAAGCTGGTGCTTCCCGGGTAGTTTTTTTAAATTTAGTCCAGTTCGGACATTTTTATGAAGGCAGTTTTTATATTGATAATATGTTTTGGCTAAGGCGGCAAAATTTAGGGAGCGGCAAAACTTGAGGAGTTTTTTTTTAGTAGTCGCGATCTCTGTCTGCGCTGCTCAGAAGACTAGACAAAACACAATTTGTGAATAACAATTCATCGTTACTCAGAAATAAAAATGGTAAGAATCAGCATCTAAAGACACTGATTGCGACAACTTTATCATTTACAGACCATTACTGCATTCGATTCCTATAGATCATTAAATTTTTCGTGCTTTACATGGAGTAGGGGGCCACAATCTTCCATAGATCTAGAGCAGCCAAGGTATTAAATCCACCCCTGGCAACGGATCGATGTGTTTTTTACATAGAGATAGTCGGAGGGCCATAGGTTACTTTTTACGGTTCCTAAATCTTTATTTCTAACACAAACTGTGAAATCTTAAATTAATACTAAAACAAAACTACTACCACTAATGTATTGGGAAGACTTAAACATATTATGAAGTGAGGAGTTTTACCGTAACATTTAAGATGTCGACTTTAACAAGGGCGGCGCTAGGCTCATGGCCCATATTGTGGAGGCCAGGTGATTATTAAGCTATGTACCTAGCTATAGTATGAACCTAAGTTTAATTTGGAGGCGTCCAAAAATTTTGTTATATTATATTGGATAGGTTATTAACAGGGTAGATGACTGATGTTTATATCGTAAAAATCAATAGCTTTGATAAAGAATTTAAGTAAAAATAATGTTTATTGATAAAAATTAAATTGGTTATAAATGTTCGGATATATAAGCATTTAAAGTTTTTGGTAGAGAAAACTCTGTCCCTTTCCCACAAAACAAAAAATGACGTCACGCCTCTGTGCGCCATACTTGTCAGAATACAATTTATATGGCGTACAGAGAAGTGACGTCATAATTTGCTGTTTCGCGCTCTCTGTCTAGAATGATATTAAAACGCTTATAAGTTGCTTATTTTGATCAGATTATCATTTTGTTTTCATTAATTAGCTATATTTACGGGCTACATTTTAATACATCAATTTAAAAAAAACAGTCATCTAGCTTATTTATAACATTAAAATCGGTTATTTATTATATTACATTCCAGTTTATATTACACTAATTATATTAATAAATAATTATAATAGTCAGAAATAATATTATCTTACCTCTACACTGAAGGATCCAAATTGGTACTCCAAGCTCTGTATATTTTGCTTAATTAACTCCACGCTTTTGCTAAAATCACCTGAAACAGAGTCATCGTATTCATTGTATAATGGCGATTATATTATGATATATGGATAAAATGTTTTTTTTTTTTTTCAATCGCGTATGACTTTCTTCTCACGAAAAATGTGTGTACGACGTTTATATTTCAAAATATTTTGAACTAATTATAGTTTTAATATTTTTTATAATTATCAGAATAAATGGGGAAAACTATTTATGCCATCTTTAGGGTTCCGTACCCAAAGGGTACCAATAATATAAGAGGGGGGGGGGTATATAGGGGTAATAGGGTCAGGCCCTACCTTACCCTATTACTGAGCCTACGCTGTCTGTCTATCTGTCCTACCTTTTAACGGCTGTATCTTTCGAACAGATAGCATTTTTTTTTGAGAATATGTAATCTGGGACATTATTGCACACATGGTCATCTGACCCCAAACTAAGCAAAGCTTGTAATATGGCTGCCAGAGACTGATATACATACATATATATTTTTAATGTTAAAGCTGATTAAGTAATAAATAATAATAAAGTCAAAAAGTAAAAATAAAAGGAGGCCTCATACATCAATACTACATATGTATAATATATTACAGTTATAATTACTTTAATATTATATTTATAATTTGTCTTGGTGTTTCTGTGCCACAGATCACAGATCTGATCTCCATCATAACTTTATTTTAATATGTGGACAAGAAGAGACTGATATCCTAAATACAGGGCAACCTAGTTAGGAGTTAGTGATCAGCCATGTACCAACCTTATCGTCTATAATTTTCTGCAAATTTTTGTCAATAAACAACAAATATAAAATATAATGAAATAATATAATGACAATAAATATACCCTCTTTCTTTCTTTACGTTTATGTTCAAATTATTAAAAACATGATTTTAAGTTGTTTAAGTTAGTAAGCCATGAAATATTTTATCACATGTATGTACTTGGTATTTATACATCAATTATTGTTATTGGTACAAGTGTTAAATTATATAAACAAATGCAATGTTCAATTGCATCATTAGTTTAAATATGAGAGATTTATAAATTTGTAATAATATTAAGTATATATGGTCAATGTACCTATTATGATTGAACAATAAAGTTTATAGTTTAATAATATAATAGACAAACAAACAGACAAAAAAATCTAAAAACTGTCTTAACGCGATCTGCTGCTTATTTTAAGATTTCTGCTGCTTATTCACCCTGTGTGATTTTTTTTTTGTTATCTCGCAATTACAGATTTTTTACCTCTACGTTTTTATTATATGTATAGAAGATATCCTTCTAATCCGTGTACGTGTCACACACACACAAACACAACCACACACTGTATTTTTGAAAGCGTCTAAGTTTAGATAGTAGGTACCGTTGTCAGCGTAGAGGCGCGCCAGGCGGTCGGCGGCAGCGCGCAGCGAGGAGTTGTGTCGGTACCACGTCTGCTGCTTCAACCGGAACGCAGCGAGATTCTTGTCGATACGCTCCACCATACTCGATGCGCGCTCCGCTGAAAACATTACAATTATAATTTAAACTAGCTGCGCCCCGCTGTTTCACCCGCGTGGTGATAAACATCTGTGAAAATAAATAAAATAAATAAATATCTGGGACGTTTTTGCACACACGGTCATCTGACCCCAAACTAAGCAAAGCTTGTAATATGGCTGCTAGAGACTGATATATATTTTTAAATACATACTTAATTGATTGAATTGATTATTAGTAAGAAAATCTATATATATATATAAATCAATTGCTAAATAAATAAATATCTGGGACATTTTTGCACACGCGGTCATCTGACCCCAAACTAAGCAAAGCTTGTAATATGGCTGCCAGAGACTGATATACGTACATATATATTTTTAAATACATACTTAAATAGATATTAACACCCAGACATAGAACAAACACAAATGTTCATCACACAAATGTTTGTCCTAGATGGGAATCGAACCCACGCCCCAAAGCACAGAAGTTAGGTTTACTACCAACTGAGCCACCGGGGCAGTACTTGCACCCTTTGCATGGACCAAATCAAAATGGTACCACAAGGGAAGCACCAGCTTTCAAATAAAAAAAAAAACATCAAAATCAGTTCACCCAGTCAAAAGATCTGATGTAACAAACATAACAAAAAAGTATTTCATAGGACTGCACGTCAGAAGTGAAATCTTAAATAGTAATTCAACCATTCCACAAGAGATGGCGCTGTTTTAAAATAAACGGTACAGCGTGACGATGACGCGAGTTCCGTGATTTTTGTTCACCCAAAAAGTGCTCAAAGCGAGTAAAGAAGTTTTCTCTTCAAAAAAACAGGCGAGTTGAGAACCTCCTTCTTTTTGGAAGTCGGTTAAAAAGTAAACTATACCTTGCGCCAAGAGGCCGTCTGCCTCGTCGAGTTTGTCGGCGGCCCGCTGCGGGTGGAAGGGCGCGTGGCAGTGCGGGCAAGCAGCTCGTCGCCGTGTGCCGCGCACCACCGGCCCCTTGCACGACGCGCACGCGTACGCGCTGAATAACAACTGCACCACAATACAATCACGGTGTCATAAAATATACAAAATACAAGCTAACACTAACACTACACAAGTGGATCACATTAAAAACCAACTTCTAAAATATATTTAGAAGTAAATATACTTCTAAAATATATATATTTTATTATTTATATGATAAATGTTACAAGTGCCTATAAAATTAGAGGGTTGCCCTCGATTTCCCTGAGATCCTATGATTACATCCTGATTTGGTGACAATGGGATCAAATTGGAAGTACCAAACAATATTTTTTTAAATTTAATTCGGTCTACAGTAGCCGGAGAAATCGGTGAACATACAAAAAAAAAACAGTGGAACACAGAAACGACCTGTTCGGTCGGTTAAAAAACAGTCCATAGACCGTTGAAGGTCTAACGACAATCCAAATGCTCAACCCCATTATCAGTTGGCAGCGTACCCAGGTTAAGTTTACCCAAACTAGGTATAACATTATTATTTTTTTGTGTATCAGTGTTATAGGTCAATTCTGATCATACTAACAACAAAGTCCCGTCTCTCCGTGTCAAGACAAACGGCACAGGAGCACGAGAACAAATACTGAGCCCGCAGCAGCTGGCGGCGGCGCGCGGTGGTGTCGCGCGCGCGGTGCGGCCCGTAGCAGTTGAGCACTTGGGCGCCGCTGTCTAGCTCGCGGGAACAACGCACGATCAGCCGGCATTTGTAGAATCTAAACAGACAATAAATCAAATCATATTTTGATGAAATATTATGTTTTTAATTACAAGTTTTTATTTAATTTGTCCTGTTAGTATGTATGTGTGGGACAAATCTTGCAGGTGAATTTTAGACAAGTTGTCCTCTACCGATTGAGTTGATATGGCCACGCAGTCAACCATGGTGTAGTAGCTCGCAAAGCAACCAGCCGCCAGAAATGGAGAAGTATTGCGAGACAACCGGCAGCCCAGCAGGGCTAGCATGCGCACCGCGACAAAATTGTGTCGACACTTATTATCGTACCCAAGCGAGACAGATGTATATGAAACCGTAGGCACCTTGTCGCGTTCTCACTCGATAAAGTGACGACAAGGTGTTGTCGCGGTGCGCATGCTAGCCACGTTGGGAAGGGACGCCAACAGCGAGGAGTTTTGTGCCTTCAATGCAATCACGACCACTCTGCCAAGAATGCACGACTAAGAAGTAGATTTAGTTGAAAGTTGTTTTTTTTTTTGTAAGTTTTAGTACCATTGAGCTGGTCTGATGATGGAGACATGCGATATATTTTTTTCTTCACGGTAGAAAAAATGCTTCGTGGGCGAAAATTTAACAATGCAGAAGATGCCACCGAAGAACTACCACGGTTATTTAGCGACCTCCAGCAAAAAAAAACAATTGCTAAAAAACTATTTATAAAACTATTTTTGGAACAGCCCACGTATGTAATATATTTAATTATATCCTTTGCTAAAGCCTTATCTATATATGTATACATAATTATAATAAAAACGTAGAGGTAAAAAAATCAGTAATTGCGAAATATAAAAAACTGTGTTTTTTTATTGTGGTTATTTATTTGTGTGGGCATTTAAAATAAGAAGCTAAACACGTTTAGACAGTTTTTAGAATTTTTGTTTGTTTGTCCACCGCACATCTTCTAAACCACTGGACGGATTTTAATGCAGTTTTCACGAATATGCTTAGCTACGACCAGAATAAAGTATAGGTTATTTTGCGCAAGGGCCGGATTAAGGGAGGAAAAAAGGGTTGAAAGTTTATATGAAAATGTACGCGTACTTAGTCGCGGGCAACAGCAGTAGTTTGTAATAAATGAAACATTAGGACACAAGCCTGTTGTGTATTGAATTTAACGGTTTTAGATTGCGTCTTATGTCAGTTTGATAATGTTTCAAATGAAACATAAAACAATATAATTCAGTACCAACTCACGTGTTGATAATGTTCGGGTCGCAGGAGTGGTTCATCATAGCGGCGGAAGGATAGATGGCGGTGGCGCGCCGAACCTCTTGTTCAGATACCGTGCGCCCTGCAACCAATATGCGCAACCAGCGTAACATATAAGGACGATGGAAAACAATCACTTCATTCATCATCATCGTCAGCCAGAAGACGTCCACTGCTGAACATGTGCCTCCCCCTTTAACCTCCACACTGAACGACATCCTGCCAACTGCATTCACTGGATGCCCGCGACTCTCACAATGTCGTCGGTCCATCTAGTGGGAGGCCTACCTACGCTGCGTCTTCCTTCATTCACTTCATCACTTCATTATCCATTATAAATTATGACAAAACGGCTTACACTCACGTTATTTGTATCGGTCAAGACGAGCTCCCGACTGATTTCCGATTTCCGTCTCCCGGAGCGCTCGTATTCACTGTTAAAGGGGTTATTATTGCTCCGAAACCTATCGGCAACTCGTTTCCACTGATGAGCATAAGTGTAAGCCGTTTCTTTCAGATTTTATGATGGAAAACAAAATTCAAGTAACCATCTTAAATATGGGAATTCGAAGATGTATATTCTAGTATTATACATATTTTTTTTCTGGTGTACAAGAGTTTCTATCTATCTAACATTAATAGTACATCACTGCAGCGGTAGGCAACAAAAGCATTTCGAGGCACTACCCGATGGATAATACTTGCCTGGCAGTGTTTGAGCTCATTTAATCAGCACACCGTTTCCATCACTAAATTCATAAAAGCTTGGTTTGAATAATAATTATCAATATAAAAAACCGACTTCATAAAATTTTCACAACTGGACCAAATATGCGCCCTCTATTCTATACCATAGCGCTTGCATTAATTAGGCACTATCGGTTTTAGAGAGCACATGCCTGATTTAGTACTGAGGTATTCCGACAGATGTCTCTTATAATATTTTATTGTGTGGAATTGATTTTCAATTGTTACATTGTAAAAAATAAAACAGTAGAACTGGACAAAATTCAAAAAGGGACCAAACGGGAAGCACCAGCTTTTAAATAAAAAAAAGAATCATCAAAATCGGTTCACCCAGTCGAAAGCTCTGAGGTAACAAACATTTAAAAAACCTGTCGATTTGATAACCTCCTCGTTCTAGGAAGTTGGTTAAAAAAGATTTTTTCAATAAAAAACTTGTTTATAAATTAGGTACCGTCGTTCTCGTCGATGGTTGCGAGGCTGAGCGCCGCGTGTCCATTGCAGACGAGCTGGCCGAGCGCCCGAAGTACGACCGCGCTCGCGAACAGCCGTAGCTGAACATTGCTCAGCGCGTACGGCACTGACGCGGACACTTGCTCAAAATACCGCGTGAAGTGTTCCAAGTACAAGGTCAGCATTGTCGCTGTCTGAAATACACACATACAAAACAATTAGCAAAAATATGTATTTCTCTTTTAATTTACATACAGGGCTACGCGGAAAGGGTGTCGCCAACTAGAGGCTCACAAAATCGTCGGAACCTTTTATATAACCCCAGTTTGCCAGGTTATCCTGACTTCGAACCTCTTAGGACTGAAGTTGGTTCTCCAAGTAGTTTGAACATAGTTCTTTATGGCCTGGGGTGATTTCTTTGGCTGGTTCAGACCTGTATCGATGAGAGACCCCTTTCACATTGAACTTAAGTCCAAGAGAAACAAAGTCTTGAAAGCGGATTGACCTTATACTAGACATTTTCCTAATATTGGTCTAATAATAGGTTATAACACACATTCATACAAATACACTCGACACACACACTGCATGAATTCTACTTCTTAATAATAATATACAACCCGCGGGGTTACGCGGAAATAATGTAATAAGCCAAAAGGTTGCTCATAACTATGAACCACTGTTACAACGGGACCAACCCCGAAATCGGGAAAAATACATTTTGTCGAGTGATAATGACCGTTTTCTATCGAACAGATGTAATTTTTTTCGTGATTTCTGGGCTACTCCTATAGTAAAAGTTGTTCATAATGATGAGTATAACGACCTTTCAGCTTAGTTTCAACGTTCCGAGTTACCTTGAATTATTATAACGCGTTCCGTTTAAAAAGGCCTATGAAGTTAACCTATAAAACTCACCAGAGCATACTGAATATAATCCATATTAGCCATTTTTTCGAAATTGGTGACCAGATTGAACATCCTATAGAAGGCGGGCGTGTCTTTCTTGTATATGTGCGTGTTGTCGACCGCGGAGTAGCTTCGGAACAGGTCGCTGGCCGAGGATGGCACTTGGCACTGCGGCGGCACCGACGGGAACCCGCCCACCGTGGATACTAGCAGAACTCTGGAAAAATAACAAGCCAGATATACTCCACGAGAGCGATTGTGCTGCTCAGTCACGTCCTGGGCCCTTACATCCAACTCTTGACGCGGGTTCGAATTAGC